>CAMZMU010000044.1:63204090-63804090 GCA_947311845.1 Poa pratensis | reverse complement strand
GTTTTCAATGTCTTATCTCTATGAAACTGGATCTTGTTATAAGAATTACCGCTTGTCTCAAAAAGGGAAACATCTATGGGAACAAATAAGAAGATTGAATGGTTTTGCTAAGAACTTGTGTTCTACATACGATGAATCCTACTGCTTTAATGAATCTCTGTGCTATAGAAGGCACAAACATCTCCCTTTCCAATGTGAGTATACTGATAATGAAACATTGGCTGCTTATGCTAAAGGAAACTATGACTTTGGTAATCTTGAACAAATTGAAGAGTTTATTGTTTTTAAGGGTGCCCTTGAAATTAGTTCTTATCTTGAGCATAAAACTGATGCCCCTTATAAATCTGAATGTATTGCCATACTTAAATATTGTTATGATACCTACAAGGATAATAATTCTTACATTACTGAACATCATGAGAGGATGTTTCTCAAAAAGATGAAACTTGTGCCTTGCAGGAACCTGAGGAAGAGGAAATTGCTGAAACTGTGATCTCATTGGATGAAAAAGAGGAGGAGAGTGAAGAACAAAAGGAGGATCTACCTTCTAATGATAGTAACTCTTTAACTCTTACACTTTTTGATTGCCCTCCATGCTTACCAAAGGAGGATGAATGTTATGTTCCTGTGGATTCTTTTGAAATATTCCCTATGAGTAAAACTTGTGAGAATAATTATGCTCCTGTTATCTATGATAATCCATGCTATTTTGATAAATCTTATGATAATACTTTATTTGTGCCTAATTTCGAAAAGCATGGTACTAAAGAGTTTTTCTTAGAAAATGTTTATGATAAAGCTCTTGATGATGGTCCTATATTTCTTTATGATATTAATTATACTACTGTTGTCAAAAGTGGGTTTAATGACACCACTGTTTTTGAGCTTACTAAAAATTATGTGCTTGTAGATCATGAAAAGCATGCTTTATGTGATAGTTATATTATTGAGTTTGTTCATGATGCTACTCAAAATTATTTTGAGAGGGAGACATGAGTTCATATGTCATAATAATATCAAGTCTCCTCTCTTTATGATGGAAGTTTTGAAGTTGCATTTGTTTCATCTTCCTATGTTTGTTGCTTTATGCTTCAATGATTTGTTTTCTTACAAGATTCCTTTTCATAGGAAGTGGGTTAGACTTAAATGTGTTTTATATTTGTCTCTTGATGCTCTATTTGGTTTTCAACTCTTATTTTTATGAGAGCATCATTAAAATCTTCTAGCCTAGCTGAAAGGCATTAAAGAAAAGCGCTTATGGGAGACAACCCATTGTTTTTATTTTCTGTTATTTTTGTTTTCCTTTTGCTTTGAGTCAAGGAGTTTGTTACTTCTGTAGCAACACCTTTGTATCTTTATTTATTGCATTGTTGTGCCAAGTAAAGTCTTTTATTGAAAGTTGATGCAAGATTTGAATTTCTGCGCAGAAACAGATTTTTAGCTGTCACGAATTTGAGCTTTTCTCCCTGGAGAAAAATCGCAAAATTCTGAAAAAAATCACGCATCTTCCTCAGATATGTACGCAACTTTCATTAAACTGGACCTTTTCCATCTAATTAACTTAAGTGCCTAAAAAAAAATCGTCTTTACAGACTGTTCTGTTTTTGACATATTCTACCTTTTGTTTTGCATTCGCTCTTTTACGATGCTTGAGTGCATTTCTTTGCTCCACAAAGCATTGGTGGCTGTAGCTAATGTCCAGAAGCTTTGGGAATGATTGTATCATCACAGAATATGTGAATTTTTGACTATGCACTAACCCTCTAATGAGAACTGTTTCGAGTTTGGTGTGAAGGAAGTTTTCAAGGATCAAGAGAGAAGGATGATATTATATGATCAAGAAGAGTGAAAAGCCTAAGCTTGGGGATGCCCCGTGGTTCATCCCTGCATATTCCAAGGAGACTCAAGCATCTAAGCTTGGGGATGCCCAAGGCATCCCCTTCTTCATCAAGAACTTATCAGGTCATCTCTAGTGAAACTATATTTTAATTCTTTCACATCTTATGCACTTTACTTGGAGCGTCTGTGTGCTTTTGTTTTTGTTTTTGTTTGAATAAATTCGGATCCTAGCAATCCTTGTGTGGGAGAGAGACACGCTCCGCTTTTTCATGTGAATACTCATGTTCTTCACTTATATTTGTTGAGTATTCTTAACTAGCTACTGAAGTGCTTTTAGCTCTTGTGTTTCATGCATCTCTTTGAGCTGTTAGTACTTGTTTATAAACACTCTCTTGCTGCATTGTAGTATCATTTGGAGAGTTTTATGTTGAAATAAATTGATTGGTGTTTGGTTGGAAAAAGAAAATGCTACATGTGGTAGTTGGTATTGGAAAAGACATTTTCACTCTTGTCACTAGTACATGTACTAGTTGAGGGCTGTTTTGTTTTGTTTTGTTTTGATTTGACACTTTGCAATTGTTTTGATCTCTCAAGTAGATCATGTTTAAGCTCTTGCATCATGTAGTTGAAGCCTATTAGTGGAGAACTACCGTAGAGCTTGTTGAAACTTGGTTTGCATGTTTGCTATCTCTAAGGTCTAGATATTTTCTTGTAAAATGTTTGAGCAACAAGGAAGACAGTGTAGAGTTTTATAATACTCGCAATATGTTTTTATTTGAGTCTCGCTGTACCGGTTTATACTTGTGTTTGCTTCAAACAACCTTGCTAGCCTAAACTCTGTACTGAGAGGGAATGCTTCTCGTGCATCCAAACCTTGAGCCAAAACCCATGCCATTTGTGTCCCCCATACCTACCTACTATGTGGTATTTCCTGCCATTCCAAGTAAATACTTCATGTGCTACCTTTAAACTATTCAAAACTTTATTACTCCTTATTTGTGTCAATGTTTTATAGCTCATGAGGAAGTATGTGGTGTTTTATCTTTCACTTTGTCATTTACTCATGACAGACTCTCACCAATGGACTAGTGGCATATACACCGCTTATCCAATAACTTGCAAAAAGAGCTAGCAAATGGGGTGCCCAGTCCCAATTAATTACAACTTTAACCATTTAATTCTCTTCATATTTTTGCCCTGATCCAATCAGTCAAGCAATGATACCAGTTTTTAACTGCATGTGTAAACAAAAGAGAAAAGAGGGAAGATCTACCTTGCTGGTAGAAATAACGTCCTTCATGGGAGCTGCTCTTGAGAGTCTGGTTGACAAGGAGTTAGAGAACCCACTACCATTCGTTGACAACAACAAACACCTCTCAAAAACTTACTTTATGCTCTCTTTATGATTTCAAAAACTTAAAAAGCTCTAGCACATGATTTAATCCCTGCTTCCCTCTGCGAAGGGCCTATCTCTTACTTTATGTTGAGTCAGTTTACCTACTCCTTTCTATCTCAGAAGCAAACACTAGTGTCAACTTTGTGTGCATTGATTCTTACATGTTTACTTATTGCACTTGTTATATTGCTTTATGTTGACAACTAACATGCTGGGTAAACAAATTACAGCTGGGCAACTGACAATATTGATAAGTGCATAATATGCATGTGCAAGTTGTAGTGTCTACTATGAGATTCATTTGGGCATTACGACAAAGTACACAGACCGCTATCCAGCATGCATCTGTGCCTAAATAGTCCACTTTCCGGTTAGCATCCGCACCCCTTCCAGTATTAAGTTGCAAGCAACAGACAACTGCATTAAGTAAAGTGCATAATGTAAACAACACATTCATCCTTAGACAAAGCATTGCTATTTTACCCCTAGTGGCAACAGCACATCTACAACCTTAGAACTTTCTGTCACTATCCCAGATTCAATAGAGGCTGAACCCAACTATCTAGCATAAATACTCCCTCTTGGAGTCACAAGCATTCACTTGGCCAGAGTTTCAACAAGCAACAGAGAGCATGCAAGATCATAAATGACATAGACATGATAATACAATATTCAACTTGGCATAGTATCAATATTCATCGGATCCCAGCAAACACAACATGTAGCATTACAATAAGATGATCTTGATCATGATAGGCAGCTCACATGATCTAAACATGATGGCACAAGTGGAGAAGACAACATCCTAGCTACTGCTATGGACCGATAGTCCAGGGATGAACTACTCACAACATCACTCCGGAGGCGGGCATGGCGATGTAGAGCCCTCCGGTGATGATTCCCCTCTCCGGCAGGGTGCCGGGAAGAGCTTCAGAACCCTCCCGACTTAGGGTCGACGACAGCGGCAGCGGCGGATGTATTCTGGAAATATGACTCGGGTGTTTAGGGTTTTCGAGTCGGGGGGAATAAATAGGCGAAGGGGCGGCGTCGGTGGAGGCCCGAGGGGCCCACACCCCTTGGCGGCGCGGCCATGGGCCCACCCGCGCGAGGAGGGGGTGTGGCCACCTCGGTGCCCCCCTTCGTCTCTCCTTCGGACTCCGTGATCGTGTTGGAAAAATAGGGACTTCCATATTTGTTTCGTGCAATTCCGAGAATATTCGCAGAACAACTTTTCTGGAACCAAAAACAACAGAAAACAGGAACTGGCACTTCGGCATCTTGTTAATAGGTTAGTGATGCATCCAAAATGCATCTACTTTTCCAAGCACTTTGCTTCATGATTTGCTCCGGAATCTTCCCATATTTGAATAAAACTGCTGAATCTGATGCTGTTTTTAGCAAAGTCTCTTTTCTGGCTATTTCTGCAGGAAATAAAATCGGGGAAAATTACCACGTCAATTTTTATGGAAAAGAAGGACAATGGACAAAAGATGGACACGAGGAAGCGCTCGAGGGCCAAATGGGTGGGTCCCACGCGGCCCCTGTACCTGGCCGCGTGGGCCCAGCCCAAATGGGCCTCGGGCGCCGCCTCGCCTTCGGTCTTCGACGTACCCCCTCATATATACGAAAAAGTGCTTGCCCTAGGAGGAGAGGAGCTTTCGCGAAACAGAACGCCGCCACCATCACGATCTTCGTTTCGGGGACAGATTGATCCAGGATTTCTCCTCCGGTGGAGGGATCCGGAGACCGTCTTCACCGCCATCTTCACCGCCTTCATCTCCATCGACCATGAGCTCCCTCTCCATCACCATGTGTGAGTAGTCCGCTGTAGGCATGTGAGGTGGATGGGGATTGGATGAGATTGATCATGTAATGCTACCCGTTGTTCGGGATTTTAGGGTTTTATCTTGAGGATACTTTTGTATTGTGTTGATGCACTCTTGCTATGTTTAATGCTTGCTACTAGGGCCCGAGTGGCATGATTTCAGTACTGAACTTATATTGCCCCATCATATATTTGAGTTTGGTATTTATCTGCAAAGTGTATCACCTGCTATTATGTTGAACCTGCGAACCCTAAACGTGACATATAGGGAAAACAAGGGGGAGATGTTTTAGTTTGAGGATTCTATGTGTTCATGAAGTGTTAATGCATTGTTCCGGTCTATTCGAAAGGGTAGACCTTAATTACCTGTAGTTCCAAGTTGGCCCCGGTGAAATGGGCAGGTTGGACAATAGATGTTGTGCAAATTCTCTTGGTTAGTACGCACAACTAAATATGGAACACATACCTACATATATCGGAGTTAGAGATAGGTCCCATTGTTATTTGTTTCTTATTATATGATCAATCTCATTCTTGCAACACCCCGCTATCACCTCATGCCTACGTTTTGAATCTCTGAGTTACACTTTCACTTTTCCGGTGAAAACTGGGAAACACTTGTTCACTGCTACTGTTCTGCTTGTTACTTGAATCATACTACTGCCATCACTATTACTGCTGCAAGTTATTGATATACAGGTGTGGTTGAGAGTGACGCCTCAATTGCCAAGGTCTTATTGATATTCTTGTGTTCCCATCGAGTCGAACTATAAATTTGGGTAATACTTCCCAACGAAGACTTCAGCGATCCCCTATACTTGTGGGTATCAAGACGTTTTCTGGCGCCGTTGCCGGGGAGCCTAGCTTTATTGGTAAGACAACTTGTTATCATCTATTTGCTGCTTTTGCTTGTTCCTAACCATGGGAAAGGAAAAGACTACTCTGAAGGAATTGAGGCCTTCAACTACTCGCGGAGGTACGGATTTGCCAAGTAGGCCAAACTTTTCACCTAATGTTGCTTCTGCTGTTGCTCCTAAGAAAAGAGGAAAGGTTTTATCTAGTTCACCATTGTCTAAAATGTCTACTAGTAATGAAAATGATTTATTATGTGGTAGCATAGACAAAGAAGTGACACCTGAAACATCTGAGATAACTGAAACACCTGAAAATGTGGAATCTGAGTTAGAAGATAATGAATACTGTGAGGATGAATTTGAAGCTTCTTCTGAGGAAGAGGAGGCATTTACTATGGCTTTTATGAATTCTGACTTAGATAAATTGGATAAACTTGATAGCTATAAAAATTCTCCTCTTGATGGATATTTTCCTATTACTGAGAAAATGAATGCTCCTGCTATTAAAATTAAAGACAAAGATTACGAGTTTAGTGTTGATCCTGAAATAATTGAAAAGGCTGAAAAAATAAGTTTTATGGTAGAGAGGATGAGTTTCCTTTTGAACACATTGCTGTCTTGCATGACTTATCTGTGTTATTTGGTAAAGATGAAATCCATCAATGCTACTATTTCTTAAAGCTTTTTCCTTTTACTTTGGGAGGAAGTGCTAGAAGTTGGTATAATCGTTTAGAACCTGGATGTATTACTAGCAAGGAAGAATGTTTGCAGATAAGATTCATGGTTTGACTGTTGCGATTAGCAGCTTTTCACAGAAAGAGAAGGAGGATTTACCCCAAGCTTGGGGGAGGTATAGTAAGATGGTTAGGAAATGTCCTACCCACGGCTTCAAGAGTAATGAAGTACTTGATATATTTTACAATGGTCTAACCGAAAACACCAGAGGCTATCTTGATGGTATTGCAGGTAATGTTTTCAGGGAAAGGACCGTTGATGAAGCAACTGAGTTATTGGAGACTATCTCTAGGAATTATGAAGACTGGAATATTGAAGAGATATTTCCGGAGAAGAAAGGAGGCATGCTCAAATTGGATAACGAAACAATGAAAGAAGCTTCCAAGGCTATTAAAGAGAAGGGAATTAAAACCTCTCATCTTAAGGAATTATCTGAAATGGGTGTTAAACTTCCTGATGATCAACCATGTTTTCCAATTCAAGTCAATGCTATTAGCTCCATAAAAGGTAATGAAAAGGTAACACCTCCTGTTGATGTATCCTACGTGAATGATTTTGCTTATCATCATAATCCTGAGGAGCATAATATTAGAATGACTATTATGGAGAACTCTCACAAAATTAAATCTCTTCGAGAAAGTTTACATGCTAGTGTGGGAGAGGTAAAAAGAATTGTTAAACACTGTGAGATGATGAATAATCAAATTGAACAAATGGTTTCTCTTCAAAATCAATTGTATGAAAGTCTTATGGTGAAGAAACAGGTTTGTGGAGTTAACACTAGGGGAGGTGCAAGTACTCAGGATCCTGATTTTCCTGAAGGCCATCCCAAGAGAAAAGAACAAGAAGCTCTCAAGAAGAAATCTGCTGCAGGAAAATCTCCCAATGAAAACAAGGACATTGATGACTCTGAAGAGCAAGATAAGGATATTTCTATTTCTGATGCTGAGACTGAAGATAACAATAATGAAGAAGAAGAATCACCTTCACCTGAAGAAGAGCCACAAGAGGATGAAAATATTGAAGAACCTGAACCTAATGATAAAGAAGATCCTCCACCATCTAATGAGAAGAATAAAAAGAAGAGCCATCCTAATCCACAAAGAGGTAAAGATAGGGATCCGTGGGTACAAAAACCCATACCATATCCCCAAGAGGTAATAAAAACTTTGGATGATGCTAGATTTGAGAAATTCTTTGAGTTGATTAAGTCTTTGTGTTTGCAAATTCCTCTTGTTGATGCTATTAAAATCCCTCCATATTCCAAATACATGAAAGACCAAACTCGAAATAGTTCTCATTAGAGTGTTAGTGCATAATAAAAAATACTCATATTCTGTGATGACACAATCATTCCCAAAGCCTCTGGACATTAGCTACAGCCACTGATGCTTTGTGGAGCAAAGAAATCCACTCAAACATAGTAAAAGAGCGAATGCAAAACAAAAGGTAGAATCTGTCAAAAACAAATAGTCTGTGAAGACGCAATTTTTCGAGGCACTTAAGTTGCTCAGATGGAACAAGTCCAAATTAATGAAAGTTGCGTACATATCCGAGGAATATGCGTGATTGTTTTCAGAATTTTCGATTTTTCTGCAAGGAGAAAAGCTCAAATTCGTGACAGCCAAAAATCTGTCTCTGCGCAGAAATCCAAATCTAGCATCAACTTTCAATTAAAGACTTTACTTGGCACAACAATGCAATAAAATAAAGATACAAAGGAGTTGCTACAGAAGTAACAAGCACCTTGACTCAAAGCAAAAAATAACAGAAAATAAAAACCATGGGTTGTCTCCCATAAGCGCTTTTCTTTAATGCCTTTTAGCTAGGCTTAATAGTTTTAATGATGCTCTCATGACCATGGGCCCACCCGCGCGAGGAGGGGGTGTGGCCAACTCAGTGCCCCCCTTCGTCTCTCCTTCAGACTCCATGATCGTGTTGGAAAAATAGGGACTTCCATCTTTGTTTCGTGCAATTCCGAGAATATTCGCAGAACAACTTTTCTGGAACCAAAAACAGCAGAAAACAGGAACTGGCACTTCGACATTTTGTTAATAGGTTAGTCCCGGAAAATGCATAAAATAATATAAAGTGTATATAAAACATGTAGCAATTGGCATAATATAAGCATGTAACATCAGAAATTATAGATACGTTGGAGACGTATCAGCCGCCGACTGGCACGTCCTCCTCCTCTCGTGGTTTCTAGTGTACCAGTTGGTGCCTTTCCGCCGCTGCTCTAAAATGTTGGGCATGTACTCGCTGGGTTCATGATACGTCTCCAACGTATCTATAATTTCTGATGTTCCATGCTTATATTATGCCAATTGCTACATGTTTTATATACACTTTATATCATTTTCATGCATTTTCCGGGACTAACCTATTAACAGGATGCCGAAGTGCCAGTTCCTGTTTTTTGCTGTTTTTGGTTCCAGAAAAGTACTTATGCGAATATTCTCGGAATTGCACGAAACAAAAGGCCAAGTCCCTATTTTTCCAACACCGTCACGGAGTCCGAAGGAGAGACGAAGGGGGGCCATGAGGTGGCCAGCTCACCCCTTGGCGCGGGGCCACCCCCTGGCGCGCCGGGAGGTGAGGTGGGCCCCTCGGGTCTCCACCTACGCCGCCCCTTCGCCTATTTATTCCCCCGACGCGAAAACCCTAAAGCAGAGAGCCATACATCCAGAACATATCCGCCGCCGCCGTCGTTAACCCTATCTCGGGAGGGTTCTAAGCTCTTCCCGGCACCCTGCCGGAGAGGGGAATCATCACCGGAGGGCTCTACACCACCATGCCCGCCTCCGGAGTGATGTGTGAGTAGTTCATCCCTGGACTATGGGTCCACAGCAGTAGCTAGATGGTTGTCTTCTCCACTTGTGCCATCATGTTTAGATCTTGTGAGCTGCCTATCATGATCAAGATCATCTTGTTGTAATGCTACATGTTGTGTTTGCTGGGATCCGATGAATATTGATACTATGTCAAGTTGAATATTGTATTATCATGTCTATGTCATTTGTGATCTTGCATGCTCTCCGTTACTTGTTGAAGCTTTGGCCAAGTGAACACTTGTGACTCCAAGAGGGGGTATTTATGCAGGATAGTTGGGTTCAACCTCTATTGAATCTGGGATAGTGACAGCAAGTCCTAAGGTTGTAGATGTGTTGTTGCCACTAGGGGTAAAACAGCAATGCTTTGTCTAAGGATGAATGTGTTGTTTACATTATGCACTTTACTTAATGCAATTGTCTATTGCTTGCAACTTAATATTGAAAGGGTGCGGATGCTAACTGGAAGGTGGACTATTTAGGCACAGATGCATGCTGGATAGCGGTCTGTGTACATTGTCGTAATGCCCAAATGAATCTCATAGTAACACTACAACTTGCACATGCATGTTTATGCACTTATCAATTGTCAATTGCCCAGCTGTAATTTGTTTACCCAGCATGTTAGTTATCTTATTGGAGAGACACCACTAGTGAACTGTGGACCCCGGTCCATTCTTTTACATCTGTAATACAACCTACTGCAATCATTGTTCTCTTTTGTTCGCTGCAAGTAAACATCATCTTCCACACTATACATCTAATCCTTTGTTTTCAGCAAGCCGGTGAGGTTGACACCCTCACTGTCTCGTCGGGGCAAAGTAGTTTGATTGTCTTGTGTGCAGATTCCACGTCAGCCGTCAACTACGCACCATAAGTTTTCTCGCACCATTGTCAAGGAGCACAGGCGCCTCAACATCCCCTTCAACACCCAAGTTTTCTGACGCCGTTGACACCTTCTAGCAATCGTTGATTTCCTACTGGTTCGATAAACCTTGGTTTCATAACTGAGAGAAGACTTGCTGCTGTACTCATCAAACCTTACACTTGAGGTATCCTGACGAACGTGTACTTCACACGCATCAAGCAAGTTTTCTGGCGCCGTTGCCGGGGAAATCATCATTGCTACAGCAAGGGGAGTCTCTCACTTCCAATCACTTTACTTTGTTATTTGTCTTGCTTAGTTTATTTTTTTTAGTCTTGTTTGCTCTCTTTATCAAAAACACAAAAAAATTAGTTATTTTTTGTTAATTCGGTGTTTTTTTTTCAAAATGAGTACTCCTGAGAACACTAAGTTGTGTGACTTCACTAGCACAAACAACAATGATTTCATATGCACTCCTATTGCTCCACCTGCTTCTAAAGCAGAATTTTATGAAATTAAACCTGCTCTATTAAATCTTGTTATGAAAGAGCAATTTTCTGGTGTTAGTACTGATGATGCTGCTGCCCATCTTAATAACTTTGTTGAACTTTGTGAAATGCAAAAGTATAAGGATATGGATGGGGATATTATAAAACTGAAATTTTTCCTTTCTCCTTGAGAGGAAGAGCTAAAGAATGGTTGCTTTCTTTGCCTAGAAATAGTATTGATTCTTGGACAAAATGCAAAGATGCTTTCATAGGGAAATATTATCCTCCTGCTAAGATTATATCCTTGAGAAGTAGCATTATGAATTTTAAACAACTTGATAATGAACATGTTGCTCAAGCTTGGGAAAGAATGAAATCTTTGGTGAAGAATTGTCCCACTCATGGACTGACTACTTGGATGATCATCCAAACCTTTTATGCAGGATTAAATTTTTCCTCAAGGAACTTATTGGATTCAGCCTCTGGAGGAACCTTTATGTCCATCACTTTAGGTGCAGCAACAAAGCTACTTGATGATATGATGATCAACTATTCCGAATGGCACACCGAAAGAGCTCCTCAAGGTAAGAAGGTAAATTCTGTTGAAGAAACCTCCTCTTTGAGTGATAAGATTGATGCTATTATGTCTATGCTTGTGAATGGTAGATCTCATGTTGATCCTAATAATGTTCCTTTAGCTTCATTGGTTGCTCAAGAAGAGCATGTTGATGTAAACTTCATTAAAAACAACAACTTCAACAACAATGCTTATAGGAATAATTTTGGTAGCAACAATTATAAGCCTTATCCTTCAAATGGTTATGGCAATTCTTATGGTAATTCCTACAGCAACAATAGAAGTGTGTCCTCTGATCTTGAAGCTATGCTTAAAGAATTTATTAGCACACAAAAAGCTTTCAATAAAACTGTTGAGGAAAAGTTTGAAAAAATTGATGTTCTTGCTTCTAAAGTTGATAGTCTTGCTCATGATGTTGAAATTCTAAAACTGAAAGTTATGCC
Organism: Poa pratensis; assembly: GCA_947311845.1. NCBI lineage: Eukaryota > Viridiplantae > Streptophyta > Magnoliopsida > Poales > Poaceae > Poa > Poa pratensis. The sequence goes on along the minus strand of CAMZMU010000044.1, from coordinate 63,792,237 downwards.
TAATGAAGTTAAAGATACTAAGTCATTTGCTACAGCAAATGCCATCCAAGTTCGAATTGATAATAATATTAGGATGTTGGCTGAATTGCATGCTAGGTGGGAAAAAGAGGAAAACTTGAAAAAGAGAATAGTATAGTTAGAGTTTGTACTATCACCACCACTAGTAATGCTAATGTTTCACATGCTAGTAAGCCTCCTACTATTGATGGTAATGTTATTGGTGTTGGTAATGTCTCTACTACTTCTGCAAAGCGTTTGAAATTGCCTAAAACTGCTGAAACTTTTTCTGATAAAAGTGCTGAAATTTTTCAAACTATTGGAGACAATGGTTCCACCACCATTGACAATAATGATTTTGATTTTGATGATTGTAACATCTCTGAAGTTATTATGTTCTTGCAAAAATTAGCTAGAAGTCCCAATGCTAGCACTATTAATTTGGCTTTTACAAAGCATATTACAAATGCTCTTTTGCAAGCTAGGGAGGAGAAGTTGAAACTTAAAGCTTCTATTCCTAGGAAATTAGAAGATGGTTGGGAACCCATCATTAAGGTAAAGGTGAATGATTTTGATTGCAATGCCTTGTGTGATCTTGGTGCAAGTATTTCGGTTTTGCCCAAGAAGCTTTATGATATTCTTGATTTGCCACCTTTGGAACATTGTTATTTGGATGTTTTTCTCGCTGATAATGCTATGAAGAAACCTTTGGGGCGAGTTAATGATGTTTTTATTATAAACAATAACCTTGTCCCTTGATTTTATTGTTATGGATATTGAATGCAATGCATCTTGTCCTATTGTTTTGGGAAGACCTTTTCTTCGAACTGTTGGTGCCATCATTGATATGAAAGAAGGTAATATAAGGTACCAATTTCCTCTCAAGAAAGGTATGGAACACTTCCCTAGGAAGAGAATGAAGTTACCTTTTGACTCTATTGTTAGAGCAAGTTATGATGTTGATGCTTCTTCTCTTGATAACACTTGATTTTCACTTTCTGCGCCTAGCTGAAAGGCGTTAAAGAAAAGCGCTTATGGGAGACAACCCATCGTTTTTATTTTGTTATTTTTGTTTTCTTTGAGTCAAGGTTTTGTTACTTCTGTAGCAACTCCTTTGTATCTTTATTTTATCGCAATGTTGTGCCAAGTAAAGTTCTATATTGAAAGTTGATGCAAGATTTGGATTTCTGCGCAGTGACAGATTTTTAGCTGTCACGGATTTGAGCTTATCTCCCTGTAGAAAATTCAAAAATTCTGAAAAAATCACGCATATTCCTGAGATATGTACGCAACTTTCATTATTTTAGGCCAGATCCATCTGAGCAACTTAAGTGCCTCGAAAAAATTCGTCATTCCAGACTGTTCTGTTTTTGACAGATTCTGCCTTTTGTTTTGCATTCGCTCTTTTACTGTGTTTGTGTGGATTTCTTTGCTCCACAAAGCATTGGTGGCTGTAGCTAATGTCCAGAAGCTTTGGGATTGATTGTATCATTACAGAATATGAGAATTTTTGATTATGCACTAACCCTCTAATGAGAACTGTCTTGAGTTTGGTGTGAAGGAAGTTTTCAAGGATCAAGCGAGAAGGGTGATATTATGTGATCAAGAAGAGTGAAAAGCCTAAGCTTGGGGATGCCCCCGTGGTTCATCCCCATATTCAGAGAGACTCAAGCGTCTAAGCTTGGGGATGCCCAAGGCATCCCCTTCTTCATCAACAAACTTATCAGGTCATCTCTAGTGAAACTATATTTTAATTCTTTCACATCTTATGCGCTTTACTTGGAGCGTCTGTGTGTTTTTTTTTTTTGTTTTTGTTTGAATAAATTCGGATCCTAGCAATCCTTGTGTGGGAGAGAGACACGCTCCGCTTTTTCATGTGAATACTCATGTTCTTCACTTATATTTGTTGAGTATTCTTAACTAGCTACTGCAGTGCTTTTAGCTCCTGTTTTTCATGCATCTCTTCGAGCTGTTAGCACTTGTTTATAAATACTCTCTTGCTGCATTATATTATCATTTGGAGAGTTTATGTTTAAATAAATTGATTGGTGTTTGTTTAAAAAGAAAATGCTACATGTAGTAGTTGGTATTGGAAAAGACATCATCTTGTCACTAGTCATGTGTTGACTTTTGTTTTGTTTTGATTTGCTTTGCAATTGTTTTGAGCTCTCAAGTAGATCATGTTTAAGCTCTTGCATCATGTAGTTAAAGCCTAGTAGTGGAGAACTACCGTAGAGCTTGTTGAGACTTGGTTTGCATGTTTGCTATCTCTAAGGTCTAGATATTTTCTGGTAAAATGTTTGAGCAACAAGGAAGACAGTGTAGAGTCTTATAATACTTGCAATATGTTTTTATTTGATTCTTGCTGTACCGGTTTATACTTGTGTTTGCTTCAAACAACCTTGCTAGCCTAAACTCTGTACTGAGAGGGAATGCTTCTCGTGCATCCAAACCTTGAGCCAAAACCCATGCCATTTGTGTCCACCATACCTACCTACTATGTGGTATTTCCTGCCATTCCAAGTAAATATTTCATGTGCTACCTTTAAACTATTCAAAACTTTATTACTCCTTATTTGTGTCAATGTTTTATAGCTCATGAGGAAGTATGTGGTGTTTTATCTTTCAATTTGTCATTTACTCATGACAGACTTCACCAATGGACTAGTGGCATATACACCGCTTATCCAACAACTTGCAAAAAGAGCTGGCAAATGGGGTGCCCAGTCTCAATTAATTACAACTTTAACCATTTAATTCTCTTCACATTTTTGCCCTGATCCAATCAGTCAAGCAATGATACCAGTTTTTTACTGCATGTGTAAACAAAAGAGAAAAGAGGGATGATCTACCTTGCTGGTAGAAATAAAGTCCTTCATGGGAGCCGCTCTTGAGAGTCTGGTTGACAAGGGGTTAGAGAACCCACTACCATTCGTTGACAACAACAAACACCTCTCAAAAACTTACTTTATGCTCTCTTTATGATTTCAAAAACTTAAAAAGATCTAGCATATGATTTAATCCCTGCTTCCCTCTGCGAAGGGCCTATCTTTTACTTTATGTTGAGTCAGTTTACCTACTTCTTTCTATCTCAGAAGCAAACACTAGTGTCAACTTTGTGTGCATTGATTCTTACATGTTTACTTATTGCACTTGTTATATTGTTTTATGTTGACAACTATCCATGAGATATACATGTTACAAGTTGAAAGCAATTGATGAAACTTAATCATCCTTTGTGTTGCTTCAATGCCTTTTACTTTGAATCTATTGCTTTATGAGTTACCTCTTATGCAAAGCTTTTTGATGCTTGTCTTGAAAGTACTATTCATGAAAAGTTTTTGCTATGATTCATTGTTTACTCTTTATCTATCTGTTAGCAAACTATAGACCATTGCTTTGAGTCACTTCATTCATGACATGAGCCTTGCAATATATTATGATCAAGATTGTGTGAAAGCATGTCTCCTCAGAAATTATTTGTTGTTATCGTTTTACCTACTCGAGGACGAGTAGAACTAAGCTTGGGGATGCTTGATACGTCTCGAACGTATCTATAATTTCTGATGTTCCATGCTTATATTATGCCAACTGCTACATGTTTTATATACACTTTATATCATTTTCATGCATTTTCCGAGACTAACCTATTAACAAGATGCCGAAGTGCCAGTTCCTGTTTTCTGCTGTTTTTGGTTCCAAGAGGGGTATTTATGCAGGATAGTTGGGTTCAACCTCTATTGAATCTGGGATAGTGACAGCAAGTCCTAAGGTTGTAGATGTGTTGTTGCCACTAGGGGTAAAACAGCAATGCTTTGTCTAAGGATGAATGTGTTGTTTACATATGCACTTTACTTAATGCAATTGTCTGTTGCTTGCAACTTAATACTGAAAGGGGTGTGGATGCTAACCTGAAGGTGGACTATTTAGGCACAGATGCATGCTGGATAGCGGTCTGTGTACATTGTCGTAATGCCCAAATGAATCTCATAGTAGACACTACAACTTGCACATGCATGTTTATGCACTTATCAATTGTCAATTGCCCAGCTGTAATTTGTTTACCCAGCATGTTAGTTATCTTATTGGAGAGACACCGCTAGTGAACTGTGGACCCCGGTCCATTCTTTTACATCTGTAATACAACCTACTGCAATCATTGTTCTCTTTTGTTCGCTGCAAGTAAACATCATCTTCCACACTATACATCTAATCCTTTATTTTCAGCAAGCCGGTGAGGTTGACACCTCACTGTCTCGTTGGGGCAAAGTAGTTTGATTGTCTTGTGTGTAGATTCCACGTCAACCGTCAACTACGCACCACAAGTTTTCTGGCACCATTGTCAGGGAGCACAGGCGCCTCAACATCCCCTTCAACGCCCAAGTTTTCTGACGCTGTTGACACCTTCTAGCAATCGTTGATTTCCTACTGGTTCGATAAATCTTGGTTTCATAACTGAGGGAAGACTTGCTGCTGTACTCATCAAACCTTACACTTGAGGTATCCTGACGAACGTGTACTTCACACGCATATGTTCATATTCAAATTTTATGTTTTTAATTGGTTGCATTCGTTTTCTATCGAACGCTCATGTAAATCTACACCACAAAGCGCATACCTTTTCCTTTGTTTGATTGGCTAGTATATTGTAGTAGTTTCTTTATTAACTAAAAATACCCCGCGCGTTGCGGCGGAGTTTTTTCATAAAAATTGTAATATAAGCGAAAGGACATATGACACATGCAAATGGAAAAAACCCGGGAATATTCAGAATTCGATTGGGCACAATAATCAAGAATCTAAATTTAATCAATGTAAAATATTTGAGGTAACTGTATAGATAAAATAATTCATAATGTGATTAGTTTTCATGAATGGATATAAAATCATAAATAAATGTGGGATGACATGGATAATAATGGCTCAAATAGTGGATGATGCGGCTTAAGGAATAGATGATGTGTGATTACTTAGTGGAGTTGACCTGGACATTGATTGGTTAAGAGAATGGATGATGTGGATAGTTTGCATGTTGAGATAGAAAAATAATTAATAAAGTTAGTAGGGTTTTGCTTTGTAAGAAGTATAGATTCAATGATACCACATGAGGATGCACGGGTTGACATTACTACTTAGTTGATATCATCTCGTCAATGAGCTTGCCCACATCCACGAACACGCAGAAAATGTGGCTGTAGCCAGAAGCAATTACGTGCCAACAAGAGCACGTTGGCCTGGTTGTGTCGGCGCAAGGGGCGCGATCTTAGCTGCCAGCTGCATGTGTCGGCAGGTCTTCTCCTTCGAAAGCACCATCGTATATTCTTTCTCTTCCACCGGCGGCGCTAGGATACCAAAACTATTATGGCGACGAGGTTGGATCAGCTTTACTATCTTTCAATTGAGGAGGTATGATGTGGAGAGGGGGGCAGCTGCCCCCTTCCCCGCTTTATGATTGTTTGAAAGTAGTATCTTTCAAGATGACATGATTTGTGATTTTTAGTAGATAGTATTCATTCATTAACTTTCCTATGTATCGTACTCCAACAGGGATGATATATTCATGTTCCTGGATTTGGTCAACTCGTGCGCCAATTCATTACTGGACAAAGCCTATGTCAGAGTAGAATGGAAATTTCTTGAGAGAATACTGGAGCCAAATACGTTGCTGGACAACCTACACGACCCCACTCCTCCACCAGCCGCAGCCGTTAGAATGGTCTGCTTTTTCTTGATCATTGTTGTGTTGCTTATTGTGCAGTGCCGCACAATCGTATGGTTTGCTTTTTCTTATGATGAAATCAAACAACCTTGAGTGCATTTGCATATAAATCGTGCGGGATTAAAATGGCCGTGTGACCAAAGCACAAGCAAGAACAAGTGTCACCAACATGTCACCAACATGTCCGGAGTTTGTTCGGAGACTTCTAGAAGTTTCCATCTAGGCTGGAGTTTTTGGTCCGTCGTGGACTGGAGATTTCGTGCTAGGCCGGGGACTCCGGGATTAGATTCACGTCTCTATTTCTATTTCACTGGACCTATAAAAGTCACCGTACTTCGCCAAAGTGAGTAGATATGTTGAGCACAAATTTGACCTCCATGTTGACCTCTTTAAGCTATACCTTCATGACTCTTGCATCTAATTAGAGGAAAATGTAGGAGAATAGGGTTTGGGGGAAGCCTCTCACGCATCAATACGTGGGGTTCCGGTTGTATATATATTGGCAAAAGCCGGGAGTCCTAGTACAATACTATTGGGTTGCGGGAAAACTTTAAAATTTATCCGTAACCTTACCGCCAAGATCTATTCTATGAAGATATGTTGCACCGCATAACGCGATGATCCAGATACTTACAAACACGCTTGCGGAAGATCTTGTGTTTGTCGAAGTAGATTTCGGTGTAGCCTGATGAATAATCTCACGTCCACGCGGGAGGTGAGATTGTTGCCGTACGTCGTCGTTGATGTAGACCTTGATGAAGTTGTTCCGTTCTCCAAGGAACTCGCTTGCACGAATCCCGCTCTAGCGGTATCCACACATACACTGTGTCAACCCACCCCGTACGTTCACCGCCTAGCTACTAGCACGTGGTGAAGAGAGTCAGCCTTGCGGCGTAGTTTAGGAATAGATGATGTGTGATTACTTAGTGGAGTTGACCTGGACAATTGTTTGGTTAAGAGAATGGATGATGTGGATAGTTTGCATGTTTAGATAGAAAAATAATTAATGAAGTTAGTAGGGTTTTGCGTTGTAAGAAGAATAGATTCAATGATACCACATGAGGATGCACGGGTTGGCATTACTACTTAGTTGATATCATATCGTCAATGAGCTTGCCCACATCCACGAACACGTAGAAAATGTGGCTGTAGCCGGCAGCAATTACGTGCCAACAAGAGCACGTTGGTTGTGCCGGCGCAAGGGCGCGATCTTAGCTTCCAGTTGCATGTGTCGGCAGGTCTTCTCCTTCGAAAGCGCCATCGTATATTCTTTCTCTTCCACCGGTGGCGCTAGCATACCAGAACTATTATGGCGACGAGGTTGGATCAGCTTTACTATCTTTCAGTTGAGGAGGTATGATGTGGAGAGGGGGGCAAATGCCCCCTTCCCCGCTTTTTGATTGTTTGAAAGTAGTATCTTTCAACATGACATGATTTGTGATTTTTAGTAGATAGTATTCATTCATTAACTTTTCTATGTATCGTGCATGCTAACAGGGATGACATATGCATGTTTCTGGATTTGGTCAACTCGTGCGCCAATTGGTGTCACCAACGTGTCCGGAGTTTGTTCGGAGACTTCTAGAAGTTTTCTTCTAGGCTAGAGTTTTGGTTCGCCGTGGACTGGACATTTCGTTCTAGGCCCGGGACTCCGAAATTAGATTCCTGCAACGACTCTATTTCTATTTCACGGGACCTATAAAAGTCATCGTACTTCGCCAAAGTGAGTAGATATGTTGAGCACAAATTTGACCTCTGTGTTGACCTCTTTAGCTATACCTTCATGATTCTTGCATCTAATTAGAGGAAAAGATAGAGAAGATCTAGATCAACATTCCACCGACCAATCTTTCCTTTTAGTAAGGAGAAGCTTTTGGATCTGGATCTTGGAGATTCATTTGTTGAGTTCATCCTTGTTCTTTCTCTCTCTTCTCCCTAACATTAGTTGATTAGCTAGGATCTGAGAGTGGAAGAATTGAACATTTCTTATGTTCTTTCGACTGCATCTGTTGAATCGTTTGAATTCTCTCTGATGATTTGTGCTCACCTACAAAAGGGGATATAAAATTGTCCAGACTGAGAAACAATTTAAATGGGCAAAAGAGATGTATCGAAAAAAGAATGTGAGCTACATACCAAGAAAGTGAAACTGGCTGCAACATTGGTGCGTAGCATCATATACTAGGACCTTTGCCTAATAATTGTTAAAAATATATCCTATCGCTGGCCTTCTGTATAAGGCGCAAGCAGGAACAAACCAAAAAACGTTAGGGCCCGTTTGGCATCAAAATATTTTTGAGATATTATGAGAATATCATGGTTAAAAAAACTTAAATGTTAAATACTTTAACCTGTTTGGATGCTGTGAATAATGTGATTTTAAACTGAAATATTTCATCTAAAAGTGCAGTTTTTGTTGTTTTAGATGTTTTGGTCTTGAACTCTTCTTTTCTAAAACCAAGAGGTATATTGATCCGCCTAGCACTCGAATACTTTATTTTTAAATATTGTGGATTTAAGAAAATTGAGCTCTCCAACATTCCTCCTTTTGCATTGCCACCAATCACAATAATGTGTAGGTTCCCGTAGTTCTCTCAAGTATTTCATCAGGCAGTATTCTTGCATCCACTTGGTCTCCAACATTACGATCACCGAGCAACACCTGACGAAGTCTTCAATTAACCTCAAGAACCATCTAGCTCCTGGCACATCCTCTCTCCCGCTGCTTCGTGTGCCACACGGTGGTGCGCCTCCTCCATCTCTCGACATGCGACATGTTATGGCTTCCTCTGGCTTTCAGCACCTTTAAAGCTTGTTGATCGGTGGCCATGAGCCGGTGGGATGACTCCTCCCTCGCCATACTGATGACAGAGATCACCTTCACACACTACTCGATGGAGGCGTTCTTCTCCTCGAGGTCTACCGCACTCAGTTGCGTCTGCGTGCCCATCATGCCTCCGCCAACGTTCGGTGGCATAGGAGACAAACATAGCGACATTCTCCGGGAAGACCATCACCATGTCCTCCTCGTTTATTGCCTCATCCTCCTCCTCCTTGTTGAAAGGTGGAGGACATGGGCGTAGCGGCGCGCTATGTGCCCATGACAATAGTCATGGTGGCCAGGTTGTGGCGAGGTGGCGAACACCATTTAGCTGGCGATGGCTAACTGTGAAGGCAGGAGATTTGGCACATTGGCCTACCTTTATAGGCGGAGCTTGGTGGCGTAGCGTGGGAACTAAAGGGTGGGTAGTGAGTCGACGCATTAGATTGAATGTTGTCACGTGTGGGGTGAGCCGTATCTCCACCGCGTCAGAAGTTGACCAGTCGGCGAACCTAGAAGGTGGCGAGCATCACCACTTAAAACTGACATGACTGGCATGTGTGCGGATGTGTACGACACGTTCCAAGCCGTCCCAGAAGTTGGGGTGCACAAAGGGGGTGTGAGATAGATTTTCGCACAGCCTGAAATTGAAATGACGAGGGTCTCCACTAGGGATGTCCCAACCCAACTAGACGGATGGGGAGGGGGAGAAGATACACTAACTTAATCACAACGACATTTCTTCGAACTCGGTGAGGAACGGGTGCACGATATTTAAACTCAAACCAAAACGGTTTTTACAAGGACATATGTCGTCAGGGTGAAATTTAGGCCCTCCATTTGGTATGTCCGACAAACCAGATTTGTCCAGATTTGTATGTTTTCGTCCGTCGGTCTATGACGATTCTCGTCCGTTGGATGGACAAAACGTACGGCCTAGTTTTCACCTTGGCGCCATATGTCCTTGTAAATGTCTTTTTCGAACTCAAAAACATTGGTGGAAACGTATGTTGCTTAGTAGTGAATCAATACACCGAATCATGAGGGGAAGATACATTGAGCAGTTTTCTCTTACTTCTTAAAAATAAAAATAGAACAGGGTCTTGTAGAACACGACTCTATGGGTCCTCCTCACGGAACCCTCGACCTCGAGGCCTTAACCTCCGTCAGATCGTCGATCAGGCGGCGCAAATCCTGCCACGACGACCCGTTCTCGCTGGTCGCGGCGCGCGCGCTCTCCGCCAGCTCCTGTGCCCTGGCCCTCATCTCCTCCTGCCGCTCTCCGCCCTCCATGAACTCGGCCACCGCCCGACCGATCGCCTCGGCCGGCACGATGTCCGCGTCCTCCGCCCTCACGCTGCGCTTGCCGCCGTCCCACACTCGCGCGCCGAACGCCGCCACCTCGGTGACCAGCCTCTCGTTGATGAACTGCTCGAACACCAGCGGCCACGTCAGCACCGGCACGCCGGCCGACGCGGCCTCCAGCACCGAGTTCCACCCGCAGTGCGTCACGAACGCGCCAACCGACGGGTGCGCCAGCACCGCCAGCTGCGGCGCCCACCCGCGCACAACCATGCCGCGGCCGGCTACGCGCTGTTCCCACCCCTCCGGTGCGTCGAGGTCGCCGGAGCGAACCACCCACAGGAACGTCTGGTTGGATGCCTCCAGGCCCAACGCGAGCTCTTGGACCTGGCGTGGCGAGAATTCGGCCCAGCTTCCGAAGCAGACGAACACCACCGATCGGCTCGGCTTGGTGGACAGCCACCGCAGGCAGTCCACGTCGCCGTCACCGCCGCGGTGCACGGCTGAGTGGGACGGCTCGCCGACAGGGCCGACGAAGTATGCGCGGCGCGCGTCGACGCGGCTGAACTCGTCGCAGTAGGGCCTCTCCAGGTCGACGAAGGTGTTGACGATGACCCCGAAGCCGGCGAGCTGGCCCGCCTTGATCCGGTCCCACGACATGGCGAGGTGGTCTTCCTGGACTAGGAACTCCGGGAGCTCCGACGCGGGGATGACGATCTCCTTCCCCCCGGGCATCCCCGGCACGGACACCGGCGGACCCGCGGCGCCGCCGGCACGGACGATGTCGGGACGGAGGGTGGAGAGTTTGTTCATGGCGAGCTGCGGGAAGACGCCGACGGGGTGGAAGGTGAGGCGCGGGACGCCGATCTCGGCGGCGACGTCCGTGGTCCGCCAGAAGGGCGCGTCGGCGACGATGGCGTCGGGGCGGTGCTCCCGGAGCAGGTTCTCGTGGATCGGCTGCGCCAGGTCCACGGCGTGGTGCACGCGCCAGGCGTCGTGCGCGGGCGCGTCGCCGAGGCACTCCACGCCGGCCGCCAGCCCGATGCCCGGGAACGGGTAGAGGAGCAGGCGCACCCCGGCGCGCGCGACCGTTGTGGCGATGAGCGCCGCGTTCGCCGGCGTGACCACCATGGTGGCCTCCACCTCCGCAGCCGGGCGCGCGGCCACCATGCGGCACGCCAGGTCGGTCATCGGGATGAGGTGTCCCCGCGCGAAGAAGGGCAGGAAGAACACCCGCAGCGGCGGCGGCCCGTCGCCGGCGCCCACGCCCGCCATGGAGGTCAGAGTAGACTCGGCAACTGCTGATCTGTGCGGGCGAGGTTTCGTCACTGGGTCTGGGGCGCTACGGCTTTACACGGAAAACTGACGGATCACGGATGCGTGCGTATCTCCCGCCGCGGCATGGACGCGTCGTTGGATGGTTGAAATGTGCGGGCCGGCATTCCCTGAAAACACAATGTGCATGGATCGACCTGGACATTAGGATGCCATGCGTGTTCAGTGCGTGTTGTTCTGTTCCTCTTCGCTTCTGCCCAGAATACTTCTTTGATTTGAACTAGTTTATCCAAATTAATCATCGCACCACTGCTATCCAAATAATCATAGGTGTTTAGAGAAACCAGTTTATGTTCGTAATCGTAAACACCTCTATAAGTCTAAGCACCATGCATTATGGACCAAACGTTCTTGAGATGCTAGCAACCAAAGTGTTTGTTGTAGCACTGAACCTTTCTCAGAACGCCCTTCAAGTGAAAATACATGTAGTAAAACTTAACGAGTACAGTTATTTGTAGACGGGGGCAGGGACCAGGGAGTACAAAATGCAGATAACCAATGCGATTCAACTATATACAATAGAATACAGCCGCAGAATTATAAGTAACCAAACTTTACAGATGACAAAAGTGTCGCAGAGGTTGATTGCTAGACAAACTACCGGAACATATGCACAGCACGAGGAAATGAAAAGAAAACACCGCCCGGTAACTTCACAGGTACTACACGCCACTCTGCAGGCAACTCGAGCATTTCTGGCGTCAGAGAACAGGAGCTCATATACCCTGGTCCATAGACTTCTCTTTCCTGTGTTTGCGGCCTCAGGCGATAGTACGGAGCAGCCAGAATGTTGCTGGCGTTGCCGTGCCCGCAGGGATACGACAACCGACCCACAAGAGCTTCATGATGTCGAGCATAGCAATCGTCACCACAGAAATCAAGATCTAGCGTCAATAGACACTGCCAGGAGCTGCGAAAGCTCTAACCGGTGCTCGATGCCTCGGATGTAGTGTCCCATGAGCATACACCTGAACAACCATTTCAAGTGAGGTCAGCCTCCGTCTATACATAGGCAACACAGAGAAATAAGAAATTTACTGATCCATTCGTATTACCAGAATAGGAGACGCGCAAGATGATCCCGAGGAATAGATATGAGGGGCTGAAATGGGAGGGACACATCCTCCACGAGTTCAGCACGGTCATCATCCCCCTTTCCATAATTTAGGTTTCCACCAGCCATGTTCTCCGATGGCGGAGGGGACTTTGCATGCATCTTGGGGGAGAGAGTTGCTAGGAGACCATGTACCACCGAATGAATAGCTTCTTGCACACCGGGGCAGGAAGGTTCTGAGAGTTCGATAACCTGTAAAAGCAGTTTGTAGCTTAAATCAGAGATTGTTCACCTAAGTTCCCATGAAGCACCTAATAGATATGTAAAAACAAGAGGAAACATATTACTGCTAGATGAAAAGGTTGGAGACAGAACAAACCGTGTCAGGGGATAATGATCTCAAGTAGTTCAGTAACTCGTTTTTGTCTTCTCCAGTAAACTCTTGCATTTGCAGGGAGGAATTTTTCCTCTTGAGTTCAAGTAGCTCCTGAAGGATTGAAAATAGCATAAGCACCAAATGAAAGTTTCTAGCAAGTCATGTAATTTTTTTTTCAGCAAGTGGTCAACAAGTCAAATATTAAGTCAAGGGATTAAAGAGCAGAAATGGGACTAATTTCTCGTTAAAGAAAGTAGGATGACTTTGGATATTACATAAACTAGTGTATCTCGCACCAGCTAAACATTCTCGAGAAATAGGTAAATTTGAATAAAAAATGCCCCATGGCTATGAGCATAGTAGGTCCGTGAAGTTTGATAGTTAACATGAAGGAAGACAGAATAACCAGATAGCAGTGAGAAGTCTATTGCTACCTCTGTTTTACATATCTATTATCAGCCCACCAAATGCAGACCATGGAAGCACTAATGCATACAGAAGTGTTCCTATTGCATAACATAATATAGCCATTTAGCCGTTCCAAACCAAATTAATAGGGGTATGGAGTGGAATCAACACAATAACTACACTCTTGAGTTTAGTGGAAAGGCATTTTGAAACAAAGTATCCCAAGACCGAGGACAAATAGAGTGAAAAGGATGTAGTAACAACCATCTGGGATAAGATAGATGTTACCTTTTCCATGGAATCCAAGCGAGACTGCAATTGGATAATATGTTCTTTTGCTTGAGCGTTTAAGTTCTCTAGTCCACCCATCTTTTCCAGGAATAATTTGCCATCCCTATTTCTGATTCATTGGTCAGTTCACCATCTTCTGACAATCTCAAAGCAGCCATATGTCCTCCCATATCAAGGTCACCGTGAGTATGTTCAGTGTTGTATCTTTCCTTGCATTCGATCTCATCATCAGACAACTCTAGGGTTCTTTCAAGAGAGAGCCTGTATTCAGCATTACACAGAGTGTACCTGAAACAGAATAAAGTAACTTTGAGCAATAATCATCCCCGGTACACTCAAGCATGCTTATCATGTCCATCAGTAGGCGATGCTAACAAATACACATATAAGCAGGCTAAAAAAACAAGGAGGCGGGAGCTGGTCATATTCTGTAATAGTGAAAGTGACCAAACAAAGTGTTCAATATCACTAGAACAAGCACCTAATGGTCTTTGTTATCATTAACGTAACACAAAATATCATTTTATCACATGAAAGGAAGTTGATTGCCATACAGATTATGTTTAAGGCTGAAATTGGGAAGAAGCAAGTTTGGTAACAAGCTATTTCACCTGCAATTTTCAGAATTATGAAAAAATTGCAGCCCTTTGGTATCAACTGGAAGGGCATGGAAGACATCAAGCAACAGTTGCAAATAGACAAGACAAAACTTGTACCAACACTAAAAGCATGTGGGCGGAGAAAATACGCAAGAAGATTCCGATTTAATATTCCACACTTCGCAGCCTCAAAACATGCTGTGACATGTCACGTATTTGAACCATGAACCGAAGTGCAGCAAACTGCCCTAACAGCTATATGCAAATTACAGTTACCAGTGACACTGAATATCAACGCTACAGCAGCGACCAGCCTACCACTAATGGTATGCTTCTCCAGTCCACCTCACATAATCAGTTGACCTACATAACACATCAAGTCACGTCCTACTTGTATATGCACACAATTGAAAAAGGTGATCATGCCAAAATGTGACTTCTATTGACCAACCAGATCAAATTCAACTGTAATAAGTTTGGTTGCAATCTGTTTCACCTGCGGTTTTCAGAATTATGAAAAAAAATGCAGTCGTTCGGTAACAACTGAAAGGGCGAGAAAGACATCAATCAACATTTGCACATTACATATTTACATATGACAAATATCTAAGCAGAAAGTATGCAAGAAGATTCAGATTAAATTGGCCGCACTTCGCAGCCTCAAAACATGCTGTGACATGTCACGTACATGAACCATGAACCGAAGTGCAGCAAACTGTCCTAACAGCTGTGCAAATTACAGTGACCAGTGACACTGAATATCAACGCTACAGCAGGCTACCAGCCTAGCACTAATGGCACGCTTCTCCAGTCCACATCACACAATCAGTTGACCTACATACCGCATCAAGTCATGTCCTGCTTGTACATGCACACATTTGCCAAAGGTGATCATGCGAAAACTGAATTCTTTTGACCAACCAGAACAAATTCAACTACAAAAAGGTATGATTCAGAAGAAAAGCGTATATGCACACAATTGCAAAAGGCGATCACGCGAAAATGTGACTTCTTTTGACCGACCAGATCAAATTCAACTGTAAAAAGGCATGATTCATCAGAAGAAAAGCAGCATACCCTGTCATTATCGAAGATATCACCAGCTTGAAGACGGGATCCCAGAGGGCCTCCACGACAACACTGAACTGATCGGACGGAAGCAGGCCGAGCATGCCTGAAACCGTCCTCTTCATCGCATCCACGGTTTCAGGAGGGACATCCCTCTGGACTACGCTTAGATCTAGAGGCTCTACATCTTTTATCAAGTTCCAAAGCGAGGATTTCTGCAGACAATACAGGCGCGTCATGATAATGAACAGTGACAGCAGAGCAACTCGATGGGATTAGAAGATGACAGTTCCTATCTAGATATGTGAGACAGTGGAAGAGTTCGATTCCCCGTCGGGGCGAATTTCGGGAATTCTCGCGAGGAGATTTCCTACTATGAAAAAATACCACCAAGGGCTAGTCCTGGTAGGTCTTATTTTTTAGACAGTGGAAGAACACAAGAATCTATTCTTCGAGGGTGAAAGCTAAATGACTCTTCCTCCACTTGTCTAGACACATCTCACTCTACTACACAGGTAATCAGTCGAAATTCTCGTAATTCCATGTATGAATATCCACATGATATCCATAAAGGTTATGTTAAATACAGAATTAGTATTACTCAAACAACGGGGGAGAATTTTTTGTTTACTAAGGACGAATAAACACAAGCTCCGTGGAGCCATGGAGGAGCATCGCCGCTCACCTCGGGGAAGCCGTGGAGATGCCTCCCGCGCGCGTGGAGCTCGTCGGGGGACGCCGCCGAAGACGCCGCCGCGACGACCACCCCGAGCCTCCTGCGCCGGCCGCCGCCGCCCGCCGCCACGGAGGCCGGAGGGTGGACCCCACGGAACCGCCTCCTGGACACATACACGGACGCCCCGTGCGGCGGCGCGCGGATGCCGGCGGAGATCGGCATGCCGTCGCCGGCGGCGGAGTATCTGGCGAAGTTTTGGTGTGCTTGGTTGGTGGTGGTGGTGGTGCCGAGCTGGACCCAGGATAAGCGCCACGCTGGTGGGTGGCTGACGCGTGGGCCCGGCTGGGCGGAACTCGTGGACACGGTCTGGCCTCCACACGTTGGGCCTCGCGTGGACCGTCGCGTCACCTTCACCAAAGTGTGCGTGTCGTTTACCGTGTACCGCGCCACATGCCCACATGGGTGTACACGCCGTTTACTCTTTTGTTTTTTCTTGTAGCCCTCGGAAAGTTTTTTCTTGAAGATGAGGAGGATTGTACGTTGGATATAGACATGTTGTGTAACCACGTACCACTAATCATCCAACCTAATCCAACCTAGTTCAAAAGAGAACTTGTCTGTGACAAGATGGTTAGGAGGGTGGTTGTACCCTCAGCCCACGAGAGTTCAAGACCCAGGTTTGACGTTGGTGTTTCTCATTTAGGCGGAATATTCTTTCAGTGGGAGACGACGTTCCCGTCGACAGCGAGGCGCCCGTGGTGACTTCGTCAATCTCAAGACCCAACAGCCAGCTCAATCTTTCGGAGGTGCTCATAGGGGTAAGGTGTGTGTGTGCGTTCATAGAGATGAGTGTATACGCGTGTATGTGAGCGTCTGCGTTGTACTGTGTTTCTAAAAAAAACCTAAAGTTCAAAAAAAATCATCTAATCTACTCCCTTCATTTCAAATTGGATAACTTTAATTTGTGCACATGTGAACCACGGAAATTTCAAGACCCAACCGTCGGCTCAGTCTTTCGGAGGTGCTCATAGGGATAGGGTATGCGTGTGTGCGTTCATAGGAATGAGTATATACGCGTGTATGTGAGTGTCTGCGTTGTACTGTGTTTCTGGAAAAAAAAACTAAAGTTCAAAAAAATATCATCTAACCTACTCCCTTCATTTCAAATTGGATAACTTTAATTTGTGCACATGTGAACGACGGAAACTCATCTAATTTAGAAGAGTGAGTATGATTTACTAGTTCTCATGACTCATTGAGTACTAAATTAACACTCCGCAAGAACTTTTTTGGAAGAAAGGAAAACCCCACCCTCTGCATCAATGTACTGCCAATGCTACTATCATCTCTTGTAATCCAAATTCTTTCTTCTATAAAATTAAGGATTACGTACTCTTCAAGGAAAAAATCTGCATCGATCTATGCATGCAACATTTTGTTACTTTCGAAGTACTTCGTCCCAAAACATGTGACACTCACTTTTCATCTATTATGTTTTACGACTAATTTTGTTGTTATAAATATGGTTGTTTGTAGGTAGGAAAGATCATGTGCATCTCCTCGATCATCTGCATTGCACTTATAGAGCTGAATTTAACATGCATTCTATAGGAACCAAGTCTTGATTGGCTGTTGAGATTGCGTGCATCATCCATGAAGAATTTGGGGATTAACCACCTTTTCGGAGAAGTCTTAATTGGATGTGAAAATACGAGACATGCCACCACAGACAAAATTCATGTGCTGAAATCAACACACATATTGCGTTGTTCACTGATAATTTAGTGAGTTTCGAAGCACGTCCTGTATATTACTGCGTGCGCTCGTGTAAATGTGTGCTTCTTTATCTGACTGGCATGCATGGAACCGTAGAAATGCACATGGTACAGGGTATGAGTGAGCGAGTTCCGTAAGCAATGCTCTTAACACGTAATTTTCGTGAAGGGAAACATCAGCACAAACTCGTGAGAATGTGATGTGAAACAAGTTAGGGAGTAGGGATTGAGTATAATCTTAAGCTGATCTGTTGGTTGCTTTAGCATGCTAGAGCTTTATGAGCCGTGATGGTCAGTTCATCGCTGGGTCAAACGTGTAGGGAGGTGGCAGATGGTTGTTGGCATAGGCGTTTTGTCAACAATACATCAGTGATTGTCAATGCCCAGATACACTGTACTTGCACAGAAAAAAAGTCAACTGATTAGCAAGTGCTAACCACCGAAGCAGGTGTGACCTGTCGCCTTTTTTATGCGTATATCTTTATAGGACGATTTATCAGCAAGGTTCTTGACCAGTCATCAGATTGACAAAAATCACCAAAATAAAATAACTACGAAAGATAATCTGTGCTGGTTGGCATAATCGTTATTTCAAAACCAATCATATGTTTTAGGCGATTAGTGGTGGCTTAAACCAATTATTTATCTGTAATCGCCGGTGGCGAGGAACATGTTTTAGCTTTGTTCATCTCAAAGCTCCTCCACTCCACATTTTTTTTGGCACGTACGGGTACAAATGGATCATCTTGATAACAGAAGAATTAGATGATATTGAGAAAGCTAGGTTGAATTTTATCTATGCAGAAATGCATTACCTCTCGCTTAGAGAGGAAATTAAGGCCAGACAAAGATCTAGAGATAAATATTTAAAGAAGGGGATAGAAATAGCTCATACTTCCACTCTGTTGTGAAAGGACACGGATGTCGCCTAGAGGGGGGGGGGGGGGGGGGGTGAATAGGCGATTTAAAATTCTTTATGGTTTAGGCTTGAATAAATGCGGAATAAAACTAGTGTTTAATTTATCAAGCACGAAACCTAAATAAGATAGGTTTACCTATGTGCACCAACTACTTATGCTAAACAATATAAGCAAATATGTGATAGCAAGATATATTACTTCAAGCTCGATGACTATCACAAAGTAAATAGCATAAGTAAGAAGCTCGAGTATAGAAATACCGAGGCACTTGGAGACGATGATTTATCCCGAAATTCACTTCCCAATGGAAGCTATGTCTCCGTTGGAACGGTGCGGAGTCATAAAGTGATCCCGAATAGCCGTCAAATGGCACACCGTAATCTCCTTCGTGCCTCCACCAATGCGGAGTGCCACGAACCACTATGGGACACTCAAGGGTGGTCACCGAACCCGTACAAGGATGAGGCACACTCCACAACTTAATTGGAGGCTCTCACCGAATTCCCGCGGCTCCCAAAGCCACAAGAATCACAAGGTTGGGGCGCATCTCCACAACTTAATTGGAGGCTCCCAACAATCCCGCGAGCCACCAAAACTCCGAGATCAACTAGGACCGTCTAGGGCACTCCAAGTACCCAAGAGGACAAGCTCTAGGGCACCCCAAGTACCCAAGAGTAACAAGCTTCTCAACTTCGATTTCCACGTATCACCGTGGAGAACTCAAACCGATGCAACCGATGCAATGGGAAAGAATACAAGAAGTGCTCAAAATCCTTCACTCTCAAATCCCACCAAAAGCAACTAATACTTGTGGAGTGAGAAGAGAGGAAGAACTCAACAAATGGAACTCCAAGATCTAGATCCAAAGTCTTCCCCTCACTTAGAGGAGAGATGGATTGGTGGAACAATAGATCTAGATCTTCTCCTTCCCTCCAAAGATCAATGAGTTTGGGTGGAGAGATTGGGATATCTAGTAGTTTTGAGCTTGCAACAATGGAGGAGAGAGAAAACAAATCGGGCTGGGCAGAGCTGGCTGGCTGGAGGTAGGTGGAGGGGTATAAATACCCCTCCCAGAAAAAGAGCCATTGCAGCCAGTTTAACACCGGAGACTCCGGCCCAAGTGACCGGAGACTCCGGCATGGGGCGGATACTCCGGCCCCCACCAGGGGGTGAACCACTTCAGCCACGGAGCAGCTCGGGCAAAGATTCCGGCCACAGGGGCCGGAAACTCCGGACCAGGGGCGGAGACTCCGGCCCAATGGCCGGATACTCCGGCCTAGGCCAGGAGCTGAACCTCCAAAATCACTCTCCGAGAAAAAGCTCTGAGTCCGGAGACTCCGGTCCTAGGCACCGGAGACTCTGGCCTGGAAAACAGTAAAACTGCAAACTCAATAACTTTTGCGAGAAAACTCCAAATGAGATGAAACCAACTTTGTTGTAAAGATAACGAATATTAAGAACCATAAAAGAGTTAAGTTGACACACATATGAAGGTGTGGAACTTTCCTCACGGATAAACCGATAATATTTCCGACATGAAAACGCAACAAGTTTTCAAACCAAAATCCGTTTTCGAAGAACTTGGGCTTGTCATGAAGATCACGACAAGCACCAAAACCCAACTAGGAGAAAAACCAAATAAGAACCAAGAAAGATGATGATGCCAAGTATGCAAAGGTTTGAGCTCTCTCCAACTGATACGCTTAAGCTTTAGTCGAGAGCACCTCTTGATAGTACGATATCTATCATATAACCCGGTCTCCCGACTAACAACATGAGACCGGTAAAATAGAAACCCTATCAAGATCATACCTTTGCCTTGCGCATTCCACTTGACTAGATGATGACGATCTTGATCTTCTCAAGTGGACCACCTTTCTTGATTGTGCTTCGCTTGGTGAAGATCCACATATTTATCCCCCATACTCCACTATGGGAGAGCCTCTCATCGGCACATCTTCACTTGACCATTATCTCCAAATGGGTGGCAAGCTTCAAACATATAATATCTTCGAGATACTTCTCTTGAACTTGCACAACTCAATCTTGATGACGATCACCACTTGACGTCATCCTTCATGGGCTATATGAAATCTTCATTTGATGCTAGCCCATAGAAAGATACCTAACCGTACATATAAATGTCACACACATATCATGGGTTAGTTCACAAAGCTATATGGACAATTGCTTACCATACCAAGAGATACATGATCCCACTTGGTACATCTTTTAGCTTTGTGAGTTGATCAATATCTTGATCAACCTTGTATCTTTTCTTCTCTTTTCAATAGACAATGTCTTGAAGAAAACCATGAATGATCACTAATCCTTTTCTTCAAGACATACTTGCAATATGCTCAACTCACATATGACCAAACATCGGATAACTCCTCGAATAACAACTTGGTCATCACATACTCTTCTTCTTGATCATATCAAGTATATATCCATACACCTCGATGATCTTGATGCCAAATACTTCATTATATCAATACATTCAAGGCATCAACCTTGAATCCAACATATGGATTTCAAGCATGGTCTATGGACAAACACTACAAGTATAACTCAATGCAACCATTAGTCCATAGGGATTGTCATTAATTACCAAAACCACACATGGGGACGCCATGCCCTTTCAATCTCCCCCATTTTGGTAATTGATGACAATCTCTTTTACAAAGGTTTATATAATGAATTAAGCATCCATGCAAATCAACAAGCATGGATGCATGAGCATGAAAGGTAAATGTTTATGAACAAAACAAAAGCATAACACCAAATTCCCTTAAACCCTATAAAACTTCTCCCCCATTGGCATCCATTTCCAAAATGGGCGAAAAAATCTTAGAAGGTCAATATATTATGAGCTCCCCCATAACGTGTGCATTTCTCAAAATATGAGTGAAATCAAATACACATATCCAATGACGAATAGTTGGAGAGAGCACAAACTATATTGAGTATCCAAAGATTGCAACAGAACGATATGGAAAACTTTTTACAATTCTCCAAATAAAAAGTAAGCAATCAAAAAGATCCAACTAACCAAATAAACACAAGATATTATGGTTCGAGCAAAAGAGTGTTTTAAAGGAAGTAGAGGAGCTCCCCAATATTTGTACACAATTTAGAATTATTGTGTTTGAATACAAGGTGTACAAACATGGAATCCTCACTCCTCCGGTATCCTCTAAAACACAAAACCAAATGAATTCACAAGATAAAATAGGATATGCACTCATAAATCAAATTCTTTTCGGAGTCACGCCAACGAATCAAAAGCGGAGTAAAAGAGGTGACACCGAAGAATTAGGATATCGAGTAAAGATGTAATTTCCCTCATGTATATAAGTTTCTAAGTGTACAGCAATCATGAGATATATATATCCACAAAGAAACATGTACACATAAAAGTAGTTACTAAGGAAAAGAAACACGATATCCAAAGGGAAGTCATAACATATACACATATGATGTTTGTTTAGGATCATAGCCCATAGCTCAATATCCTCATATTGTATAATAATGAACTTCAAATTCAATCACAACAATGCATCACAAATATCACTAAGAGAAAGAGATAGATGGGACACATTGATAAAGCAACAAGTATCATAAGAATCGAATAGGATTTGCAAATTCATCAATAAAGTCTCTCTAAAATTTTGCAAGAACCACAATAAAGGTATAAATAAGTTTCATGCCATGATGCAACCTACACAAGGTTGGATGCTAGAAAAGTATGCATGAGGGTGAATACTTGTTACCGAGATGACATTGGGTTGATGTAGTAGATAAAATTTCATCAACCATCCTCGCTTGACTCCAATAAGCATGTAGTGAGGTACCTTCATTATAAATGAGACAAGCATCCAATGCATCTCCATGTACCTAAAACATATTCAAGTAAAATTGTTCCCAAACTAATTGGGTCCAAGTAGTTAGTCAAACTACAATACATAGAAGGAACTCCGCAAAAATATGTGCATATAGATATGAAATTGGATTTCATGCACATCTTAACAAATTTAGGATTTCGAGGAGTTTCACCTATATATTGGCACAAAGAAAGAAAGCATGCCATAAAATAAACATGTAGTACATATGCATGCCTATTAACTTTAATAACCAAAATGAGATACAATTTGGACAAATATCAAGAAATCAAAGATGGTCCAAATTATATCAAAGATCCAAATCAAAAATTGATTTAGAGAAGCCAATTGAAACTAAAACCAAACCAACACATGATTGAAAAGATATCAATTGGACAAAGATATCAAACTGAAAATAAGATACCGATTGAGAGAGATGTTAATCAACGAATGATATAACCTACTCCCAAAGAGAGATCTCAATTGGGACAAACTCTCAAAAAGAAAGAGTGGGGTTCCAACAAATAAACCACACCCTCTACACTTTTCATGATGTCACAAAGTACCAAGCCGAAAAGGTTTGTCTTACATGAGACATGTCATCGGGATCAAAGACCAAAGGAAAGGATCAAATACAAATAGAATATAAATAAGATCCAATACTAATGAAAATATAAGTTTGTATTCAATATAGGATAGCTCACCCAAGAATAGTGCATTATCTATAAGTAGACTTTGAATGCAAGGTGCACAATGATGGGATCAATGCCTCTCCTACACCAAATAAAACACTACGAAAGTTTGAGTAAAGTAAAATGATCCACAAGAGGCAAGGAAGACAACGGGAGTTAAAACACATTAATTTTGGCAAGAAATAAGGCAATAAAGTCAAGAGCCAATATAAAGATGATCTACAAAATTCACCACAATTATGACCATCAATTGTCATGGAAAAGGAGTATATGTAGAAATTTCTTAGTGGTGTATTGGATTGATATTCAAGATCATCTTCACAACCAATAAGCACACGGTGAAGGATAAGATTTAAGTGTGATGCTTATGTAGATAAATGTTCTTGATAGCTTCAAATATTCACGCGATTATGCAAAGCAACTACAAAGAGTGCTTTGAAGCAATTGGTTTCCCAAAGAGATATATGAGAACATATTAGAGGAAAACCTTACCAAGAACATTCATCACAAACAAGATCCAAAGTGTTAGTAAGAAAAAAAACATTCAAGCAAATGGGAACTTGTTTGAGAAACATGCCACATAGGAATATGATAATTACAATATCAATTCTAGGTGACAATACCTCAATTGTTCACATTGTCTAGGTTTGTAATATGCACATATCTTATTACTCCCCCATAATGTAATAATCCCTTTATTCTCCACAAGAGGCAAATAAAAACCAACTAGAGATAATTAATGGACATTATAGAATTTAAATTTCTCATGAGTATGACATACCACATAGAAACTAGATAAGATTGATATATCAACTCTAAGTGGTAGAACTCATGTATACACATTTTTAGGATTGTGAAGTGCGCAAGCATATCACTCCCCCAAAATGGAATAGTCCAAAAATCTCTCAAAAAGAGCCAATTAAGATATAAGCAAGTTGATACAAATGGCTCAACACAAACACACACATACATGGTGTGCAAACCAACATACACATGCTTGATTTCTCAAGATAAGTAAGTAGAGAGCACAACACATACAAACACTAGCAAGGTACAAAACCAAACACATGCAAGGGTGCAAGCAACTTTCAATGTATGTATGATTTAAACACAAGTTACCGCAAGGAGGAACATTGGATATGAGATAGAACAATATAATCCAAATGACTTGGCTTGAGAGAATATAATTGATGAAGATCCCTTAATTCTTCATGATGTAGCCAAGTCTCTAATGCCCTCCACCAACACCTATTGATCAAGTTTTAGTTTGTTGGTCCCCAACCAAGTTGGGTCCTAAGAGGTTAGTCACAATAGGCTTGGCAACCCAAATTGTCCTTTTCTTGACACCACTTTGAGTACCAACATATTTGGCAAACACATTGCCAACCTTATCCTTCCTAAGAGAATAAACATTATCAATTATTATAGGATTGGATAAGTTACCACTAGTGCATGAAGAGGCAAAATGACCCTTCTCACGACATATGTAGCAACATTTGCTTCCTCCTTTCTTCTTAGTTGAAGCTTCATCATGAGGAGGCATGCCATGGTTCTTCTTGGGAAGGGACCGTTCTTCATCTTGATGAACTTGAGTTTGAACTTGAGGCCTCTTCCCTTGTTCCTTCTTGCTAAGAGATTTCTTCTTCATAGGGCAAGATCTAACATGGTGCCCTTCAACTTTGCACTTGAAGCAAGTGATCTTGGCCGAATTCTTGACTTGTTCTTGGCCCTTCTTTTTCTTGTTATACTTGGACTTGCTCTTACTATTGGAGTTGAATCCAAGTCCACTCTTGTCATTGGGACGTCTTTGCACACTCAACATGTTGTCAAGTGTGGGCTTCCCATCATGACGCTTTTCCAAGTCTTTCTTCAAAGAAGTGACTTGTGCCTTGAGCTCTTTTAATTCCTCTACATGGTTAGTATCAACAAAAACACTAGAGGAAGTATAAGCTTCATTGTTAGAACAAAAAGGCAAGGAAAGTAATTCATCACAAGATGTAGCAATATTATGAGTGGATGAATTACAAGGACTAGCACATGGCAATAAAGCATGTTGAGTAGAAGTTGTGCCATTGTCCACATGAGGCTCACAAGATTTCACCTTTGTAATAATAGCCTCATAAGCTAACTTTAGCTTATCATTGGAGACTAAAAGATTCTCATGAGAGCTCGAAAGCTTTTCATGCCTTTCCTCCAATTTCCCATAATTGCTAGACAGCAATGCAAGTTGAGCCCTTAGCTCAACATTCTCCGTTAATATGGATGCTTCACAAGAGATAGAGTTAGTAGCACAAGCATTCTTATTTATGACAATAGGAGAAAGTAACTTGGTGATGCATGTAAAATGCATACATGAACTTTGCACTTTAATTGCTTATATTCCAATCATATTTGCATCATATAAGGGTTATACCAATGTTTTATAATGATTTTGGGAATACTTCATAGTTTTCCCATTTATTTGGAATTAACCCTGTTTTTCCAGAAAACGTCTTTTTTAGTGTTTCAGACTTTCCGGGAGCTTCGGGACTCCAAAAAGGGCAAGGTCAAAGAGCACGGTTCAGAATTTTCGAGACGAACGCAATGGGCTTAAATTGAAGACCAGAAGCCCAACAGGCTGGAAATGGGAGGGTCCCACGCGGCTAAAGTACATGGCCGCGTGGGCCCAGCTCGTTTCCCCCTCGGAGCTCCGTTGCCGTCGATTTTTCGTCCACCGACTCCGTCTTGACCTAAAAACGCCTATAAAAAAGGTCCCCTGGCATTTCGCGAAAGGAGGCGGCGGAGAAACACAGAATCACGAAACAGAGAGACAGAAGGCTGCCGCCGGAGAAGATCGGAGGGGGGAAACGCCGCCGGAATCGCCTCCGGAGGGCTCCACCCCCCTCCGGCGTGTTCATCATCAACATCTTCATCGCCGTTGCTGCCTCCCATGATGAGGAGGGAGTAGTTCTTCATCGGGGCTGAGGGCTCTACCGGTAGCTATGTGGTTCATCTCTCTCTCTCATGATGTGATCTTTATGTGATCATGAGCTTTGTAATCTAATTGAATTCATGGATGTTTCTCCTTCATTGTTTGTGCTACTCAAGTGGTTTTATTAATGTAATTTCCGGAGTCACCTTTGTCCCATGGTGTGAAGTTGACAGTGTGCGCACCGTGTGTGACTCTTAGGCTAAAGGTTACAGAAATACTTACCATGAGTTATTCTTTGTGTTGGATGTCACTATAAAATTGTGGTGTTTGTTTAGTACTATTTTGGGGCACTCATAGTGACCTTGGGGTTCCCAAGGTGTGGAAGACAGACTTTAAGGTGTGCTTTTGTAGCCCTACACGATGGTCTTGGTGTTCTATGATATTGTGGTGTTTGTTCACTCAGACTTTAAGGTGTGCTCTTGTAGCCCTATGCAGTAGATTGGTATTTCTATCCAACGGGAGAATAGTTCAGAGTAGCAAAGTGAAGAGGAAATATCTATGTATTCAATTGTTGGGAGTGTCCACTAGTGAAAGTATGATCCCTAGGCCTTATTTCCAAGCATCCTAGAAAACCTTTGTCTTGTCCTCTTGCATTGAAGAGGATTGGGACACTTCCACATTCTTGCCTTGTTACATCAAACTTCCATCCATTAAATCAACCACCTTGTTCCTTAAACTTGTTTAGTGCATAACCAACTAAAACTTGTGACACTTTAGTTGTAGGGAATAGATAAAGTTTCCTTCTTGCTCCTGCGGATCAATACCTTACTTCCACATTGAGAGGTGCTACAGTGATCCCTTACTCTTGGGGGTTATCAAGTACTTTTCTGGCGCCGTTGCCGGGGAGCGTAGCGCTTAAGTTTATATTCTTGTGTGCACTAGACTAAGCTAGGGGAGGTTCCTTTTATATCTTGCAATCATCTAAACTTGGGGAGGTTCCTTTAAACTTGTTTGGTTGTGAGTTTCTCATTAGTTTTATATATATCAAAAACCCATAAAAATTAGAAAATGGAAAAAAAAATTAGAGAGCTCTATGAAATCTATCTTGAGTTAGGACATGATGTGTTTGAAGAGAAAATAAAAAAACATATGGAAAATTATTTGCATGATGGTAGCAATGTTATCACTATAAATTTTTTGAACACCATTATTGCTATTGCTCTGGAAAGGTTTAAGCTTGGGGAAGTGGCTGTTGATGAATGCGATATTTTTAGCCCCCCAAGTTTTGAGGAGAAAATTTTCTTTGATGATACTATGCCTCCAATATATGATGATTATAATCATTGTGATATTTTCAGTCCACCTACTTTTGAGGAGAAAATTTATGTTGATTATAATATGCCTCCTATATATGATGTTTACAATGATGATTATGATGTTTTCAGTCCATCTACTATTGAGGATATTGTTTATGTTGATTATTCTATGCCTCCTATTTATGATGATTACAATGATGGATGTGATAGTTTTATTCCCACTATTACTAATGAAACTGTTTATGCTCATGTGGAGAGTAATGATACTTTTATGCATATGGATCATGATAAGAATGTTTCATGTGATAGCTATATTGTTGAGTTTATCAATGATGCTACTGAAAGTTTTTATGAGCGAGGGGGACATGACTTCATATACCACAATAATATTAAGTCTCCTCTCTTTTTGTTGAAATTTTTGAAGTTGCACTTGCTTTGCCTTCCTATGCTAGTCACTTTGTGCTTTATTGATTTATTTTCTTACAAGATCACAATGCATAGGAAGTGGGTTAGACTTAAATGTGTTTGATATTTGCTTCTTGATGCTCTTTTATATTCAACTCTTATTCCTATGGGAGCATCATTAAAACTATCAAGCCTAGCTATATGGCTATAAAGAAAGCGCTTTGCGGGAGGCAACCCGGTTATTTTTGTGTGTGATTTTTCTTTGTGTCCTCTTGCTGTAACAAGAGACTTTGTGTCTAGTTTAGTTTCTGGAGTTTTCAATAAAGTGCCAAGTTTTACCCTTTTTGGTTTGAAAAAGTTGCTTATTGAGTTCGGAGATTTTATTCCTGCACGAGTCAGTGCACGGTATGATTTTTAATTCTTATTCTGTAACTCCGAATGAGCTCATATTTGAACTGTAGTTGCAACTTTTCATCCTCTGTATGCATGAATTTTTTCGGAATTTTTCTAGAAAGTTTGGTAGGGTAGAAAAATACGTTTTGCTGCAGCTGTTTTTCTGGACAGATTCTGTCCCATTTTGTTTGATGCATGCTTTGAGCTTTTAAGTTGAATCTTTTTGATCCAATTGAGTTTATGAGTAGGCATACAACATTATATACTTTCTGTACATGTCATATGAATTTTTGTTCAAGGATTATATGCAGCAAGGAACCTATTTGTTTATCACTATTAATGCATCCCACAGAAAAGAGATGGGAGAAACGATGTTTTGAAGTTTTTTCACAGGGATTGGAGGAGATGCACCAAGAGCTATCCAAGGATGGTGAAGACCATAAGCTTGGGGATGTGAAGACAACCCCGCTGGACCTACACACTCTCGGTTTGCACACGTCCAACTTCTGTTTTTCGATCGAAACACTTTATCGCATAAACTTGGAGCGTCTTTTTGTTTGTTTTTGGTTTGATTTGAGAGACCACCTGATGCATGTAAAATGCATCCATGAACTTTGCACTTTAATTGCTTATATTCCAATCATATTTGCATCATATAAGGGTTATATCAATGTTTTATCATGATTCTGGGAATACTTCATAGTTTTCCCGTTTATTTGGAATTAACCCTGCACAGGCAGAAAACCCTAGTTTTGTATTTTAATGTTTCAGGGACCCAAACGTCAACGAAATCACCTGGAAATTTACGGGCGTCAATATTTGGAAGGAAGAAGGACTACGGAAAAAGGAAGCAAGCAAACGGAGGCCCGAGGGCCAAACGAGCATGGCCCACGCGGCCACAGTACCAGGCCGCGTGGGACCCACCCGTTTGGGCCTCGTGGCTCCGTTGCCGTCGATCTTCGCTCCACCGCCTTCGTCTTGACCTAAAAACGCCTATAAAAAAGGTCCCCCGTCGTTCTTGGAAGGAGCGCCGCAGAAACACAGAAACACCGAAACGGAGATCAGGAGCTGCAGATTGGAGGGGGAAAACTCCGGCGGGGCGCTGCCGGCGTGGTCTCCACCTTCTCCATCGACTTCTCCACCGTCTCCATGATGAAGAGGGAGTAGTCCACCTCTGGACTATGGGTTTGTGGAAGTAACTTATGTATCTCTCCTCTCTTGAGCTTCACTAATTATACCGTATGAGCTGCTGAACATGATTACGGTCACCGTTGTAATACCTTTGTGGTGGATCTTTATGAGTTAATATATGTTTGAGATTGCAATGTTTGTTTCAGTTATGAGTATAGATGCATATTATGTACCCCGTTCTTGTCTACTTGTTTTGATCAAGCATGTTTATGAGAGCGTGTGAGGGGGAACGTGTGCATTAGTTGGAGTAACGGGGGGTGGCTAGTGCAGTGAACGTGAGAGAAAGTTCTGCGATCCACTTTGGTATCTTTACCTTACTTTGTTACCTCACTAGGGATAAACTAAAATACCATGCTACCGGGGATGTGGGCGTGACCATTGCCACTACTCCATGACTAGATCTAGCATGTTCTTATTTTCACTTCATGTCATGATACTTATGCTATACTCTGAGTTATCTTAATTACTGAGGTGTTATGATTTAGTTCGCATCTTGGTGGAGTATAAGAGAGGTTAATAACCAAAAGATCTCTATGTTAGGACGTGATGCCCATATATCTAAGTAACTTGTTATCAAACCCTGTGTTGCAATCTCATATGTTAACTTTGTGTGTTCCATTGTCTACCACTTTATAAAGAGAGAGTGCATTTGTGAAACCATGAACCCCAGTCCATTTTTAATCATAAGAAACACCTTTCCAACACCATATACCACTTTTCTATTTTCAGCCATCATTAAATCCGAAAATACAAAAATACTTTTCATCTTGCATACATCATTCAAAAACCCAAAAATATCATTTACCATTGCATCCACCATCATTGCATATTTATTTCTGTTTGCATTGCATAACTATCCTGATATCATTCTTACACCTTGTGCTTGACAACCACAGGTGAGGTTGAGGACCAAAACATCTAACCTTGTTTTGTAGGTAACCAAAAGAAGGATAAGAAGATAAATCTACCACTTCAGATTCCCCGAGAGTTCGATATTAAACCCTCGAGTCACCCCTCGTGGGGAAAACTGTCTTCCACTACTATACACTCTGCACTTGGAGTCTCAACCTAAATCCCGTTATTTGTGCAGGCATCAAGACTTGCTCTTCGGGATCATCAAGACGTTTTCTGGCGCCGTTGCCGGGGAATCGTAGCTGAGAGATTTATCCAAGGGTGTGCATCATCGCATTCATCTCACAACAAAGTCAACGTCACCAACTTGTGCTAACACCTAAGCTTGGGGAGGTTGCACCTACGTGAGCACCATCTTATCCATCTTTACTTACAAAGCAATTTATTTGTTTTGTTAGTGTCATTGCATATCATATCATATTTATTTCAGTTTTGCATAAAAAATCAAAAATACCAAAAAAAAACTTGCTAAAATGAATCCTAGTGCTGAAATGAACAACTTTGGTCAATACTATGGAGAGTCATTGATGGATGCTTGGTATAGAATTAAGGACACTAGTAAAAATGGTGTCATTAAATATACTCCTGCCACTGTGATAAGAAACTTCTATAAAGGTATAGATGGCTGGTCTAAATGTTTTCTAGACTCATTGACTAGTGGAAAATTTGCTTCTGGAAATCCCTCACATGCTAATAATTTGATGGAAAATTTATTTGGGAATTCTATAGAATCCAAATATGAAACTGGGATCAAACAACTAAAAGCTTCTATGGATAGGTCAACTTTATGTCTACAAACTTATGTGGAGGACTATCCTACTAAAAATGATTTGCATTCATTTATCCTTCATACCAAGTCTAGGATGAAAAAGACAAATAACACTCTTTCTGGAATCTCTTTGAAAATGGAAACAATATTGAACTATGCCAAGTCTAAAAAGAAGTTGACTAGGGAATTGAATGAAAGAATATCTTCTATGCTGGAACCTTTAGATAGGGATATTAAGAATCATGTTGAAGGGAGGATGACCTCCTAATAGCCTTGAATCTTGCTTTAAAGAAAAGGAATGAGAATCTTGCTTGGGAAGAAGTTGAGGAAGTTAAAATGCTTAATGAAGTCAAGGATCCTTTGCTTGACTTAGAAAATTGTAGCTTGCATGAATTAATATCTATCTTACAAAAATTTGCAAGTGATCCTTCCATCAACACTAACCAAGCAGGTTTTGGTTCTTATATTGCTAATCATGTCTTGAAAGAAAAGATTGCTAGGTACAACCAAGAGGCTATGATACCACCTAAGCTTGGGGATATGTGGATACCTAAGGTACTAGTAACTATTGGAAAAGAGACACACCATGCCATACTTGATCTAGGATCTAGTGTCTCTGTTTTATCTAAAGAACTATATGAAGTGCTTGAATTGAAAAATCTTGAAAAATGCTCTATTGAACTAGCACTTGCTGATGACTCTATTAAACATGCTTTGGGAAAAGTAAGTGATGTTATGGTAGAGTTACATATGACTTTTGTGCCTGTGGATTTTCTAATCATGGATATGGGGAATAAAACCTCTAGTCCTATTATTCTTGGAAGACCTTTTCTTCGTACCACAGGTGCTATCATTGATTCAAAGAAGGGAATGTAAAGTTTCAGTTTCCACACAAGAAGTGCATGGAACACTTTCCAAGGAAGAGGGAACCATCAAAGTTCAAGCTCCCTCATGAGCTTCGTCACAATAAACAACAAGTAAGAAGCCTAGCTATATGGCTATAAAGAAAGCGCTTTGCGGGAGGCAACCCGGTTATTTTTATGTGTGATTTTTCTTTGTGTCCTCTTGCTGTAACAAGAGATTTTGTGTCTAGTTAGGTTCTGGAGTTTTTAATAAAGTGCCAAGTTTTACCCTTTTTGGTTTGAAAAGTTGCTTATTGAGTTCGGAGATTTTATTCCTGCACGAATCAGTGCACGGTATGATTTTTAATTCTTATTCTGTAACTCCGAATGAGCTCATATTTGAACTGTAGTTGCAACTTTTCATCCTCTGTATGCATGAATTTTTCGGAATTTTTCGAGAAAGTTTGGTAGGGTAGAAAAATACGTTTTGCTGCTGCTGTTTTTCTGGACAGATTCTGTCCCATTTTGTTTGATGCATGCTTTGAGCTTTTAAGTTGAATCTTTTTGATCCAATTGAGTTTATGAGTAGGCATACAACATTATATACTTTCTGGACATTCATATGAATTTTTGTTCAAGGATTATATGCAGCAAGGAACCTATTTGTTTATCACTATTAATGCACCCCACAGAAAAGAGATGGGAGAAACGGTGTTTTGAAGTTTTTTCACAGGGATTGGAGGAGATGCACCAAGAGCTATCCAAGGATGGTGAAGACCATAAGCTTGGGGATGTGAAGACAACCCCGCTGGACCTACACACTCTCGGTTTGCGCACGTCCAACTTCTGTTTTTCGATCGAAACACTTTATCGCATAAACTTGGAGCGTCGTTTTTTGTTTTTGTTTGAGTCTTGAGAGACCACCACACTATCATTAATATACAGTGGCGGAGCTAGCTCGCGCATGGAGCCCGGGCAAAGTCTAAGTGCATTCTGATTAATCAACGTTTGACAGCACAATTCTTTTACTTTAA
The DNA here is from genome assembly GCA_947311845.1 of Poa pratensis. NCBI lineage: Eukaryota > Viridiplantae > Streptophyta > Magnoliopsida > Poales > Poaceae > Poa > Poa pratensis. The sequence goes on along the minus strand of CAMZMU010000044.1, from coordinate 63,759,550 downwards.
TCATCAACGCATGATAGCAATACAAGGGAGTGCATCAGCTTAGCCCGGGCAGCTGCCCAGGCATGCCGGGCCGTGGCTCCGCTAAATGAGAGAGCTACTGGAAATATGGGTTGAAATAAGTTGGATGATTTTATAAGATTGGGAAAAGGGATGTTTGACTTGATTTTTAATGATACATATAGTTGCATGATTCATGAGCTTGTTTATGAGTAATAGTTTGCAAATTCTTTTTGTAGAGCTATCACTTATTCATGTTTTGGTGCTGATTGTTATTTTACTTGGTTTAACATGGATTAGTTAGTTCTATGGACACTCATGCATGCATCTAGATGGTCAACTTTCTCCCTTTTGCTAGCCCAAAAACTCCAACAAGCAAAAACTTGTTTCCAACACCTTCAACCAAAGTTATTCCAGTGAGTCCACCATATCTACCTATTGGCTTTATGCTATTCCGAGTATGTTCAACATGATATTTGTGTTATCTATACCTCTGAATGAAAATGTTTATGTTATTGATTGCATGGAAAAATTGGTTATATAGCTCTCACGAACTTGATGCACATTTTACTATCATTGCAATAAATAAAACATGACCCATTGTGATTAAGATTATGATGCTAGTGGCTTGATAAATGTTCGAGGTTGGGAGTTAGCCCATATGTGCTGTCACATGCAAAGCTTTCAACATGCTCCTTCATCTCATTTAGTTGATATCATGTACTTTTGTCTATGGATGCCTATCATGGTGAAATGAGGTGGAAATGAAGTAGTTCAAATGAGTTTGTATAAATGGTTAGAGAGACGCCTGGGCCGCTAATCTAAGCCATGCATCATTCATGGTGGAAATTTACTTACATACTATGGTGAACCTTCTGTGATACACCTTGCAATAAAAAACTATTCCAAATGGTAAATAAAAAGGGTGTTGAGATTGTTCATTTTGTTTGTTTGTCTTGTCATTTTGATATGGGCTTGTTCCATATCTGGGACAAGAGGTACCCCAGTTGACGCTCTTGATGATACTATTATTACTTACAATGATATAACTTGAACTTGCTTTGTTTCCTAAGTTGAGTAATCATGGTGTAGGTACTTGTATTCAAGGGGCATGAGACATCCAACCTTTACTTTGTCAAGCACACTACTCATATTTGCTTTCACTTTAACCTTAATCATTCAAGATGCTATGATAGGGGCAATGAGAGCTTGACACCAATGAATACCTTATTGCAATCATTAACTTAAGTAGAAGAGTTTGGAAGTTGGATGAAACTTATGCATGCTTTACCTCTACTCACATATACATCTTTCCAAAGTGTACACCTATCATATTCAGATTTTCATCTACACTCTATGACCATTGTAGGATGTTCTACTTATCATTATGCATACATGTGTTCCATATTACTTGCTACTATGTTACACTTTGTGAACTATCAATGAACATCCTTGTCTTGAATACTTGATATCACTTCATAAACTATTTGCATATTGCTACTCCTTTGAAGAATGAATCATTTGACTATATGTAGCAATAGTAATCATCTTTGATATCCATTGTTAAGTATTAAATTGCAAAGTCCATGTTAGTTTTATCATCTTCATACTCGAGGACGAGCATGGATTAAGCTTGGGGATGTTGATGCATGTAAAATGCATACATGAACTTTGCACTTTAATTGCTTATATTCCAATCATATTTGCATCATATAAGGGTTATATCAATGTTTTATCATGATTTTGGGAATACTTCATAGTTTTCCCATTTATTTGGAATTAACCCTGCACAGGCAGAAAACCCTAGTTTTGTATTTTAATGTTTCAGGGACCCAAACGTCAACGAAATCACCTGGAAATTTACGGGCGTCAATATTTGGAAGGAAGAAGGACTACGGAAAAAGGAAGCAAGCAAACGGAGGCCCGAGGGCCAAACGCATGGCCCACGCGGCCAGTACCAGGCCGCGTGGGACCCACCCGTTTGGGCCTCGTGGCTCCGTTGCCGTCGATCTTCGCTCCACCGCCTTCGTCTTGACCTAAAAACGCCTATAAAAAAGGTCCCCCGTCGTTCTCTGGAAGGAGCGCCGCAGAAACACAGAAACACCGAAACGGAGATCAGGAGCTGCAGATTGGAGGGGGAAAACTCCGGCGGGGCGCTGCCGGCGTGGTCTCCACCTTCTCCATCGACTTCTCCACCGTCTCCATGATGAAGAGGGAGTAGTCCACCTCTGGACTATGGGTTTGTGGAAGTAACTTATGTATCTCTCCTCTCTTGAGCTTCACTAATTAGTACCGTATGAGCTGCTGAACATGATTACGGTCACCGTTGTAATACCTTTGTGGTGGATCTTTATGAGTTAATATATGTTTGAGATTGCAATGTTTGTTTCAGTTATGAGTATAGATGCATATTATGTACCCCGTTCTTGTCTACTTGTTTTGATCAAGCATGTTTATGAGAGCGTGTGAGGGGGAACGTGTGCATTAGTTGGAGTAACGGGGGGTGGCTAGTGCAGTGAACGTGAGAGAAAGTTCTGCGATCCACTTTGGTATCTTTACCTTACTTTGTTACCTCACTAGGGATAAACTAAAATACCATGCTACCGGGGATGTGGGCGTGACCATTGCCACTACTCCATGACTAGATCTAGCATGTTCTTATTTTCACTTCATGTCATGATACTTATTGCTATACTCTGAGTTATCTTAATTACTGAGGTGTTATGATTTAGTTCGCATCTTGGTGGAGTATAAGAGAGGTTAATAACCAAAAGATCTCTATGTTAGGACGTGATGCCCATATATCTAAGTAACTTGTTATCAAACCCTGTGTTGCAATCTCATATGTTAACTTTGTGTGTTCCATTGTCTACCACTTTATAAAGAGAGAGTGCATTTGTGAAACCATGAACCCCAGTCCATTTTTAATCATAAGAAACACCTTTCCAACACCATATACCACTTTTATATTTTCAGCCATCATTAAATCCGAAAATACAAAAATACTTTTCATCTTGCATACATCATTCAAAAACCCAAAAATATCATTTACCATTGCATCCACCATCATTGCATATTTATTTCTGTTTGCATTGCATAACTATCCTGATATCATTCTTACACCTTGTGCTTGACAACCACAGGTGAGGTTGAGGACCAAAACATCTAACCTTGTTTTGTAGGTAACCAAAAGAAGGATAAGAAGATAAATCTACCACTTCAGATTCCCGAGAGTTCGATATTAAACCCTCGAGTCACCCCTCGTGGGGAAAACTGTCTTCCACTATACTATACACTCTGCACTTGGAGTCTCAACCTAAATCCCGTTATTTGTGCAGGCATCAAGACTTGCTCTTCGGGATCATCACCACCACAATATCATTTATATATGAGAGAGCTACTGGAAATATGGGTTGAAATATGTTGGATGCTTTTATAAGATTGGGAAAAGGGATGTTTGAGTTGATTTTTAATGATACATATAGTTGCATGATTCATGAGCTTGTTTATGAGTAATAGTTTGCAAATCCTTTTTGAAGAGATATAACTTATTCATGTTTTGGTGCTGATTGTTATTTTACTTGGTTTAACATGGATTAGTTAGTTCTATGGACACTCATGCATGCATCTAGATGGTCAACTTTGTTCCTCTTGCTAGCCCAAAAAGTCCAACAAATAAAAACTTGTTTCCAACGCCTTCAACCAAAGTTTTTCCAGTGAGTCCACCATATCTACCTATTAGCTTTATGCTATTCCGAGGTTGTTTATCATGTTATTTTGTATTATCTATACCTCTGAATTAAAATGCTTATGTTGTTGATTGTTATGGGGAAAGTTGGTTATATAGCTCTCACGAACTTGATGCACACTTTAATTTTATTGCATAAATAAAACATGACCCATTGTGATTAAAATTATGATGTTATGAGCTTGACAAATGTCTTTGGTTGAGAGTTAGCAGAAATGTGCTGTCACATGGAATGCTTTCAACATTGCACTCATTTATATTTAGTTGATGTCATGTACTTTTGTTTATGGATGCTTACCATGGGTGAAATAAATGAGGAAATGGAGTAGGTTTAAATGAGTTTGTATAAATGGTTAGAGAGACGCCTGGGCCGCTAATCTAAGCCATGCATCATTCATGGTGGAAATTTACTTACATGCTATGGTGAACCGTCTATGATGCACCTTATAATAAAAAGCTATTCCAATGGTAAATAAAAAGGGTGTTGAGGTTGTTCATCTTGTTTGTTTGTCTTGTCATTTTGATATGGGCTTGTTCCATATCCTGGGAAAGAGGTACCCCAGTTGACGCTCTTAATGATACTATTTTACTTACAATGATATTTAAATTGAACTTGCTTTGTTTCCCGAGTTGAGTAACACATGGAGTAGGTACTCGTATTCAAGGGGCATGAGACTTTCAACCTTTACTTTGTCAAGTACATTACTCATATTTGCTTTCACTTTAAACTTAATCATTCAAGATGCTATGATAGGGGCAATGAGAGGTTGACACCAAGGATTACCATATTACAATCATTAACTTAAGTAGAGAAGTTCAGAAGTTAGATGAAACTTATTCATGTTTTACCTCTACTCATATATACATCTTTCCAAAGTGTACACCTATCATATTTAGATTTTCATCTACACTCTATGACCATTGTAGGATGTTCTACTTATCATTATACATACATGTGTTCCATATTACTTGCTACTATCTGTTATGTTACACTTTGTGAACTATCATTGAACATCCTTGCATTGAATATTTGATATCACTTCATAAACTATCTTGCATATTGCTACTCCTTTTTAAGAATGAATCACTTGACTATATGTAGCAATAGTAATCATCTTTGATATTCATTGTTAAGTATTAAATTGCAAAGTCCATGTTAGTTTTATCATCTTCATACTCGAGGACGAGCATGGATTAAGCTTGGGGATGTTGATGCATGTAAAATGCATACATGAACTTTGCACTTTAATTGCTTATATTCCAATCATATTTGCATCATATAAGGGTTATACCAATGTTTTATAATGATTTTGGGAATACTTCATAGTTTTCCCATTTATTTGGAATTAACCCTGTTTTTCCAGAAAACGTCTTTTTTAGTGTTTCAGACTTTCCGGGAGCTTCGGGACTCCAAAAAGGGCAAGGTCAAAGAGCACGGTTCAGAATTTTCGAGACGAACACAATGGGATTAAATTGAAGACCAGAAGCCCAACAGGCTGGAAATGGGAGGGTCCCACACGGCCTAAAGTACATGGCCGCGTGGGCCCAGCTCGTTTCCCCCTCGGAGCTCCGTTGCCGTCAATTTTTCGTCCACCGACTCTGTCTTGACCTAAAAACGCCTATAAAAAAGGTCCCCTGGCGTTTCGCGAAAGGAGGCGTAGGAGAAACACAGAACCACGAAACAGAGAGACAGAAGGCTGCCGCCGGAGAAGATCGGAGGGGGGAAACGCCGCCGGAATCGCCTCCGGAGGGCTCCACCCCCCTCCGGCGTGTTCATCATCAACATCTTCATCGCCGTTGCTGCCTCCCATGATGAGGAGGGAGTAGTTCTTCATCGGGGCTGAGGGCTCTACCGGTAGCTATGTGGTTCATCTCTCTCTCTCATGATGTGATCTTTATGTGATCATGAGCTTTGTAATCTAATTGAATTCATGGATGTTTCTCCTTCATTGTTTGTGCTACTCAAGTGGTTTTATTAATGTAATTTCCGGAGTCACCTTTGTCCCATGGTGTGAAGTTGACAGTGTGCGCACCGTGTGTGACTCTTAGGCTAAAGGTTACAGAAATACTTACCATGAGTTATTCTTTGTGTTGGATGTCACTATAAAATTGTGGTGTTTGTTTAGTACTATTTTGGGGCACTCATAGTGACCTTGGGGTTCCCTAGATGTGGAAGACAGACTTTAAGGTGTGCTTTTGTAGCCCTACACGATGGTCTTGGTGTTCTATGATATTGTGGTGTTTGTTCACTCAGACTTTAAGGTGTGCTCTTGTAGCCCTACGCAGTAGATTGGTATTTCTATCCAACGGGAGAATAGTTCAGAGTAGCAAAGTGAAGAGGAAATATCTATGTATTCAATTGTTGGGAGTGTCCACTAGTGAAAGTATGATCCCTAGGCCTTATTTCCAAGCATCCTAGAAAACCTTTGTCTTGTCCTCTTGCATTGAAGAGGATTGGGACACTTCCACATTCTTGCCTTGTTACATCAAACTTCCATCCATTAAATCAACCACCTTGTTCCTTAAACTTGTTTAGTGCATAACAACTAAAACTTGTGACACTTTAGTAGTAGGGAATAGATAACGTTTCCTTCTTGCTCCTGCGGATCGATACCTTACTTCCACATTGAGAGGTGCTACAGTGATCCCTTACTCTTGGGGGTTATCACTTGGCAAGCTCTTTAGAGTGAGAAGCTTTAAGTTGCGTATGAGACTCGGTGAGTTTGATGAGCTCACCCTAGCTTAATGACCCTATAGCCATTATCTAGGTGCTCAAAATCCTCAAGGAGTTTGGCATGTGCATCTATAAGCTTACCATTTGATAATTTGAAGTCATTTGCCACTTTAAGAGATCTATCATGGGATTCCGTTACTCTAGAAAGTTCAAGAGCAAAAGTTTCCTCAAGAGTCTCCTTAGTGGATTGTTCTTCTTCAAGAGCTTCCTTGAGATCGGCGATCTCATCCGCATACTTATATTCGCGGCTTTGCATTTTCTCAGTCATGTCTTCATGCTCATCAATAAGTTTCTTGCTCTCGATAGCAATAGTCAAGATTTCTATAAAGTTAGAACAAGCATTTTTATTCTTTGAAAGAGAATGAATAACCATTTTACCCTTCTCGAGTATGGAAGCATCATTATCATTTTGTTCATTTTCCTCATCAATATCATCATGAGATATATTGGGATCCAAAGTAGGAGATACCTCGGAAGCTTTATCCATAAGGCAAAAGTGAGTACATGATGATGACGATGAAGAATTACTTGAGTCACCATTTAAATCCATATCTTGTTCCATGGAGTGTTCGGTTTCCTCTACATTGTTAGACAAAATACTAGAGGAAATAGAAGCCTTTTTATCATGACAACAAGGTATAGAGAGCATATCATCACAAGGATTAATCAAGCAATTTGTACATGATATGCAAGGACTATCAACACACCGGAGACTCCGGCCTGGAAAACAGCAAAACTGCAAACTCAATAACTTTTGCGAGAAAACTCCAAATGAGATGAAACCAACTTTGTTGTAAAGACAACGACGAGGGCTTTGCTACAAAAAGAGTTAAGTTGACACACATATGAAGGTGTGGAACTTTCCTCACGGATAAACCGATAATATTTCCGACATGAAAGCGCAACAAGTTTTCAAACCAAAATCCGTTTTCGAAGAACTTGGGCTTGTAATGAAGATCACGACAAGCACCAAAACCCAACTAGGAGAAAAACAAAATAAGAACCAAGAAAGATGATGATGCCAAGTATGCAAAGGTTTGAGCTCTCTCCAACTGATACGCTTAAGCTTTAGTCGAGAGCCCCTCTTGATAGTACGGTATCTATCCTATAACCCGGTGTCCCGACTAACAACATGAGACCGGTAAAATAGAAACCCTATCAAGATCATACCTTTGCCTTGCGCATTCCACTTGACTAGATGATGACGATCTTGATCTTCTCAAGTGGACCACCTTTCTTGATTGCGCTTCTCCCCATACTCCACTATGGAAGAGCCTCTCATCGGCACATCTTCACTTGACCATTATCTCCAAATGGGTGGCAAGCTTCAAACATATAATATCTTCGAGATACTTCTCTTGAACTTGCACAACTCAAGCTTGATGACGATCACCACTTGACGTCATCCTTCATGGGCTATATGAAATTTTCATTTGATGCTAGCCCATAGAAAGATACCTAAACGTACATATAAATGCCACACACATATCATGGGTTAGTTCACAAAGCTATATGGACAATTGCTTACCATACCAAGAGATACATGATCCCACTTGATACATCTTTTAGCTTTGTGAGTTGATCAATATCTTGATCAACCTTGTATCTTTTCTTCTCTTTTCAATAGACGATGTCTTGAAGAAAACCATGAATGATCACTAATCCTTTTCTTCAAGACATACTTGCAATATGCTCAACTCACATATGACCAAACATCGGATAACTCCTCGAATAACAACTTGGTCATCACATACTCTTCTTCTTGATCATATCAAGTATATATCCATACACCTCGATGATCTTGATGCCAAATACTTCATTATATCAATACATTCAAGGCATCAACCTTGAATCCAACATATGGAGTTCAAGCATGGTCTATGGATAAATACTACAAGTATAACTCAATGCAACCATTAGTCCATAGGGATTGTCATTAATTACCAAAACCACACATGGGGACGCCATGCCCTTTCATGTTGCTAACCAGAGAAGGAGGAAATTGCTGATTCACTCTCTAGAGGGTGAAGATGGTCCTGTCACTGACATAGATGCTAAGATGATCCTGTCTATATAAAAAATCACCTCTAAGCAAAACTTAGTTCTTGAGGCCCCCTTTTCAGAGGAGGAGGTGAAACATGTCGTCTTTAGTTCTTACTCTGATGGGGCTCCCGGCCCTGACGGAATTCCTTTCATGTTCTACCAATGTTACTGGGACGTAGTTAAAGAAGACCTAATGAACATGTTTCAGGCATTCCATGCTGGGCATCTAGATATCTTTAGACTTAACTTTGGGTGTTGACCTTTGATTCCAAAAGAGCCATATGCTGCAACTATGAAAAAGTTCAGACCAATCAAACTTTTAAATTGTTCTTTCAAATTTTTCACAAAGGTCCTTACAGATAGGTTGAGCCTCGTCATGGACTCGATTACAACTGTTAATCTGTCCGCTTTTATCAAAGGCAGATACATTATTGAGAGGGTGGTACTGTGGTCACTGCCCATGAATTGATCCACTCGATCAAGAGTAGCAACTCTCAAGGTTTGGTCCTCAAACTAGATTATGAGAAGGCTTTTTACAAAAGTCAATTTAGAGTTTCTAATCGACCTTCTTGAGAAGAGAGGTTTTACTAAAGTCTTTTTTTTTTAGAAAAGGGGAGAAGCCCCAGCCTCTGCATCGATCGATGCACACAACTTTTTATTGCATAGTTTGAGAGTAATTCAACGTTTACAAATCAAGGATCACATAAGGTTGAAACAAAAATCAACCATTGAATAATAGACGCCATCAGATTCCTATGCTCGGAGACGTCTAGTATGCTGCCACATAGCCCGGGAGAAGAAATCCTGTGCGACCGTCAGGATTCGGGCAGACCCAATAACCATAAGTTCGTGTTGGTCCTGGGGCAGGAGATACGCCCACAGCTGAATCCAATGTGCTGCCATGTGTATAACCTGCATAATATGAAAATTCGAACATCTATTAAAAACAAGGTTGTTTCGACAATTCCATATAGACCAACAAATAGCTGAGACGCCAATACGAATTCGAGCCTTGGTCTTTTTATCAATACCATTCAACCAATTTCCAAACATATTTTTGATATTAGTTGGAGGTGGGATATTATATGTGGTAAAAACAACCCGCCAAATCAACCTAGCAAATGGACACGAAATAAAGAGATGTTCAATTGTCTCTGCCGACCCACAAAAGGGACATTTTGTGCAGCCCTTCCATTTTCTTTTAGCTAGATTATCCTTAGTAAGCAAGACCTTTTTATTCAGAAACCACATAAATATTTTTATTTTCAAGGGGATTTTCAATTTCCACAAGTATTTTTGTAGGTATACTGTATGTCCATTCATCAAGTCTTCGTACATCGACTTAACCGTAAACTTGCCATTTGTAGTTAGTTTCCACACAAAAGTATCATCTTGATCTGTCAAATTTACATCCATCAATCGGAGGCATAGATGGGACCAACCATCCCATTTCTCCCCAATTAAAGCTCTCCTAAAGCTCATATTTAGAGGAGGTGCAGCAGCCATAACGCTATGTACAGAAACATTTTTCCGTAGTGTTATAGTGTATAATGATGGATATTGATATTTAAGAGGAGTATCCCTAACCAAGTGTCTTCCCAAAACCTGGTAGACAATCCATTTCCAATTTTAAATGAACCTCTATTGAAGAACTCCTCTTTGACCCGCATGAGACCTTTCCAAAATGGTGAATCAGTCGGGTTAATCTCAACTTGAGCTAGTGTCTTACTATGAAGGTATTTGTTATGCAGCAACTCCTGCCACATTCCTTCCTCGTTTAACAATTTAAACAACCATTTGCTTAGTAAACACTTGTTTTTCAGATCAAGAACTTCGATCCCAAGACCCCCTTGGTCTTTCGGTCTACAAATTATATTCCATTTTGTTAGTCTATATTTACGTTTATGTTCATCGCTTTGCCAAAAAAAGCGTGATCTATAATAGTCCATTCTTTTCTGTACCCCTTTAGGTACTTCAAAAAAGGACAACATAAACATAGGTAAACTGGTTAATACCGAATTAATCAAGACAAGTCTGTCTCCATATGAGAGCAGCTTCCCTTTCCAACACCCTAGTTTGCCCGCAAAACAACATTCTACTGGGTACCATTCAGTATTGCGTAGTTTCCTATAATGGGTAGGTACACCTAAGTACTTAAACGGTAAGACCCCCGACTCACATCCAAAGATTTGTCGATATTGGTCTTCCACGTCTTTTGCCTTTCCAAAACAAAATATTTCACTCTTGTGGAAATTGATCTTAAGTCCAGATAGTTGTTCGAATAAGCATAGAATTAGTTTCATGTTGACGGCTTTATCTAAATCGTGTTCCATAAATAAAATAGTGTCGTCCGCATATTGCAAAATAGAGACTCCGCCCTCAACAAGATGGGGGATCAGACTCCCTACTTGTCCATCCTCCTTTGCACGAGCAATAAGGATGGCCAACATATCTGCAACAATATTAAAAAGCATTGGAGACATCGGATCCCCTGCCTTAGGCCTTTTTTAGTTTGAAAATAATGACCAATGTCATCATTGACTCTAATTCCAACACTCCCCCCTTGGATACATTGCATAATCGAATCACACCACTGTTGTGCAAAATCTTTCATACGCAACGCTTGTTGGAGAAAAGGCCATTTAACTTTGTCATATGCCTTCTCGAAATCGATTTTGAAAAGAACACCATCCATTTTCTTCCGTTGAAGCTCATGGATTGTTTCATGGAGTACAACTACTCCTTCTAGTATGTGCCTTCCAGGCATGAAAGCCGTTTGAGTAGGTCTAATAACTTTGTGGGCAATTCCCGTTATTCTATTAGTTCCTACTTTAGTGAATATTTTGAAACTCACGTTGAGAAGACATATTGGTCTATATTGTTGAATCTGAACTACATTTTCTTTTTTTGGCAATAAAGTAATGACCCCAAAGTTCAATTTATACATGGGCAAATTCCCTTGTCGAAATTGAAAGAACAAAGCCATTAGATCATCTTTGATTACCTCCCAAAAAGTCTGATAGAACTCAGCAGGGAACCCGTCCGGTCCCGGAGCTTTCTTCAATTCCATTTGGGAGATAGCTTCGAACACTTCTTTTACCGAAAAATCAGCAGTAAGAATGCTATTCTCCTTAGCCGAGAGTTGTGGGATATCTTGATTTGAATTCTCATCTAACGAAAAATTATTCGAGTCCGGCGCCCCAAATAGCCGCTTATAATATTCTGTAATATACACTTTCAGATTTTCGTCCCCCACAATTGTTCCTTCATCTTGCTCTAATTGGAAAATTTTATTTTTTCTATGTTTTCCATTTGCAATCATATGGAAGTACTTTGTATTATTTCCACCTTCTTGAACATGTTTCACTTTAGCTCTTTGTGCCCATTTTGTCTCCTCATCCCGACGGAGGGAGCAAATACGATCTTGAGCATTTCTCAATGTCTCCCGTTCAGTGACACTAAGTGGTATAGTTTCAGCCTTAATATCTAGATCATTAATGATTCGTAACAACCTCTCCTTTTCAACTTTGTATCTCCCACTTAAGTTCTTAGCCCACCCTTTTAAAAAGCGTCGTAAATGTCTTATTTTATTTTGCCAAACCTCAATAGGTGAAGCACCTGTAAAGACTGCAGCCCATTCGGCTGCTATCATCTCATAGAAACCATCTATCCTAAGCCAAGACAGCTCAAATGAGAATCTCGCCACATTACCCAAATGAGCTTGTACCCCCACATCAATAAGCAAAGGGGTATGATCTGAGCCCGTTCGCGTCAAAGCCCGAACCGTCGCAAGCGGAAATTTTTGTTCCAAAGAAACACTCACAAGAATCCTATCCAACTTCTCAAAAGTTGGGTTTTCGCGTCTACTCGCCCATGTGTATGATGGCTACGTGTTGGTGAACCCCAAGAGGAAGGTTATGATGTAGACAGCAGAAGTTTTCCCTTGAATAATCTACCCAAGGTTATCAATCCAGTAGGACTTGACGATCTATCGGAAGGTTGTTGATGTTGACTCCACCTGGCGCTAGGGAGCTTGCACCAACGTGGAATCTGCACAGACACAAACCAGAACTTTGCCCAACACGAAACAGAGAGGTTGTCAATCTCTCCGGTCTTGCAGAAACAAAGAGTTAAACGTATGGTGTGGAAAATAGCAGGAAAAACAGCAAGTAACAGCAAACAGATGATTGCAGCAGGTTGTATAAACAGTATGAGGAAATTGGACCAGGGTCCACAGTTCACTAGTGGTGTCTCTCTCAGAACAGATAACTAGCATGTTGGGTAAACAAATTACAGCTGGGCAATTGACAAATAGAGAGGGCATAACAAAGCAATACATGCCAAGATGTCTACTATGAAATCTAGTTGGGCATTACAACAAAGTACATAGACCGTTATTCCAACCGCATCTATGCCTAAATAATCCACCTTCAAGGCAGCATCCGCATCCTATTCAGTATTAAGTTGCTAACAACAGATTATTGCATGAAGTAAAGTGTGTAATGTAGTCAATACAAGTGCCCTTGGACACTGCACCAATGTTTTATCCCTAGTAGCAACAGCACATCTACCATCTTAGACCTTTCTGTCACTGATCCAGATATCTAGAGACTGAACCCACTATCGAGCATAAATACCCCCTCTTGGAGTCACAAGCATCTACTTGGCCAAAGCATGTACTAGCAACGGAGAGCATGCAAGATCAAGAGCACATAGATAAACAACTTGAATAAACATGGTATCAATATTCATCGGATCCCAGCAAACACAACATCTAGCATTACAATAAGATGATCTTGATCATGTTTGGCAGCTCACAAGATCTAAACATGGAGGCACAAGGTAGAGAGACAACCATCTAGCTACTGCTATGGACCCGTAGTCCAGGGGTGGACTACTCACGCATCACTCCGGAGGCAGGCATGGTGATGTAGAGCCCTCCGGTGATGATCTCCCCTCCGGCAGGGTGCCGGGAAGAGCTTCAGAACTCCTCCGATCTGAGATTGACGATGACGGCCGCGATGGAACTTTTCGTGGAATATGATCGACCATAATAGGGTTTTCGCGTCGCGGAGAATATATAGGCGAAGAGGCGGCGTCGGTGGCCGAGGGGGGCCACCACGCCATAGGGGGGCGCGGGCCCACCCCTGGGCCACGCCCTAGTGTGGCGTGGCCCCCTGGTGGGTCTGCTCCGACTCCCCTTTGGACTCCGTGATCTCCTCGTGATATTATTGACGATGTCTTTTGTTTCGTCCAATTCCGAGAATATTTCCTTAATAGATTTTCTGAAACCAAAAACAGCAGAAAACAGGGAACTGGCACTGTGACATCTTGTTAATAGGTTAGTCCCAGAAAATGCATAAAATGATATGAAGTGTAACCAAAACATGTAGCAATTGATATAATAACAGCATGGAACATCAAAAATTATAGATACGTTTGAGACGTATCAGTGTACTGTCTTCCTGAGAGTTCTAATTCTTTTAAACCCAAGCTCTCAATAATTGCATTGAACATAAATGACCATCGCGGATTGAAATTATCGTTGTTTTTTTCTTCAGGTTTTCGAATGACGTTAAAATCACCTCCCACCATCATGGGCAGTGGTTCGTTTTCACAAATCCGAGCTAGCTCGGCTAAGAAAGCTGGCTTTTGTGCATCTTGTGCCGCTCCATAGACCGACACCAAAACCCACTCGAAACCGTCCCCCTTAGATCTTATGGTCAGCTTGACACAAAAGTCACCTGCCTCCATATTTTTAACCTGAAGAGTTGCTGAGTTGATGCCAATCAACATACCGCCAGACCTCCCATGAGGCGGCAGGCAGAACCAAATAAAATCCAAACCCGCAGCTAGATGGTTTAGAAAAGGTTGAGAAAAATGTGACCTTCCTGTCTCCGACAAGGCAATAAAGTCCAATTTCAAATCCCTAACACTCTCTTGAATTAAAAAATGTTTACCTGGGTCCCCTAAACCTTCACTATTCCAGAAAAAACCTCTTAGACCTTGCATTTTTAAAATTCGTTTTGTTTTTTCTGCCGAGCACTCCTTCGTCGAACCGAAGTGGCCACCTGTTTTTTACCACGTTTTGTATTTTTCTTAATTGGCTTTGGCAGAAGATCCAAGTGATCAACATTTTCCTCAGCCAACTCCTCATCTTCCATGTCCTCCGATAGACAAGAGGCTCTACTTAGCACTAAGCTAGTTGGATCCCCATTTTCGCTAACATTTGTATTTATGTTTTTTTGCAAGATATGTACCATTCTTTTGGCCTCGGACTCCTTAATTAAGCTAGCAGATTTTAAACAATCAGTAGAAGTAGCTTCCAACGAGACCCCTAATCTAGTAGCTTGATTAACAATGTGCTCATCCGAAAAAGACATAATTGAAAACGTGGGATTTAGGTTCGTACCCGGGATGGAGTCACGCCGCTTAGCCATGGCCATAGCCCTGGCCATCTGAGTGTCATCGGCGTTGACTTGAGCTCGAATGCGGCCACTAGAGCGGATCCCGATCGCCAACGGATCAGGAACGCCGCAAAAGGCTGCCACCTCGCTGCGTCGAGACGTCGGTGATGGGAAGGCAGCCATATGCACCGTAGGCGGCACTGGAGTTGTCAGCCTCGTAGCTGGCTGCTCCCCCCACTCCATCCGTCACCCCCACCTGGGGCAATCGGAGAGCGAGGAGACAGCTCTCCCTCCAAAGGGATCATAGTGTCGACGCCCGCCGCTACAACCTCCTGTTCCGCCGGCGAGCTGACACTTGAAGACGCCACCATCTCCTTGATCATTTCCTTGGTAGGTTCCATGGGACCAACGCCCATTGAGGACATCAGAGGAGGTACAGTATCCTTATCAACACCCTGCCACTTAGCATCAAGCTGAGCCACACCACTGCTCCCACGGCTGCCTATATCCGGACTGAGTGTCGATGCTGCAGCCCCCGTGTCCGCGCTCACCGTTGGTGTCGTGTGCACAAGCTCGGATTCGCCATGCTTAAAGTGAGGAACTTGGCTCTCAAAAGAGATTGTTATATCCTCCTTAGTATTTTGAAAGGCTCGACTAACACTCGGAGAGAACACAACACCCCTCCTAGAGGCCGATTGTGTAGGGGAGATTGGCCTTTCTGAGGTGTTGAGATTGATCCTAAACTCTTTGAGGAACTGGGATCTAATCTTCACGGAGCAGATGAAACCGAAGGCTGGCTTGTGTTTGCCAGATGGTGAGCAAGATGCTGAAAGTCTTCCTCATGCTAGGGAGTGGCTAAACATGAAGCCGAAGAAGGCCATCCCTGGTTCGCTCTCACGAGACCGGATGGAGGAGCCATGATCACCAGCCATGAAGAAATTCGCTGGAGAGGGGACTTGGAAGACCCCTACTTCGACACCGACATAAGCTGTCGACTCTTCGAAACTCTCCAGTCCGCCGTTGCTGTGTTCAGTAGAATAATCACTTGCACGTTGCAACAACAGATTAGATATTCATGTATTTGAACATGAAAATAAACCACCCATCTAGTAATTTATGCAACACAAGGAGCTGGGTCTACTGGTGGTCACAGGGGGCAAAGGCCCCCTCCACTTTAGGGCAGGAGTATGTCGCCACTTGACGAATCACTGTGGGGTCACGAGCATGTTGTCTCCCTTGCCAGTGATGAGAAGAGCATCACCAGCACGACGTCGATGATGGGGCCAGACATAACTACGGATGACATCTTGGTTGGGGCCGATGGCGACTAGGCCTCACGAGCCACAGTCGCATCAGCTCTTCGACCATCTCAAGCTCGGTTTTGTAGTCCATGGAAATCTTCGATGTGGACGGATGGTTCGCACACACAATAGCGCCAAGAAGACTAAATTGTCTACGTATGGTCCTTCAAATCTTACTTCGGCACGTCAATTTTGGATATTTTCTCATGGTTTGCGCAAAGGAGGATCGTTCTTGCAATATTTATCCTAGCTGCTACGTCCTCGATAATGGTAACTCCTACTCACGGCTCCCAGCGATGTCGACCATATCGTTCGGGTGCTTTTCCCTAAATAATGGTGTTGATACTCTTGCGGATTTCGTAATAGCTGCATGTGTGCATGTAGACTTAACATTGCGACTTAAAACTAAATGTATGGTAGTATCTCGCTGTTATTTACATGTATGTGGTTTAATATCTATATATATCACAATGTTTCTACTGCTGGTTTCGGAAAAGTAAAAGAATGTGTCATGCCAGAAGTAATAGCTTAAAGATCCCAAAGATTTGCTCATTTTGTATAAAAGTTGTTTTATAATCGCTGTAGTCAGATCATGTCCCTGTACCATGTATTTTTCATTAATACATAGGCTACTGATTGTTAAAAATAAAATAAAATAAAAAACGAACTGGTTCCCGGATCCAAAACTGGCACTGGCCACTGGGTGCGTACTGATCTGGAAGACTGGAAACGGAACGGAACAGACACCCGTTCCTTGATTTCTCCACGTCCGTGCCGAAGCTCCCCAGACTCCCAATCCGCTGCCACCTTTCAAGCTAAGCACAATCCATCAGCACAGGCGATCCGTGATCCAACGACCACATGCACCCTCAACAAACAAAGATAGGCAGATACAATGTAAAAATACCTGCAGAGATCTGGTCTGAATTTGCCTCAAACCAACCAGGCAGCCACACCCTGAACGCGCCTCTGCGACGATCTCCTTGCTAAAAACATACTACTCCGCTTGATATAACCTGTAGATATCATGCACTACCAGTAGTATTAGTAGTAGAATCTCTTGTCTTTGATAAGTAGTGCGTGCTTCGGTGCTTGCCATTTGGCTTTTGGGCAGAGCACAGGATGCTCAGTCTATTCGCCGCACGCCGGCCGTCCATCTTAGTCAGGGTGTTCTTTATCTTGTTGGAAGAACTGTTAGGATTTCATGATCCCGTACTCTTTGGTACTCGCATACTGACCTACGGGAGTACATAATTCATGTCGATTTAATCTTAGACATCGATACATTTTTGTTAGAATAGCTCAGTAACATGGTATGGTAAGCTGCTGTAGCAGTCGGACTAGGATTAACAAGCTGACATAAAAAGTGCCCAAGAAAGAGCCGAGACTGATGTTCACGAAGCATCCGGTTGGAGGAGCCCGGCACGTGCCGCCCACGTGCCCCGCCAAATCGCCGCACGCACCTCACCGTCCAGCGTAACTAACGCATCTCGATGGCCGCCCACGCCGGCGCCGGCGCCGCCGAGCCGGCCCGCGCCGACGACGAGGCGCGCGCCCTCCTCCCCGCCTCGGCGCCCGCGTCCGTCCACGACGCCGACGGCGGCTCCGAGTCGTCGGACCTCGAGGAGCGCGCGTTCGAGGCGTCCGAGAAGGTCATCGTGTCCCTCTCCTCGGACGACGCCGACGCCGACCTGGAGGCGCAGCAGCTCTCTTCATCCTCCCCGCCCTTCTCCTGGCGGAAGCTCTGGCTCTACACGGGCCCCGGGTTCCTCATGAGCATCGCGTTCCTCGACCCGGGCAACCTCGAGGGGGACCTCCAGGCGGGCGCGGCCGCCGGGGACACGCTGCTCTGGCTCCTCATGTGGGCCACCGCCATGGGCCTCCTCGTGCAGCTCCTCGCCGCGCGCCTCGGGGTCGCCACCGGCCGCCACCTCGCCGAGCTCTGCCGCGACGAGTACCCCGGCTGGGCGCGCCGCGCGCTCTGGCTCATGGCCGAGGTCGCCATGGTCGGCGCCGACATCCAGGAGGTCATCGGAAGCGCGATCGCCATCAAGATCCTCAGCAGGGGGTACCTGCCGCTCTGGGCCGGCGTCGTCATCACCGCCTTGGACTGGTCAGTTTTGGAGTTTTGCCGATTGGCTGTTGAATTTTTTAATCTGGAATTGCTGTAATTTGATTGGGAGGTGCTTAATCGCATGATAGTTCCAAAACCAGTTACCTTTTTTTTTGTCTAATCGGCATTAGAGATTTTTCCAAAAAGAGGAGAAAAGGGAAAGGTTTCAGATTTTAGTCCAGGTTGTTGCTAGTGACATTTGGGTGAGGTTTTGGTGTCAGATCTCAGTTAGTATGGAGTTACTCTTAAAATGTTTATCATACTTTCGGCATGGTTAGGTGTTGGTTTGGAGTGGATTTTGATTGTAAATCTGATGACTGCTTGCTTTAATTTTCAGTTATAGGAATGTTTGAATCTCTTTTGTTGAGATTGTATTATCAGTGAAGTGAAAGTTGATGATGTACATTTGATCTTCTTTTAGTTCATGATGTTGATATGAGGGTTGCAGACACAAGAATTCACAAAGCTTGATTTTTCTCAAACACGGATCAAAATGCAAAATTGTTACAACTACACCTTTCAAGTTAAATTTTAATTTTAATTATGTTTCTATATGGATAATTGAGTTGTTAGAATTTTCATTCATTAGGAGTTGGTTTGGCATAGATTTGATTGTATATCATGATGTGTACTTCCTTTAATTATTAGTTATATGAATGTTTGATCTGTTTTTTAAGGCCATAGCATCAGGGAAGTGACAGTACATTTGATCTTCTGTTAGTTCATGATGCTCTATGAGATATAAGGGTTGCAGATATTTACATTTTTACAAGAATTCACGAAAAAATTTATCCAACACTGATTTTTAGATTCAGAAAGCTTTCACTACACCTTTCAAGTTTGCATTTTTTACTTGTTTTTAAAGTAGCTGCTATATAAATCAGAATTTTCTTAGCCGGCAAGGTGGAAAGAACTAGATAAGTTTTTGTGTCATTTTCTGGCCTTTGTTTTTGGTGCCTGGTTTTGTTTTCGAAATATTAATAAAAAACAAAACATGAACCACTGGCAGTTTGGCACCCCGGTTTCTGTTAAGAACTTATAAATCACGTTAGTGGTTAGAGTATGGTTTCTGTATTCAACATTCAGGCATGTATGCAAATTGAACTTGTACTATCAACTAGTCAGATTTCCTGACTAAAGATTAACTTGTGTATGTGACGCTTCCTGCCAACTTGAGATTTCCATGTTAGATTTGTTCTGCTGTTGTAGGTTTTTCTGAGATATTGTGAGCTCGTGGCAGGAGGGCGCTTTATAAGTTTTTTGGTTGACCCTAGCGAGTGCAAAGCAAAAGTTTGGCTTTTAAATGTCGTATTTATGCTGCTTTTCTATTTTTAGTGTTTCAAGAGTTAGATGTTCAGCAACCTTGTATCCACTCTAGGTTTGTTAAGCACTGCTTAAAATTCATGACTTCATGCATAGATGCTACTGTGCCGCTTTCCACAAAAGTTAGAGATGCTGCGACTTTAGTTTATCTTCTGTCTTGTTCCATAGTTTAATGGATGGTCCTTGCACTTTTCTCTAAATCGTCACAAACTCACAATTGACTAATCAAGATCTCTTTTGTGTATAATATTAAAAGAACCAATATGGTTGAGCTTATGCCTTGTGTTTTGCATCTTGAGCCGCCTTGAAGTTTAGATGCTTAGTTGAGTGCCACCAGTATGTTGTAATAGTCAAAAACATGAAACCAATGTAGCTATCGTTATTTGAATCATCCACTAACCCGAGTTTTTTTTTTCAGCTTCATTTTTCTTTCTCTGGAAAACTACGGGGTGAGAAAATTGGAGGCCATATTTGCAGTTTTGATTGCAACAATGGCCGTTTCCTTTGCATGGATGTTCACTGATACCAAGCCCAATGGAAAGGACCTGCTAGTTGGTAAGGATCTCACTGATCAACTGTTATGCTTAAAATTTTCCTCATACTTCTTACCCATTGATCATATGCAATTTTATCAACAGGTATTTTGGTTCCCAAACTCAGTTCTAAGACAATAAGACAAGCGGTTGGGGTTGTTGGCTGTGTTATTATGCCCCACAACGTCTTCCTCCATTCAGCGCTTGTGCAGTCTAGAAAAATAGATCCAAAGAAGGAATACCAAGTTCGTGAAGCATTGAGATACTACTCAATAGAGTCAACGGTGGCATTGGCTATATCCTTCATGATAAATCTCTTTGTCACGACTGTTTTCGCCAAAGGATTCTATGGCACTAAAGAAGCTGGCAGTATTGGTCTTGAAAATGCCGGACAATATCTACAAGAGAAGTTTGGTGGAGGGTTTTTACCTATCCTTTACATTTGGGGGATTGGGCTATTAGCGGCCGGGCAGAGTAGCACAATAACAGGAACTTATGCTGGACAGTTTATAATGGGTGGATTTCTTAATCTGAAGTTAAAGAAATGGATGAGGTCAATGATAACCAGAAGCTTTGCAATCGTGCCGACTATAGTTGTGGCTCTGTTCTTTGATTCATCTGATTCACTGGATGTTCTAAATGAGTGGCTCAATGTGCTTCAATCCATTCAGATCCCTTTTGCACTGATTCCGTTGATAACCTTGGTGTCCAAGGAGCAAGTCATGGGAGTCTTCAAAATAGGTCGTAACATGCAAGTAAGTTATCATCCATTTTTTGTCCACAATTTTGAACCCTGTTTCTGTTTCATATGGCAAAGTTGTATCTTGCGTTGAAAATGGTGTTTTAGTAGGCACTGTTGTTTTAATTTCGTATTCTTATGGTAAATGGTATTGGTTCTTACTGAGTTATGGCATTTCTCTGCAGGCCGTAACCTGGACAGTAGCTGCACTACTGATCACCATCAACGGCTATCTGCTGTTGGATTTCTTCTCATCCGAGATACGAGGTCCATTGTTCGCATCAGTTCTCTGCGTGGCAGTACTTGCTTATGCATCATTTGTACTGTATCTCATCCTGCGGGGCACCGAGATCTCGAACCAGATCATCGTAGCGATACACAAGAGGTTGTCATGACAGCTGTAACCAAATTTTGCCCTTTTTACACAGCCTTAACGGCTTAATCTCTCAACCTTATAGAATGGTTCCGAGAAGAGAGACTGGAGATCTCGATGTACAGTGACATCCGGTCGTTGAAATGGGTGGACCCAGCCCTCTGATAAATCTGTTGTAGCGCTCTGACTTCATCCTGGAGGAGGAAAACACAAAAAATGAACTGCTTGACAGCTTGGCATTTGTTCCTTTTCTTCTGTATTTTTTTTGTCACAAACTAAAGCATAGAGAGGAATAGAAAAAGGACTAGAAGGAGAAGAAAACAATGTAATTTTATTCTTGATCTGTACATGAAACTGTTACAATGTGGACAATCAATATTGATCATCCAATCCTCGGTGTCATCGTTTGTATTGTGCCGCAGTGATATATATGTTCTGGTCCTGATACTTTTGGTCATGTTATCCTTGAACTAATTTTTATCCATGCGAAGATGTGCTGAGTTTTGTGCTTTCCTGAATGAAGACTGAAAAGAAAGAAAGAAAGAAAGAAAGTACTCTGACGCTGGTAGGAATTTGTTCCTGAACCTATGATGGTTGGTTGGGATGGGATGATGAACAGAACGAATACCAAGAGCATAAAATTCTCACAATGTGTCCACTTCATGCATGCCAGCTTCATGGAGTCATCCGTCCTAACAGTAAACGAAACCAAGGGAACAGTCTACAGGCTGTAGCCCTGCTTTACAAATAAGCCACACCGCCGAACGAAACAAAGTGATGAAGAAACTCTTGTACAAGACATATCAAAGATAAGAAAGAAAAAAGAAAGCCGAACTTGGCACCGAAGACACCGTCACGATTCACTCCGAGCGCTAACGCGAAAAATTATTCACAATAGCATCCCAATAAATTTACGACACCCACAAACATCGTCGCTGTCGACGCCGGAGCGCAGAGCTTTTTGCTCGGAAGTCTTCCTAGGGAAGAATAGCAGGCACAAAATCTTCTCTTCGTGGTGGTGACTTTCTCCGCGACCAACCATTCAAGATTTTAGTTGTCCCATCCATTTAGGTTGTCACCAAGCCGAGCTCAAGACTTTTAGCAAGACAAACACATGCATTTTGTTTTTTGTGGGGAGACAAACACATGCATTTTTTGTTCTTGAGAAAAAGACAAACACATGCATTTTTTATTTTTTGAGATTCAGACAAACACATGCATGCATCTGATCGCTCGCACGCTGACGCCCAGCAGGCCTCCTCCAGTCCAACCAGCCCAAAGGCATTCCACCACCCGCAGCCCAGTCCACAGCGACTCCAGTACTCCCACAGGCCACAACACTCCCGCCAGCCCGGTATGCAGTAATTCCAGCACCCGCTCACCCATCGCGATATCATTTTTTACAACAAAGTTTATTTTTCTTAATTTATTTTTCAAATTTTGCATACGGATTATAATTTTAAAAAAAGTCGTCCGAAATTTGTTGAGAAATCACATGTGAGATATTGCAAGGTTCTTCTACGACAAGTTTATGTTTCCCTCGTTTTTTCCGATGTTGTATGCATATGGTTCCAAATTATAACAAACCAGTACGACTTTTGTTACTAATTCACACCTAAAATGTGGCAAAGTTTGTTCCGTATTCTGCTACAAGAAATCTCATAATCAAACTTTTAAATGTGAAGAAAACTAGACGGGAAGGAAACAAAACCTTCAGAAAATTTCGCGGGGGGGGGGGGGGGGGGGGGGGGGGGGGGTGGCCCTCATGGCTTGCAGTAAACTCTGCACCTCATATTTTCTGAAGATATGCAGAAAGGGATCATGTCGTTCCGAAATATGTCCGATCCTATGTAAGGCAATTTCATATCGAAGTTGCAGTGACATTTGCTAGTCGCTAGAGAGTGTGGTGAGTGAGATATGTGTGCGTTTGTTGATGACCATCGTCGTCGTGGGCTAACTATGCACGTAATGATCATTATTCTTAGAGAAGTTATGGACATGGAATGGGAATACAGTTAGTCTTAGAAACTTATGCATAAAAGTTTCCTTTTGACTGACTATGGAGATATATGAATGATGAGAAATTTTATACACTACTTCACGACCACATCATTATTCTTAGTATCTCAATTTAATAAGTATAATCTAAAAGTTGTTATAGAATCCTATTTGACGCAAAAACTACCTTGTCAAAGAATTATGAAAACGAATATATGCCTTTCTCGAGACACGCCTCTTGGCAATCATATTCCTTATTCGATTTTGCTATTAAGAATATTATAAGAGTTGGTTTACACATCACACTATTCTAATATCTATAGTTTGTGAATGTGTGTCAGCGGTTGTTGGTCCGACGTGAGCTTATTGCTCCTCCGACCTTATCTAGTCGCTAATGTGTGTTGTGAGTTGTGACTAGTACTGTATTGTGGCTTAGGACTCCTGTGTGTTTTTCCAAACGGAGGCGAAAGATTCGCCTCTTTTCAGTAATAAAGAAGAGATTTGACAAGAAAAAGAAGGAAACTAAAAGTATAAAGGGTCTACTCTCCCGATATTACAACACTCAAATGATGTTTACCACTCTTTGACGGGTAGGTCTGGTGTCCACACAGAGGTGAGAAACCTGACTCCGGGCTTGGCTGCAAGTGGGCAAAGCCCACAATTTTGCCATCCCTGCCTAGCAAGATGATCGGTGATCCACAACATATTTTACATAGACAAGCAAGCCAAAAATTGACTTTAGGAGGAGCCCAAGCTGGCCACACGGTTTTGTTCAAAGTAGTGGGCGTGGCACTGAGCAACTGAGCCCTGTATGCATAATTTGTTGAGTAAGCTCCATTCGTCGATAGGTTCCACACAATAGAGTCCTCCACCTCCTCAAGAAGTTGCACACCGACTCGAGTTCCTTCCAAAGATCAATGAACTCCTGGATGTGTTGACCGATTAAGCTGGCATCCATCTTGTTTTTTGGGATCCAAACATTTCCATGGAGGGATTACTTGACTCACCATTTTTCCTTGTAGAAACCCTGGAGATAAGGGGCGCAACGTCTTTAGGCTTCTTACCATCTAGCCAAGGCGATTCACAGAATGGTGCAATCTCCCCGTTGCCAATTTTGAAATTGTGGAGGTGACGTGAGCCTACCTGTCGGGTGCCCCACTATGAAGATATCTGGTGCACGGCAGGACTGGAGTCAACGTTGGAGGCCCAGCAAGGGCCCAAGAACGACAACTTGCGTCCCAAGATGGTTGAAGATTAGGTCGGTAGAACTTACCAAAACATGTAAACCTAGTCGATACCGAGCTCCTAAGACCTAGCCTCCATATAAAGGCTAGGAGGGACCTCTGTCGATGGTACGTCCATACTAGCCATCGAAACCCTAGCGAGATTGCCATCTCGCCGGGATCACCCTTGTAACCTTCGACTCCATCAATAACAGACAAGCAGGAAGTAGGGTGTTATCCTCCGGGAGCCTGAACCTGGGTAAATCGCCTTGCTTGTCAGCCGTGGTAACTACCAGCACTCACCCTCTTCTCCCCTTCAATCAACCTGGGGTACTCGACCCTGGGATCTGCCGAGGTGACCCCTCGACAGGAGGCGTAGAAGAGGTCCATATGGCCGTTGTCACATGGGGTTCCCATTACAACCAAAGTTTCTTGGGGTCGCACCATTCCAACCAAGGCCAGGCGAAGGCGAAGGGAGTGTAGTTACGAGTGAAGATAATAATCTTGGGAGGCTTAGTTGCGTCTTCGTTTGGGCCACATATGACCGTTCGTATTAGGCCCATTTACATCACTTAATTCGACCCAGTGATAGCAGTTGCTTACAAGTCGCAACAGATTTATTCCACATATTGGGTCGGTTTGTTCTGGGCCGTCCTCGCAAGTGTAGCAGAGCAACCCAATGGCTATGACATCTTGTTTTGGTCAGCCCTCGGCGCCGGGCCCGGCCTCTCACGCACTGAACCATTTTTGGTCAAACGCAAGAAGCTATGACGACACCCCGATGCCACAGAACGCAAGAGACACGGCTCACATGCCGAAGCAAGTCGCCAGGTTAGCGCTCCATTAAGCTAGTCGACAAGGTGGCTGAGAGCCAGATTCGCTAGCCAGTCGTTGCATGCATGCGATGCTAATTTGGCCTTTTCACGGCCCTGCAACTCCGGCCGGTTGCCGTCGGCGGGCAGCCCGTGGACGGGAGCTCAGGCAGTTACTTATATGAACACTTAGATTTGGCGCTTGCTTCTGCTGAGAATCTGAGATCGATAACGGCTTTGGAGAGCCCTCAGAGCACTGCTGTACGGCGCATTGGCATGTTTGCAGGCAGCTTGGCCTAACCCTAGGCTGTGGCTACTCGTATCACGTGTCTTGCTCTCCGTCCACTCAGACATCAGCAAACTAGCAGTGCAATTGATCCATACTAATCGATTTCTTGTTGTCTCCATCTTGGCAAAGATGACCATGCTTGTAATACGTTTTTTCCACTCCCCCCTTCTTTCTCCTCGCCTCACGCGGTCGTTTTTTTCCCTTTGTAAGACTAACACGTGAACGGATGTACATCGCCTTAGACCTCACTCAACCAGCAAAAAGAAGACATGATTAGCAAAGATCGCGGTAACATCCTGGCAAGGCATACGAACCCAGTAAATCTTGATCCGGCCGGCCACCTTACACGCACATTTCACCCACCACTTTTACTGCTCGCTGTACATGCACATGCACACAACGATAGGTTAGATAGTTAGTTAGGGCCTGTTTGTTTCAGCTTATAGATTATATAATCTGGACTTTTGGAATAAGCTGGAATAAGCATCTCTTGGCCAGCTTATTGGATTATCATAATCTGGCCTCCAGATTATATAATCTGGACCTATAAGCTGGACCTGTTTGGCAACCATCCAGATTATATAATCCAGATTATATAATCTGCTGGATTATAAGCTGAAACAAACAGGCCCTTAGCTAGCTAGCTTCCCTTTCAATCCTCGATCTGATATTATCACATACTACTGTACTACATAAGCAGAAGAGTAGATTACAGTGCGTGCTTCCATTGATCAAAGGGGCCAGTACATATACAGGGGAGAGGGACGTGGGTGCAACGCACTCCGCACGTCGTGCTACAGATCCGTAGGATCAGGTCCACTCCTAATCTACAGGGAGAGAGGTTACAACGGTACAGAGGCCATACATGTCACGCTACATACAACATATATTCAACACCCCCCGCAGTCGGAACTACGCTTGACACGATGTTCAGACTGGAACGAAAATCTTGAAACACAGCAGTAGGCAGCCCCTTTGTGAAGATGTCAGCGAATTGGCTGCTGGTTGGCACATGAAGTACTCGGGCTTCACCAAGAGCAACACGATCCCGGATGAAGTGTAGATCAATCTCCACATGTTTAGTTCGTTGGTGCTGGACCGGGTTGGAGGACATGTACATGGCACTGATGTTATCACAATAAACCATAGTTGCTCTTGCGGGTGAGTGATGCAGCTCCTGAAGCAATTGCCGCAACCAACAAGACTCGGCAATACAGTTTGCAACAGCACGGTACTCGGCCTCGGCACTAGAACGTGAAACTGTTTGCTGTCTTCGAGATGACATGAGACTAAATTGTTGCCGAGGAAGACACAAAAACCTGAGGTGGATTTCCGAGTGTCGGGGCATCCCGCCCAATCCGCATCAGAATAGGCAATGAGATCCAAAGAAGAGGATTTATGCAACTGTAAACCGAAGTGAGATGTGCCCTTGATGTACCGTAATATCCTCTTGATCAAATTGTAATGGGGTTCCCGTGGATCATGCATAAATAAGCATACTTGCTGGACTGCATAAGAGATATCCGGACGTGTGAGCGTGAGGTATTGTAAGGCTCCCGCAAGGCTCCTGTATAAGCTCGGATCAGAATATGAGGGGCCGGCTTGAGAGGAAAGTTTGGAGTGTGTGTCGATGGGGGTGGCAATGGGATTACACTTGAGCATCCGAGCCCTCTCTAAAATTTCCAAGGCATATTGTTGTTGAGAAAGAAACAAACCATCAGAAGTACGATGAACATTGATGCCAAGAAAGTGGTGGATGTCGCCTAAATCACTCATGGAGAACTCATGTTTGAGGGATGTGATGATGGAGTGGAGAAGTGGTGTGGTGTTGGCGGTGAGAATAATGTCATCTACATACAACAACAAATATGCAATAGAGGAGCCACGCTTAAGGATGAACAAAGAGGGATCACTCTTGGATGCAGAAAAACCAATGGAGGTGATAAAAGTGGTGAAACGATGAAACCAAGTGCGAGGAGCTTGTTTGAGTCCATAAAGAGATTTATGCAAGCGACACACATGAGAGGAATGAGTGGAATCAATAAAACCGGAGGGTTGCTCACAATATACCGTCTCACGGAGCTCACCATGAAGGAATGCATTCTTGACGTCCAATTGATGAATAGGCCACGACTGCATAGTGGCAAGGCAGAGAACAATTCGAATGGTTGCGGGCTTCACCACGGGACTGAAAGTTTCACCATAATCCACACCGTGCTGCTGTGTGAACCCACGAACGACCCATCGAGCCTTGTACCGAGCAAGAGAACCATCTGGATGGAATTTGTGCCGAAAAATCCATTTGCCGGGCACCACGTTTACACCTGCAGGACGAGCAACTAAAGACCAAGTGTCATTCCGCATTAGGGCATTATATTCATCAAGCATAGCAGCGTGCCAGTTAGGGTCTTTCAGAGCAGAGCGGTATGTGGCAGGAATTGGAGAAATAGTGTTAGTGTTTGTGGTTAGAGAGAAATGTTGCTTGGGCATAAAATATCCTGATTTGGCTCTGGTTGTCATCCTGTGTGAGTTTTTGGGTACATCTATCGGAATGGCTCTGGGAGGCAGAGGTGGCGCGGGTGGATTGGTTGGGCCTGGGCTGGTGGAGAGTGGGGACAGTGGGGACGGCGCGCTGAGCGTGGAAGATGCGGTCGGGGGCGAGGTGGAGCGAGGCGAGTGGCTGCGCGGGCCGTCCGTGCGGGGCGCATCAGGCGAGGCTGGGTCCAGGTGAGGGGCAGCAGGCGAGCTGGGTCCGGGTGGGTGGAAAGTTGGGTGAGGTGGCGCGGCGGTACTGGGTGGCTGGTACGAGTGCGTGATTCCAGGGGGATCGGAGGGACCGATGGGGTTGGTGGTGGATTGTCTGCGCCAGAATCGCTGCGGCTGCCAGGAGAAAAATAAGGAAAATGTGATTCATCAAATACAACATTTCTAGAGATAATTACACGACGTGAGGCAAGATCAAAACACCTGTAGCCTTTATGTTCCCGAGGATAACCAAGAAAGATGCAACGTGTAGAACGTGGGGCAAGTTTGTGGTCTTTTGTGGCATACAAGTTAGGGAAGCACAAGCAACCAAAAGTGCGTAAGTGGTCATAGGATGGATGCACACCGTACAAAAAATAGTGAGGCGTGGCGAACTGAATTGCACGGCAGGGGCGTAGGTTGAGAAGGTATGTGGCGGTGTGAAGTGCTTCTACCCAAAACGGAGGAGGAAGGGAGGCTTGGAGCAAGAGAGAGCGGACGATGTCATTTGTGGTGCGAATGATGCGTTCAGCTTTGCCATTTTGGGGGGAGGTATGAGGGCAGGAGAGGCGAAAGCAAATGCCACGTTGA
This sequence comes from Poa pratensis, assembly GCA_947311845.1. Classification (NCBI taxonomy): domain Eukaryota; kingdom Viridiplantae; phylum Streptophyta; class Magnoliopsida; order Poales; family Poaceae; genus Poa; species Poa pratensis. The sequence goes on along the minus strand of CAMZMU010000044.1, from coordinate 63,730,584 downwards.
GAGAAGAAATCACGTAGAGAGTTAGTGAGGAATTCACCACCATTATCACATTGCAAGCATTTAATTGAAACATTAAATTGTGTGAGTACAAAATGAATGAAACGTTTGAGGGTATCACATGTATCGGATTTATTTCTTAAGGGGAACGTCCATGAAAAATGTGAATAATCATCAAGAATAACTAGATAATATTTATAACCTGAAAAACTAACAATGGGGGACGTCCACAAATCACAATGAACAAGTTGAAAAGCAGCGGTGGTATATGAGTGGGATGTAGGGTATGGTAAACGAGCTTGTCGCCCGAGTTGACAAGCCTCACAAATGGGTGAAGGAATAGAGGTGCTAGATTCACTGTTATTACATGTGGTGAGAAATCTAAAGGTAAATGGGAAATGGTAGCATTGCTAGGGTGGCCGAGGCGTCGGTGCCACAGGTTGTTGTTGGTGGTGATGGAGAAGGCCACCGAGGAAGGTGTCTTGGAGCCGAAGAATGGGTATAGATCGCCGGAGCTATTGGAGCGGAGGAGGGTAGTCTGGGTAGCTAGATCCTTCACGAGAAACCAAACGGGTCAAATTCAATAGATACATAATTGTCACGAGTAAATTGTCGAACAGATATTAAATTTTTAATTATGGCAGGAGAAACAAGAACGTTTTGTAGATTGAAAGGGAGAGAGGAGATTTGGACAGAACCTACAGCAAGGATAGGAAGTTTGGACCCATTTCCGACAGTGATATGTTGAGAATTATGCCATAAAGGGGGATGAGACGAGGTCAAGTTACCCATGGTGCCGGTGACGTGGGACGAAGCTCCAGAGTCCATGATCCACTCCGGTTGCTGCTGGTACGGGGAGTTGCTGACGGCGCCATGGATCATCGCGGCGTGGTCGAAGGAGTATGGTGGCGTTGGAGCAGTGGGCGGCGGCGGTGTAGTGAAGTACGGTGCAGGCTGGTAGCTTTCCCCCCCGGAGTGCAGCATGGGATACGCCTGCGTGGGCGCACCAGGGGCAGGACCAAGAACGCCAGCGGCGTTGGGAGGCACCCACGGAGCACGCGGCATGGGGAAGGGCATGCTCATTGGTGCGAAGACGCCGACCCAGGGCTCCCGGGATCCGCCATGGTGTCCTGCACCGCCACGGCCATCGCGACCGCCCCCGTCACCACGGCCGCCGTTGTGGCCGCCGCGTTGGCCGCCGTGATAGCAGCCACGCGAGCCGCCGTTGTGGCCGCCGCGTTGGCTGCCGTAGCCGCCGCCATGCGAGCCACCGTTGTAGCCACCGCGGTGTCCGCCGTAGCCGCCGCCGTGGCCGTTGTAGCCGCCGCCATGTCCGTTGTAGCCGCCGCCGTTTCCGTGGTAGTTGCCGCGCTGGCCGCTGCCGCCGCCGCGGCCGCCGCGATCCGCATGACCGCCGCGTGCACCACTCTGGGTGAGCATGGCCTGGGCGCCCTCTTCACGCTGCCTATTGTCGATGTTTTCCTCCGCGATCTGAAGACGCGCACAGGCATCAGGGAACGGCGGGAGGATCCCCGCCTCCATGATCTCCACCTGCAGGGCGAACTTCTTGCCGGCGCCGTGGAGGAACTGCTGGGTGAGGGCACGGCCGTCCACGGGATCACCGACGTCGGCGAGATCGTCGGCGATCGTTTGCAGCTTGCTGGCGTAGGCCGCGATGGACAGATCACCGCGGGAAGTGGACCAGAACTTCTGACGGAGGTGCGCGGAGCGCGTGGTTTGATGGCCGTGGAAGAACTGATGCAGTCGCGGTGATCTGGAGGGTGGCTAGAAACCAGAGGGAGATGGTGATGTCGGCCTTACGCCAAGCAGCGTCGGGATCGCGCGGAGCTGCACCCTCGGTGACATGGTCGAACGCGTTGTACATGGTGAATAGGAGGATCATGATCTGGCGCCACTTGGTGAAGTTCGCGCCGGAGAGGGAGACTTTGAAGGTAATGTAGTCGGTGAGACGCACTTCGTCGATGGTGGGAGAGAGGAGGAGGTGACGGGCATGGCCAGAGCCCGTGGTAGATCTTCGGTGATAGTGGGGAAAGCAGAAGAGAAGGAGAGCCTATCTGGAGGTGTGGGTGGTGCGCGAGGCATGGTGCCGCGCCGCTCTGGGAGAGGGGTTTGGGGGTCGGCATCTAGAGGACTGACATTGGAGGTCATGTTCGCCTGAGAGGAGGAAGAAGAAGTGAAGGCCATAAGAGGCTCTGATACCAAGCAGAAGAGTAGATTACAGTGCGTGCTTCCATTGATCAAAGGGGCCAGTACATATACAGGGGAGAGGGACGTGGGTGGAGCGTACTCCGCACGTCGTGCTACAGATCCGTAGGATCAGGTCTCCTAATCTACAGGAGAGAGGTTACAACGGTACAGAGGCCATACATGTCACGCTACATACAACATATATTCAACAACATATATATAGGTGGTTAACTTTGCTTGCTGTCACAGTGTCACAGCACCGACCCGCAAAACCTAGCAGTTTTAATCAAATTTTGTTTTGAGAGTTCGCTAATAGCGTCATCATAGTTTTATACTCCCTCCGTTCACAAAAGGATCCTTTTGTGAACGGAGGGAGTAGAAGGCAGCAGAGTAGTTTACAAGGATTTGCTAAGGTTGTAGACAACAATCTAGCCTAGTTCTTGATTTGATCCACCGGCCATCTAAATCAAAAGTCCGAACTGATGTAAAAAGCAATAAATTTATACTTCAAAATTAGTAAATCAACCTCTCACAAAATAATTTAGACCACCGTCACCTGCTATTTTCCAACGCTCTAGGCCATCCAGTAGGGGAATTTTACGGTGCATCCTACTACACATTTCGATGTGTAGTATATTTTTTATCCGATGGTTTACATTGAATGTGCTAGTTTTGGGCTTCATAGATTCGGCCCGGGATTCAGAGCTAGAAGTGTCCGCATGAAAATGCAATTTTCAGTGTCCATGTATGAGAAGAGGAGGAGCAAAATACAATTGGGGACACATTTGATTGGGCTCGCGATCTATTCTATTCCTAGGCGTACATGTCCAACCAGGCTTGATTATATTTCTACATGCGTGACGCGTCTAATGATTCAGTTTGAGTCATGGAGAAGAATAGCGTTTGGGGGAAGAACTGGGCTTGGAGATCCGTGATAGAAGCTAGCTCGCTCGTCGATCTAGTGAGCACCCACGGCCATGGCTTCCTGGTCGACTGTACCAATCACGACACTTGTGCACCTGGCGGCGACGGCGGCGGCTGCGGGCGGCGGCGGCGAGCGGAGCTAGGACATAGCGCCATAATTTGTAATGAATGGGGAATTTGTACGTGAAGGGGCTGGAGGAGGACTCCGTTGCTGTTCATGGGATGTTTGATTTCTGATGGCGGGAGATCCAAAAGCATGTAAATTTCTAAAGTGTCCCTTTGGACGGGATGTACTACACGTGAGAGGCCTGTAGTAAAATGGATAGGAGCCGTCTGATGGCGCCCGATGGACGGCCCATATTCATTTGATGTACCGTAAAATGACTCATCCAATAAGTAGGAGGCTAGCAACTGTGTAGACTTTATCTGATTGAGATTATTGAACACACTAGCATTCCGATGCTTCCACACGATCCATGCCGTTAGAATCACACCCGAATCCAGCCAAATTTGATTGAATGTTTAATCAAATTCCGTTTCACTGTGAACTCTTGGTCTCCGGATAGGTCGGTGAGGCGAGAATCAATGATATTCAGACATTGATCTAATTTTTGTATAGAAAAATAGATAAAATTATAGAGAAGTAGAATCCTCGTTGATGGTCTCATGTCCCCATTTCATTGACTGTTGAGGCGGTCGTACTGGTCTTCCTTTTCTTTTGTTCAGCTTGCTTCCATTCCAAGCACCATATGCATGATCGATGGAGAAAAGGAGAAAGAGAGAAGGAAGATATGCATGGTGGCGTTCCGATCTGCCGGCCGGCCCTTTACACAAAAGAAGGAAGTGCACACTGCTAGGCGCTCTCTCTCGATCTTTAATTTGTCTGGGTTCTCACTCGGATCTAGGATCGATCGATCGGCGATCCCTTTTGCCTTTTAGGTCACTCTCTGGCTCGTCTCTAGGGTGATTGTGCACTTGTACGAGCTACTCTAAAGTCCCAAGTGAGAACCGTACCCGGCCAACTCCCCAAGTCCAAACTCATCGGTAAGTACATACATGATACCATGCATGTATCGATGCATGCACACTGATCGTCTCAGGGATAACCAAACAAAATATCTAAGGCCTAGTTTGGCAGCAAAGTTCTTCAAAAGCTGAGTTATTCTAATGCCATAGTATTTACGTTCCTGGCGGAGCAATATTTTAGTTTCAAAAAAATAGGTCCAAAGGTTATTTTTCCAATACTTCAAAAATAGCACGTTTTGATAAGTATTAATACTACGGTAATTACTCACAACCAAACACATCATTTAAAAAAATCGCATCAAAAGTATTTAAAACTACGGTATTTTGAGAAATTGTGGTATAATTGAAATACTTCAGAAATACTTTGATACTAAACTAGGTCTAAGATTTTACACACAAGTCAAACTTGTCTAACTTTTACATTTCATAATTATCAAACCTATAATCGCAAAATAGCGGAATGGCTAAATATAGACATTTTTCTGATCAATTTATAATCAGCTTGGTCGGGTACGGTACTCAGAAGATGCAACGAAATTTGAAGGGGACCATAAGCACGTGTATGTATATTTCTGGATACTACTCTCTTTCCACATGATTGTCTTGGATGCCATGTCCTGTAATCACCCAGCTAGGCTCGTAAGTGCACAAATCAATCATGCATGAATGCTGCCAAATCCACCTAACTAATTAACTTGCGGCATTCATGCAAGCTATCGAGATCAATGGCTATGTAGCTTGATCGGCTAGCCGGGAAGGTTGGTAGTGGTAGAGGGAGGGAGATGATCATCACTATGCATGCATGTTTTCTCTCCTACTATTTTTGTGCCATCTCGTACCTCCAGTGCTCTGTCTGATTGTTGCATCTCCATGCATGCGTATCTCCGAGAGAGAGGGAGATAGAGATACAGGTGTGTTTACGCTGATGGGCCACGCTGAAGGATGCATACGGGCCACGCTAATTTACGCTAAGACTAGCCACAATGGGCTATAATAGCTAATATCATGTCTGTCATGTTGACAAAAATATGATGTGCCACTATAATCACCATCACCACTAATAATATAAAAAGGGAGAGTGGGGTGATCCAAATCATCCTAGCCACACAACAATTGATCCAACGACTAATATTGGGCTGACCACGGACTGACCATCGATGTCCTCTGCAACTTACCTCTTCGCTAAGCGTTAATGCCTAATCAAGTAAAAAAAAAATCCCGCTAATAACGCAATTACCTCACGGCAGCCTTCCAATCGCCGAGCTGCTCTCTCCATCCCATCAGCGCCGCCGCGCCCTACATCCCCGCCGCCACGCCCTCCATCAAAGCAGTTCGTGCCCTCCATCCCGCCGCCGACGTCCTCCATCCCCGCAGGTCGCGCCCACGCCGGCCCAAGACGCCCTCCATCAACACAGGTCGCCCCAACGCCAGCCAAAGAAACAAGGCTGCCCGCCCGGACGCCAGCGCCCGCCCTGCCCGCACGCCACGCCCGTCCAGTCCGCCGCCGGGTCCGCAACCCATCGCCCTGCCAATTCTCCGACCATGCAGACGCACTACACGACGCCCTGCATGACGGAAGTACACGACGTCTACGCTGCGCCAGCCATCCATCGGACCACGACGGCATGATCACCAATTAAAGGTAAATTCCGTGGTTCCTTCATCTGAATTATTAATGCATACAGTCAACGCCCTTGCATGACCGAAGCTCTTTGAGTGAATTTACATCTGCGTTTCTGAACTTGGAGGTTAGATGAACTTGTTTCTGAAGCATTTGGTCCATGGTATTTACTCTATAATTGATCGAGCTGCTGGTAAATTTAGTCAGGTTAGTCGTGCCTTTCAATCTGTATCGTAAGTAAGATAATGTCCTTCAAAGACATATAATATTGTGTGGACTCTTATGAGACGAAGAGCAAGTCAGTTTTCTGACAAATCAAATAAAAGTATGATTGATATTCTTATGTTTATACTGGCAGGGAGAGGAGAAAGATGGTATCTACCTATGTTACCGTATCATAGCACATAAAACAAGATATTTTAATAGCAAGTAAATCTTGTACACATACTCCTCACTGGGATGTGGGTATGATATTACTATATATGATCCTATGCATTATAGGGTAGCATCATACAATAGTATCATGTGCATGATACCGATTTATGATACTCCTCACTGTGACCAGTCTAATGCAGCAAGAAGAAAAACCAAAAATGTATGTGCTTCGAGAGTCCGGACCCAGCAAGAACGCTTGATTTTGGTCGGGTAGGTGTGGCATTGATCCATGCATAGTGTACTACTGCCTACTGGGTAAATAATTAAGTTGCAATGTCGAGCTATCGAGTTCACCGATCGACTATCTAGACCTTCGCATTATGCATCCAACGGTTGAAGATAACATTTTACATTTACTGTATGTACACAATCCGTTTCACAATATAAGATGTTTTAGCTATCTTCAATATTCACATGTTACATATGTATCTAGACACTTTTACATATTCACTAATTTTAGTGTGAATCTAGACAACATGTGACATACCTAAAACATCTTATATTATGAAACGGAGGGACCGGAGTAGTATTTCAACACGACCAACAAGTTACCCTCACTGCCTTCACCCATGGATTTGAAAAACCTTATCCGAACTAAGAAAATGTCACATTACGTACCTAATCGGATGCCCAATTTGCAATGTTTTCATTGTCTTGACGAGGTCATAATTTAGAACAAGTTAAATGTTGAATGTGTTTTCAAAATTTAGTCTCTTTATTGTGAAGTTCACTTAATACATTTAGAACGCTCACGTGAACAATTCTGTATTGATCATAGAAATGTCGCGTGTTTCAATGGATTTTCAGGGAGATCTGAGTTTCAGCAGGATTCAAATAGGTTTAAATTAGGTTCAGAATAGTTCCCACTCAGAGTTCATTCAAGGTTGACAGAGTATTGTTTTCATTGGGTTGCAAACAACTTCCACTCGGTCCCACTTAGGTTTGTAATAATTTCACAAATCCCAATGAAAAACACAAGTAACTCTCTTAAACCGCAATAAAATTTTAGTTATGTTTGCAATGCGTCTTTGAAATCTCGAACCCAGGAAAGACAACTAGTCTAATATCTGGAATGAGTTTGATTAAGCCTTATTTTAAACCAGAGTTAGGATTTGATTAAAGCTGACCATGGGCCTGTAAGATTTTGGGAGGTGGAATTTATTAATCCCTCTGATGATAAACTTGAGATGTATCACGCGCGTGGTGTATCATAATTAGGTAACTGTTAAATTACATTGTACTTCCTAGTAATATGTCATGATTTTGAATTGTTTATATTTCTCTATGGTATTTATGAGTGAGCGTTTGGGTAACCTTACCATTCATGATAACATCCTTACCTATAATCAAGAAATGCATCCAACCAAATATCGGGACCTCGTTTATGTTCTCATACAAGAAAATGAGACACGACCAAAAAAACGGCATGCCCAACATGGGTCAGAGGCTGGTGTTGCCGGACCAAGTCCTAGCGGGGTATATTCCAGGGAGCTAAAAATCAGAGATAATGACAAAAAACCACCACAATTGAACACAAGTTGACGATAAACCACCATCTTAGGGCTTTGTGACACATAAATGCCGCTATTGAGGCCATGGTGTGACGCAGAGCACTAATCTCTCCTGGTTAGCATCCTAACAATGTTTTTGACAGGTTGGACCCACTAGTCAGGTCTACGTGGCAAAAAACAAAAGAAAAAAAAAGAGCAAGGGAGAGAGAGGACGGTCAACGCACGCACGCACGCACGCACGGGAGTCAGCTGGGACACCATCGCGCGCCGGCGGCCAGCCGCCCCACCCTGGCCGCCTCCGTGGCCTCACCGGCGGCCCCGCCTTTCACCTCAGCCACCGTCCTCTCCCTCACGGCCGCCCTCCGCGCGCTCTCCTCTCTCGCGGCCTCCTCCGCCTCCACGCGCTCCCGCCGGCCATCAAGTCCGCGGCGGCGCTGCGGAGACCACCATGGCCGGCGCTCGCCCGCGCCTGGCCGGGGCTCGAGCCGGCGCCTGAAGTCTAGGGCAGAGGCGGCGAGGGATTGTGGTCGGAGGTGGTGCCGGGCGTGCGGGCAGCACATTCCCCTCCCGCGCATTCCCTCTAAGGCTCCAACGCCGCCCTCGCCTTGTGCCGCCACTAGGTCGTCCCTCCGAATCCCGTGGCACCGTGGCCGGGGCTCGAGCTCGCCCGCGCCATGGCCGGCGCTCGCCTGTTGCCCGCGCCCGCGCCTGGCCGCTCGCAGCCCGCGCCATGGTCGGCTCTGGACAAGGCGAGGCGGCGCTCCGGACGGCGACGAGCGGTGGCGGCCGGCGCGGCGGCGACGGCGGCGCCCACGGCGGCCGGCATGGGCCGTGGAGTGGGGCGGAGGCGCGGCCGGCGTGGGGTGGGAGGAGGAGCTCGCGTGAGGCGGCGGCCGGACCAGCCGGCGGCGAGAGGCGAGGTCTGGCGCAGCCCCAGAACCTCCTCCTCTGCGCAGCCTCCCGTCCCTGGCTTAAGAGATAGGGTTGACTTTTTTCTTTTTCTTTTTTCTTTGCCACGTAGATCTGACCGGTGGTCCGAGCTGTGAAAAAACTGTTAACAGGTTTAAACAGACGAATTAGTTCTCTGCGTCACACCATGGCCTCAATAGAGGCATTTATGTGTCACAAAGACCTAAGGTGGTGGTTTATCGTCACCTTGTGTTCAATTGTGGTGGTTTTTTGTCATTATCTCTAAAAATCAGCCTAGACAACTAATCACAGCCTACACGATTCAAGACATTACATGTGTCACATAACACGTGGATTGTCAACAAGCTGAGGTCAAGCAAAGCATAGGTAGTCTTTTAGCACAAAACATGGTGTGTGGTGTGATTAGTTATATCCGCAAGAAAAATGGTGATTGCTTAACTTCAGTATTACTCCCTCTATAATAAGTATTGTATACGTAAGAGCGACAATATGGAGGCCGAATTACACAGAGCTCTTTATTTTGAAAAATACAAAATCATATTTCAGACTTCCAAATAAATCTGAAGGAATTTTTGGAAGTTGATGATGTTATATTCTACCGACGTGTAAAATCACAACTAGAAATTTGTCATGTTTTGGGCTTTGTAGAACTGATAAAGTCTGACTTTAAAGGTAGTAAACAATGTAAAAAAAATCAACTCTATTAAATTTGATAGATTTTGTTATTTTTGTAGCCCAGACTATGAAATAAATTGAGATTATGCACGTTGGCAGGATGCAGTATCATCTACATTCGCAATTGTTTGAAACTTTACATTAAGTACGACCTACGTTTTTTACTTCCGTCGCGGCTTCAGAAAAATACTTCTACCTGATTAGTTACTTCCTTTTTTTAGATAAAATTAGTTACTTCCTAGCGACATTTTAACTTTTCTTTTTTTGAGAACAAGCGACATTTTATCTGAATCAAAGGGAGTAGTATATTAGCATGTATTGGGCCACATTGGGCCACGTGTATATGTCACTCCCGCTGATAGCAAGTCACTCGGGCCTTTCTCGCTTCACGCTAGCTTGTTTCCATGAGCCACTGGCTAGGCCTTGTTGAATTACATATCTCTTGTTCTAAGCAAAATATACGGCCAAATTGTTTATCTCATCCCTCAGGGCGTGACGAGTTCGTCCGCCTATCACTACAGGAATGGGCGAGTACGCCTACGGCAATTATATACGCCGAGAGCTATTTGTCGGGGCCATCGGCGTATGCCGCGACGAGGCCAGCCAGACGACCGTCGGCGTACGGAAGGCCCTCGGCATAAAACTCAAACGCCGACAGCCACCCTCGGCGTAAGGAAAGCACACGCCGACGGCCACACTCACCGTTGGCGTACGGAAGGCCCTCGGCATAGAACTCAAACGCCGACGGCCACCCTCGGCGTGAGGAAAGCACACGCCGACAGCCACACTCACCGTCGGCGTATAGATAAATGAGGTTTTCGGACTGATTTTCTTTTTTTGAATATAGATACGCTGACGGTTTTACCGGCGGCATAGTTATCTTCAACGTACTCTATTATTTTCGTTTTCATTGATATACGTACGCCGACGGCTTGGCCGTCGGCATATGTACCAAGTTTTTTAATATTTTATTTTTATGTAGTTTATTTATTACTCTCAATTAAGTATTGGCCGGGGATGTACACTCCGGTCCTCGGCGGCGAGAAGAAGCTAGCCTACACTTGGGCGGACTATGAGGCTGCCCCTTGCACGGGCTTTGGGAGAGCTTCTGACGCGTCAAGGAGAAGTTTTGGGTAAGACTTGTTTCTAAAGTTTCATTCATAGTTCATGACCCCACCGTGCTAACTCGTGACTCACAATTTTGTTATGCATGATTGAAGCGGCATTATCGGGTGCTGCCGGAGGATAAAGAAAAAGCGGATAAGACTTTGCTTGGGGCTTGTGTGAGGTTGACACCGCAACAATGGTACAACCAAAAGCAAACGTCCACCAACAACTTCTGTCTGAGAAGGGCGTGAGGACCACGAAGGCGGATAATGTCAAGAAGCGGCCGAATGTGGCGAAGGAGGATTACATGTCGGTAAGTAACTGTCAGTGAGATTCTATATTGCTTCTAAGTTGCCATTGCATTATCTGTTCTTGAGTTGAGTATTGCATTTCCAGGTTGCCCCTGACTGGGCCGAGAATAAAGAAGATGCATGGGAGGCGTTGGTTACTAAGTGGGTCGGGGGCGACCCTGACTTTGACGCCGTGAGCCACCGGAACAAGTTAAACCGAGGTGACCAGGAACACACAGTGGGGGAAACCTCAACCTCGACCGCTACAAGGAGAAGTTGGTATATACATGGAACAATATGCATTTATATCCCGTCATGTTCCTAGTTGATACACATAACATTTATTTTCACGATGCAGGAGACCGAAACCGGGGAGGTGAAGACTGACTTGGAAACGTGGCAGCAGATGAAGCAGAAGAAGCTCAATCTCAAGGAGCCTCAGCCGTCGAAACCGAGTACTACGGCACCGCCAAACAGGACTTGGCAGCGTACTGCAAGGTGGTCCAGACTTTACACCCGGAGGTGGATGACCCCATTCGCAAGTAGACCGACGAGAATTCGGTGGTCCTTGCGGGGCACGGATTGCAGCATGGCCGTACACGCGTTCTGACTACTAAGGTCAGGCCTACCACTAGCTTCACGCGTCTCCAAGCTACCCTCCCAGTCGACATCTCCCTTATCCCGCCTCGTCGATCCACCCGTAGCTCCACCTCCATTGATGTAAGTTTTTTTCATTTGCATCCTCTTTCTGGCATTCGATCCTGCATGGTTAGCTAAGTTGACGAGATTCATTATTTTCGAAATCGTAGCCCGATTTTGAGGCGGCCTACACTTCCGCTCATGCGACTATCAGGAGAGCTTTCGCCAGTGGCGGCGGAGGAATGACGCCTACCGCTCATTCAGAAAGTCGATGGACGCTGTAAGTTTCAACCTTTATTTTGCAAAATATGACAAGTCCCACTTCGTATTTATACTTTATAATCTGTGGAATTTCAATAAGAGCATCTCTTTGCGGTGAATATAACTGCATTTCTGGAAGAGAAGTTATTCTTTTCATATGCATCGGTGATTTCTTATCATTTAATCTTGCACCATCTTCCAGTGCAGTACTAGTACTTGGTCTTTGTGGAAAAGTGTTTGGTTTTCTCGATATTGACTCATAGAGTGTTGAGTACTTGTCTACTGATTCTGCAATAGAGTATGATCTTCGTATTTGTTTATCCTCCTGGAAGTGGTTCCATTTTTCTTTAGGCTTCTTGATTCTACAAGAGAAACTGTTGCGGCCTCAACGCCACTAGGCATTCTTGTACTGATGACTTTTGTGAATTCTAGTTGTGCCAAACAATTTCTGTACTCCTCTTATTTTCCATTCCATTCAGTATGCATTTTGCATCTCAGTCAGTTTTATCTATTCATGTGTGGTGTTCTGCTGCAGCTTGGTCTATTTGTGTGATATGTCCTGCAGCAGATGGGATTTAACTGCTTTGGTGTGTGTCGTTGTGTCTTGTCTAACATTTAAACTATCTTGCAGGCGCTTATGCACTTTTTGACTACTGGAGAGCGGGTGGGCGCTCCTACGGAGGAGTCTCTTGATCCTGGGGACCCGCCAATGTATCCATCGAAGGAAGAGTTCGCTCTCGCCTACTACACTCGTCGACCCCGGTAAGTTCTTTGCGAAACCACTGGTTACCGCTTTCCTTTGCCTTGTTAAGTACATTTCTACTTGTGCTGTTGTCTGTCAATTGTGTGACCTGCATGTGTATTGCATTTGATTTCTTATTACTTGGTCCTTTGTTCCTCACCAGGGAGCGGGATGTTCCGAGAGTCGTGCTTCTCCTAGTGCCTCAGCGGGTTCGCATCAGATCATCCCGTTTGATCGTTCGCCTGGTGCTTTGCCGGATTCCCGTGAGATGACACCGCTACATCTCGGTGGTCCTTCTCCTGGTGCTTCGCGTGCTGCTTCACCTGCTGCTTCGTCTTCACTGGGTGCTTCGTCTACTGCCATGCCCAGCCGTCGGTCGGCCGATCTCACCGCGGCAGATTTAGGGCTCACCCCGTCTCCCTAGATGTAGGATGATAGACCTATGTGTGTTTCAACTCCTATGTGTGTACAACTTGATGTACTACAAATTGCTACTATTGTGATATTGTTTATTTGTGATAGCTTTTGTGTGATCTTGTTTGTGATATTGCTTGCTGTATGTTTTGCTGTATTTTCTGTAAATTAATTGCTGTAAAACGAGCTGGCAGCAGCCCCCCAAAATAAAAACAAATCTGGCAATTCCATATGCCGACGGCCAAGCCGTCGACATAGGGTCGTCCAGGTGACCAAATGGTCACGCCTATATATGCCGACGGCTTTGCCGTCGGTGTATGGAATCGCCAGGAGCGCTCAGGCGATTGCACGTGGCTGCCGTAGGCCGACGGCTTGGCCTTCGGCGTATCGAACAACAGGAGTCCCAGAAGCTTGCACGTGGCTCCAGTACGCCGACGGGTCGACCCTCGGCGTAGCCTCTGACATCGCGGGACCCACGTGCTCGACTACGCCGACGGTTTCTTCGCCTAATACGCCGTGTGGGCCCTACCCGTGTATACGCCGAGGGTAAATGTACATGCTGACGGCCAAACGGGCTGAGCCGAGGGCGTCGGACGCCGAGGGACCTACGCCGAGGGCCACCGTCGGCGTAGACATACGCCGACGGTTTATAGGCCTTTGCCGACGGCTTCCAGCCGTCGCGTATCAGGCGTGTCCTGTAGTGTATAGTGAAGGGAATTTGTCTTAAGTTCGGATACATGCCGGGTAAACCAAAAGCTGAAGCTGCCGAGAAAACATTGTTATCCCTTCGTTCACTTTTATAAGGCACAATAGTTATCTCTACATGATTAACAAAATGAGTGAATTTAGACTTATTTTGTCCATAGATTCACTTATTTTAATATGTATGTGGTCAAAATGAAATATATATATATATATATGGTATGCCTAAAAGTAAACGGAGGAAGTAGTATATTTCGGCTCGGCTGCGACCTCCGGAGGAAATGGCGCCAAAGAAGCTTATCAACCAAGATCACAGTGATTTTCGCCAGCCCTTGGCCCCGCGCCAGAACACCCGCTCTGAACCGTTTTCGTCAAACGCATGCTGCTACGACGGACCTTGGGCAGCAACCATTAACCGAACGCGACGCGGTTCACATCACATGCCGAAACAAGTCGCCAGATTAGCTCTCCATTAAGCTAGTCGACAAGGTCGCTGAGAGTCAGACTCTAATTTGGCCTTTCTACGGCCCTGCACTCTGGCCGGTTGCCGCCGGCTTCCGGCCCGTGGACGGGAGCTCATGCACTTAATTATATGAACACTTGATTTGGCGCTTGCTACTGGTGAGAACCTGAGACCGATAACGCCTTTGGAGAGCAGTGCTACGCCGTATTTGGCGCTTGGCATTGTTAGACAGTATTTGTACGTAGCTTCTGTATCCGAGTTGTAATCTGTATTGTACACAAGGTAGCCACACCCGGTTTGGGTGTTGCGCTGTTGCCCCAATTCATTGTTTTACATGGTATCAGACTAGGTTAGGTCAAACATGTCTTCCGTCGCCTCTGCTTCCGCCGCCGCAGCCTCGGCGTCCGTGGACTCTGCCACCGCCGCGCCGTCTCTCGCCGCGGCCTCGCCGTTCCTTGCTTCAGAGCCGCTAGCCTGGGCGCACCACCAGCCGTCGTCCATGGCTCCTCCCGCGCCGCCGTCCGCCCAGGTCGCGCCGTTCGCCGCGCCGCCTGCGCCAAGCGCCGTCGTCGAACCTGCTGCAGCCCTGCCCTACGGGCCGTCCTTCATCGCGCCTGGCGCGCCCTCGCAGCAGCTGTACGGCGCTCCAACGCAGCACTGCCTCCGTACGGCGCCCCGATGCAGTCTGCTGTGGCCACGGCTTACGGGCCGTCCTTCGCCCCGCCCGGTGCGTCCGCACCGTCGCCGTACGGCGCTCATCCGACGCCGGCGTATGGCGCTCATCCATCACAGATGTACGGCGCGTCTGCGCCCATGTTCTATGGCGCTGCTCCGACGTTGCCGTATGGCATGTCCCCGCAAACGGCCTACGGTGCTCTTCCAGCATACGGTGCCCACCCGTCGCCACCCTACAGTGCTCCAACACAGCCCACGGATGAGCTCTATGGTGCCTCCTCCTCGACGTCTTACGGCACCTATCCGGCGTCCGTGCACTACGGGGCGCCCTCGGCATCCTACCCGCCGCCGTCAACGGAGCTGGCCCTTGCTGCCCCTCTTCCGGGTCCGTATGCGTCGCTACACACCTCGCCGGCGCCATATACGGCTGTGCCCATGGAACACACGGTGTCGTCTCAGCCGTTCTACTTTGCTCACCTTATCCCGGTACAACTGAAACCGGATAACTACCTGGCGTGGCGTGCGCAAGTGCTGCCTCTTCTTCGCAGTCGCTACTTGGAGGGCTTTGTTGATGGTACGCTGCCGTGCCCTCCCCCGCACCATCCTCGCTCACGGAGGGCGTCTCGTCGCTCGTACTTTTTGCCGCCATGTCTCGGGATGCGTGGGTGGCTCTACACACGAGTTTTGCGTCTCAGTCACAGGCGAGAGCGCATGCTATTCGCACACAACTTGGAGAGGTGAAGCTGCTCGACCTCACCGTGACCGACTACTTCAACAAGGTCACGGGCTTGGCGGATACTCTCGCCTCCATCGGACAGCCTCTTCGTCCCGAGGACTTCACCTCATATGTTCTTAATGGGCTGGACAGCGACTATGATAACCTTGTGGAGAACATTGATGGTCGTGACACGCCTATTCAGCCGCGTGAGTTGTACTCTCGCCTCCTTGCGACAGAGCAGCGCATCAAGACTCGACGCGCTACTCCTACTTTTGCGTCGTCTAACGCAGCAACGCGTGGCGCCGGCAAGCCCTACAAGCCGCCGGCCACGGCTGGCAAACCGGCGCCCCAGACTCCGCAGCCTCAGCAGCCCTCGCGGCCTCCCGGCACTACGGGTGGTCGCCCGCGCGCCTGCTGCCCATCTTGTGGTGTCCAGCTCTCCTGCCAGTTGTGTGGCCTCGATGGCCATATTGCATCCCGCTGCCATCGACGCTTCAAGAAAGATTTTTTGGGCATCGGCAACAATGGAAAAGGCAACGACAAACAGGCTGCTTTGGCGAGTCATGAGCATGGAAACACTCCTTCATATCCCATTGATCCCACCTGGTACATGGATACGGGAGCTACCAATCACTTGACGAGTGAGATGGGCAAGCTCTCTACCCAGGAACCATACCACGGTCATGATCAGGTTCGCACAGCCAATGGCACAGGTATGCACATCTCACATATTGGTCAGGCTTCCCTTCTTGCTCATAATTCACAAAAGTTGCATCTTTTAAATGTCCTTCGCCTTCAGCTGCACGTAGTTTGTTGTCCGTTCCTCAGCTTACTCGTGACAATAATGTCTTTGCTGAATTTCATCGTTTCCATTTTTTTGTTAAGGATCGGGACACAAAGGACATACTTCTTAGAGGTCGACTACGTGGTGGTCTTTATGCGCTTGATGTGCCGCCAATCTCTCAGGTATCGCAATGTTAGAGTTCGGTCTAGATACGTGGTGTGCTTGTATGCCGCCCGTATTCGAGTTGTACTCGTATTGTACTGTCCTGCATCGTATATATAAAGAGATCATCGGGTGCTGGCTAAGCCACACCAAAATCCTAATCAAAACTTGGTATCAGAACCGACTACGGTTCCTCTCGTTCGCCGCCGCCGCGTGAGTCCTGTCCACGCCGCCGCCGCCGCCGCGTGAGCCCTCTCCACGCCACCGCCACGTGACTTCCGCTCGATGCCGCGAGTCCGTCCGCGTCGTCGCCGGCATCTCCTACGTGATCGCGTGTGCTAGCCCTGATCGGTGCTAGCTCTGATCGCGTGTGCTAGCTCCTTGCCAGTTCTGATCGTGATCCTTGCTATATCTGATCGCGTGTGCTAGCTCCAGTCCACGCCGTCGTCATGTCGTCTTCGCTCCAGCTCTCCACGTCCGTGGGCGCTCTGGCCTCCGTCCCTGCTGCGCCCGCCACCTCTGGCATCGCCCAGCCGGCCGCCCGTCTCGACGCCACCAACTTCATGCTGTGGAAGGGGCTGACCTTCCCGAACCTCGCCGGTGCCGGTTTCTACGGCTATCTCGACGGCACCATGGCCGCTCCTGCGAAGACCATCAAGCAAGGATCGGGGGAGGCTGCTGTTGACGTCCCGAACCCAGCCTACACCTCATGGTGGGTCACGGACCAGAGGGTCCTTGGCCTTCTCCTCGGTTCCATGGAGCCCGACATCGCCTGCCAACTCATCGGGTGTCCGACTGCTGCCGCGGACTGGACCGCCGTCCACACCATGTTCGGCGCTCAGAGCCGTGCCAACGTTCGGCACATCCATCGCCAACTCCAATCGCTGCGGAAGGAGGAGCTGACCGCATCGCAGTACATGCACAAGATGAAGTCTCTCTCCGACTGCATGGCGGCCGCCGGAGTCTCTATCTCCGATGATGAGCTTGTGGACTACATCATCACTGGCCTCGGTCCTGCATTCAACGCGATCGCGGCGTCTCTCACCATCGGTAATCGTTCGGTGACTTACTCCGATTTTTACTCTCATATTCTCTCGTTCGAGGCTCTCCAGGCACAACAACTTCAGTCTGCGGAGTGGACGTCCTCGGCGAATGCTGCGTCGCGGCCCGGTCCGTTCCCCAACACCGGCCGCCCACGCCCCTCGGAGTATCCTCCCGCCCAGTATGGCGGGGGTCGCCCTGCTGAGCCCTACCAGCAAGGGCAAGGTCGCCCATATGACGGCGGCAATGACCGCCAGAACTACGGCGGGTATGGCGGTGGAGGTGGCGGTGGCAACCGCCCCAACACCGTGCAACAAAACGGTGGCAACAGGCGCTCCGGCAAGAAGCAGCGTCCTCGCTGCCAGCTCTGTGGCTATTGGGGGCATGTGGCCTCCGATTGCCGCAACCGCTACAACCACGACTTCCGCGGCAACTCCTACAACAATCAGCATTCCGACAACGCTGCGTCCACGAGCTCTACTGCTACGCCTCCCTGGTTGATGGACATCGGGGCAACAGATCACTTCACCAATGATCTCGAGCGTCTCCACTATCACGAGCGCTATGGTGGGAAGGATCATGTTCAAGTGGCTAATGGTACAGGTTTGTCTATTTCGCATATTGGTCATTCGAATTTAGCCGGTTCCATTCGCTTGAACAACGTCCTTCACGTTCCACACATTAGTCAAAATCTCCTCTCCGTGTATCGCCTAGTATCTGACAATGACGTTTTTGCTTAATTTCACTGTCATTTTTTCTGTGTTAAGGACAAGGTCACGAGGAGAATTCTGCTTCACGGTAGGAGCCAAGATGGGCTCTATCCGATTCCATATAGTCGAGCATCCGCGTCAACCCCTCCTCGTCAGGCTAGCTCCAGCGTCAAGGTCTCGTCGTCCCAGTGGCATCAGCGTTTTGGTCATCCCTCGAATAATGTAGTGCAAAACATTGTTAAGGTTCATAATTTACCGTGTTTACCATCACCAAATTCTGTCTGTGATGCTTGTCAATGTGCAAAGAGTCGTCAACTTCCTTATAGTGCATCTCATCGTGTTTCTACTAAACCTCTCGAGTTAATCCACTCCGATGTTTGGGGTCCTGCTATTGCATCTTCTGGTGGTTATAAATATTATGTTAGCTTTGTTGATGACTACTCTCGTTTTTGCTGGATTTATCTTTTGAAACACAAGTCTGACGTTGAGCAAGTCTTTTATGCCTTCCAGGCTCATGTTGAACGCCTTCTAGACGTCAAGATTAAGGCCGTTCAGTCGGATTGGGGGGGGGGGGGGGGGGGGTGAATATCATAGGTTGCACCAATATTTCCAGGGCACTGACATTTCCCATCGGGTGTCGTGTCATCACACTTCCCAACAAAACGGTGTTGCTGAACGCAAGCACCGTCACCTTGTCGAGACAGGCCTGGCCCTTCTCGCCCGCTCCTCGATCCCGTTACGATTTTGGGATGAAGCTTTCTTGACGGCGTGTTATCTCATAAATCGCATGCCCACGCCTGTCTTAGGAAAAGATACACCTATCCATCACTTGTTTAACACCCAGCCTAATTATGATTTTCTTCGCACTTTTGACTGCGCGTGTTGGCCTAGTCTCCGCAAGTATAATGCACATAAGCTTGATTTTCGTTCGAAACTGTGTGTGTTTCACTACTAGGAAAACCCTTATAGGTAGGTTGCTATCTGTGGCGCACCCTTAATTGGTGCGCCACAGAAATATATTTCTGTGGCGCACCAGGCCTGGTGCGCCACAGAAAGTCACATTTCTGTGGCGCACATGGCTAGGTGCGCCACAGAAATGTGACTTTCTGTGGCGCACCAAGCCGCACGTGGCCAGGTGCGCCACAGAAAGGTGACATTCTGTGGCGCACCAATCCTTTGACATGTAGTTAGGTTTGAGTGTCTAGTAGGTATAGAAATTTTGAAATATGAATTTTGACCTTTTCTGCAACAAACAGGAAAAAAAACTTGTAATGGCCATAACTTTTGCATACGACGTCGAAATAACGCAAATAATATGTCAAAAAATCGTGAGAAAAATCCGAGTTCGAATCCTCAAATTCCAAAACAAAAAACAAAAAAAGTCAGCAATTTTTCGAGTGTCTAGTAGGTTTACCGGTCAGCAATTCACAGATTCCTCAAATTCCAAAACAAAAAAAGTTATTTCAAACAGACGATTTTTCGCAGCAAAATCAAAAAAAATCAAAAAAATCAAAAAAATTAAAAAATTCCAAAATTCCAAAAAAGACACAGAAATGTATAACAAAGAAGATTGTTGACTTTTCTTGACTTTTTTTATTTTTTGGATTTTTTAGATTTTTTGAATTTTTTTGGATTTTTTGGATTTTTTGAATTTTTTTGAATTTTTTTGGATCTTTGAAACTTTTGGATCTCCTTTTGAAGGTTTAGAAGTTTTTGAAAAATCTGAAATTTAAAAACACACGTTTATAACATATACATAACATATACACATACAAGACTTAAGAGGATACATATGATATATATCATAAGAACTTGAGTAGCACAAGGGTAGGTGAAGTGGGTGGAACTTAGAAGTTAAGTGTGCTAGGGTTGGAGCAATTTGAGGATGGGTGACCTAGCGGGAAGGTATCAGTTCAAGAAATTCAAAAAATCTGAAAAAATTCCAATAATTAGGATTTTTCATATTATTTCATATTTTGATTTTTCTGATTTTTTTCGAAACTTTTTAATTTTTTTTGCAGTTTTTGAATTTTTTGAATTTTTCAGAATTCTGTGGCGACCAGGCAGGTGCGCCACAGAAATGTGGATTTCTGTGGCGCACCAGGCCAGGTGCGCCACAGAAAGTTGATTTCTGTGGCGCACCTCCATGGTGCGCCACAGAAAAAATATTTTAGTGGCGAGGATTCTGTGGCGCACCCAGCAATTCTGGGGGTGCGCCACAGAATCCATTTTTGGTGCGCCACTGATAAGGCTTTTCCTACTAGTGTTTGTAGGCTATAGTCCTATGCACAAGGGCTACAAGTGTTTGGATCGATCCACGGGACGCATCTATATATCTCGTGACATCGTTTTTGACGAGTCAGTCTTTCCTTTGGCAACTCCCGGTGTTACGGTCGACATTCCTTCTCTATTTGAAGCGATTAGTTTTCCTTCGTCAGAACCGGCTACGAATGAACATGTGAGAAAATATGACTGGTCCTACCTTGCTACTAATTATCCCTCTGCAGTTGCTTTTGTGCCGCAGGTGCCCGTGCTACCAGCAGCTCCGCTCGATGCTGAAAGCAGCGTCTCTCCGCGCATGTGATCGATGTGCATGCTGAGCACGTCCCTGGGTCGTCTCCGATGCATGCATGCATGGCTCGTCCCTGGCTCCTGGCCCTTCGCCTGTTTCGGCCCGCACGGAGCAGCCCTCCGCGTCGCCCATGATCGAGACTCCAGCTTCGACCGCGTCGCCTGCTGGCCCGTCACCAGCTGCCACGCCATCGCCCCATGCTCCAGCTCAGACGTCCACTGCTGCTCTTGGCCACACCATGGTCACCCGCCTGCGCTACGAGGATGGTACCGTGCGCTACGACGAGCGGCGTCGTGCATTCTTTGCAGCCCCAACTTCGCACGGGATGCGCTCCGCGAGCCGGCATGGCGATCGGCTATGGCGGATGAATTCTCTGCCCTTTGTAAAACGGGCACCTGGACCCTCGTTCCTCGACCACCTGGAGTCAATGTTGTGGGTAGCAAATGGGTGTTCAAGACAAAGCACAAGCCTGATGGTTCTATAGATAAGCATAAAGCGCGCCTGGTTGCCCGTGGTTTCACTCAGCAGCACGGCATTGACTACGGTGACACCTTCAGCCCAGTTGTCAAGCTAGCAACTATTCGTTTGGTTCTCTCGCTTGCCGTATCCGAGGTTGGACCCTTCGCCAGGTTGATGTTAGCAATGCTTTTCTACATGGGTTCTTGTCTGAGGATGTTTACATGCAGCAACCGCCTAGTTTTGAAGATGATCGCTACCCCTCACATGACCGCCTGGGTTCTCTGCACGTAGTTTGTTGTCCGTTCCTCAGCTTACTCGTGACAATAATGTCTTTGCTGAATTTCATCGTTTCCATTTTTTTGTTAAGGATCGGGACACAAATGACGTACTTCTTAGAGGTCGACTACGTGGTGGTCTTTATGCGCTTGATGTGCCGCCAGTCTCTCAGGTTTTCAATGGTGTTCGTGTGTCGTCGTCAAATTGGCATGCCCGTCTTGGTCATCCTGCCATCCCCATAGTCCGCCATGTTCTGCACCGCCATGACCTTCCATTTGTGTCCAATAATAATGTTGCTACCGTTTGTGATGCGTGTCAGCAAGGCAAGAGTCATCAGCTTCCTTTTTCTGAGTCGAGTGTGTAGTAAAAACTCCACTTGAGCTTGTGTTTTCCGATGTATGGGGTCCTGCCCAGACGTCGGTTAGTGGTCATGATTATTATGTCAGTTTTATTGATGCTTATAGTCGCTTTACTTGGCTTTATCTCCTCAAGCGCAAATCTGATGTGTTCGATGTTTTCCTGCAATTTCAAGCGCATGTTGAGCGTCTTCTTAAGCATAAGATTATTCATGTTCAATCCGATTGGGGTGGTGAGTATCACCATCTCAATGTGTTTTTTAACAAGCTTGGGATTTCGCATCGTGTGTCATGTCCTCATACACACCAACAAAACGGTTCAGCTGAACGTAAGCATCGCCACATTGTAGAAACTGGCTTAACTTTGTTAGCTCATGCCTCCGTTCCTTTTCGGTTTTGGAGTGACGCTTTTTCCACGGCCTGTTTTCTGATTAATAGGCTTCCTACACGACTTCTTCACATGAAAACACCACTTGAACTCTTGCTCAATGAAACTTCAGATTATACATTTCTTAAAGTGTTTGGATGTGCGTGCTGGCCTCACCTTCGTCCATATAATAAGCGTAAGCTAAAGTTTCGGTCCAAAAAGTGCGTCTTTCTTGGCTATAGTTCCCTTCACAAAGGGTACAAATGCCTTCATGTTCCCACTAATCGGGTCTACATTTCTCGGGATATTGTCTTTGATGAAAATGTTTTTCCCTTTTCCGCACTTCCGACCACTTCCAACACTCCCATTCCGTCTGTACAATCTTTTTTACCTTCGCCTGATCAATTTGTAGATGTTGCGTATACCCCTGCTTTGCTACCTAATCATGCTGCAGGTACTGGTCGAGGAGCGCAACTTCAGCTGTTGGATGATCCTGTCCTATCTCAGGCGAATTCTGTGCCCGACGTGCATGGCGCTTGCACGCCTGACGTCGATCGTACTGGCCGGCTCCTATCGCCGACGGATGGGCCGTCATCACCCGAGCTTGCATCTCCGGTCTCCCCTGCTACGCCCGAAGTTGGGCCGTCATCGTCAGGCCTCGTGCTTCCGGCCTCCCCTGCTGCGCCCGCGGATGGGCCTCTGCCGCCCGTGGATGGGCCTCAGTCGGCCGCGCCCAGCTCTGCTTCGCCGCACGCGGCGCCTAGCTCCTCAACGCCCAGTATGGCGCCCGCGTCCCCAACTCACTCGCTGACTGGGCCGCCTTCGCCTGCTCCATGTTCTCCATCGACTGCTGCATCGAGCGCTTCGTCATCGCCTACTCCTGTACCTCTGTCGGTACCCGAGACTACTACAGTTGCTCCTGCCGCTCTGCGTCCACGTACACGTAGCCAGAACGGTATCTTCCGCCCGCTCAACCGCAAAGATGGTACAGTTGCATGGATTGCAGCATGCACGGCACATGCTGAGGCTGATCCCACAGCTGAGCCTCGGCATTTTCAGGTTGCTCTTGGTATTCCCCACTGGCGTAGTGCTATGGAGAAGGAGTTTCAGGCCCTTTTGAAAAATGATACTTGGCAGCTGGTTCCTCCTGTTTCTGGGGTTAATGTTATTGACTCCAAGTGGGTGTTCAAGGTCAAGAAACATGCTGATGGCTCTATTGAACGCTGCAAGGCACGGTTAGTGGCCAAGAGATTCAAACAGAGGTATGGTCTTGATTATGAGGATACTTTTAGTCCGGCTGTTAAGCCTACCACTATTCGGCTATTGCTCTCCTTGGCTGTTACACGAGGCTGGTCTTTGCGTCAGTTGGATGTTCAGAATGCCTTTCTTCATGGAGTTCTGGAAGAAGAGGTATATATGCGTCAGCCTCCGGGGTTTGTTGATCCTGCCCGTCCGCATCACTTGTGTCGCCTTGTTAAGGCTCTCTATGGCCTTACGCAGGCTCCTCGTGCTTGGCATGCACGTCTTGGCTCAGTTCTTCGCGCTCACGGATTTGTTCCATCTACTGCTGATACGTCACTATTTCTTCTTCATCGGCCTGAGGTAACTATGTATCTGTTGGTATACGTCGATGACATTATCCTTATTAGTTCCTCTGTTGCCGTTGCTGATCGTCTCCTTGCTGGATTGAGTGGTGACTTTGCTGTGAAGGATTTGGGCACCTTGCATTACTTCCTCGGTCTGGAAGTCTCTCAGTACACAAGTATTCTATGGATTTGTTGCGTCGTGCTGGTATGCTCAAGTCCAAACCTGCTACTACTCCTATGTCAAGCATTGATCAGTTATCTGCTCTTGATGGAGACCCGCTATCCTCTTGATGCCACTGAGTACCGCAGCATTGTTGGTGGACTGCAATACTTGACTATCACTCGGCCTGATATCTCTTATGTAGTTAATCGTGTGTGTCAGTATCTTCATGCTCCTAGGACTTCACATGGGTCAGCTGTGAAGCGCATACTGCACTATATCTGTTCTACTGCTTCCTATGGTTTGTATCTTCGGCCTGCCCACTCTTGTGTCCTATCGGCATTTTCCGATGCAGATTGGGCTGGCAGCCCTGATGACAGGCGATCCACGGGGGGCTATGCCGTCTTCTTCGGTCCTAACTTGATCGCCTGGAGTGCTCGCAAACAGGCTACAGTGTCTCGCAGCAGTACTGAAACTGAGTACAAGGCCGTCACCAATGCCACAGCTGAACTCATATAGGTACAGTCTTTACTGAGAGAGTTGGGAGTTTCCCAAGATCAGCCACCGGTCCTTTGGTGTGATAACATCGGTGCAACTTACCTTTCGTCGAATCCGGTATTTCATGCCCGAACGAAACACATTGAAGTTGACTATCATTTTGTGCGGGAACGTGTTGCACAGAAGCTACTCCACATCAAGTTCATCTCCTCCAAGATCAACTTGCTGACATCTTCACAAAGCCGTTGTCACAACCACTGTTTGAGGGTTGTAGACGCAATCTTAACCTGCTATGTACTTCTGGTCACAGTTAAGATTGAGGGAGGGTGTTAGACAGTATTTGTACGTAGCTTCTGTATCCGAGTTGTAATCTGTATTGTACACTTTGTACTCCTATATAAAAAGATAGCCACACCCGGTTTGGGTGTTGCGCTGTTGCCCCAATTCATTGTTTTACAGACATCTTACTACTTGCCAACCCTAGGCTGTGGCTACGCTTGCTCTTGTTTCGATCTTGGTAAAGATGGTCAAGCTTGTATCCATAGTAATCCATTTCTTCTACCTTGCCTCACGCGGTCGTTTTTCTTTTGTCAGACTAACTAACACGTGAACAGTTATAGCTAGACTTCGACCTCACTCAACCATCAAAAGGAATGGATGATTAACAAAGATCGTGGTAGGACAAAGTCAACCAGCTCACAACTCACAATTTCTGGAACCTCATCTCTTTCTACAGTGCACAGAGGAGCTTGGAAGGCGACTTCGAGGCGACCAGCGGCCGCCGGCGCATCCGGGGGATTCCTCACCCTCCGCCAGCCGCTTCGGCGGCGGGAGGATGGGGGATCCCCGGATCCGCGCTCCGGCGTGTAGATAGAAGGTGTGCGGGCGGCGCGGCCATGGCGGGAAGGACGGCGCCGTCGCGCTTTTGGTGCCCTGCGGCTTCCCCTCCTCGGCTTCGTCTCCGGCGAAGCTCCTGGGCTGCAGGTGCGTCTCTGCTCTGCCGATGTGCTCTCCGGCATCGGCGGGAGGCTCGTGAGGGGTGTACAGGAGGTCGGGGCTCCAGGTCTTCAAGGTCGTCTGCGGCGTCGATGGCGCTCGCGTTGGTGTTCAAGACGACGGCAAGGATCCAGTGCTCTTCCAGCTTTTCTCTGCTCCGCCGTGCGATTCGGAAGAATGAAGACGGCGACTTCCCGGATGCGGTGGTGCTGCGGATCGTCAAGGCGTGGCCGGCTCGGGTGGAGCTCGGCGGAAGCTGGGTCCTCAGGGACCGGAATGTATTTTCTGTGTTTCTTGAGGGTTGTACTGGTGATCAACTGTAATGGATCTGGGGTCCTTTTCGCAAAAAAAAACAAAGATCGTGGTAAAGTCCTGGCAAAACGTACGAACCCAGTAAATCTTGATCCGGCCGGCCACCTTACACACATTTCACCCACCACTTTTACAGTTTTACTGCTCGCTTTGTAAGTTATATCTCGAATGCACCGGCATGAAACGATAGTTAGTTAGCTAGCTTCGTTTCACTCCTCGATTTGATATATTATCACTTAATTAACTAACTACTATATATATATTGTCACTTAATTAACTTTGCCTTTTGTCACAGTGTCAAAGCACCGACCGGCCGTCTGAAAACCTAGCTACTCCCTTGGATCTGGAAAATTTGTCAGGAGAAATCTGCCTAACAAAGTGTTTATATATTCTACCACACTCATTTCGGACTCGAGGGACTAGTAATTTTAATCAAATTCCATTTCAATATACATTGTATAGGTCTCCTGAGGCGAGAATTAATATTTGTACTCATACATCGATCCATTATTTTATTTTAGAAAATCAGCTAAAATTATAGAAAAGAAGAATCCTCGGTGATGGTCTTGGCCCCATTTCATTGACTGCTTAGGCGGTT
This sequence comes from Poa pratensis, assembly GCA_947311845.1. Classification (NCBI taxonomy): domain Eukaryota; kingdom Viridiplantae; phylum Streptophyta; class Magnoliopsida; order Poales; family Poaceae; genus Poa; species Poa pratensis. Next base: position 63,704,369 of record CAMZMU010000044.1, on the reverse strand, counting down.
GATCGTACTGTTCTTCTTTTTCTTTTGTTCCAGCTTGCTTCCATTCCAAGCACCATATGATCGATGGAGAAAAGGCGAAAGAGAGAAGGAAGAAAAGGCGAAGATACCTGGCTAGAGCTCGCTGCCTGCTGCATATGCATATGCATGGCGTCCCGACCGTCCGGCCAGCCTAATCTTTTGGCAAAGGGACAAGGGAGGAAGAGTGCAGTACTCTATCGATCTCGGTCTGGGTTTTCACTCGGATCTAGCTACATCGATCGATCGGTGATTCCTTTTGCCTTTCATGGTCGATCTAACTCGCCTCTAGCACACTTTTACGAGCTACTCCCAAGAGAGAACAACTTAACCGTACCCCAACTCGCCAACTCCAAACTCGTCAGTATTACATGACAGTCCTGCTACATGATACATATCTCTTTCCGTCTCCGTTCCCCGGTATACATCAATTATTTTGAATGCTTAAAACTTCTTATTTTTCCTGCCATGTGTGTGTGTTTGCGAAAACCACCTCCACGTTATCCATCGACTAGGGATTGTCGCGACAGCCAAACAAAATCTCTACGATTTTACACATAATTCAAACTTGTCTAACTTTATATTTAAGTATCAAATCTATAATCAGACAATAGCAGAGTCTCTAAAATAGACATGTTTCTGATCGATTTATAAGCAACTATGTCGATCGGGTACTCAGGTGTGTGTCACTGCTTAAGAATGTCGCTCGATGCATGCAGATTGAAGAGATCATGCATGCGCTGCGCTTAACCCGACCATAACTTTGTACCTTCCCGTGCGGCTGGTTTAACCTTATAAATTGCTAGCTGAAGGCCGTAGCTTGGTCCAGACGTGTTTCAGTCTGTGGACCGGCCGCTGCTTGGCCGCTGTTAATATTGCGTCCCAAGACCTCGTTCATTCTGACGTGCATGCAGCATGCGTGCTCGCTAGCTGTTGCCTCAGTAAACCACAATCTTATTAAGTCGAATTAGTCAGAGATACAGAGATCATGGATAATGTATCCTGGAGAGGACAGGAGAGGTGTACTATACTTGTGTAAGACTGTAAGAGCAATAAAAACTTTACCATCAATTCCCTAGTCGATAACTTGCAGCTGTTAGCTACCCATTACCGAACTCGTGTGAGAGGAGGAAGCGCACAAGCGATTTCAATGAATTAGGTGTTCCGTCCTAGTTGGTCCAACGACATATTTGTAACTTTCATTACTTTTTGGGTCTTATGTACTGATGAGGATGATTATTAATAGATCGGTAGACTTTTTTTGGCAAAAATATCCCTTGTCGATCGGTAATAAAACTGAGCTATATGTAGAGCTGTGGAATTGTACTTCTTGTATTTCCCTACCTGAGGAGTTCAGGTTGCAGTGTTGTACTCCGCTACAGTATTTTTACGGTCTTAACAACAGTAGCTGGCCGACGAGCCCGTGGTTCATCTATACCTGTCATCAGAAAATGCCATTTGGAATTCTGCACTGCAGTGAGACCAGAATTTTAAAGAACCCAACAATAAAATCCTTTGGGCTTTCAGAATAATTAACATGAACATGTGGATATATTTTATTCAGTTATAAGTTTTCATGTAGTACATGTATTTATATATGGGGGCCAAAAATAGAAAACCTCCGTCCTCAACTGTAGCCACCTATGCCCTCTCTCCCAACTCTTGCCACCTCCACGCTTGCGGTAGAGGGTGACAGAGGGGCTCTCATCGATCTTCGCTTGCGGTGGTCTTGGATACTAGACATGGTATTCAAGACAATCATATGGAAAGAAAGTGGTATCCAGAAATATATATCTGCATACGGTCCCCTTAAATTTCGTTGCATCTTTTCAATGGTGACTGGTATCCATCGAACTGTCCTTAAATTCATTGGCCTAATAATCCGGACCACTGTTGTCCTTAAATTCTAGGTAAATACAATAACAGATTAACTAACCTAGATGCACAACAACTATGCTAAACAAACGAATCTAAGCGTGTACTAAGGATGACAATGATTATACATGTTCTCCCTCATTACCCAAACATAATAAGATGTTTCTCAAATTCATATGTATTTATACGCGTTTTAGTCCAATACGTAGACCACATTGTAATAGCTAAAACATCTTATAATTAGGAACGAAGGGAGTTAGTATATGTTCTTGCTAGTAGTAAATGCACAGCTAGTATTTAGCTAGAAGGTGGCATAAACCACATTCAGTCGTCTATCTTATCGATCGTATACCTCTGTTGTGTTTTAGTTGTCGTGGGTTGTATAGAAGAAGATTTGCACTAGACTCTCTGTCTGCCTCAAGTAAACAGACAGAGGGAGTACCTATCAACATTGAGGCGGATCGATCGATCGATGATGCAACGAAATTTGAGGGGACCAAAAGCACATGTATGTATATTTCTGGATACTACTCTCTTTCCATATGATCGTCTTGGATGCCATGTCCTGTATCCGGTCCGTATTCGTGGCTCGATCGTACGTGCGCGAATCAATCATGCATGAATGCCGCCAAATTCACCAAACTAATTAACTCGCGGCATTCATTCATGCAAGCATGCGGAGCACGTAGTATCGTTCCATGTAGTTATTGGCAGGTCCAACACATTATACTGTACATAACAGCTCGATCAGCAGGAGTCTATGGGAGAGAAATGATTCCATGGCCGGTTGGTAGAGGGAGGAGGAAGACGAAGATCACTGTGCAGCAGCGCATGCATGTCCTTTCTCTACTATTTTTGTGCCATCGTACCTCCGGTGCTCCCTCTGATTGTGTCCCCAGTATAATGGTCCATGCATGCGTATCTCCGAGAGAGAGGGAGAGAGAGAAGTGAAATTTGACAAAATTAACCCTTTGCCGAAACTTCATCCAAAAATAACCCTTTTTTCGAAAAATTTCGAAATCTAACCCTTTTGTGTGGCTCCCGTATCGGGGGCGCCACACATGTACGCTCCGCGCCCCAGCCAGGGGCGCCACACCACTGCCAGCGTGGCAAGGCGGGCCCCAGGCTCGGTTATGTAGCGCCGGCCGTTGGGGCGCCACACCTTCATGTGTGGCGCCGGTGCCGGGGGCGCCACACTTCAAAACATAACAGACGGGCTCGCCCCGACCCGGCCGAACCAGCTTTCCTTCCTCTCTCTGTTTTCTCCACCAAAACGAAGAACAAGCGGCGGCAGCGGCAGCTCCCTCCCGAAATCCGCACCGAAACCGGCCCAATCTGAAGGGATTTCGTGTCCCCATCCTTCCTTAAGGTAACCTCCTCCATTCCCCTCAATTTCATCCAATAGATTTGTCAATTTGACCCGTTTTTGCAACCCTAGGTAGTTCATTCGATTTCGAAATTAGTAGGGATAGAGGCTATTTTTGTTAGTAGGGAGGTGTATTTGTTGATGTGTTGCTTAGTAGGGACGGATGCTATATTTATTTGATCCCTTTTTTGCAACCCGAGGTTAGAGTGTTGATGTACATTTTTAATTAATTCGGTATGTGAGGTGTATTTGTGGATGTGAGATGTATTTGTGGATGCAATAGTGATTACCCACTGTCTATATAGTTTTTATATGTGTGTATGTGGTATTTTTTTTCAAATATATATGATGTTGAAATGAAATTTCTATCTCTTACTAGTGGTAGTTTTTTAAAATATGTAGGATGGAACTTCTTGATGAACAATATGATAAGCCGCACCGTGCGAGAAAGATTGCGGAGGGAAAGGTAATTTGTAATGTTTTGCATATTTTAGATGTTAGTTCATATTTCTATTCGGCATGGACATTGTTGTTGTAACTTGTAATTATTTTTGTAGGTACTTGCCCCCCTTCGTCTTCGGTCTCACGAGGCCTCCTTGCAAGTTGGTGAGAAGGGCATGCCGTACGACGAGAGGTACACCGAGTACATCGAGAAGCTTGGACTCCTTCCATTCATCCAGCTCGTGTCTCGGTCCACGCCAAATTTCAATCCTTCGGCCATCACTGCTCTTGTTGACCGTTGGAGGCCAGAGACACACAGCTTTCACCTCCCCACCGGGGAGATGACGGTGACTCTTCAGGACGTGTCGATGATCCTGGCACTCCCCATCACGGGCAAACCTATGTGTTTTAGCACCGAATCTGATGGGTGGCGCGACAAGATGTTCAGCCTTATAGGTGCGGCTCCTCCAGAGAAGGAAGACTCTAGTAAGGATAGACTCTCCGCCGGCGCCTCATTTGTTTGGATCAGGAAAAACTTTGCTAAGTGTCCTGAAGGGGCTGATAAAGTGGTCATTCAGAATCATGCACGCGCATATGTGTGGTACGTGATCACGAGGACATTGTTTGCTGACAGTAGTGGGCGGAACGCTCCTTGGATGTGGCTGAAGGCGTTAACTCGTTGGGAGAGTAAACAAAGCTGGGGTACGGCTGCGCTTGCTTACTTGTACCGACAGGTAAATATTGTTATCTTGTTTTCTTTCGTGTGAGTGCAAAACATATGAGATTCTAACATGTGTACCTATATGTGCAGTTGGATGATGCGTGTCGTAGGTTCGGCAGGGAGGCCGGTATTGGTGGTCCAGTGCTCCTGCTTTCGGTTTGGATGTGGGAGCACTTCTCAGTTGGACGGCCGAAGGTTTTGCCATGGAAGCCTTGGAACGACCATGACCATCCCAAGAGGCTTCGGGAGGCTACATGGGCGTACAAGTGGGACAGGGTTGCGGAGTTCACCGGCGACCCGCAAAAGGAGTACTTGCGGTACATCAACGAGTTCGACTCGCTGACCCCCCAGCAGGTAATAATTAGAATGCTTTCGTTCAATCACTATCTATCTTAAATCCCAACTGCACATGCTGAAATGAGTACTATGATATAGGTGAAATGGCAGATTTATGGTGTCGGGGAGAGATTTGGTTGGAATCCGGAATTCCCCCTAAACCCGAAGTGTTTCGAGGAAGAATATCTTTGGATGATGCAGTGCCCATTGATATGCTTGTATGCCGTTGAGTTCCACCTACCACATCGTGTGATGAGCCAATTTGGGTTGTATCAAACTACACCGCCAAAGTGGATAAACACGATGTTTTCGTTGCACGAGTGAGGCTCCAAATTTTGTCTTACCCAATCTTCTTATGTATTAGTTTAGTTACTAATGTTTCATTTGTTGACCATGTAGATTGGACCGGCGCCGGCAGAGGAAGATCACGAAATGGGATAAGCATCATAAGGATTACATCACTACATTCAATGCCGAGGTGAAAGAGGCAACGGACCGGAAGGTGTATATGCGGGATCGCCCCAAGTACCGTCAAGAGGCATTCGACACATATCTTGGTTGGTACCTTGCACGTACCGTGTCCGTATATGCCCCCGGCTTATGAGGAGCTCTTGGAGGACATGGACGATGATGCTATTATTGAGCTCCGGTACAACAAGGCCGTAAGAGAAGGCAACCGAACTGATTTCGCTCCCGTGATGAACTTTATGGTAATTTTTGCCCAACTTATTTCATCTCATCATAATTAGAGTTTAGTTGTTGACATGTTTGTTTTCATAGCGCAATGAGATCGACCGCCAAGCGGTAGCAGCCGAGGAGGCAGCCATGTTACCTCGTGGCAAGAAGGGTGATGCTGCCGTTAGGGACTTTGTGAAGGTAAGTTAGACCATCTCCGCTTCGTGCATAATCTGTTGTTCATTTGTACTAAGATATTGATTTCTTGCCGTCATAGCGTTCCGCAACTCGGTTGCGCACTTTAGCGCATTTGCTTGGTTGTCGCGGCGATGATGCCATGCCGACCCGCTCGAGGTCCCCTTCAACCCCTATCCGTGGTGATGCCTCTAGTTCGAACCCACATGAGCCCAATGATGAGGAGGTTGAGGTATGAATATGTTACATGCCGGTAACCCAAAAATGATTTCTTGAACCTCAACCATGTACTAATTTTTCCGCTTACATTCTTTCATTTCTAGGGCGATTTTGATGATAATGTGAACGATGACATGACCCTGCAGGCGTACCAGCGATCCTTCCACCTAAGATCCAAGAAGAAGGCTACCAAGTTTCTCACCGGACGACTACATCTACAAGAAAAAGGGGCCTGGCGGATGAGGATGACGACGAGTCCGATGATGCGGAAGAGCACGGGTCGGAGGATGAGGACTCGTAAGATCATGTGTCGGAGGATGAGGACTCGGAAGATCGCGTGGTGGAGGAACAGCCGATGAAGAAGCTACCTGTGAGGAGTAGGAGGAAGAACGCGGATCCGGCGCCGACTGAGCCTTTGAGGAGGCTAAGGAAAAGGAAGTAGACTATTCGTCGTTTGTACTATGTCGTAAACTTGGTTTCCCATGGTCCTTGTCGTGAACTTGTCGTAAACTTGGTTTCCCGTGGTCCTTGTCGTGAACTTGTCGTTTCGTTGTGGACATTATCATGAACTTGTCGTTTCATTGTGGATATCGTGAACTTGTTCAACTATAACTTGTCGTGTTTGCTGATGTCGATTCTGATATTTTGTTGTTCTGTTTTGTTGTTATGAATCAATGCTCATGATAGATATTGTGTCATGTTTACTCATGTGGTGTTCTGAATTATTTTGCTGAACTGAGCTTGTGTGGCGCCGGCCACTGGGGAGTGGAGTATTAAGGTGTGGCGCCGGCGGTCGGGGCGTCGCAGGAGTGTGGCGCCGGAGACGGCGGCGCGGTCCCTGTGTGTGTGGCGCCGGAGACGGCGGCGCGGCAAATTAACAGAGAGTGGGGAAATTCGTGTGAACCTACCGCGCCGGAGATGGCGGAGTTGCAAATGAACGTGTGGCGCCGGCCGCTCCAGCGTTGCACATGTGCAACGCCCTTGACTGGGGCGCGGCACATAGTGGTGTGGCGCCGTCCGCTCCGGCGCGGCAAATTGACAGAGAGCAGCAATTTTCTGCACTTGTGTGGCGCCCCGCTGGGAGGAGTTGGGCTTAAAGGTGTGGCGCCCCTGTCTCCGGCGCCGCACAAGCAAATTCATCAAATCAGTTTGATTCACTAAGAGTTCATCATATTCATCAAATCCATCAAACTACAGTTTCAGAATTCATCAAATTACTGCACTTCAAACTACAGTTTCAGAAATCCATCAAATCCACTAAGAGTTCACCATATTACAAGGTTCAACGAAATCCATCAAATTACAAGGTTCACAACTAACTCATCAAGATCACAAGAACATAAAACACAATAAGACCACGACATTACAAGGTTCACACAAACCCAAAGTCTACGACATTACATTGTCCCTACTGAGTAAGCCGTGGATACTTGCCCTTGCGCCTCGCTGGGTCTGGTTCTGCTCGTTCCTCCTCTCGTGCACGGCGATCCCTCTCACGCCTTCTCGCATCCGCCTTCTCTCGTGCAAGGCCAGCACCTTCACCTTGTCCTCCCGCCTCCTCTCGTGCACGGCGAGCCCTCTCACGCCTTCTCGCATCCAACTCCTCTTGTGCTTCCCTCTCACGCCTTCTCGCATCCAACATCCCTTGTGCACGGCTTCTCGCATCCAACATCCCTTGTGCACGGCGAGCACCTTCAGGTTGAGCCTCCTCTCGTGCACGGCGAGCACCTTCACCTTGGCTTCCCGACCCCTCCCTTCCAAGTTCACCGTCAAACGCCGCCCACGCCTCATGGTACCTTCCATCCTCTAACGGCCCCTCCCTTGCAACACGTGCCTTCTCAGTCTTCTCCCACCTCTCCATCTCGCGGAGCATCATTTCGTTCTTAGCCTCTAGTGCCTCAATTTTCGCTTGCTCATTCTCCTTCTTGGCCCGCTCCTCTTCACGATCTTTCTCCCAGAATCGCTCCCATGCCTTGTCAGTCATATTTTTTACCTCCCACCGGTAGAGGCCATTTTGCTCAAAGTCTATCCACCGGTAGTATTGGCAAATAGGCGGAGGTGACTGCAAACATAATAGCGAGTCAAAACATGCAACTAGATAAAGATAAATTCTTTACAAGAGAGGCGGAGGAGACATTTACCCGCGGACGCTCAATAATATTTGTTTGCTTTGTCTTGCGTTTTGTTTGCTTCGACTTGTTTTTTGTTTGCTTCGGCTTCTCCCAAGCATAGTTCGGGCACATCCAGAACCTCCTTCCTCTTCTATCGTCCCAATCGCTGGACTGCTTCATCTTGCAAACGTCACCACACCAACAAGTCGGCGCATCGTGCCCGACTCGACTGTCAATGCTGTGTTGCCATGCCACCGGCTTCTCCTTCAGATCGGAACAGTCCATCCCTACAAAATTGCAAGTTTGAACTTAGTTGACAGTAAAATGGAACAATTGAAAATAAGAACCATCCCTACAAAATTGCAAGTTTGAACTTAGTTGACAGTAAAATGGAACAATTGAAAATAAGAAATAACAACCAAATAAATTTCAGTCATACCAATCATCTAAGTCTACCACCTCTACGGCCACGACGCCTACCCCCTCTTAGCTCGTCATACATTGATGTACGCCTACCGCCACCACCGCCACGATGAGAATGACCATGTTGGCTACCACCATGGTGGCTTGTGCTACCACCGCCACCGCCATGTTGAGAATGACCATGTTGGCTACCACCATGGTGGCTTGTGCTACCACCGCCACCGCCATGTTGAGAATGACCATGGTGGCTTGTGCTACCACCGCCACCGCCATGTTGAGAATGATCATGATGGCTTGTGCTACCACCGCCACCGCCATGTTGAGAATGATCATGGTGGCTTGTGCTACCACCACCATGTTGGACACCTTTCGATCTCTTGTTTCGACTACAACCTCTAGTATTGTGCCCACCACCATTGCATTCTCCACAACGGGCAGCCACACTAGGCTCCTGAAAATGTTGGTTGCCCCACTCTCGGAGACCTCCTGCACCCCATGCGTCCATGTCATTTCTAAAACGTTTTGTCTTCCGTCTTCCCCGTTCGTCACCTTCAGTATTGGATCGGGCCATAGTTGAATGCCATGATATTCTGGCCATTGTGATTGGTCAAAGTAAGGTTCAAATCTGCCCGCCCATGTCTCCTTGGTAGCCTCGATCGAGTACTCGGACAACCTAACCGGATCAACGTATCCCACTTTTCTAATGCGTGCCGCCGTCCGCAAGTGCGAGCAAGGGAGATGAAGCAACTGAGGCCTCTGGCACGAGCACAAACATTGCTTTAGCAAGACTTTGCACGCACGCCCTCCGTGTTGCACACCACCTACCGTGGTGCCTCCTGGCTCATTGACTTGGTAAATCCACTCGTTGTTGTCAAAACATTGGGCTGTATTGGTCTCCGCCTTCCTTAACTGGTATGTCATCCATTTGTCAGCTTCAGGTGGATACTTGTACTTCTTCTTGTGCTTGTTCTTCCCTTCCATCTGCTCAAACGTTTCCTCACTATATTTTTGAAAATACTCATTCAACTTGTCGAATGTGTATTGAACTATTGCTGTCACGGGCAACCCACGGACTCCTCTGAGCACATTGTTGAAACATTCTGCCATGTTGCTTGTCATGTCACCGTACCTCCTACCGTCGGTGTCAAATGCTCTAGTCCACTTGTGCCTCATAGACGCATGCCTATCTAGGAACTCTCGACCCCCCGGCGATGTGAGAGTTAGCAACCTGTTGTACAATCTCACAAAATGCCGCTCGGTGAAAGCGAGACAACAATCTTTTAGATCATCAGATAGCTCCTTATTTCCGCATGCCCTATAGAAGTTGGACACAAAATGCCTCACGCACCATCGATGGTGCAAAGGAGCATGCCCGGGAATATCAATCTCCACCGCATTGAGTATGCCTTGGTGGCGGTCCGAGATGACACATACCTCTCTTTGAGGCTCAAATACCTTTGTTCTCACTAGACCCATGAACCACTCCCAGTTGTCCTGGTTCTCCGCCGTCACCAAAGCAAAAGCCAACGGCAACAACCGGTCGTTAGCATCATGAGCTACGGCAATCAAAAGTGTGCCCCTGTACTGGCCTGTCAAGAATGTGCCATCCACGGAGACAACCGGTCTACAATGCTTGAATGCCCTTATGCATTGCCCGAAAGCCCAAAATGCACGGCCAAAGACACGGACGGTTGCACCGTTGTAATCCCTAGTCTTTTGGCCAAAGGGCTCCACACACGTAACCATGTCCGGATTTGTAGCAGCCATAGCTCCCAACAATCTAGGAAGTCGGTTGTATGCTTCCTCCCAGTCACCATACAACATCTTGAATGCGGCTTGCTTGGCCCTCCATGCCTTCCCATACTTCACCGAGTAACCAAACATGTCTTTCACCGTGTCCATGATAGCCCTCACCGAAAAAGTGGGGAATGCCTCTATGGAATTGGAAAGTCTATAGCCGATGAAATCGGAGGTTAGTTGCCGATGAATGTCCTTCGCATCCTTGTCATCATCATCATCATTGCCACTACACATGTGAGTTGACACACATTTTTTTAGAACCCATTGAGAGGTTCCCTTGATAGGTCTTGCACGCACAATCCACGGACACCCATTATGCGCGTCATCACACTTAACCGTGTAACGCTTCTTGACATCCGAGTGAACCACTTTGTATGGTCTAAAGTACTTAACCGCATACTCCTTGAGCCATGTCTTCAATTCCAACAAGCTTTCAAACTTCACTCCCTCAGCAATACCATAGTTTTTGGGATTACGATCCTTCTTCGAAGTTGGCCTTGGTTCAAGAATTTTACTCGTGCCACCATCAACCACGGCTTTATCGGCGAGACTAAGATCACGGAACAATGGTAATCGATGATCCCGGCCCACTACCTTCTTGAATATTTCGGCTTCTTTAGCAGTGAACCCATCTTCATCAACATCTTCTTCGGGACCGTCGTCATCCGAGTCCGATGCATAGCATCGGTTATAAGGGATGTCATGGTCCATGTCCTCATGCCTACAATTTGTCTCCACATCACCAATATCATTTTTATGAAGATCATACTCCGATGCGTCGCTCTCCTCCTCCGATTCTTCATATTGGTCACTTTGAATTGGGCTTGAAGGTTGGCTCCTTTCGTGTTCGGTCATTGTTGGTTGGCTAAAATCATGTTGAGTCATTGGAGGTGGACTCGACGTTGGATAGTACACTTCATGCGCATGAGGTGGCTCATTTTGAACCGGCCTCCTAACGTCATGTTCGGAGGCACACCGGTTCAAGTCAAACGTCTTGGTGGCAAACAACTCAAGAGCCTTGTCTTGAGATGCCGCCACCGTCTCCTTATATGCACTCCAACACAACTCGGAGTTGAGAGGCATAATCTTCCAACGAATATGCATTCCGAACCCAACATTATGCCTTCCCTCCAAAGAAAGAACATCATTTGGATCCGTCCAATTCAATGCAATCCGCACTCTCTCCACAACCTCGGCATAGCTAGGACTATGGCCAAACACCACCACTTTCTCCTCCGAGTCATGCTCCACATTGCCTTTCAAAAAGGCCTCCTTGTCCACATGATGAACACTAACCATTTTCTCCATCTAAAAAAATTTACAACAACCGAATGCATCAAATGATTGATACATTGCACTAAGCTATGCATTTCAAACAAAATAATTTACTTATCTTAATTTTAAGTCAAGTCATTATGCACTAACCCTAACTAAATCTAGCTCACTAACTACATCTAACAAAAACCCTAACCCTAACCTACAATCAACACCCAACACTTCATATCCATCATACCCACACACATTGACCAATATTATCAACAAATAACCACAAATTTGTCCTCATATTCAAATTCTAGGGTTTCAAGATCTACACAATGTCTCCAAATTGGAAGATTTCTATTGGACAAAAAAGGAGGATGGGGAGAGTACCTTCTTGCACGTAGGGGAGCCGAAATCCACGGAAAAATCACACCAAAAGGATGGATTTGAGGGGGGGTGTGTTGGGGTGTGTTGGGAGTGTGCTCTTCCTTGCTTTTGTGAGAGAAGAGAGTGAGGGAAAAGAAAAAGCTGGTGGGGCACGGGCTGGGGGGTTTTATTTTTACAGAATGTGTGGCGCCCCGGCACCGGCGCCACACATGAAGGTGTGGCGCCCCAGCGGCCGGCGCTACTTAACCGAGCTGGGGCCCGCCTTGCCACGCTGGCAGTGGTGTGGCGCCCCTGGCTAGGGCGCGGAGCGTACATGTGTGGCGCCCCCGATACGGGAGCCACACAAAAGGGTTAGATTTCGATTTTTTTTTGAAAAAAGGGTTATTTTTGGATGAAGTTTCGGTAAAGGGTTAATTTTGTCAAATTTCACGAGAGAGAACAGGTGTGTTTACGCTCATGGGCCAAAGGATGCATACGGGACCATGAGTACTACTACCTCCGTTCCAAAATATATGGCGTATTTCGTTTCCTTTGACCGAAGATTTGACTAGTAGCTATTACATATTTAACATGCGACTTATGTGATATAAATGATAATCATTGCAAAGTACTTTTGAATAGGAATACAATGGTATAAATTTTAGGTCACATATATTGCATATTGATAGACTAATTATTGGTCAAAACCTTGGTCAAAGAAAACGAAATACGTCTTATATTTTGGAACGGAGGTAGTAACACAGAAGCCAAAAAATTCAGTGATCCGGGCCTAGCAAGCACGCCTAATTTCGGTCTGGTAGGTGTGGCATTGATCCATGCATGCATGGTGTACTAGTGAGGAATGACATTGTTCTTCATCCAGCGGTTAATATTCGGCACTCCGGACTTGTGACGCTGGTATATATGGCACATTTGGAAAGCGAGGAATTACTTGGTGTTCAACACCAACACCCTCTCTCCCGCCGCTCATCCATCGCGCCGCCGATGACTTGCTCGTCCGGCCGGGGCGGCCGTTCCCGGCTGCCGATCGATTGCCCTATCCTTTCACTGCCTTCACTCATGGATTTGATACTTTATCCGAACTAAGAAACGCCACATTTTTCTAATCGGATGCCCATTTTGGAATCTATTTTAGCAGTGTTTTCATTGTCTTGACAAGGTCTTCATTTGGAAGAAGATAAACGTTGAATGTGTTTTAGAAAATTTTATCTCTTTAGTTGTGAGGTTACATTTAACTCTCTCCGAAACAATTCTTTATTGGCCATAGACATGTCGTACGTGTTTCAATGAAGTTTCAAGGAGGTTTGAGTTTCAGTGGGATTGGAATAGGTTTAAATAAGTTTAGAACAGCTCCCACTCATGATTCATTGAGGTTTGACAAGGTATTGGTTTCACTGGGATTCAAACTACTTCCACCGGGTTTCACTTAGGTTTTTACGAAATCTGGAAACTCTAATGAAAACACTCATCTAATCCACTTGTACCACAATGTAACTTTAAGTATATTTGCAATGCCTATTTGGAAACCTGATGAACATGTGAAAGGTTATTAAACTAATAAACCGAATGAGCTTGGTTAAACCTTTTTTACCAAACGATTCTTGTTGAATATTTAGAAACTTAAGATATTTATTTACAAATTTCCACCTAATCTCGAAACTTAAGAAAACGCATAATTCTTTCAGACGATTGTGAATGCATATACATATGTATTTTATTTGCTTGACGAGATGACAGCGCAGTAACATACAAGTTAAATCTAGCCTCAGAAGCAGGCGAGTGGTGCTGGTACACTAGTGGAAAAACGACCTCCAGTCGCGGTTGGGGAGGGCCTTTAGTCGCGGTTGGGCAACCGCGACTAAGCAGGCGGGACTAAAGCCCCAGCCCTTTAGTCGCGGCGGATTCCGAACCGCGACTAAAGGTCCCTCCACGTGGGCTTCAGGGGCATGTGTGGTGTTGGGACCTTTGGTCCCGGTTGGTAGGACCAAAGGGTTTTGGTTTTTTTTTCTTTTCGATTTAATTGCAGGATTTAGGGTTTTGGTTTAATTGCAGGGTTTTGGTTTTGATTTATGTCGGGGTTTGGTTATAGCTAGGTTCCCGTGTCCCATGTCGTATCCATGGTTTCGCTAGCTAACCCTTCCCGTTACGGCAACCGGTAACCGTTACGGTGACGGTGACCGTTACGGTGACGGTTAACCGTTATGGTAACGGTGACGGTTACCGTAACGTTTCCGACGTCGTAACCGTTCCCGTGTCGTATGAAGTCGATGCACATATTTATAACACATACGGTTAAATTAAGTAATACTTGAGGATCGTAGACAAGAGTTGATGCGCCAAGAGTTATCGTAGTACAAGAGTTGAAGCAAAACAACAAGTTATTTTAACGCTTTCATGCTTTCAGCATCGTAGTACTCTCCTTTAGCATTTAAGACCTCTGAAAGGTAAAATCCCGCCAATGCCTCTCCAATTGCTCTGAAGCGGTGATCGAGTGGTAGCTTGCAGCGCTTTCTTGCCAACTCTGCATCCGCCCTCATATTCCATTTCTCGGTGACTAATACATGTACATACTCGCAAACGAAGTATCCACATAACACAGGTCCCTTTGGTTGCTCCATGCAAGACTATACAAGAATAGATTTCAATCAATAATAATGAAGTATGCATGAGAAATGTTGTTAGGACGTAGAGGTAGCAGTACTTACGGTGTTCAACTTCCAATCCAGCTTGTTGCGCCACCCACCTTCAGGATCTTCCGCGACAAACCTTTCCCAAACTCTGCCCGACAAAGAACATTCACAAATGAGTTATTCGTTAATGACTTGAAATCAAGATATGAATGACAGAGGCGGTAAGAAATGAATGTACCTTGCTAGTAAGTCGAAACAACTCTTGTAAGTTTCAGGATGATATCTCAATGAGTCAAGTACATGAATAAGTCCTTTGCGATGTTCAATGACAAGAAGAATCCAGTGGTAGCTGCGCACAGTCATGCATAACTCATCACTTAAACTTAACATCGGGTGAGCAAATTAGAATGTGTAGAAGACACTAAAACTTACCCGAAGCCGTAAGGCCAATATATAGTATCTTTGTCCTTGTATCGCTTGAACACTCTTAGCAAATCATCCTCTGTGTTCTCGTTATACAGTGGATTTATTATGGTTTGTTCGTTAAATTTATCCGGGTCAATGAACCCAACGTCATGCTGGTTTATCTTCTTGAGCTCGAGTATCTTCATTCTGCATAATATAGGACACAAAAGATAAAGTGAGAATAATTACAAACAATGAACGAGACTAGGTAAAGACTTAAATAAATCACTTACAGGCAATAGGAACTCATGATAGATTTGTCGAGTGCCCGCATATTGTATAGCTGAAAAAGTTCGCTAAACTCGATCGTGTGATTGTAGTCTTGTAAGAAGTGGTCATCGTCTTCCCTACATTTCAGAACGATAGAAGATGTCTTCTTTGCATTTTTCATGTACCATTGATGCAGAGTACGCATTTTTGTTGGTAAGCCCTTCATTTGCACCATAGCATCCCCCTTAACAAATTCTCTTACCGGTGGAGCTTCTGGTGCAGTCTCAAAGTTCAATCTCGCAGCATATTCATCTATAGGCATTTGCGCTTCGGCGGCAAGACGACGGATTACCTCTATGTCAAACACCATCGGCTCTTTAGGGGCAGATTGTACTGGTTGTTTTCCGCGCTGGGGAACTCGACTATCTTTGTTCGTCGGCGGCTGGACAATTAGCCGGGGGACAGACCGTACGGGTTGTTCTCCGAGCTGGGGAACTTGTTTACCTATCTTCGGCGGCGGTGGGACCGATGGTGCTGCTTTTGTAGCTTCCTTCGCCGGCGGGACCGATGGTGCTGCTTGTTTATCGTTTGCCGCCGCCGGCGGGACGACTGACTCTGCGTCTTGGTCACCTTTCTTCGGCGCCTCCACCGCCGTCACCTCTTCATATGACTTTTGTATAGAACGGACATAGTCAG
Source organism: Poa pratensis (assembly GCA_947311845.1). NCBI lineage: Eukaryota > Viridiplantae > Streptophyta > Magnoliopsida > Poales > Poaceae > Poa > Poa pratensis. The sequence continues at coordinate 63,688,544 of CAMZMU010000044.1, read as the reverse complement.
ATGGCGGCTTCTCTGGAGGGACATATATGTTGTCAATGACTCTATTATATGCCTCTGCAGTATAGCCCTCGGTAAATTTTGGCGGCGGCACTTTCGGTGCCCACAATGCTGCATTATGCGCCGCGATGGAGCTGTCGGAGCCGCGAGACCTCTAGTCGCGGTTCGGAAACGAGCCGCGACTAAAGGTCCGCCTCTAAGGCCTCTTTTCTACTAGTGGTAGTTCTCTTGAGGTGCCACAAATTAAATTAGTACAGTACTAATTAATGACGAAGTCAGATTATATAGGAGCACCGAGCCACCGACGTATCTGCTGCATCGTACTACGCATATATGACCTGCAGATCTGAATGGAACATGAAGTAACCAATCAGAACCGGAGGTCAATCGTTGATCGTGCTTCCGTACACATATGTGTGAAGCTAAAAGAGAAGAAGATCCCAGTCAATTTGAGCTTACAATACTTACATAATTAACTAACAATAACGTATAAAAATATTATCTTTCTATATGACGTGGCAAGGTCATCATGTAGAACTCTAGCAACTCTAACTTGTATATGTTGCCAAAACTAAGAAATTAAAGATCCTAGGAAATTATGTTTAAGTGCAAGAAAACTAGACTCGGGAGCCGTATACATGTGCGTACTACTGCATTGCACTATCTACTCCTACTCGTTGAACATACTTGCCAAAAAGAACAGGATCAAATACTTGGAGCTTCATTAACACGCGTACGCCGACGGCACTCGTGCTGTACGCCGACGGCCCCGACATTTGGCCGTCGACGTACAGGACGGCCGTCGGCGTAGTGTGGCTTTCCCGTAGTGATGTGCGTACTCCTGCATTTTGCACTATCTACTCCTACTCGTTGAACATACTTGCCAAAAAGAACATGATCAAATACTTAGAGCTTCATTAATCTTGCATGAATTTGTGCCCACCAAAAGGTAAAAGTGGCTAGCTAGGTTGTACTACTGCTTTTCTGCATCACGTACATAGTGTTACCTGGCTGCTGGTACAGATAAACAGCTACTCATCTTAAAACTTAAGCGCAAGGAATCGTACGAAGTTGGTCAGACTTTGAAAGCGGCGGGTACATATCAGTTATGTTCCCATCATCAGCATATAACCGAGTTATAGAATAAGTTGTTGGTGTCGGTTTGCGCTGGGAAATACACATAGAGGTTATAAACTGAAAGTACCTCTAAAAAAACAATTGACTACACTCATATCATATTTTTTACATTTAGTTTTCTTGCATAATTTTATTTCTTCTCATTAGAGTTCGCCCGACCTCATTTTTTTCCGTCCTCCTCCATGCATATCATTCTGGAGTCGGTTTTCGGTTTTGGTAAGTGAAACAATTCCAAACACATCTCAGTTTGTTTATATTGAAAAGCAAGTCTGAATCTCAATTTGTTCCAATATCCTCCCTTGTCCACGTCTTTCCACCTCCTGCCGCCTACCCAACGCCATGCTACATTGACTCCTCCCCAGCGCCATGGCTCTCTCCTCGTTGACCTTAATATCGATGCCACCCTACTCTCGGACGCTTCCACCATCTCGTAACATGGTGGTGGTGGTCCTGCCTTTCTCCTACCATTGTGCGGTGAAGCGAGCTCACCGCACAACAACTGCAACAGTTCTGGCTCTTCCTCCTATGTTTATTTTGTGTGCCCTGTGTGGCATGGCCTTATAACATGACGACTATGTGGGCGGTTCTTGAATCGAATTCACCGATCAGTTCACCAAAAACTCCGCACTGATGGAGAAGGGAGGGCATTATAATTAACATTCTCCTCACATCAAGACTAAATACTACACCGAACTGGTGGAGAAGGGAGGGCATTATATTTAACATTCTCCTCACATCAAGGCTAAATACTACACCGAACTTACATGTGAGATCAATGGAAGGCCATAAGTATTTTATTTACTAGTGCATTGACCGACTCTTACACTCGAGACATCTTAGCTCTGATGAGTAGCGCGAGCAGCTCAAATCCCTACCTGTTGTCTTACCTTTTCATATATAGGAGTTATTACAACAATCAGAATTAACTACCAAATAGATATAATTAATATCTGGCTAGATAACTAGCAGATTATTCTACCTATACCAAGAACTGCCATACCCTATAGCAGATCATTTCCGTGACATGCATGCTTTATCAGCCCCAACCTCAGCCATAGGGACTGGTTGAAATTGCGCCCGAAGGATGCGAACAACTCCAGTGCTATCTAACGGATCAAATATATGTGAAATTATTGTTTTTCTTGAGACTATGGCTTATAAATTCAATGATGGAAAATCACAATCCCATGCCAATCATACTAATCAATCGGTGCTAATATATATAAGCTAGCCGATAGGCCATCGCATATTAAAGATCAAATTTGGCTTTTGGTCCACAGCTTTTTTTTGTTGTTGGCACCTATACTTTAGAGGTCATGTTGGTGTGTGGGGGTTAATTAATGCAGTTGCCATGCTGAGAACTTAATCATGATTTGCTCCGTATGCATGAGCTAATTGACAGTGGACTCTCAACACTATTGAGAGCGCCTCTAGAAAGAAGGAAAACTCTAGAGAGCATTACAGTCGGTCAATGTGTTTGGGAGACGAAAATCTGATACGGGTGCAGTCATGAATTGAGTGATTGTGAAAGAAGCAGCTTGGGTTTCATGATCATTGATGGTGCTCAACCACGTGGATGATTTGACTCTGTGTATTCAGTCACTGTTGATGTCGATTTCGAGTGAATATTTGAATTTTTACAGTGAAATTTGAGGCATCATTAGTCGCTTAATGACGTGTAAAGACAGCTACCCGTTTCCTGTTTCTAAACATATATTTTTGGCATCATTAGTTTGGAAAGGCAATGATAGAAAGATAAACTGATTACGATGCATGGAGAAAAGGGCTAGCTTGCTTGCTGGAAGCACTAAATATGCACTTCAAGATGAAATACAAGGTGCAAGTTAGCTAGTACACGCCTGTTACTTACTAACATAGTTTTGTGGTGGTCTATCATGCTCCTCTTCCTGTATGAATATCACAAATAAGTTTGGGAAATGAACATCACAATCTGTTCAGGCTAGAGAAATAATGCACATGACAAATACATTGCAGGTTCTTACACACATGATCTTTTCTTATTTGCAAGGTCAACTCCACCAGAATAATTAATCAAACAACGGATCTCAACACTATTAATATTATATATAAATCCACACTGGTGTCTTCGCAATTGAAGTCTGCACACCTTTAGTTTCCGAACAGGTGCAAAATTAGCTAGGTCGCCGTCACCCTATTCTTTTTCTACTCAAACACCATGTACTCTTATTTGAGATTCCAAGCTAGATAGGCCATCATGCTCTTAATGGAGAGTGATTAGTTGACATCACCATCCACACATGCTAATCAACACGCCTCGCACGCCGATCTCTCCTTGATGGAGATTGTCCTCACGGCTAAGTATTAGAAAACCCCTACTATAATATGACCAACAACACCTAATTAACTATATACCAAGCATGATCCGCGTATTGCGTAAAAGCGAATACAATATCTCCAAATGTGGTACCAGCAAAATCATACAAAATCATCCGAGAATTCCAAATGGCGCCTCGTGCGGTCGGTTGGATCTCACCGCACAGATACCCAGACCCACATGTCAGCGGACAAACCGCTGCAGGTTTGACGAAAATTTAGTTTTGTTTGCACGCATTTTCAGGTTGCTAAAAGATATAAGGTGTAGGACGCCCTCCAAACGGTCGGGAGCAAAGTTCTAAGAAGCATGGGCACAGTAGAAGTAGATACTCATGTACTTCCTTTCAAAAAAAAAAAAAAAGATACTCATGTACTTAACTCAGATAAAGAGTACTATACGGCACACACATACATCTTCGATTGTATCAATTGCATGAGTATTTAATTACTCACCGCGATTAGTATGTAGCACTATTTGACTTTACCATCTATTTTGTAGCACTATTGTTCTGAAAGACGAAGGAAGATGCGTTTTCAGTTTCTTGGCAACCGCAGATCCGGCGGTGTCGGCGGCGAAAACCGTACCATGAATTTCGTGCGGGAAAGAGCAAGAGCAAGATGAGCTCTTTCCACCTTTAAGCAGTGGCGGAGCTGCATGTTGATTATGTGGTCAATTGACAACACAAAATTTTGGTAAGCACCATAAATGCTAGTTATGAGTCCACAAGTTTGACCCCCTAAGTACTAGTTAATGACCTCACTAGTAACGCATGCATTTGATTTTAGGCTTTTGACATCGCTGAATACCAATCCTAGCTCCGCCACTGCCTTTAAGTGAGTGATTAGAGGGGAGCAAAGCCAATTAGTGCTAGTAGCACCTCAACCTTATTAAAGCTAGTTAAAGTACGCTTTGAATGTAATCTAAGCAAGTAGGATTAGGCGTGGCTAAACTACATAGTAGGAGATAAAGATCCGGGGTGTGTTCCTGTGATGCGTGCCACGTGAGTACATACGTAACGGCGGGAGAAGCTCTTGGCCGTTTTCCCAAGACTGCGAAGCTTCGCGCCGTGACGGCCTGCCTTGGCTCACGTGGGACCCAAGGTGTCGGGGGTGGCCTGTGCCAGTGGATGTGCTCACCTCCTTTCCAATTAGGACAGCCACTACTTGGGTCACAATTACAAGATTTTATTTTATCTGCTTCGGTGTATAAATTCGCTCATTTTGGTGCATACATTGTTCACAATTAAAAATCTTAAATATCTTATACTCCCTCCATAAACAAAAAGATGTCTAAGGTAGACTAAATTTGCATGTACTACACATTGAACCATATGTACATACATGTAAATTTATACTAGGTCGAGACATCCTTTTGTTAATCAGAGGAAGTAGTTGTGAATGGAGGAAATACTTTCCCTTTCAATTTTTTTCTTATGGTGCTTGATCATTGCTTTGCTTGTTGTTGCCATTGGAGGATTAGGAAATATGAATCCATGCCATACTCGCTCTCTATATTTTTTATGTGAGCTAATCCATGTTTTTCCGCATGGCTTTAACTCAAAAATACATTCGGCATGTGTATTGTGAATAAATGGACATGCATGGCTTTATCTAAAAAATACCGTGGGCATGTATATTGTGAATAAATCAAATTTCTTTATTACGTGCTTAGACGAAAATATGATGCAGAAAACAGGAAGTAGTTTGTTGCAGACGTGCAAAATGATCTTCTTAGTCTACATGAAACAGACGGAGATCCATACAACTAGGCTTGCTACTTTCTATCGTCTTTAACCACTTCACGTTGCAATGCCAACGTATTTGGATAGGCACGCAAGAAGACTCAAACATACGGCATGTTAGAACTTGTCTAACACTCTACATCATACTCCGCACGTTTATAATCAAGTCCACAACAGATGAAACATGGGTTCGAACACCACTATTACAAGATTAGATCTTATCTAAGATGTCACTATCTAATATGTTGTTGAACAGGAAATGTTCCTACTTTATATCGGTTGCTACGGCTTTACGTTGCAATTCCAACGTACACGCAAACATAATCTAACACACGACACTTCTCCACTTGTCTGACCCTAGAACTCACACTACACACGCATCTAATCGAACTCAATGCAACCAAATCATTGCTTCAAACACCACTATATAACACCAACCTTAGATCTTATCTAATATGTCGGTAGAAAATATTGAAAAAAAGAATTTACATGTTTCACTCAAAATCCTCTAACTCATATTCACCGGTAGATGCAAACGGAGCTTGGCTCTGATGGTTGGGTTCCCTGTGGTGGAACCAGCCCACCCAGGTTCAAGTCCTAGACTTGGCATGGGCGTTTGCATTTACCTGGATTTATTCCAGGATTATCCGGCGCTATTCTTTCAGTGGTACGTGACGTGCCCGTCAACAGCGAGGCGCCTGTGGTGACTTCGTCAACCTCAAGATCTGCCGGCTCAGTCCTTCAGAGGTGCTCATAGGGGTAGGGTGTGCGTGCGTGCGTTCATAGGGGTGAGTGTATGTGCGTATTTGTGAGCGTCTGTGTTGTACTGTGTTCTCAAAAAAAAAAAAATATTCACCGGTAGATATACCCAGCCAAAATGATAGGTGGGAGCTAGGCAACCTAACCCAAAGATAAGAACTGCAACTTTATACGTGTTTACGTGGCGATGACAACACATCCGGATAAACATGCGAACACACACTCAACCATACATACACACCGCTCCTAAATCTAACCCTAACTCACACGCCACACGCTTCTAACCGACCCCAAAGCAACCGAAACACGGCTTCAAACATCGATACTCCCAAATTCAACAGACGTAAGACACACACTTCCAATCGAACCCAAACCGCCGCGTCGGATCACGTATCCATGACAACAAATGCTTATGCGGCGGAGGGCGGAGGAGGTGGCGGCGGCGAAGGCGGCGCAGCGCTACGCGGGCGGGGAGGCGCTCGCGCCGCTCATGGAGGGCCCGGATCCGGAGGAGGCCGGCGACGGCGGCGGGCGCACCCGGAGGGACCGGGACGGGTGGGGCCGGTGGGTGCGCGGCCAGCTCGCGCGCGCGCCGTCCGCCGCCGGGCCGGCGCCGTCCGGCGGTGGCGCGGCGAGGCGGAACGACCTCAGGATGCTGCTCGGGGTCATGGGCGCGGCGCTCGCGCCCGTGCATGTCTGCGCCGCCGAGCCGCTCCCGCACCTCAGCATCAAGGACACCCCATTGTAAGCGCTCGCCGTTGCTTCCTTCTCTGCTTTCTCGTTCTTGCTCTAGATTGGGTTTAGTCCAGCGCTTCTATGAAATCTGCGAGTTCAACAAATCTTTCTGTCCATTTCTACGAGATTTCAGTTCTTGATTGCTGAAGCCAACTTCTCTTAGCTGGAATTAGCGTTTCTTGTGTGTGTGTTCTTAACTGCTTATCAAGTTCTGAACGGGATGAGATTCGCTGACTTGGGGTTGGCTGACTTTGTGGTGACTTTGAGTCAATGGCATGTGGACCCTGCATGTGGTGGACCCTACCTGTCGGTGAGCAAGTCACGGCTGAGCAAAGTCAGCCAATCCGCGGCCGTTCTGAACAGCAAAAAATGTTCTTTGACGTTTTCTCCGGAACGTGTTTCAGAAACTTGTTGGTTCGTTAGGAGAAACACTGTGAAAAAAGTGGGTTGTTGATGTGATGTGTGCAGTAAGGGGTTCATGCATTTGCTACAAAATTGGCATCTGAACACATTGCCACTCTGAAAAAGGGGAAATGGCTTTCCCTGTATGTTATATCCCTACTTGATGTAAAGAAGAAAGATTAAACTTAAAGCTGCGTGGTAAACTGAGTTACATGCTGTAAAAAATGGTTCTTTGACATGGCTTATGTAGCTGTCTAACAGTGAGGTCTGAATCTGATCTATGCAGGAGACTTCGTCGGCGCAGTACATTCTGCAGCAGTATCTGGCTGCCTCCGGCGGTCAGAAGCTCCTCTCTTCGGTCTGGAACGCGTATGCCATGGGGAAGGTGCGCATGGTGGCCACCGAGTGTGAGACGGCTGGCCGTGTTGTGAAGAACCGCATGGCGGCACGCTGCGCCGAGCCTGGCCGGTTCGTGCTCTGGCAGATGGCTCCGGAGATGTGGTACATTGAGCTGGCTGTTGGCGGGAGCAAGGTGCACGCCGGATGCAACGGCAAGCTCGTCTGGCGCCACACCCCATGGCTCGGCGCACATTCTGCCAAGGGACCTGTCCGCCCTCTCCGCCGCGCACTTCAGGTACGACACCGGCACCAGTTTCACCGTCTTTAGGTGGTCTTCTCTCAATTTTTTCTGTGCACAATGCATGAAACCAGAGTTTGAAGGTTATTGTTCCTTTTTTCTCTCTAGGGCCTGGATCCTTTGACCACAGCGAGCATGTTTGCTGGTGCACGCTGCATCGGCGAGAGGAAGGTGAATGGGGACGATTGCTTCATTCTGAAGCTGTGTGCTGATCCTGAGACGCTAAGAGCACGCAGCGAGGGGCTTGCAGAGATCATCAGGCATGTCCTCTTTGGGTACTTCAGCCAGAAGACCGGGCTCCTTGTCCACCTCGAGGATTCGCACCTCACCCGAATCCAGTCCACGACCGGAGGGGATGCAGTTTACTGGGAGACCACCATCAATTCGTTCATCGAGGACTACCGGCCAGTGGAGGGGATAATGATCGCACACTCTGGACGCTCGGCTGTGACCCTTTTCCGTTTCGGAGAGGTCACCATGAGCCACACAAAAACTCGCATGGAGGAGGCATGGAGCATCGAGGAGGTCGCGTTCAATGTTCCCGGTCTCTCCATGGACTGCTTCATCCCACCCACCGACATCAAGTCTGGATCCATCAGCGAGACCGTCGAGCTCCCGCACAGTGGAAAGAGCAAGGTCGGTCTTCTCCCATGCCATGGTGCTAAGGTTGCTGCTTTAGAGAAGGCTGATGGTAATGTGGCGTGGAGCGGAACCCTGCAGCGAGATTGAAAGTGATTTACGGCCGGGTTCGTACTGCTCCTTGCGGTGCTACTGACTCATTTTGATGAATGTAGGGTAGAAAGAAAGGGCTAAAGAGGGATTTGGATCTTTGGAATTCCATATGTCCCCTGTAAATAGGGAAGGTTGAGCAACCACATGGTCTTCCATATCTATCCCTGAGGAGAGGCCTTGTGTGAGAATCCTTTCTGATCTCATCCGGAGATATGATGTGGTAGGTAGTCATGTTTTTTTACTTTCTGTTTTGGTTTGGTCAGTGCCTATGGAAGAACCAGGGGTGTTCTCCTCCATCCAACCACATGATAACTAAGGATCATGGTGGTAGTGCTGCTCTTTTCTTGGTAGCAATACTAATCATCAGGCCAGCGAGGAAGAAGGATTTCTTTGCCGGTAATCAAGATTGATTTCGTCGTCTAATTTAGCAGTTCAGTGTGCTTTGGTTGTGACAGTCTCCGGTCAAACTAACTTATAGGGGAAACTGTAAGGTCCAGAGTGGTTGTTGCTCTTTTTTAGTGTTCCATGTTATGGGTCTAGCTGTTTTCCCCCCTTTGTCCTTGACGCCATCTCTCTTATTTAGTATGAGATGGTGGTTGCTGTATTCTACAGAAGATGATGTAATCCAAAAACTTCTATGAATGCCATGGATTGAGGGTGTCCTTCCTTTGTGCACACAGTTCTTCCTCCTCTTTTGCATGCTATAAAGCTAATGGTAGCATTAGCTTTGTTGCCAAATTGTCAGCTTACTATAATGCACTATCAGTGAATGCAGCTTTCTTGCATTCAGCTTCAGCTTGCAGCATGTTGGGGGCATGATTCATCAACATGCTGGTATTGGTCCCCATGTGCTTAGCCTCAGGTGCTGTGCTGCGTACTAGTATTATTATTTCGTTCTTTTTTAAGGTTTAAATTAGCTTTGCCTCTTTTGTTATCTCTTTGTGCTCCATCCCCTTAGATGCTTCAGCGCCATGATATTACACCTCAGCTTGCAATCTCATTGTGCTACTGCAAGAATAGCTGTACTCTTTAGGTCCCGTAGGGCTTTTGTTTTCTCCTTGGGAAGATCAAGATGAGACCAATGACCAAGCTCAAAGAAGAAAAGAAGTGGGTTAAATGGCTCATGGGTGATGTATATTTCCAACATGTATGTCTGTGATGGCCACCTCTCAATACCACATGCATGTTGCATTCTCTGATTTGTAAATCTTCACAGTGGTCCCTAGCTAATTTTTCTGAAATGAGAAGGTGGAATACACCCATATTCTCTAGCCATTGGCTCAAATTCTCCACATTTAACCAATCTCCTTGGCTCAAAATCATCTGGATTGAAGCTTTTGTAGGAACTTGTGGCTTACAGCATTTTACATATTTACTACATTGCTCTACCCCTGGGATTAAAACCTCAGTGTGAAAGTACCATGGGAATTATAGGGAATAATTGATGTGTATTTCCAACATGTATGTCCCTGTGCTGGCCCACTTGTCCATCTCACATTCAGTTGACTTGTTCGTTTTGTAAATCTTAACAGCAAATTTCTCAGAAAGAGAAGGTGGAGAACACCACTACTCTCAACTCTGAAGTCATTGGCTCAAATCCTCCACACTTGACCTATCTCATTGGCTCAAAACCACCACCTAGATTGAAGCTTTGCACAACTATTTGCAGATATACTGAATTTCCGGGCTTCACCCACCTAGATTGGGCCTACGTCTTTCTTCAGAACCAAAGAAAAATACTCGTATATGAAAACAAGAAGGAAGGAAGAGAAATTTATAAGAAAATCCCGTGTGATGCATGCATGACGAACCGGATCAAAAACAAACTGCATGAATCCAGCAAATCCGTGCAGCTTTTGGCGCCTTGTTAAGGAGAAAGGACCACTGTCGGCTGTCGCAGGGGGCACTCGGAGGTTGGTTGGGCTGGTTGTTAGGGGCGGCGACCTCTTTGTAGACTTGACTTTCAACAGCAAACTTCAATCAGTTATCACTCACACAGCAACAACAGGTAGGGCACCGCGATGCAAACGCACAATGGAAATGCAGATGCAAATGCACTGCTGCACCGCTCTCTTTTTTGACTTGGTGGCTCCTAAAGCCTAAAGGCTCTTTGATCAAAAGCTGCCGGCTTTACATCATCTTCTAGTGCAATTGCAGGGTACTTTGTTCTGTATTAGTAACATATTCCATTCCCTTCCAGGCCATGCCATCTTCACAAACAATGCTAGGGAGGAGAGAAATTACCTGAGTGAGTTGAAGCATTTGGTCGGTGCGAGCTTAGCTCAAATCAAGAAAGGACCTGGAAGAGGTTAGAGAACAAGGATGGTTAAAACAGTAGTTAAGTACTGTATGAAACTGCATTCTGCAGGCAATTTGCTGTAAAGTGCAGGAGGTCTGAGGAGGTTATGCAGAAGGAAAGGCTGGTCCAGTCTTACAGGGCTGTGGGGGTGCCTCAGCCTCAGTCAGATATGTTTATCATCGAAGACCGTGCGGGGAGATGTTGAACGAACGAACAAATGAACAAACAATCATGACCGAAGAAGATCTCAAACAGCTCGAGCTTTTGGATGATTCTGTATCGAAATATGGTATCGAGCCTGTGTCTATCCGCTGCGATGATTTGAAGTTCTAAGGATGACTCCAACGGGGGCGACGCAAAATAGACGCCCTTTTGGTCCGCGTTTGGTCCGTTTACGTCGTCAAAAGGACCCGTCCACGTCTGTCCTTTTCCGGCCACTGCCCCCAACGGGGCGACGCATCGAGTCCGCCCCCTAGTTTTTTTTGCAAATAAGCAGGCCCTATATGAGCCTTTTTCATTGATAGATAGGGGAGCTGGGCCACAAACGGCCAGCGTTCATCAAATAACAATTCATAAAAAGCAAATAAATAACCTATGTGTAGATGAAGCATAATCAGTTCAAATATCATAAATAAGACAATTCACAAAAGCAATCGAAATAATTCATCAAGTACTTATTATTACAATCCAAATAGTTCGAACAAACACAAACAGTTTTACAAATAATAAATTGTTCAATGCATTACAAACCAAATAAATAAATGCAGTAGTTCATCAAATGGAACTACTGCCCCTGTCCACCCTGGTTGCCGTAGTGCTGCCAGACATGCTCCACCAAATCATTTTGGAGCCGATTATGGGACTCCTTCTCACGAATGTCACGGTGGAAGTCGAAGAACTGAGCAAATGTGGACGGTCCCTGAGGCTCAACCAACTTACCCCGGAACTGCCATGTCTGATCACTCAAGCCCTCGTCACGTTCGTCCTCCACAATCATGTTGTGCATGATCACGCACGCTGTCATGACCTCCCACAGCTGGTCCTTGTCCCATGTCCAAGCAGGATGGCGCACAATAGCCTATCGGGACTGTAGAGCACCGAATGCACGCTCTACATCCTTTCTTGCAGCCTCTTGCTGCTTGGTAAACCTCCTCTTCTTCTCATCATTGGGATTGGGGATTGTCTTGACAAATGTTGTCCATGTGAGGTAGATCCCATCAGCAAGGTAATAGGGCTTGTCGTATTGGTTACCATTGATCTCAAAGGTCACCTGGGGTGCCAGGCCATTGGAGAGCCTATTGAACACCGGAGACCGCTGGAGCACATTGATGTCATTGTGTGCGCAGGCCATGCCAAAGAACGAGTGCCAAATCCAGATGTCCTGTGATGCCACGGCCTCAAGTATGACCGTGCAGGCCCCAACATGGCCCTTGTACTGCCCCTGCCAAGCAAATGGGCAGTTCCTCCACTCCCAGTGTATACAGTCTATGCTCCCGAGCATTCCGGGGAAGCCTCTTGCCTCGTTGATTGCCAGGAGGCGAGTCATGTCGGCAGCATTGGGCTCCCGCAGGTACTCCGGCCCGAACAACTGCACCACGGCCGCGCAGAACTTGTACATGGCTTCCAGGCACGTGGACTCGCTCATGCGCACATACTCGTCCACAAGATCGCCGGCAATCCTATACGCAAGCATTCGAATGGCGGCGGTGCACTTCTGGTACGAGGAGAAGCCCCTCATACCACATGCATCGGGCTTGCACATGAAGTGGTCATCATAATGCATCACGCCCACTTGGATGCGGTTGAACAAGGACCTCCTCATCCGGAAACGGCGCCGGAAAACCTTGGGAGGGTAAGTGGGTTTATGGGGACGAAAGTAGTCCCCATACAGCTGGATTTGGCCAGCCGAGCAGGAGAATGGCCCGGCAAGGAGCCTCGGAACACCGGCCGCATCCTCTCTATGTACTCGTTGACGATGAGGGTGGCCACCAGGCCGTCGCTGTCATCATCGTCGGAGGAATCGTCCGAGGATGACCGCTGCATGATGTGGTTCTTGTAGAACCACTCATCTGCGCTATCCATGGCTGAGGGGCGTACCTGATTAGCCGGGGCGAACGGCCGAACACCTTGTGGGCGGCGTGTCTGTCGCGGGCGCTGTGGACGCTCCTGGCCGCAAGATTCGCCGGTGACGGTGGGGAAGCACCTGCTCCGGTGACAGCGGGGAAGCACCTGCTCCGGTGACGGTGTCCCCGGATGGCCTGCGGTGCCAAATCGATGGTGCGGCGGCGGGTGGCGGCGAGAGGGGCGAAGGAGGAGGAGATTGGGGTGGGAATGGTCTGACTTGCGGGCCAGGGGCGGACTAGGGCAGGACACAAAAGAGCTCCGCCGCGCGTCCGGGGCCGACGCATCGGTGGCCCAAATTTGGGCCAGGGATGCGTCGCGGCAGACAAAAAAACGGACCGCGGTCAGTTTGCGTCGCCCTGTTGGGCCGTCTTTTTGGCCCTCGCGGACAGGAACGGACCGACGCGAACTCGATGCGTCGGCCCGTTGGAGTCATCCTAACCACAGCAACATATGGTTGAGAAAAAAGAAACCAGGAAGGTGAACTCCTGCTCCATCACCGAATCACACACGCCATGTTTTCTCATCAAGGTTCCCCAGTGGAAAAAAATATGGTATAATCAACCAGGTGGACACAATAATGGTCGCTTAAACATATCAAAATATTCTCGTTCAAGTATCTGGGTACTTCACCCGACAATGCAAAAAAAACGAGGTCACACTACTTAACACTCATGTACATGTGCTGACCATATTCATAACAACAACTCTGCAAACGGAAAAATGCTGCACCAGGACCGGTGAAATAGTATCGAAAAAGATACAACATGCCGCCTGATGAATCCCATTTCGTACGTCACAGGCCGTTAGCACAAGCGCTGGATTCGGCCTTCCTTTTCCTTTCCATGAGTAGCTCTACTCTTCTCATTTTTTTCTCCTTGCTGATCTGTGTATCGCAGGGCATAATATACAGGTTAGTCACATTAGGAGTGGGAACAAACGGTTACCATGCCATACAAAATTAGCAATAGCGCTAAGCTTCTGTCAGATGCGAAGAAGGAAGATGAACTAGCTTCTCTAAGCCGGTTTTAGCTGGTGTGACTTCCAGCTGTTTTTGTACACCCCTAAAAATTCCCTTTCTAAGTAACCTCAAAAGGCCATCACGGTTCAGTGGACAGAAATGTAGTTTCAGACATCCATATAAGCATGATATTATCATGGTCTTTGCGGTATTAGAAATGCGCCCAAACAAATCCTCAGAAAAAAAACATGGATATATACCGTGTGGATCTTGGTAAGATTGATACATGTTTTGGTACTATTGGGGTTCAGATGTGGTACATACCAAAAAAAAAAGATTATGTGGTTCATGTGTAAGAATTTTGTCATGTTTTTTGGAATGGTAGAAATATACAAATCACAGACGGTAGTAGTGACACAGTATTACGGTAAAAGCAACTCTAAGTTACCAAAAACACACTGAAAAACCACCCCAAAATATTGGCAAGCCAACCATTGCACAACTACAATAAATAATGATAAAGGCAAGTGCGCCCAAGTATTTACAGATACTCATCCAACAATGAATCCACATGCACATGTAGAAAATACTAAACAAAAAGGGAATATAAGTTGCTGGTGACAGAATATATTTTATGGATTGATGCATATAAGTATAAGAAAATGTACCATGATTGCATTATAAAGACCTCTCTTCTTGCGGGACATGAGAGCCAAAGCAATGTCGTTATCGTCCCTCTCAGCTTGCTTAAGAGGATCATCCACATTATCGTTATTTTCCACAGCATCACGTTTGTCCCCAACACAAGGTGGATCAACCGCCTTCTTACTTGACAAATTAGAGGAAGTATTTCCCTCTGTTTCCATCTTCAACTCCTCGTGGTATTGTTTCTCTTGCAGCATCTTCCATTACAAAAAGCAAAATGCATAAAATCTTAAAACATCAACAGAATTAACAAGTAAATCATGTAATGAAACAAGGAGCTAACCTTCCTCTTCTTTTCAGCCGCCTTCATTATTCTCCGATCTCGAGGCATTCGCGGATAAAATCTAGCACCCTAAATTCCGTAACACATGAGCCGAATAGAACACAGTGAACTGGGGAATCAACTTCACATTTGCACTAAATTACTAGCAGCACGCAACTTTAAATCATGGCAAGTTGAACTAATTAATAGCTAATCGAAGTTGCCTTCGAGCCGGCACATGTAATTGCTAAAAAAAAACTCCCACACGGCTGATCAACTCAGGACATCCGAAAATTCCCGATCAAGCGATCGTGTCCAGAAGCAACACCTAAGAGACAATGGGGACTACATGGAGAAAACCCTGGGAATAAAGGAAGGACGAAGAGATGGTTACCTGGAGTGCGGTAGAGCTTCGGCGTGGCGGCGGCGGCGTCGACGGCAGCGATCGATCTTCAGGGGATGGAGGACAACGAGAGAGGGGAAGGTGGGGTTTGGGCTTGGGTTTACGAGTCGCGTCCCACATGCCAAGTCTAGCGATGCCGGCCCAAGACGAAGATGGGCCGCATTGACATGAGGGGCGATGGTGGCCATGTACTGCAAATACCGGATGGCTCCCTGGCAATGATGGGCTTTCTCAAGGCCACGCTGGCTTGTTTCGAGCAAAAATAATTCACTTTGTTTTTCCGCAAAAAAATTCTAATCAAATATTTTCACGAGAAATAGTGTGAGCGCAGGAGAAAAAGTTTTTTCTGATAACAGGAAAAGAAAACAAGAACCGTTACGCTTACCGCTTGCGCCGCTTGGATTGGCGTTTAGATTTACGCTCCGAGAAATACGCCCGGATGGTATCGTTAGTTTACGGAGGGTCAGAGGTACGTGAAATATTCCTGGCCAATTCCGGCCCAATTACCCGGCATCCAAGCGGGGCCTTACGGGTGGAGTGGTTAGTGGAGGCAGGTTCACCTCCAATGCCTTGTAATTATCCTTGCTGAACCTTATAACATTTCTTTCAAGATTAATTCAATGCTATGCAGATCTTCTGCAGGTCCTTAAAAAGACATGTACGATATCTATTTGACCGAGAATCAAACTTACCCGAGTTTTTTTCCCAAAGGTACAGATATTTCGACCGAAAACTTAGCCGAGAAAAGAATAACCCTGTCAATTGCAAATGCTGATACGAATCAGTTGACTGATCGAGCCATTCTACCATCCCGAATCAATCAACTCGCATGCGGTATTGATTAATCACATAGCAGTACTATTCTATGATATCCGTGACCCTGGTATCAAGCTAGTATTGCGACGTCGCCGGTGGAAAATTTGCTCGGCTGCAAGTTGGCCTGAAATAATTGGGTGCAGTAGCAGCCATCTCTGATCTCTTGGTGGAGAGATCTCTCGTCGTCGTCGTCGATATTTCAGCGTTTGCCTGGCAATCTAGCTAGTTTATACACACTGACTGTACAATACAAACCCAGGGAAGAAAACAATGGCGACGGACTCGACGGGATCGGTGGCCTTCGTCGCGGTGCCGTTCCCTGCGCAGGGCCACCTGAACCAGCTGCTGCACCTTTCCCTGCTGGTTGCGTCGCGGTCACGGGGGCTGTCGGTGCACTACGCGGCGCCCGCCGCTCACCTCCGGCAGGCGCGGTCGCGCGTGCACGGCTGGGACCCCGACGCCCTCGGCTCCATCCACTTCCACAACCTCGACGTCTCCACGTACGAGTCCCCGGCTCCCGACCCGACGGCGCCGTCTCCCTTCCCCAACCACCTGCTTCCCATGTGGGAGGCCTTTGCCGTCACCGCGAACGCGCCTCTCGCGGTGCTTCTCCGGGGCCTCTCGGCCACGCACCGCCTCGTGGTGGTCGTGTACGACCGGCTCAACTCCTTCGCCGCGGTGGAGGCGGCGCGGCTGGGCAACGGCGAGGCCTACGGGCTGCAGTGCGTGGCCATCTCGTACCACCTCGGGTGGCTCGACGCCGGGCACCGGCTCCTACGCGACAACGGACTCCGGTACACCCCCGTCGACGTGTCCATGTCCAAGGACTTCGTGGAGTACATGGTCCGGACGACGGCGGAGGTGCGGGACGGGGGAGGACGAGGTGTGGCCTCCGCCGCAGGGCTCGTCATGAACACGTGCCGCGCGCTGGAGGGCGAGTTCATCGACGCCATCGCCGAGCTCCCGGAGTCCATGGACCAGAAGCTCTTCGCCGTCGGCCCACTCATCCCGCTTCTGGAGGCCAGCGCGCGCACAACGCCGGGAAAGAAGACGCGGCGGCACGAGTGCATGTACTGGCTGGACGCGCAGCCTCCGGCATCAGTGCTCTTTCAGAGAAGAGCAGATCGCCGAGCTAGCCAAGGCGCTCAAGGGCAGCAATCAGAGGTTCATCTGGGTGCTGCGCGACGCCGACCGTGCCGACATATTCGCAGAGGCGTCCGGCAACAGCCGGCACGACCAGCTGCTGTCCGAGTTCACTGAAGACACCGAGGGCACGGGGCTAGTGATCACCGGGTGGGCGCCGCAGCTGGAGATCCTGGCGCACGGCGCCACGGCGGCGTTCATGAGCCACTGCGGCTGGAACTCGACCTTGGAGAGCCTGACCCACGGCAAGCCGATCCTCGCGTGGCCAATGCACTCGGACCAGCCCTGGGACGCCGAGCTCCTCTGCAAGTACCTCAGGGTCGCGGTCCTCGTGAGGCCGTGCGAGAAGCACGCTGAGGTGGTGCCGGCGCAGGACATCCAGGAGGTGATCCAGGAGGCGATGCTCTCAGGAAATGGAATGGCGATGCGGCAGCGGGCGAAGGTTCTGGGGGAAACAGTTCGTGCTTCTGTCACGGAAGGAGGCTCCTCCAGCCAGGACCTGGACCGCTTCGTTGCTCACATCACAAGGTGAGGTGATTGGGGAGGTTCTAGCTAGTTACCGATTGGCTACTGAAACATATTGCCGGACAGCTGCCCTAGGAACAAAATTCACAAGACTTGAATCTTATTTTAAGGGTAAAAAGAGTTGTCACAACAAGCATATGCACCAACGTTCGCAAAAAAAAAAAGTTCCGTGAATTATTAAGGCAGTGACACGTGTCTCTTTGTTCAGTCTTTGTTGTACATGTCAGCTATTCAATAATCTCATGTATAGGCAGAGTTCAGATTTTTTATGTAACTGACCACATATTGTGTTTTTACGAACGTTTTCTTGGATAATGAAGACTTACGACTTCACTGTCCAAGCGTAATCCCTGTTATTTACATATTGGCATACATAGGCTTCAAATTGATAGTTCTAGGGTTGAACGGATCTTTCTTTTGTTAAGATCTAGCTTGTTAATTATAAGTGAATGTACCTTCAACGATTGCACCAAGAGTGGAGGATGTGGCTTTTGTAGTATCAGGGATAACTTCCAGGCCTCCAGGGCAATGTGAAAACTGACTTATCATTAAGCTGAAACAGTTTTCCAGGGCAATGTGCAAGGAAATAAACGCCCACAGTTTTCCAGGGCAATGTGCAAGGATGCATATAGACTTTAAGCTGAAACAATAGCTTGCATGAAGGCTATCGAGTCCAAAACTGACGCAACTACTCTTTTCGGCAAGCTCTTCTGTCTTGTGACCATGATTGGCTTGCCATCGTGTGCTTTTCAAGGATGCGAAATAGCATCGACTTATCATTACTTTTTCCTGACTTCACAGTTTGTCAAAAGGAAAAAATTAGAAGGAAATAAACGCCCACCGTGGGGCTCGAACCCACGGCCACAAGGTTAAGAGCCTTGCGCTCTACCAACTGAGCTAGACGGGCTCTGTTCATTGTCACAATTTTCTGGCCAAAAGTTAAACAAACTTCCTCATTAATCAAGATAGTATAGAACCATTGGTTGGAATAATTGATGATGCCAAGCAAAATTCAAGACTTTCCCAAATGAAAGATTTGTATTTATGCCAGCTCGGTTCAGAATAAAGTCAAAGTTCCATGCACCAGTAACAGCACCTTATTAATCCGCAAAACAAAAGTAAGAGCTCCCTTTTGGTACTAATACAATTTGCTGCTCTCTTTTTTTTTAACAAACATTTTTGCTGCTATCATGAAAGAATAAAGCATACATGCTAGTTACCTGGGATGCCGGTACACTTTTGATTATCTATTTTGCATTTGGCATGCCTACATAACCAACCAGAGGAAGATGCACAAAATTAGAGTTATTTCTGCAACAGGCCTACAACATTATATCTGTATCATATCATTGTGCCAAATATAACATATTTTGCACCTCTTCTAAGGCCCATGTCCAGCCTGCCAAAAGATACGTCTTACGCAAAAAAAAACAGCAGTTTACATAAATAGTGAGATGACATCGCAGTAGCCAAACACTTATCGAGGCCTCATTAATCGCTGTGGGCAGAACAGAAGTTACAGAACCAGGTAAAGTTCTCAATTAATTTCTGGTTAAGGAAGCCAACAGGATCGAACATGGGACAACAGAATGACTGAAAGATTCATCTCCACAGAAGGCATTACTTTAGCTCAAGACCTCCCTAATGGTACAACTATCTCTCCAGAATCAGTGTAGTTGACTGGTATCTTTCCACAGATGAAAATGGCTACTACTACCTCCGTATCAAAATATAAGATGTTCTAGCATTTTTCTAATACGGATGTACCTAGACACGTATTAGTGTGTATATTCGCTCATTTTAGCCCCTATGTAGTCCGTATTGATATATCTAAAACATCTTATATTTTAATACGGAGGAGTAAACTATTATACCTTCATCCCGGTCATCATGCGCGCTTCAACATCTTCAGGACAGTCGATGCATCACAGCAGCAGTGCCAAACAGCCTTCTGGATCGACGAGCAGTTGCTAATTTGGATCATTTCAGTCACTACAGCTTCAACTAGTAAAGAGAAAAGTGCAAAATCTATTCTCTTTCAGTCACTATAGGACCAGGAAACACCGAAAGAGCGGGAACAAGCCTAAAATAGATATATCATGACCTCCAGGCTAAAATGGTTGCAAAATGGCAGCTCAAGTCGTATTCCCTCGAGCTTCAGGCTAGTCATCGTTGACTGAATGTAACTGACTCTGTAGTGGCCCTATTATATCTGGTACTTGTTCGATATCTTTGGTTGGCTGAGAAAAGCAGAAAAACTCTATTACAATTTCGTCAAATCTCTGGAGAAAAAATGAGAAAAAACAGGGGTAAATGAAGTGCACCTGCAGGAATTCTAGGAGGCACCATATGAGGTAGTTTATGATCATCACAAGGCAAAACAGTTTGCCTGCCCAAGCTCCACATGCGAGGTTCTACGCCATTATAGAAACACAGACATTAGTTGCTTTTTGAAAAATGCAAGTGGTACTGCACAGACACTGACTTGCAGAACTAAACCATTATATGGAACATAACAGAAAATAGTCGACAGCAACGAGGACAATATATTCAACTACTGTAAGAAGATCAAAAGGGAAAACTATTGTTTCAGCTACAACTACTTATTCTGAAATGGCAGAAAAGTACAGTCAGTATTCCGCTTTATACTCACTGGGGAAGACGGCCTAGCAAATTTGTATCTGTGGACTGCATTGCACGGTCGTACACGATCTCTGTTCTTTTGGCCACATCATCCCAACTGTAGAGTCTTTTCATCTATGAGGCGCAATAGATTGATTAAGCATGAAACAATTTGCATATAAAGTTTGTACTAGAGGAAAAAGCTGATGCAGGATGCCCATTTCTGTAAATGGTCCAATGCATAATAAGGTCGCAAGCCAGGTGTATAGAGTCGAAACTCACCCGAAGATGCATAGTTTGGGGTTCTATGCCAGGAAGTATGTCAATAGCTTTCTTCACAGCTCGCACCATGTCTTCTGGGTCTGGTTCTGCAAGTACTATCATGTCATCTGGTAGGACCTGTAAAAATAGTCGTTTATAGGGAGCTGCAAATTGCCCAACTAGCTGAGAAGATTTATGGTTGTTGACTACGAAAAACTATTGGAAATCGTAAATGACATATACCTCCGGAACTCCTCCGACTCTAGTGCTTACTGTCAGCAGTCCACAGCTTGCTGCCTCCAAAATGGCTATGCAAAATGCTTCTGTAAGCGAACTACAATAGGGAAAGGCCAAGTTTCAGTACTACTATGGTTAACAATTGCACTCTGCTCAACGGTCATAAACAAGGTTAATTTATCTACCTTCTAGTTTCCCAAATAGTACTAAGATTATGCTTGAAGTGAAATTAAAACGGAACGAAAAGCTCTTTTCTTTCTGTTTGCACTGGATCCATGTAATACATACTTAAAAGTTCCAGAAGAAATACTCCGTCAACATTACTACGCTCAATTTTATGATAATCTAAGTACATGTTTGAAAAACTAGATGTTCACAATAACAATTCAATGATCTGGTACAAGAATGACCAAGTGCAGGAAGGATCCACTGGATCCGATATGGCTTAAAATTATCTGTTCGAGGAGCGCGCTAAGCATTCCAAACATTCAAATACAACAATTTAGCGACCCTGCTAATGGTAGTGATCATTTCCACAGAAGCCTTGGGTTTTTCAGAGTTGAGCGGACAATTTTAGTAAAAGTAATTCTCTTTGTCGGAATACAAAGTGAAAGATGGAACACACAGGACTACTGCAGCACACCTAGGTATCATACAGTAATCGACGGAAAATAGAAAGACAGAAAAACAGAAAAAGGTACATATATCACACAATCCAGATGAAGAGGGATAAATGGATGAAGAAATGATATGGGGAGGACAGAGGACGTGAAGCCTAATTTTAGGACTCCACCGAATTAGTCTTTGTAATAATTATTTTGGGTTTATTTGCATTTTCTATTATGGTCATGTTCGGTTTGGGCCTGTCTAAACCGAACCATAGTTGGGTCCATTGTGTGGCCGCACCACCCCTCCATATAAGGAGTGGCCGGCCTAGGGTTTTAGGGGTCCAGAATTTTAGTCTAAAACTATCTCGTGTGAGTTAGGGTTGAATCATCCCTCCGGGGACGGCGCTGCCAAGTTATCAATAAAATTTGCTGTGAAGGTTCTTGTGGTTCTCTTCAAGAATTATCTAGCTCTAGGTTTGAGGCGTGTTGATTCCATCACGTTGCTTGCTGGATCTTAATCCTCATCTTCAGGTATCACCATTGGTGCTATTGGGAGGTTTCTATCCTGGTTTGTACTCGCTGTGAAAGATCGGGCAAAAACTCATAGGATCATCCCCTTGATCCTTATCAAGAAACATATTTGAAACAGAAAACAATGAAAATTCAGAAAACTACCTGTTAAGAAATATATGACCAGATATCAGAACAGATTGCACTTGAGCATGAGGTACAGCCCCTAGCATCTCAACTCTATCCTGAAGGGAGAACTTCTCCCTCATCTCTTCAAGTCGCACACGTTTTGGACCATCACCTCCAACAATAAAGTAACCTGACAAATCCATAGATTTATTAATCGAGGGAACACAAGGAGATCCAAAACGACGTAGAGTAAGAAGGTAAAGATGCAACATGATAATGTAGGAAACAAAATATTCTATGAAGCTGAACTGACACCCAATTTATTATACAGATCAGACCAGAAAGGATGACACTGATAAAACCAGTATTTCTATATGCTGAATAACTAATCTATTTGGTTGAGTGCATAATTGTAGTTCAGCTTCTCCTGTTCCATGCATGACTCATGCAAAGAGAAGCTGTAGTTATAACCCACCTTTGGAAACAGACGGCATACTTCTGGAATAACTTCAACAAGAAGGTCAGCACCTTTTCGATATACTAATCTACTTATCACAACAATGATGATTTCATCGCGACTTAAGCGGTTGGGGGAGGGAGTAAACATTGCAGTATCCACAACATTAGGGACCATGAAAACCTTCTCTGGAGATATCCCTGACCTCAAGACAGTGTTCTCTTTGCTTGTGTGAGACACACATATGGCCTGATCAATATCTGCAAGAGTAAACTGCAGCACCTTATTCATGTGAATGCTTCCAACGTCAGCGAAACCATAAAGCGAGTGGTCTGTGAAGACGACTTTGTACCCCATCGTCCTAGCATGCATTAATGCTTCATGGCACAGTGTAGAAAAGGCCTGATGTCCATGCACAACAGAAATCCTCTCACGGATAAGAATGGTCCTTATAATTGGAAACGTCATGAATAATGTCGGCAGTGTATTTTGCATAAGGAATGGCCTCCATGGCACATAATAAACCTTCAATCCGCCGGTAACATATCGTACCCCAGAACGATTTCCATATGCATGTGTCATGACAATAACCTACAGAAGAGCACACCGAATTTGATAAAATGTTAACACATATATTGGTACCATAAGTTACTTTGAACACACCTATTATGCTCGTTGTGTTCATTAGAAGGTAAGATCTACAAAGCAGTGCATCCTCAAACAGAAACTATATGCAATAACAACAAAGCCTTTTGTTCCCAAACAAGTTGGAGAAGGCTAAGCAGAAACTATATGCATGCTCCCAAACAACTGGCAAAACAAAGAGGGCCCCAAATGGTGCACTTATGTGGATACTGCAGACTGATAAGAGCGGATGAATCAAATGCATGTCCATGAGCTCATCTAACATCCTTGAACCTAAATGAGCAGGATAGTAAATAGTTTGTTCGGAAAAGACCTTATGACCAAGCTTCAGCAGGCATTGAGATAGATAATAGATGTGGCTTTCCACACCACCAAAGTTTGGGAAGAAAAAGTCGGACACCATAAGAATTCTGTGCTTCCTGCTTATCCCATCCATTGCCATGAAACCTGAAATAACAAAAACCAGATTATCATCTGATTAACTGAGATCCATTAAAGGAAACGAGACTCCGAACAGAGCGAGCTAGTGAAATTTCAATCACCTCATATGATCCATACTAAATCACTAACGTAATTGGAACTAAAATTTCCAACATACACTCATAGACGTGATGCACGAATGTATCATCGGTTAACTGTTAACATACTCGTGCGTTCGTACATGCATCAAAAAGTCTATACATAGCATACATGACGGCTATTTAACACAGGAAGGAAATATGCAAACCAACAAGAGCGGTAGTCTTCTGATGGCAACATGTATCGGCAAGTCCATTCCAATCACAATTTAACTACCACATGATGTTAGAGACAGCAGGGGAGAATGCTACCTTAATACGTAGGGGTATGGTATGTACTGTAATATCTAAGTGCAATTTCTTCACTGGTCACTGCCAATCCAGCAGGCTCAGCGGGAGGCCTCCCAAACACGTAGGCTGCTCCCTGCACCTCCAGCCAGCTTAACTTACTCACTGTAACTTCTCCCCTCACTCGATTCCTCCGTAAATAGGCTAACTATCGATCGATTTCATCTTCGCTCTCTCAATCCCCTTCAAGTTCGGAGAAATTCCGTCTCGCGGACCTAGGGTTTCCGAGATACGTATGCACTTGTGTTCTGGGGCATAGGAGGAGAAGGTAAGAGGGGGCAGGGGAGAGGAAATGTGGTGTACCTGCTCTCCAGGCCGTGCTCTGGTCGCCGGCCGCCGGAGATGTGGACGAACAGAGGAGGCGAGAGGCTGACCTGCTGCGTTGGGTGGGGGCGTGTATTAAGATTTGTGGGACCTGCTGTAAGCGTCTGGATGTAACACTGGTCTCCCGAGATCCAGTGCTCTGTTACTGAAAAACATCGAAAATTTTGCAACAAAAAAAAACATCGAAATCATATTCGAGAGAGTAACAAATTCCGATACAATTTCGGAAGGGATGTAGCTAATGGTTTGTATTCCACAAACGTGCAGAACATAGATTCAAATACTTTGTATGTTGAACTACACAAAAAAAGACAACAGTGTGAATCTAAGTATGCACGTTTTATAAATTGTTACCTTCTATTGCGACCAATCCTCTGCTGCCCCCCGTGTTGCCTCCTCTGGCGACTCAGGGGAACACTAAAAACGCCACGGCCGCCAAGGTCTCCCGCCCCGTCGGCAAAGCTGGCCACGTCCAAGGAAGGTGGCGGCGGGCGTGTTTCTCCAGGCTCGTCTCTCGTGTGTGCGTGCGGCAACAACTCAGCGACGAAGGCAAGGATTGGCGTGTTGGTAAGGCGGAGGGCGTCGACCGACGGCGCAGCGGTTGATAGTGGCGAAGCTACAACATCTAGGACCAGGGTGCCCAGATGGTGTCACAACACATAAAAACCATTTTTAAGGGTACATACATGGTGGAAAAATGTTATTTTGCAAAGAAGATGTTGCTTACCGAGAAATATTACAGGAATAGGTGAGTGGGTGAGAGGGTGGGCCCCGAGTGAAAATGTTGGGGGGGGGGGGGGGGGGGGGGGCGTGTAAGGGTAGGGGCCAATTAGCGGCAGACACGTTCGTCCATAAGAGGGAGTCGGTAGGCAATTCATCGTAAGTTTAGCATTTCTGATACAATAACTACAAACAAATTTGGCAACTCACTCACTACTAGTCAGTATTAACTCCCCGCTTTATTAGCTTACGCTCATGGTAAAAGAAGGATTACTCGGTTTAAAATTGTTCGATAATCCTAATACATATTTCGGATCTTATTTGTATCCGGGTGTCAAATCGAAATCAGTGACGTATTAATACGGAAGTTTTTTTTGTGGATTACCGAGATTTATTTTTGGAGGTGGCGTCGAGACTGGACGCTGCGGTCAGGGAGTTACTCTCCCGGTATGGGTGGCAACATAGACTCCCGATAGACCTACCAGCATCTTAGGCGGATCTACAATTTTTCATTCTGGTATGTAATTCGCCTTTTTACTTTTTGGTTACCGACTGCACTAGTGGGAAAAAGACTAACAGTGGCGCACCAAAACCACTTTCTGTGGCGCACTCCCAGAATTTCCTGATGCGCCATAGAATCGTCGCCACAAAAATATAATTTCTGTGACGCACCTCGGCATGCTCCACGGAGATCAAACTTTCTGTGGCGCACCCAGCGTGGTGCGCCACAGAAAATATGAGGGCAGGGCCCAGACATGGAAATTTTGTGGCGCACCCTCTCCTGATGCGCCACAGAAAGTGGTGCGCCACAGAAATTATGAAACAGGAATACACATTTTTTTTGCTGTACAAACACAGGTATATACATGATTTATACAGATTTATGCAGAAATACAAATATATTTGACAGGTATATAAACATTGATATACATTAATCACTATTTCATCACACATATTACTTAGTGTGCCCGAGATACATACACATAGTCACAAAAGTGCCGAATGTTTACACAATTAGTTATGATACAAACAGAAGTTCATCATTTCACACTACATATTACAAACCAAGTGTTCACCACCTAACTAGGATCAAATGTAGTACACATAGGCTCCCTAACACCACCTGGTGTTAGGGAGCCACAGAATGTTGGATTTCTGTGGCGCACCACCCACGGTGTGCCACAGAATGTTGCATTTCTGCGGCACACCAGCCACGGTGTGCCACAGAATGTTGGCTTTCTGTGGCGCACCAGCCAACCTAGGTCCAATAATTGCACGTGGGACCCACTGGATTTCTGTGGCGCATGTGTGCTCATGCGCCACAAAATCTTTACTTTCTGTGGCGCATGAGTGCCCATGCGCCACAGATTTCTGTGGCGCATGGCCACCGAATGCGGCACAGAAAGGCAAACATTTCTGTGGCACACCCCTTGCCATGTGCCATAGAAAAATTTCTGTGGCGCACCAATTAAGGGTGCGCCACAGAATGCCATGTCACCTATATAGGGTTTCCCTACTAGTGCTGGTGTGATGGTGAACTGGTGGCTATGTGCATCTTGGCTATGCAGAGGCCGTGTGTAATGCTTAAACCTTTTCAGTAACTAGTGGCAGTGGTGATATAGAAAGAGGGTGTTTGTGATTCTTTTTGAAGCTTGGGTTTGTGATTCTTGATAGCCCAGCTCACCTTGGCCAACCGCCTGATACGTCTCCAACGTATCCATAATTTCTGCTGTTCCATGCTTATATTATACCATTTGCTACATGTTTTATATACACTTCGTATCACTTTTATGCATTTTCTGGGACTAACCTATTAACAAGATGCCACAGTGTCAGTTCCCTGTTTTCTGCTGTTTTTGGTTTCAGAAAGTTACTTCTGGAAATA
This sequence comes from Poa pratensis, assembly GCA_947311845.1. Taxonomy (NCBI): domain Eukaryota; kingdom Viridiplantae; phylum Streptophyta; class Magnoliopsida; order Poales; family Poaceae; genus Poa; species Poa pratensis. The sequence goes on along the minus strand of CAMZMU010000044.1, from coordinate 63,661,549 downwards.
TTCTCGGAATTGCACGAAACAAAAGGCCAGGTCCCTATTTTTCCAGCACGTACACGGAGTCCGAAGGAGAGACGAAGGAGAGCCACGAGGTGGCCAAACCACACCCAGGCGCGGCAGTGGGCCCAGCCGCGCCACCTGGTGGTTTGGGCCCCTCGGGGGTCCGCCGACATCGCCCCTTCGCCTATTTATTCCCCGAGACGCGAAAACCCTAAAACACCGAGCCTTTCATCCAGAACATATTCGCTGCCGCCGTCGTCGTCAACCCTAACTCGGGGGGGTTCCTGAAGCTCTTCCCGGCACCCTGCCGGAGAGGGGAATCATCACCGGAGGGCTCTACATCGCCATGCCCGCCTCCGGAGTGATGCGTGAGTAGTTCATCCTTGGACTACGGGTACATAGCAGTAGCTAGATGGTTGTCTTCTCCACTTGTGCCATCATGTTTAGATCTTGTGAGCTGCCTATCATGATCAAGATCATCTTATTGTAATGCTACATGTCGTGTTTGCTGGGATCTGACTTATATTGATACCTATGTGGAGCTGAATATTATATTATCATGTCTATGTCATTTGTGATCTTGCATGCTCTCCGTTACTTGATGAAGCCTTGGCCACGTGAATACTTGTAACTCCAAGAGGGGGTATTTATGCATGATAGTTGGGTTCAACCTCTATTTAACCTGGGATAGTGACAGCAAGTTCTAAGGTTGTAGATGTGTTGTTGCCAATAGGGATAAAACAGCAATGCTTTATTCAAGGATGAATGTATTGTTTACATTACGCACATTACTTAATGCAATTGTCTGTTGCTTGCAACTTAATACTGAAAGGGGTACGGATGTTAACCGGAAAGTGGACTATTTAGGCATAGATGCATGCTGGATAGCGGTCTATGTACTTTGTCGTAATGCCCAAATGAATCTCATAGTAGACACCACAGCTCACACATGCATGTTATATGCACTTATCAATTGTCAATTGCCCAGCTGTAATTTGTTTACCCAGCATGTTAGTTATCTTATTGGAGAGACACCACTAGTGAACTGTGGACCCCGGTCCATTCTTTTACATCTGAAATACAATCTACTGCAATCATTGTTCTCTACTGTTTTATGCAAACAAACATCATTTTCCATTCGATACGTTTAACCCTTTGTTTTCAGCAAGCCGGTGAGATTGACAACCTCACTGTTAAGTTGGGGCAAAGTAATTTCGTTGTGTTGTGCAGGTTCCACGTTGACACCGGAATCCCTGGTGTTGCGCCGCACTACACTCCTTCACCAACACCTTCGAAGCAAACCTCGTTTTCTTGCTGGATCGATTAAACCTTGGTTTCATACTGAGGGAAAACTTACTGCTGCACTCATCATACCTTCCTCTTGGGGTTCCCAACTGACGTGTGACGTACAAGCATTGTTTCTGGCACTATTGCCGGGGAGATATTCCCTCGTCAACTTAGAGCCACCACCGCCTCACCCCCAACCCGTGCGCTGCAGCAAGGGGCTGAGCCGAGACCCCGTTGCACCACGCCTTAATGTCGCGAGGTGATCATTTTCGTGGTTTCGCCCCAGAGTCTACCAATGGTGAAGATGAACAATGGACCATGATCGAAGAGCTTAAGTTGCATAAAAAATCCACCACGGCTTCCAATGCATCTCTATCGGGTCATGTTCCTCGGTTACGCCTCGCAGCCTACCGACGCAGTAGTTGAAGAAGGCTATGAAATATCTCGAATTACATCACAAATCGAACAGCCAGAAAATCAAATGAGTTCAAGAATTATTAGGTTATTTGAAAACAACATGAGCGAAAAAAGTATTGGATGATTATCAGGCACGCAAGGTGCCTTTTCTTCAAGTGAGATAACCTTTTTTATCTAACTGGCAGTTTTTTTTACCAAATATACATGGAGTACGTGTATGTTCTGGAGTAGGTAATACCTCAAGCTCTTACCTGCAAAAAAAAACATAGAGCTGGTTTTCATGCGTCACCGAGTGCAGTAAAACTATTTATTTTCTATTAGTATATCCTGGAAGGTAATCAGCAAGAAACATACAATCTCTGAAATTCTATTTACCTTTGGTTCCGATGCAATCTTCAGTTGAGATAATCTTCTCTGAATTCATGTCCACACCTGAGCAGTGTTAATTAAGTTCGCCACAGCCTGCAGACTACATTGCATATAGATGGCTGATAAATGCATGAGTATGTTCATATTATTGCACTAACCAACACATTTAAGGGATGGACATCCCAGCCAGCAATCACAAGGAACATCTTAAGAACTGGTCGTCTCGTTTGCAGATACATCACAACAATATCACCTCTTGAAACCCCTCTGCGAGATGAAACTCACATGAAGCAAAAGAAGCAACTTTCGGGAAACAGCACATGAATCAGACGCCGTCTCTACCTCTTTGATCTGCCCAGGTCCACATCCGAGAGCGTGAGTAGCGGGCAGCAATTCGAAACCAGCCAACGAAAATCAAGACCGAGACCCGATATTAAGGAAGAGAGCAGAGCCGACTATTCCGATTTCTACATCGATCTCAGTCTGCATGGGTTCGTCCGTTTCTTGGTGCGGCGCACCGCCGGCACCGGGCGCGTCACGCATCGGCGGACGACAGCCAAGTCACGCGCTATCTCCTCCTGGGTTAAGGAGCTCTCGGAAGGTGGCAAAATGGTGGCAATTTGGTTATATTATGTGATTTATTGGGAGGGCAAAACGGTCTAAACCGGGCAATATTGAGTTGTCAAACATTGAGATGATCTGAGCCGTTTGATTGGATATTGAAGGGCTCAGATTTAAAATATCCCAACAAAACAAGTTTGCTCTTTTAATAGTAGTATAGATAAAATCCCTTTGTCTATAAAAATTTGTGAATTTTCAAAAACCGATTCGGCACGGAAATTCTACGTCCCTACCACCGATGGTCGCTGGTGACGGTGCAGCTACGTATTTGTCTACGTGTGTGATGGACGTCCATATGTCAAACAGTACCGTCCAAACGGACTATTGTCAAACAACAAAGATTACTGGTGCTAAACTGAAAAATAAACAGGGACAAAGGATCTCGAATCGTTGATACACCGGCGCCCTTGGTCTTCTCCAGCACGGCCGGCGAGCATCCACATTTTCACACCGGCTACCAGGTAATCCTGAACGAAACCACTACGCGTATATACGACGAATAGTAGTAGCACGATTTTGGTACAACTGCGACAGCATGTATATCCAAGGACGGTGCTCCATGTAGCGGATGTGGTGAATGGTAAACCACGCCAACGCAACGCGCATGAGACGACAAGAGGCACAGTCACGCTGAAGTTGAAGAACTACACCAACCGCCCCCTCTCCGAGCAGCGTATATAGTCACGTTTGGGACTAGAGATCTTGACGGCTTGACCAGTCCTGCCCTTTGACCTCCTACACAGCACGTGCGGCGGCCCATCGACGCCACTATTAGGATCCCCTGTCTATATAGTATGTGGCCGGGGTAGTCGACAACAGCAAGAGGAGGGGCGCGTTCGCATAATCGTCTAGCATTAGGATGCTCTTAACGTTAAACCTGCGTTATGAAGACGTATGCGCTAAGGCAAGTAGCCAACCATTTACCGCACGCACTAGTTGCTAGACTCAAACTATCTAAGATTCTAAAACAAAAACTTGTAGCAAACAAGGCCTAAGTTCGCACTACCGGGGCATCCCCTATATAGGGGGCGATGGCCGGGAGGTCCATCATACTCTCCCAATGGCATTAAAACGATGTGTCGTGCACCGCCATGGCTTTGCACCGCATGCCGTCTTCGCCTTCAACAACATTGCATCGTTGTCACTGGAGACCTTCAAGATCTCGTCACTATGATACAAATTATTGGAGCTGCACCTCACAATTGCTTTGTACTCTCACACAGTCTCAAGTGTCCCTCATTGTTTCTCTAATTAACACTGACAAAACACAATCAAGGAATAATAAAAAATGATGGCTTTGTCAAGGGATACTCCTTTTTGATCGTCAGATGTGCTACATTGCTCAATTCTATCACTAGGTTCACGCATCGCTTGCAGTCCACTAACTAATTCGACCCCAAATTCTACAGTGCTACACCACAAGAATTACGGGCCCGCCCGATTGGTTGGCTGTTTATTTCTACCCCCTGGAACGAAACAACGTATGCCGGCCGAAAACATCTAATGCATGCACTAATCAACTATCTTACTCGGCCATGCAGGCATACACGTTTACATGGCACATGTCAAGATTAGTTCAAACAAAGACAATGCGGCCATCGCCGCAGGTCCCAATTTAGTGGGCACAGTTTGGGAGGACAAGTATGTCATCAATTAAGGACCAAGTAACCCGACCGTGGCAATCTGAGATGAGGGTCCAACTATGTTCATTAATCATTAGACAAGTCGTTGGCCCCGTTTGCGGCATCTCGAATCTCAACTCGATCTCTCCTCTCTTTTCGTCGAATTCGTGATTGATCGTCGTACTCGGGTCATCGCAAGCAAGCGACAAGTGCGTAACGTCGTAGTCTCGTTGGTCTCTACACTTCCTTGCCATTGAGCCTTGACCCTTCCAGTCCTCCACCCACCTACCTACCCACGCCAACGGTGGAAGTACGGCACGTCGCGCCCCACCCTGTCTATATATACAGACAGACACTTTTTTTTTTTGAAAGCCTCTCCTGAGAATACAAGTTGTAGTATCTGATCAGACACACAGATACGCACACCACACGCACACACACCACACACGCACACCCCTACCTATATGTCTAAACTAGATCTACAACCTATATCCCTAATACGTCCTTGAGAGTACTTATCCGAAGACCAGCGCTCCGGGACCGACGGGCACGTCGACCTCGCCTGTGGCACGTGGACGAAGAGAGGCACCTGCAATTTATTCCTGGGAGCAAACCAGTGCCTGGCTGCTAATTCCCGTGAGACACCCATAATTCGCTCCCCTGGGAGTCGAACCGTGGGCGGGCAGGCTGGCCACTGCCAGGCCTTGCCACTGCGCTACAGCGCGTCCTCACAGACAGACACTTCACCCAGCGAGAGAGAGGCATTTACGTTGTAACCCATGATGATCAAAGTTCTCCTGTTTCTCGTCTGCTCCAGCTTGTTATTTCCTCTGATCACAGGAGCGATGCCAATTTGCACGGACTCGAGTAAGTCTCCCGATCCCCATTCCATAGTAGTGCGATATGTTTGCGTTTGATCTACGTTTGCTTTTTCATCGTGAGCTTCCGATTTACCCCCTCCCTATTTTCTGTCATCTCTACTATATAATATGGCTTCAGGTGATGGTTGGTACGTCATAATTGGGCCTTTTTCGTCATGGGCTGAGTACAATCTTCAACAATTGTATTCTGACTACATTACATTTTTTCTAATCGAGTCCGGTCTGTGGGCTGGGCCAGAACAATCTTAAACAATTGTATTTCGACCGCATCACATTATTTGCTAATCGAGTCCGGACGGCCAGAACTAATTGTACGATGGCGTGACGAAACATAGAAGTTAATGCGTATTCCAGTTGGACTCTACATCTCTACCACACTATTTGCTAAACGGTGTCTGGTTGGAACTAATCTTCTAAGTGAATATTGTTTCATCGGTCTGCTATATTTCCTATGTGGCACAGTCCTCTAGCCGGGCTGAGCTACAACTAGGCGAGCACTAAAAAGCAAATATGGAAGATGTTCAGCTGCATGCCTGGGCACTGCCATGAATTGTTAAATTTGTTTTTTCAAAAGCATATATTTGATCACACAACTCCAGTCTAGATTCGGCTAATTTGGAGAAGGGCATGTCAGTAATTAAGAGTGACGCCACGGTATTCCAATCTAAAAAAAAAACAGTTTGAATAAACAGGAGAATCACATAAATGAGCCGGTGCTTGTCGATTGACCAACGTGGCGATGTGTAAAAGCATATAACTACAAATATCTTAAAATGTAAAATAAAATAAGATATTGGCGTGATAAACTTGTCGTCGAAACAGTTTGGCGTGAACATGTTTTAATTTCGAACTAGAAGAAGTATTTTTCAGTAAGTAAGAACTAACTTTAATGGTTAAGCTAAATATATGACATGAATATTATGTTTACCCGTAGCAACGCACGGGTATTGTACTAGTTGACTATAGGGGCTCCCGTGGTTCGAAATGTTACCATTCAGTTTTGCCGGACTGACGGCGGTGCCGGCGGCAGCTGCTGCGACGCCGTCGCCGATGCTGCGCTGCAGGAGCAGTTCGAGGCAATGGGCGTGAAGCCGGATGGGGCATGTGGCCGTCTCATCAAGTCCATCATATGTTCCGTACGTTCTCAGTCTCAGTTGCTTGCCCATATTTTTTCCCCTCATATTCTCCCGTGGCTTTTGGGCTGCTTTTTGGAGATACGGTCTTGATTTAAGCTGGGCAGTCCAGTCGGCGTCAAATATGCGAGTTGTGAATGGGCCTTGGGGTAGAGGTTGTGCTGTAGTCCAGGTAGAGTCTTTGATTTACTCAACAAAGAAAAAAGATAGTCTTTGTGGCTGAACTGCCGCTGTGGCTTGTGTGGCCTCCGTGCCGTCCACCGCCGTCGCTCGATCCGGCCGCCCTCTCCCGTCGCCAGCGACCACGGCGGCCGGTGGTGAGGGGAGGGGTGCCCGGGACCTTCTAGTTGGGTATGTTCTCTTCTTCTTAGCAAATAAAGTTGATTCACGGTGGCGTACGTGCGTGGTTTTCTCCTTCTTCCTCTCGTGGTCTGTGCTGCCTTGGGTATTTTCTCTTCTTCTTAGCAAATAAAGTTGATCTTGCTGACCATCAAATCGCTCATCGTGCTCATATGCTGGGGTATCTGGACCGAGAGAAACCGCTGGGTTTTTCACGACCGCTCAACACCCTACACTGTCGTAGTTTACTGGATCAGAGAGAGAAATCGCAGGTTTTTTCACGACCGCTTAACACCCTACGCCGGCGCCAAGGCCTTGCCAACGCTCATGTCTGAAGACCCCTTAATTTCCCCGCTGCTACTCTGTTCTTTCCCTGCATTTTTAATTTCTCTCTTTTTTCTGATCGCTCTGTCCAAGTTTTTGTGCTCAAGTGATCACTCTGTAAGTTTCCCTCTGTTATCAATGAAAAGCCAACAATTGTTGGGTCTTTCAAAACAAAACAAAAAAGCCGCTGGGGAGTCACCCCGTTGCAGTTGGAGCTCTCCACTCCGGGACACTTGTTCTCCAAGACTCCAACGCCGGCGACAGCCTCCGTCAGGGGTTCACCTTGATACTTCTCCGTGACCTGCGTCATTTTCGACTATGTGCATATCTCCATGTTGGAGTGAGATGTGTGAGTGTAGGACACGGAGCTGAGGTCGTGTGTGCTGTGGCCGGCAAGTTTGATCCTGGTTATTCGTAACCAGCGCAGCTCCAAAGTCTCGTATTGTTTTTACTATGACTACAGCGGGCTGCTAGAGCCAGCCTGAACTTCATTATTCAAATTGTTGCCTATGAGCCTTTGCAGACTCTATAAAATAGGTTTAAATGAACCATAATTTACATGAGATATAAGAGAAGAGAAATAAATAAAAAACGCACACCGACAATACACAAGAGAGGGGCACTCCGAGAACTTAGAGATAGTTGATTGATGAGAAGCTCATCACGATCCAAGCAATACGATCACCAAGGAGGATCCACAAGACATGACAGCGGAGACCCAGCCACGACACTTTACCATCGACGTAATCGAACACCAATAGGCATCCGAGGCCGCACAGCGCGCCGACACCACATGTGTCGGGGGCATGGCCGAAAGATGACGCATGTGTGTCGCCGACTGAAGTTGTAGGGCGTCGGAGATACCCTCACTGCACGTGGGGGTCGCCGCCATAGTCGCAGTGCGTAGAACCACCGGGTGCAGCCCCAATCCCATCTAGGTTCGATTACCCAAAGGGTGGGCTAGCCTAGAACGAGCACGAAGACCACCCATGCAAGACACGCCTCAGGACTTCGACAAGGATCTGACGCCTCATGACTTCGTAATTTAAGCACCAATTAATCTTCGGGAAAAAATGCATGGATGTACACATTGTGCAATCCTCCAAGAGTTTCTTATCAAAATGTGTTCCCTGTTATCAAGTACAAAAATAAAAGATAGTAAACCTCTCGGAGGTTTTAGAGTGGACTTTGGCTAAATTGAACTTCTGCAGCGTGGAAGGAGAGAATAAATTTCTAGAACTCTCAAAGACTCAAACCCCAACCTGTTATCTCGGTTCCTTCTACATACAGTGTATATATTTTACATTCTACATACTGGACCCTCCAAACCTTTTATAACATTACATATAGGATCAACCACCAAAATCCATCATGGTTTACGAACATGAGTTTTCGAACACAAATTGAAGAATATTTTTATGCTTGAATTGATATTTGTTGCATTTTTCTAATGTTCAACCCAAATATCCCATGGACAGAAAGCCCTAGTTACATATCGCAATTGGCCAACTTGTTTAGGTTGGGTGACCGGAACGGCATCTCCACCTTCTTCAGATTTTCTGGAATATTCTATCGTGATTTTCTATGCAATTTCGCCAGAAAGAATGTGAGCTCCCCTCGACAGGAATCATTTTCATACTTACGAGTTTGACGAACACGCAGAATTAGTGAAGTTATGCATACTGAATTTGCGAGAACTGTTGTGCCACGATGAATAAATACTATGATTGCATGCTTACACAGTTCCTTTTCCATGTTTTCAGAAATGCAATCCGTTCTCCGCTGATCTATTTGACATTGGGTCTACTGCACGTACAGTTCCTCTGTTGTGCAGCTCTTCCTCGGTAGCAAGTTATTCTCAACCTGAGGACCCCATCCATCCCAAAGCGGGCTACTGTGAGCAAGTTTGGAAAGATTGCAAAAGCACAGCAATATCCAACTCCCCTTTTCAGCCTTCTGCACCAAGAAATGCTGCACTTACTGGTTCAGCTTCCATGCTTACTGATTTTTGGCAATCAGAAAATGACTTTTGTGCCTCACTTTCCGGTACACGAAACAACCAGTCAGTATGCTTCAATGGGCATGGGGTCTCAGTTAGCACTAGGGGGGACTCTTCACCACCTCCTACTGGGATTTGCCTCGAGAGGATTGGTAATGGATCCTACCTTAACATGGTTGCTCACCCCGATGGGTCCAGAAAAGCCTTTTTCTTCAGACAAGAAGGGAAGATATGGTTGGCTACTGTTCCTGAACAAGGAATGCAAGACGGTCTGCAAATTGATGAAACCAGCCCATTTCTTGATCTCGCTACCGAAGGTCGCCTCAATTCAGACATTGGACTCGTTGGTCTAGTGTTTCATCCGGATTTTGTGAACAATGGGCGTTTATTTGTTTCTTACATTTGTGCTGGAACTCGGTCACCCAACTGTGCTGGTAGGTGTTCGTGTGATCATGAAGTGGCGTGCGATCCTTCAAAGCTCAGCTCTGATCATGGTGTTCATCCTTGCCAGTATCATCTAATTATCTCAGAGTTTGCTGCTAAAGGTTCAACATCAAGTTTTTATGAGGTAATAGACTTGTGTATTCTCATTTATATTTTGATTTCTGGGTAACATTGTATTTCTGCCTTCTTCTTTGGTAGGCAACATATGCCGATCCATCAGAAGTCAGAAGGGTATTTTCAATGGGATTGCCTGTGGGGACCCCGGACTAGCTGTCCGAAATACCCGATTATGCTTAACGCAACGATCCCGTGATCAGTCTGTCGTTGCACATAATCCGAACTGAATACCAAAGTTTACATCCATACAATACCGAGTTCAAAGTCTTACAAACCTGGCCATACAGGCCTAATTATACATAGGTGCCTTCAAGGGCCAAACCATCTTTATTCAGCGGAAGCTACGGTAGTAGGGCTAAACCAACTACAACACCGACAGGCAGCTGACTTATGAAGATCTTAGTTCGCATAGACGTCGCCGAACTCCTCTTCAACGTAGGGCTCCTCGAAATCTGGCTAAGACAATAGCCAGGGACGAAACCAATATGAGTACATTTGATTGTACTCGCAAACTACCCCAACTTGAGTAGGCACTAGATTTTTATCTCTTAAAAACTTTTATTTGAAAAATCTTTAAAAACCTTTTTAATAAAAGGGGGTGTGAAGAAGTTTATAACCTATCCTTTAAGAAAACACCATTTTAGCTGTTTCTCCGGAGCTCCTCCGGTATCCAACCATAACCTGGTTATGGTTCCAAACCCCTCACCACCTCGTACCAACTCATTGGCACAGGTGGGAAATAACCCTTTCCAAGTCAATTTCCTCAACACAACTCCAGAGTTTGCAAAACTTTGCACATGGCCTTAGTAGTTCTTCCCAACTGTCCATATCCGAGGACTCGGCTATTCGAATAGTTTTACCCTCTGCAGAGGTAGTACGCTTTTCCCACACCCATCCGGTCACTCATCGTGTCAGCCACGTCCCGCCATACCGGAGGTATGCGAAGTTGAGTTCCCGGCCATAGCCTGTCCTTTGCTCATGCTAGTATAGGACCCTGCCGCTACGACACTTTCCACCGACACTCAAATCCTCAGAAACTAAGTGTGGGGACTCGTAGTTCTGCCCGGCGGACCCAAGGGAGCCCTTCAATCCTCTTCCTCCGACACATCCATACCGGCTTCCGGTAGACAACAATGAAGAGGACCCAGGTCAGGGGGTAGGTCCTCAGACCATCCCCTCATGGAACGAGGTCATCCTCGTTATTGAGGCATCCAGTACTAACACGAGCAAATTATATGACTACGCCCTTGCCCATATGTGGGTAAATGTGGTCGCACAGATTTTCGGCTGGGGATGTAAGTACAAGGACACAATGTGCATTTTTTTTTCTTTCCCGAAACAACACCATTCTCTGGTTCTTCACCTTCGTACCGACCTTTCGGTACTTCACCTTCATTCAAGTATTTTCAAAAGGGGTTTTGAGTAAACATTGTTTTTCCCATCCTATAGTTGTAAAGTAGCTACCCTATATTTCTACATAGGGTGGCAAAATAGTTTTCATTGTTTTGAAAAAGGGGTTTTTCAAAAATCATCGATACTTTTGAACAACTCTTTTGATTAAAGTAGAAGTATATAAATGCAAGCTCAGTGAAGTAGCTTGCCTTGATCCACAAAGTGGTACTGATCCTGGTCTTCTGGTTCAATAAAACCTCCTTCCTCGATAAATCCGTCAACGGTATCGTCTAAACGTTAAACAATCAAAACAAACAATCACTATACTAGCTCAAGCATCAACACATCATAACAATCACAATGCTGCAAATAGCTACTGTATACATCAAGCAACACAAGGTGGTTTCAAATTGATTGAATTAAATTTTATTTAATTAATTTCAAACTAAGGCAGAAACTAGTTGTACACTAATTAATTCACCATTTAATCTATGTTTGTCACAAAAATTCAAACTAAAATTCTATGGATAGCTACTGGTGTGTAGAAGATCACCCAATTGGTTTGGGATCATTTGGAGTTACAAAACTCCCTACACATCTGTTTTACTTCAGAAGGGTTTTAAACAAGTTTTAGCTACCAAACAAATTTGGTTGCTCCAAAAATTAAATCCTTTTAGGGGTATCTAACCTTGGTTGAGTGTGACCTAACAAAATTGGTTTTAGATCAATTGGATCTACCAACAGTTCACACTAATTGTTTTAGTGCAGAAGGGTGCACTGAAGTTCAACCAAAGGCTAAGGATTTTATACTACTCAATTAATTCTACCAAAATTTGGGGAGCTAAAGGATCCTAATACAAAGCTACCAAAATTGGTTTCAAGTTATTTGGATTTATATAACTCCAGAAACAAATGGTTTAGTGTTTTAAACCTTCTGGAGCATTTTTACTAATACATTTTTATTATTTAATTAAATGGGGTGAGACCACTTTGGTGAGTTTAAGAATTTCATAAGCTTTCCAGAACAGTTGAGTTTGATTTATTTGGATTCCTAGAACTCGAGATTTTGAATTTCTAAACTAGGTCCAGTACTGACTTATTCAGAGAAAAAGAATTTGGAAAATCATCTCCTCTGGATAATGTTTAAAACTATGACATGTGGGGTCGGGTGGTCAGTGACTCAGTGGAAAAATTCCCGCGTGTGGATAATGTTTAAAACGCTGACGGGTGGGTCCCGCTTGTCGGCGTGTAAACAAACGAAGCGGTATGCTACCGTTGGATATAGATCCAACGGCGCACAGTGGCCGCGAACGGCGTCAACCATAAATGGGCGGCGCCGCCGCGCCGGCGACGGTGACGAGCACGGATAGCTCACCTGAGAGCACGGGAGGTGGCGGAGATGATCGGAATCGACGGCGGAGGGAGTGGGGAGCTTCTGGGACAAGTTGCGCGTGCAGGGACGGCTCCAACCGTCGACGGCGTGCTCAGCTCCTCCTCCGCGGCCGTGCGCTAACTCCGGCGAGTCCTCCGCGACGCTGCTGTGCAAGAAACACCGGCAAATCGTGGCGGGTGAGCAAGGGAGTAATGGTGGTGCGGGCAGGGGCCAGAGAGAGAGCAGGGGAAGAGGGGTGCGACCTGGCCGTGGTCGACCTCTTCCTCGACGCGGCAGCGCACTGCCGTGCGTGTGCACGGTGGCTGCAGGGGAAAGCTCGCCTTCCTGGCGATGCTCTGAGGTGAGGAGTGTGAGAGGGAGGTGGTGGAGGTGTGTGGAGAAGAGAGGGTGCGGGGGTGGGTTTTTATAGCGGCGCAGACGGTCGGCGTTTCCACGGCTCGGTGGAGGGGAGAGGGAGGTGATGGCGCTGGGTCCGGCTGAGGGCGCCAGAGGGGTTGCGGGGAGCGAGGGGGTGCTGCAGGAACGGTCAGTGGTCGAGGGGGACAGGGTAACGCGTGGGGCATCGATGCCGTGCTCGGCCGGCCATGGCGTGCGGCGAGCACGGGTGCGTGCGCTGGGGCCGGCTCGTGCGCGTGCAAGGCAGCAGAGGGGCAGAGGGGTTCGGACGCGACGCGGCGGAGGTGACTGGACCAGAGGGGAGAGGTGGGGCAGCACGAAGGCGTGCGGGGCGTGCCGTGGACCTCGGCGTCGACGCGACGCACGGCGTGCTCTGGCGCGGACGTCGCACACGCCAGAGGGCTCTGCGGCGCTCAGGTCTCGTCGTGCAGAGGCGGAGGGGCTTGGGTGGTGTGGCGGGCACGGCGCGGCGTCGTCTCGGCGTCGCTTCAGCTCTGCCCGCGAGGTGACCCGTGCGGGAGCTTGCCAGGGACGGCAATGGCGTGGCGGCATCGCCTTGCCTCCTCTGGGGTCAACGAGCACGTTTCTTCTCCTTCCCTCGAGTGAGTGAGGTGAGGTGAGTGTGGAGATGCTGCTGGACAGCTCGATTTCTCAAAAACGAGCTCGAATTTGGAAGTTGAATTTCGGCTCAGAGATGAACACAGTGGTGCTCGACATGTGTTCGATCTAATCCCTGAACCAAAACCAAATTTGAAATTTTGAAATTTCTTTTCATAATTTGTTTCCAAATATTTTTCCAGGGTTTGTGCCACCACTGGATGATTTAATTTGGTAGTGTAGTTTGAAGATTTTGATGGTTTTCCAAAGTTAAAGAAACATTTGGAAAATTTGAAAATAGGATTTAGAATAGAATTTAAAATAGAGAGAGGAAAAGAATATGAGGGTAGAGTGGAAGTGATCACCATGTCACCCCACTGAAGTTTTGTTTTGAAGATCAAATTTTGATTTTCTTAAGAAGATAGAAAAAGTTTGTGTGACTTTTGTCACATTACTTTATGTGGGAAACAATTTGTTGTGCTTCTTTTCTTTGTTTTCAAATTTTTATTTTAAGGAAACACCACTCAAGCAAGCAAACACAAGCAAGCACACATAAAGTAACAGAAAATTTTTGTTGGCCCACATTTTTGACTAATAAAACAGGGTTACAGATTTGGGATGTTACAGATCCTTCCCCCCTTAGAATAAATCTCGTCCCGAGATTTTCTAGGCTTAGGTGCTAAAGAGGTTGGGAAACTCGCTTCTAAGATAGTCCTCACGTTCCCAAGTTGCTTCCTCTTCGGAATGATTAGTCCACTGGACTTTGTAAAACTTGATCTTGTTCCTCCGGGTGAGACGAATATCTTCGTCGAGAATTTTGACGGGCCTCTCACGATAAGTCAGGTCGCGGTTCAGGTCGATAGATTGATGGTCAACGTTCTTGAAAACGTCGGGCTGGTCAGGAACTTCAAGACACTTCCGGAGCAGGGAAATGTGAAGACATCATGAAATTCCGATAATTCTGGGGGTAACTCTAACTGATAGGCTACTTCTCCGCGACGGGCAAGAATCTTGAAAGGTCCAATATATCTGGGTGCCAATTTTCCTTTGACATGGAAACGTTGCATCCCTTTGAGTGGTGTCACCCGAAGATAGACAAAATCTCCAGGTTGAAAAGTGACGTCACGCCGCTTGGGATCAGCATAACTTTTCTGACGGGATTGGGCTGTTTTGAGACGCTCACGGATAAGTTGGACTTGCTCCTCGGCTTCACGGAGGGTATCTGGTCCAAACACTTTTCCTTCTCCGGTCTCGGACCAGTTCAAGGGTGTACGACACTTCTTTCCGTAAAGTGCTTCAAATGGGGCCATTTGCAGGCTAGACTGATAACTATTGTTATAGGAAAACTCTGCAAATGGAAGGCAATCTTCCCATTTAGAGCCATAGGCTAGGACACATGCACGAAGCATATCTTCCAGAATCTGGTTTACTCGCTCAGTCTGTCCTCCGGTCTGAGGGTGATAGGCTGTGCTGAATGATAAATGGGTTCCGAGGGCTTCATGAAGAGCTTTCCAGAATCGTGAGGTGAACTGCGTGCCTCTGTCAGATACAATCCTCTTAGGCACTCCGTGCAGGCTTACTATTCTGGAAATATACAAGTCTGCTAACTGGTTCCCTCTATAAGTGGTGTTGACCGGAATGAAATGGGCAACCTTGGTCAATCGGTCGACTATGACCCAGATTGAATCATGGCCTCGGTTTGACCTAGGAAGTCCGGTAATGAAATCCATTCCAATTTCATCCCATTTCCACTCGGGGGTCTTAAGGGGTTGGAGCAATCCGGCAGGGCGCTGATGCTCTGCTTTGACTCGCTGACAATTATCACACTTGGCCACGAAAGATCCAATTTCCCGCTTCATTCCATGCCACCAAAACTTCTCACGAAGATCTTGGTACATCTTGGTTCCTCCGGGGTGGATCGAGTATGGGGTATTGTGGGCTTCTTTCAGGATTAGACCTTTAAGTTCCTTATCATCGGGCACACATAGGCGTCCTTTGAATCTCAGAACTCCTTCAGCATCTATGGCAAAACCAGGTGCTTTATCAAGGGGTACCTTTTTCTTAATACCTTCAATACTCTCATGACCCTTCTGGGCTTCTTTGATTTGGTCCAACAGGGTTGGGGCTAACTCCAGGTTGGCAAGATATCCATAGCTAACCAATTCAAGTCCGAAATCTTCGAACTCCTTAAATAAGGTTGGCTGCTCTGCTTGGATTAGGGTATTCAGGGTGCATGGCTTCCGGCTTAGGGCATCGGCTACCACATTGGCTTTTCCGGGATGGTAATGAATTCCGACATCATAGTCCTTAATCAATTCCATCCACCTTCTCTGCCTCAGATTCAACTCCTTCTGAGTGAAAATGTACTTCAGCTTTTGTGATCTGTGTAGACCTCACAGCGATGACCCACAAGATAGGGTCGCCATTTTTCAAAGCAAAAACCACAGCTGCTAACTCCAGGTCATGGGTTGGGTAATTCTCCTCATGCGGTCGCAACTGTCGAGACAGGTACGACACAACTTTTCCTTCTTGCATCAGAACGCAACCAAGTCCGAGACGTGAAGCATCACAATACACGTCGAAACTCTTGGTGACGTCTGGCATGATTAGGATTGGGGCTGAAGTCAGTCTCTTCTTCAGTTCTGAAAACTATCTTCACACTTCTGGGTCCATTCAAACTTCTTATCCTTCTTCAACAGCTGGGTCATGGGTTTGGCTATACTGGAGAATCCTTCAACGAACTTGCGGTAGTAACCGGCTAGTCCGAGAAAACTTCGGATTTCCGTTACACTGGTAGGTGATTTCCAGTCTAGAATGGCTTTGATTTTCTCGGGGTCAACAGAGATTCCTCCTGCAGACACAACATGTCCGAGGAATGCCACTTCACTTAGCCAAAATTCACACTTACTAAATTTGGCATATAGTTTGTGTTCTCTGAGGGTCTCCAAAACCAAACGCAGATGTTCAGCATGCTCTTCTTCAGTCTTGGAGTAGATAAGGATATCATCAATGAAGACAACCACGAACTTGTCGAGGTACTCCATGAAAATCTTATTCATGAGATTCATGAAATAAGCTGGGGCATTGGTCAAGCCAAAGGACATAACGGTGTATTCAAACAATCCGTACCGGGTGGTGAAGGCGGTCTTGGGAATGTCAGACTCTCGAATCTTCAACTGGTGATAACCTGTCCGAAGATCGATCTTAGAAAAGACTCGGGCTCCGTTCATCTGATCGAACAGATCCTCGATCTTGGGCAGGGGTACTTGTTCTTGATGGTTACATCATTGAGCTTGCGATAATCCACACACAGGCGTGTGGTACCGTCTCTTTTGTCCACGAAGATGATAGGTGATCCCCAAGGTGATGCGCTTGGGCGAATCAAACCTTTACTGAGCTGATCAGCTAACTGCTTCTTCAATTCCACCAGTTCTTCTGGATTCATCCGGTAGGGTTTCTGAGATATAGGGGATGTTCCAGGAATAAGTTCAATCACGAACTCAATATCCCGGTCTGGCGGCATACCAGGCAATTCCTTCGGAAAAACATCCTTGAATAGATGGACCACACGGATCTCATCTAGGGTTGGTTGGGCTATGCCTTCATGACAACAGGGTTGGGATTCGTTGGCTTGTGAAGCATACTCCACTTCAGTTCCTTCGTCTGTGGTGAGAGATACGGCTCTTCTGGCACAGTCGATACGACCATGATACTTTGCTAACCAATTCATGCCCAGTATGACATCTATGCCTTGGGTTCCTAGAATGATTAGATCGGCTGGAAAGTTTTCTCCTTTGATCTCAAGAGAGACGTCGGGACAAAACAGCTTGGTCTCTACTAGGAACTCTGGGGTTTGTATAAGCAGGGGTTTGGACAAGAGGTTCCCGACTAGACCTCCCTTAACAACAAACTCCTTGGTAACAAAGGAATGGGTAGCACCAGAATCAAACAGGACAGTGGCAGGTACTGAGTTGACAAGGAACGTACCCAGCACAACATCTGGCGCTTCCTGGGCTTCTTCAGTGTTGATGTGGTTCAGACGGCCTCTTGCAACAGCAGCATTGCCACGGGGTGCAGCATTCTTGCCATTTCCATTCCCATTTCGGCCTTGTCCAGGATTAGGTGCAGGGGCATTGGGGCGTGGAGCATTCCTCTTGGGATTGGGGCAGTCTCGGGAGTAATGACCCTTGTTGCCGCATTCAAAGCAGACAACGCTGGCAGTAGGGGTAAAAGTGTTGGTGTTTCCTCCGGGACGATTGTTGCCATTGGGGCGGTAGTTGTTGTTGATGTTTGGGCGGGGGACATTGTTGTTGCTGTTGGGACGGTTGGGATAGTTGGGACGTGGAGCTGGGGGTGGTCGATAAACTGGCTTGGGTGCTGGCTGGAAGGTGCGGGGTTTCTGACTGCTGGAACCTTCCTGAATATTCATCCTTCTCTTGCGGCCTTCAAACATGGACTTGCGCTTGGTCTCCAGCTGAATGGCCTTGTCCACAAGTGACTCCAGATCACGGAAGTCCTGGACAACCAAGGCACATTGCATCTCATCATGGAGTCCATTCAGAAAACGCTCCATCTTCTTCTTCTCCGTGTCGGTATCTTCAGGAGCATACCGAGCAAGATCGGTAAACTCATCCAGGTAACCAACCACATCTCTGCCTGCCTGCCTTAGCTTACGGAACTCATCCTTCTTCCTCTCGATAAGACCGCTAGAGATGAACTTCTTGCGGAATTTGTCCTTGAACTCCTCCCAGGTAATGACATGACCTGCGTGCTGGAGGGTCTTGGTAGTCTCCCACCAAGCTCTTGCGGGTCCAGCAAGGTAGTGGGTAGCATACAGGACCTTCTCATTCTCTCCCACCGAGGCAACTTCCAGGTCGTTCTCAATAGTGCGGATCCAGTCATCTGCTTCCAGGGGGTGAAGTCCCTTGGAATAGGTGGGCGGTGTGGTCTTCTGGAAGTCACTCAGGGTAGAGCGTTGATTTCCACCCTCGTCGCCATTTCCATTGCCACCATTGTGGTTCTGGTTGGCGTGGGCAGCGGCAAGTTGCTGCAGGGCGGCGAGATGAGCTTGACGCTCTTCCCGGGCAGCTTGGCGATCCTCCATGATGATCGCAAGCAGTTGAGCAGCGGTGGGTTCTGGCGGTGGTGGTGGTGCCGCGTGCTGGTTGTGGCGAGTGTTCGTCATCCTGGAATAGATACGATATAAGAGGCAAGGCAAAGAGGCTTTGGCTAACGATGAAGTCACAAAGGGGGTGGTTGATGAAACACTAGTCAAACAAGACCATCACATTTATTCAACACAATCATCACATCAAGGAGTTCACACATCAAGCTTACAACATCCTACTACACCTAATGTACATACTACATGATTTCACTAGGAACCATCACACACACTCTACTCGCATAGGGGGGGTCGACACAGTCCTAAGGTAGTGCTCTCGTCGCTCAACTACTGAGGTGGAACCCCAGGCTCGACGACCTCAACGTCTGAGTCGTAGGGTGGCTCCTCGGGATCCTCCTCCTCGAGAACTGGCTCAGACGGCTCCTCCTCCTCGTCAACTAACTCCTCCTCGTCGTCCTCCTCCTCGTAATCCATCTCCTCAAGGTAGTCCTCATCATCACTGATGAAGGCACTGTTCTCCTTGCGGAGATCCTCGCCCTCCTCCTCCATCTCGTTCGCCTGCTGCTCCATCTCGTCTATCATCTCGTTCTGCTCTGCTACCGTCTTGCGGAGCCTGACGATAGACCTCCTCTGACGGGCCAGCTTCAGGCGGAGATTATCATTCTCCCACTTTAGCTGGGTCTCACGGTCTCGGGCATCGTCGAGGGAGCTACGCTGGAAGTGAACCTTGAGTCTAGCATCGCGCAGGTTCTCCTGGGTGTCGTGAAGTAGCACCTCCATGTCGGTGATGTACTCGCCGAAGAGAGTGTGCTGCGCGGGGTAGGTGGGGTTTCCATCGTCGTCACGCCTTCCGAAGTACTGGAACGAGTGCCCACCAGCTCGTCCTTGTGCTCCTCACAAAGGCGGGCTAGTAGCCTCTGCATAACTCGGGTCAGACCGTCAACCCAAGTAGTGTCCATCGTGGAGTAGACCAAGTCCTTGGAACGGGGTGGCTGAATCCTGCCTCGGACGGACGACTTGATGAGCCAGGACAGGTTCCCATTACCGAGGGAATCGACCTGAGTTCCCTCAAACTCTGGAACAGGGCGTCCCAAAATCTGGCTCAACTCGTACAGGTCCTGCTCGAACATCAGCAGGCCGTCCTTCCTAACTTGGACGAACTCGGTGACGTTGGGTGCCATCTACAAATTTTAAGCAAAATTTTAAGTTAGTTAGGTGACATGAGTACATAATGTAAACTTTAATGGAGTAGCAAGTGTGCAAAATTTTAAGGGTTGAAGAAAAGACAACTCTTAATGAGTATAAGGTGTTTGGCATAAATGGGAGGTTTAGGGAGATAAGAAATTTTCAAAAATACTTCATTCCTTTGTTTTAGAAATTCACTTTTGTAACTTCTAGCTAACGCCCATGTTAACTAAGGTCTCCTAAAGTCAGGATGGCTCTGATACCAGCTCTGTGGGGACCCCGGACTAGCTGTCCGAAATACCCGATTATGCTTAACGCAACGATCCCGTGATCAGTCTGTCGTTGCACATAATCCGAACTGAATACCAAAGTTTACATCCATACAATACCGAGTTCAAAGTCTTACAAACCTGGCCATACAGGCCTAATTATACATAGGTGCCTTCAAGGGCCAAACCATCTTTATTCAGCGGAAGCTACGGTAGTAGGGCTAAACCAACTCGACAACACCCGACAGGCAGCTGACTTATGAAGATCTTAGTTCGCATAGACGTCGCCGAACTCCTCTTCAACGTAGGGCTCCTCGAAATCTGGCTAAGACAATAGCCAGGGACGAAACCAATATGAGTACATTTGATTGTACTCGCAAACTACCCCAACTTGAGTAGGCACTAGATTTTTATCTCTTAAAAACTTTTATTTGAAAAATCTTTAAAAACCTTTTTAATAAAAGGGGGTGTGAAGAAGTTTATAACCTATCCTTTAAGAAAACACCATTTTAGCTGTTTCTCCGGAGCTCCTCCGGTATCCAACCATAACCTGGTTATGGTTCCAAACCCCTCACCACCTCGTACCAACTCATTGGCACAGGTGGGAAATAACCCTTTCCAAGTCAATTTCCTCAACACAACTCCAGAGTTTGCAAAACTTTGCACATGGCCTTAGTAGTTCTTCCCAACTGTCCATATCCGAGGACTCGGCTATTCGAATAGTTTTACCCTCTGCAGAGGTAGTACGCTTTTCCCACACCCATCCGGTCACTCATCGTGTCAGCCACGTCCCGCCATACCGGAGGTATGCGAAGTTGAGTTCCCGGCCATAGCCTGTCCTTTGCTCATGCTAGTATAGGACCCTGCCGCTACGACACTTTCCACCGACACTCAAATCCTCAGAAACTAAGTGTGGGGACTCGTAGTTCTGCCCGGCGGACCCAAGGGAGCCCTTCAATCCTCTTCCTCCGACACATCCATACCGGCTTCCGGTAGACAACAATGAAGAGGACCCAGGTCAGGGGGTAGGTCCTCAGACCATCCCCTCATGGAACGAGGTCATCCTCGTATTGAGGCATCCAGTACTAACACGAGCAAATTATATGACTACGCCCTTGCCCATATGTGGGTAAATGTGGTCGCACAGATTTTCGGCTGGGGATGTAAGTACAAGGACACAATGTGCATTTTTTTTTCTTTCCCGAAACAACACCATTCTCTGGTTCTTCACCTTCGTACCGACCTTTCGGTACTTCACCTTCATTCAAGTATTTTCAAAAGGGGTTTTGAGTAAACATTGTTTTTCCCATCCTATAGTTGTAAAGTAGCTACCCTATATTTCTACATAGGGTGGCAAAATAGTTTTCATTGTTTTGAAAAAGGGGTTTTTCAAAAATCATCGATACTTTTGAACAACTCTTTTGATTAAAGTAGAAGTATATAAATGCAAGCTCAGTGAAGTAGCTTGCCTTGATCCACAAAGTGGTACTGATCCTGGTCTTCTGGTTCAATAAAACCTCCTTCCTCGATAAATCCGTCAACGGTATCGTCTAAACGTTAAACAATCAAAACAAACAATCACTATACTAGCTCAAGCATCAACACATCATAACAATCACAATGCTGCAAATAGCTACTGTATACATCAAGCAACACAAGGTGGTTTCAAATTGATTGAATTAAATTTTATTTAATTAATTTCAAACTAAGGCAGAAACTAGTTGTACACTAATTAATTCACCATTTAATCTATGTTTGTCACAAAAATTCAAACTAAAATTCTATGGATAGCTACTGGTGTGTAGAAGATCACCCAATTGGTTTGGGATCATTTGGAGTTACAAAACTCCCTACACATCTGTTTTACTTCAGAAGGGTTTTAAACAAGTTTTAGCTACCAAACAAATTTGGTTGCTCCAAAAATTAAATCCTTTTAGGGGTATCTAACCTTGGTTGAGTGTGACCTAACAAAATTGGTTTTAGATCAATTGGATCTACCAACAGTTCACACTAATTGTTTTAGTGCAGAAGGGTGCACTGAAGTTCAACCAAAGGCTAAGGATTTTATACTACTCAATTAATTCTACCAAAATTTGGGGAGCTAAAGGATCCTAATACAAAGCTACCAAAATTGGTTTCAAGTTATTTGGATTTATATAACTCCAGAAACAAATGGTTTAGTGTTTTAAACCTTCTGGAGCATTTTTACTAATACATTTTTATTATTTAATTAAATGGGGTGAGACCACTTTGGTGAGTTTAAGAATTTCATAAGCTTTCCAGAACAGTTGAGTTTGATTTATTTGGATTCCTAGAACTCGAGATTTTGAATTTCTAAACTAGGTCCAGTACTGACTTATTCAGAGAAAAAGAATTTGGAAAATCATCTCCTCTGGATAATGTTTAAAACTATGACATGTGGGGTCGGGTGGTCAGTGACTCAGTGGAAAAATTCCCGCGTGTGGATAATGTTTAAAACGCTGACGGGTGGGTCCCGCTTGTCGGCGTGTAAACAAACGAAGCGGTATGCTACCGTTGGATATAGATCCAACGGCGCACAGTGGCCGCGAACGGCGTCAACCATAAATGGGCGGCGCCGCCGCGCCGGCGACGGTGACGAGCACGGATAGCTCACCTGAGAGCACGGGAGGTGGCGGAGATGATCGGAATCGACGGCGGAGGGAGTGGGGAGCTTCTGGGACAAGTTGCGCGTGCAGGGACGGCTCCAACCGTCGACGGCGTGCTCAGCTCCTCCTCCGCGGCCGTGCGCTAACTCCGGCGAGTCCTCCGCGACGCTGCTGTGCAAGAAACACCGGCAAATCGTGGCGGGTGAGCAAGGGAGTAATGGTGGTGCGGGCAGGGGCCAGAGAGAGAGCAGGGGAAGAGGGGTGCGACCTGGCCGTGGTCGACCTCTTCCTCGACGCGGCAGCGCACTGCCGTGCGTGTGCACGGTGGCTGCAGGGGAAAGCTCGCCTTCCTGGCGATGCTCTGAGGTGAGGAGTGTGAGAGGGAGGTGGTGGAGGTGTGTGGAGAAGAGAGGGTGCGGGGGTGGGTTTTTATAGCGGCGCAGACGGTCGGCGTTTCCACGGCTCGGTGGAGGGGAGAGGGAGGTGATGGCGCTGGGTCCGGCTGAGGGCGCCAGAGGGGTTGCGGGGAGCGAGGGGGTGCTGCAGGAACGGTCAGTGGTCGAGGGGGACAGGGTAACGCGTGGGGCATCGATGCCGTGCTCGGCCGGCCATGGCGTGCGGCGAGCACGGGTGCGTGCGCTGGGGCCGGCTCGTGCGCGTGCAAGGCAGCAGAGGGGCAGAGGGGTTCGGACGCGACGCGGCGGAGGTGACTGGACCAGAGGGGAGAGGTGGGGCAGCACGAAGGCGTGCGGGGCGTGCCGTGGACCTCGGCGTCGACGCGACGCACGGCGTGCTCTGGCGCGGACGTCGCACACGCCAGAGGGCTCTGCGGCGCTCAGGTCTCGTCGTGCAGAGGCGGAGGGGCTTGGGTGGTGTGGCGGGCACGGCGCGGCGTCGTCTCGGCGTCGCTTCAGCTCTGCCCGCGAGGTGACCCGTGCGGGAGCTTGCCAGGGACGGCAATGGCGTGGCGGCATCGCCTTGCCTCCTCTGGGGTCAACGAGCACGTTTCTTCTCCTTCCCTCGAGTGAGTGAGGTGAGGTGAGTGTGGAGATGCTGCTGGACAGCTCGATTTCTCAAAAACGAGCTCGAATTTGGAAGTTGAATTTCGGCTCAGAGATGAACACAGTGGTGCTCGACATGTGTTCGATCTAATCCCTGAACCAAAACCAAATTTGAAATTTTGAAATTTCTTTTCATAATTTGTTTCCAAATATTTTTCCAGGGTTTGTGCCACCACTGGATGATTTAATTTGGTAGTGTAGTTTGAAGATTTTGATGGTTTTCCAAAGTTAAAGAAACATTTGGAAAATTTGAAAATAGGATTTAGAATAGAATTTAAAATAGAGAGAGGAAAAGAATATGAGGGTAGAGTGGAAGTGATCACCATGTCACCCCACTGAAGTTTTGTTTTGAAGATCAAATTTTGATTTTCTTAAGAAGATAGAAAAAGTTTGTGTGACTTTTGTCACATTACTTTATGTGGGAAACAATTTGTTGTGCTTCTTTTCTTTGTTTTCAAATTTTTATTTTAAGGAAACACCACTCAAGCAAGCAAACACAAGCAAGCACACATAAAGTAACAGAAAATTTTTGTTGGCCCACATTTTTGACTAATAAAACAGGGTTACAGATTTGGGATGTTACATTGCCATATGTTTCTGACCATGCTGGTCAGCTCCTTTTTGGACCTACCGACGGATACCTATACTTTTTCACGGGAAATGGTGGGATAAGAGACGACCCTTTCAATTTCTCCCAGAATAAAAAGTCACTTTTGGGTAAAATCATGAGGCTCAACATTGATGAACTTCCAGGTAGGTTAAAGACAGACAAATAAATGATAAATACATTTCAGACATGTTGTTCGTTTTCTCTCTTTTTTTAATATACTTTTGTGTCTACATATCCGTATATAATTCCCCCTTTTTCAATTAAATAACCATTCTATCAACGTAATTAGGAAAAATATCAAGCTGGCACAACAGCTAAAGGGGTTAAGTAGCCTCAATAGTTTAAGGGTTAGATAGGCTCCCAAAAAATGATATGAAGTTGTCCTCAGTGGAAAATTTGTAGTCGTACTATACAAAATTGGTCTAGTTCTTTTTAATCATGTTGATAGTTAAATAATATTAGTAGTCTAGTTAAGTATGTGTGGCTGTGAATCAGGTTGTATATTTCACAATGTGTTTTTCGCCTTCAGAGCATAGAAGCACCCTGCACTGCACAGCTCAAAACACCATCATGCTGCTATTGTTACTACAACATGTCACTAAGGCTAACAGTAACTCTAGTTGGTACTATAGAACAAACAACAATAGACTAGTGCGCTGTGTTTTTCCAAAAGGTCAAAGTGCATGGCTTATAAAGCAGTATTCTTATCATTGTAGTACTTCATAGTTGCAAACCAGGCCCATATACTTCAGAATTTGTGTTTTCGAAGCATAGAAACAGTACTTTGAAGTTAGAACAGTATTGTATGCTTTTTGAGTACGACTATCTTTGACAAACTTTTCGAACATTGGTGTATGATCTTTTGCTTAAAGAACAAATTTAAAGAGAGAAATGAAATATATGAAACACCTTCAAACTCAATAGAATTGCAGAATATTATGCGACCACTATGGTCACACGAATTTTGAAAATTAGGTTTTACTTCTCTTAGAACCATTTTCATCAGAATATTAGAACCACTTGGTTGTACAACCATTTAGATAATTATATTACACTCTTGATGATGGAATTATTAGAATCATGTTAGATGTGCTTATCCTGCCACTAAAAAACTTACTGGGAAGATATGAAAAAGGGCGGTTTTTCTTCTACAGTATCATAGTAATGCTGAAACAATTTCTTACTATCCAAGGGGCAAATAACCTAAACTGTTTTTCTTTTTCTTTTGAACTTCGCAGGACTGAATGAAGTTGCTAAACTAAGCTTATGGGGTAATTATACAATACCAAAGGACAATCCCAATGTTGATGATAGCAAGTTACGACCAGAGATTTGGGCCTTGGGTCTTGAAAACCCATGGAGATGCAGCTTTGACTCCGCGAGGCCTTTCCACTTATACTGTGCAGATAATGTCCAGGTATCATTTCAATGCTATTAGAATCTTAGAAATGAGTTCCTTTCTAAGCCTGAGCTCTGTTTTCTGTAACATAAATAGTGCCTAATTCTGCGACATTTCATATATCTAGGACCAATACAAAGTGGTAGATTTGATACTCAAGGGGGGCAACTATGGGCGGGGTGGTGTGTACAAAGATCAGCGTGTTCGCTACCCACCGTGGGCTGCTCAAGTAACCAAACCTAAAGGCATCATTTCCCCCATAATGGGCTATAAGGTTTCTTCTGAGAACATGAACTCTGCATCAATAGTTGGTGGGTACGTGTACCGTGGGTTTGCCGATCCTTACTTGTATGGAAGGTATTTTCTATGCCACTGTTTTGCATTATTTGAATAACTTCCTTTCGGTCTTCGCTAATGTGCTGTTATTTAAAACTCACATGTATACTGATGGCTAATATAATATGACAGGTACTTATTCGCTGACATGTACACGTCTACCATGTGGACCGGCATAGATAACACTGATGGAAGTGGTAAATATACCTCTACTTCCATTCCATTCAGCTGTTCCAAGAAGACACCAATTCCCTGCGATGAGTCCGCCGACAGTCCTCTTGGTCCAATATTTTCGTTTGGCGAGGATAACAAGCTAGATGTCTTCATCTTGGCCAGCCAAGGCGTCTACCGGATTGTACAGCCTACCCTTTGTGGCTATGCTCATCCAGAGTCAGCAACGACTGAGGGAGAGACACCTTCTGGTGGCAGCCATGGAATGACACCACTGATCAAAGGGCTGGTGAGTCTGTTGTTGGTTTTGATCGCAGCTGTGGGTAGCTTGGTAGTTTGGAGATGTTTCTGCAACAACAATGCCTTCTGCTGCAATGGGAATGTCCAGGTAAACAATAACAACGCCATGCACGGAGATGGTCCTTTGGCGGCCGCAGCCGCACAAGGTGACATCGAATTTGGATAGTGACATGGTCACATGATACTCTGTTTACAGTCTCAAGAAAAAACTGAATTTGTACCAGATGAAGGTTTCTTTTGCGGCACTTGAGAATCAGTGCTGCTAGTAGTGGTAGGGCTAGGTTTAGGTCTAGGGTTAGTGTGTCTTTGGCTTTCATGGCGGCACGGATGTCTTCTTTCATCAGTTCCGAGTGGACTGGTGCAAAAGTTTCTCCGAGTTGACCAGCAGCAGATCATCAACGATACCTCCTTGGAAAATAATATGTGGTAGAGCAATAATAAAATTACTATTATTCTATTTCTATTTTATGTTCTGTGTTATCTCTACTATATAATATAGCTAGAGGTGATGGTTGATACGTTTTTTAGTTTCCCAACTTACCCCTGCATTGGTAGGCTATTTACAGACAATTGCCACCGTCAAGTGATATGTCGGGTAGTTTTACGTTTTACCCCTTCGGGAAAGTGCATATGAACCCGTCGAGCTATCGGATGAGAGCGGAGAGAGAAGCCAGAGGTGGGCGGCACGGCCGTCGAGCCCGTTTTCTCCGGGCACGCGGCTGGAGGTCTGCATGGTTGTGTAGACGGCGCGGCTCCACGGACTAGAATACAGCGGCGGTGCCGGAAACGGGGTAATTTCGCCTCTGAACGCCGATGAGCTGTTTCTCTGTCCACGCTCGGTCTGTAGCATCTCGTGAGCAGTTGGGCCTTCACGTCCGTTAGATGCAGATGGATGGTGTATGCTGCGGGTCAAGGCACAGCGTGCCTCGCCAGAGGCAAGGCACCGGATCTCGGTCCGTCCGTTAGATGCAGATGGATGGTGGATGATGGGGGTCGAGGCACAGCGTGCCTCGCTAGAGGCACGGCACCGGATCTCGTTCCGTACTGAATTGCCACCGAAGCTTTCACTTGAAAAAAAGAGGCTAATCCCTACCTGCTGCTTGAGTGTCTTTATACTATGAAGTTGGATTACTGGATTTATCAGCACTTCAACGTTTCTTCATCAAAATTTGTGGAAGTTTTGATTGATTGAAGGATAGAAAAGGAATTTAGCAAAAGCCAAGATGCATTTGTCTTTCAGTTTGATTCTTCTGTACACTTTGTTCTGATAGTTCTGAACTTGACTAGGATGTCCTCTCCTTGTGTTTGTAAATTGCCGGCCACTAGCTGTTGTCGCCGTAGAGAGTTTCTCTATGCGAGAAAAAGAGAAGTCTTGTTGTTTGCCACATGACGATGTTCGCCCAGAAGTTAAGTAGTCTTGGATTACAGAATTTAAACATATGGAAATGAAAGTTTCTTCATTTGATTTAGTCACCATAGCAACACACAAGATATTTCTAATGCAATTTGGAGTACCTAAAATGTTTTATTGGTACAACATTTATGAGCATATATTAGTTAAACATATGGAAATGAAAGGTTGTTCATTTGATTTAGTCACCATAGCAACGCACAAGATATTTCTAATGCAATTTGGAGTACCTAAAATGTTTTAATGGTACAACATTTATGAGCATATATTAGTTATTCAAGAAAATGATTTAATGGTACAATATTTATGAGCATATATTCGTTATTTAGACCCGTTGCAACGCACGGGTATTTTGCTAGTAATTGTAATATGCTCTGAATAGAAAGATTAGAGTAATAAACACCAAATTCAGATCCCTAGTCAGGCCTAAGAATTGGTTCATAAAATATTGATGGTACGGTTTTCTTAACCATGGGCATGACCGTATGAGTAATATAATACCTGGACGCCATAACTTAGGAGTTCACATTGTTAGTGTAAAATAGTGTTGGATAAACATTTTATATATAGTGTGACGTATTGTCAATACGTTGTAAGTAATTCATCATCGTATATATATTTGCGGTACTTAATCATTCTAAACCATGAGAGTATCGTAGTCCTGAATACCAAATGGTTAATTTTGGGATGCCAGACATCATTCCGCTGTATAAGGTGTCTTTTGGGTACACTGGAAAGTATGTCGTGGAACTGAATATATCAGGAGTTCAGGACTCAGATTTACTCCTTCGTCGATAAAGAGATACACTATGGGCCCCACTCTGTTATTTCGATGTACATCTATTGTGTGGTTCCTTACTATGAGTTAGTGACATCGACATCGGACATAAAAATATGGGATACGAGTAAAACAGTACGCGCCAGGGAACAAGGGCAACTGGGTATAAAGATCAAGGTGTTGATGACATAATACCAGTAAAGTCTCGCCTCACGTTGTGTAATGTACCGTGAAGTAAAAAGAAGTGTAAATGGAATACTAAAGGCACTACAACACGATTCTTGATCTGCGGCCTTTTGCTAGCCATGGATAGCGATTACGTAGCTGATCGCGACCAGCGATGCCGAGTTCTTCTTTTTCCATCACGGTTCCATGCAAGGCCCACGTGGGTTCTCAACGTCATCGATATGTGTGGGACCCACAACTTATTTTTTGAGTTAGCGGGAAAATGGGCTGACAGACTAAACTAGTTTCTCTACCATAGTAGGCATACACAGTATTATTATTAAGGGACAATTGGGTCTGTGCCATAGCAACCTCAAATCTATCTGTCTGTGCCACCCCTGCGTCATTTCTCGCTTCCATGCCATGGCTGGGTCTTTGTGACCCGCGCATGGCCAAACGCGCCGTTTCCGCCTGGTCAATCCCCTTTGACCGTAACTTGGCCTGACTTGTGGGGTCGGCCTGGCGCGGCTGGAATCGCATCGAGTGGGGCCGGGGCACCAGTCTGACTGGTGGGGTCGGCTCAAGCTCACCACGTCTCCCGCTGGTGTTGGTGTTGTGTTGGTTTTTAGTCCCACCTCGCTAGTTGGGTGTGTGCGCGACCTCTTTATATACCACAATATTCCAAGGCTATCGTTAGCATTGAACGGAGCGGGGTTTATCCGGGCCCGGACCCCCTTCTTTCAATGCTAATTTTATATCAGTGTTGCGGTGTAAAATATAAGCAATTTCTGGTGCAAAATACGTGTTGGCGTATCCTAAAATTGTAGATAGTTTCGGTACGGCTGATTAGTCATTTGTCCCAAAAAATATAAGCAATTTTTGGTGCAAAATACGTGTTGGTGTATAGATCTGACCCTAAAATACGTGTTAGTGTATAGATCTGCCCCTAAAATACGTGTTGGTGTATAGATCTGACCCTAAAATATGTGTTGGTGTATAGATCTGCCCCTAAAATTGTAGATAGTTTCGGTACGGCTGATTAGTCATTTGTCCTAAAAAATATAAGCAATTTCTGGTGTAAAATACGTGTTGGTGTATAGATCTGACCCTAAAATACGTGTTGGTGTATAGATCTGACCCTAAAATACGTGTTGGTGTATAGATCTGACCCTAAAATACGTGTTGGTAGTCATAAGAGGTTGGTCCAAATGAGACGACTGGTTAATCATAAGCGGTTGGTCCAAATAACATAGAGCTTACATTGCATTAATTATGCTTACATCGCATTAATTAACTACGACTGACAATCAGCAGATAAACAAATCCTAGAGCAACTATACAGAGATAAAATCCTGCAGTTATCAGATTAGCTTGCTTCTTCAGATCATTCATCTGCCTTAAGTGCTTGTTCAACTTCTTCAGTTCGCCTCTCACTTCCGCAAGCCCCATCGGAGGAGCAACCATGTCCATCGGCGGAGCAGAGGGCGGCGGAGCAGAGGGCGCAATCTGCTCATCACACGGAAGAGGAAGGTCCCTTGGCGCGCGCCACATTCCATCCCGTCTAAGCTGGTCAACGTATTCATCCACCCACAAGAATTCCTTGCATGGTTTCAAGTCCAACCCCTGAAAAAGTCAACATGAACCCTAAATCCCAGATCTCAGCAAGAAATTGAAAAAAACTGAAGAAATGAAAGCAAAAGGATGCGAGAGAAAGATCTTTACATCCTGTGGCTGGCTCTGGCATTTCAAATATTCGCGCCCCTTGTTGGATGTCTCCCCTATAGTAGTTTTACGGATCAGTGGCTCCTTGCGTGGGAATTTAGAACATAGCGGCAACGTCACCTCAGGCTGCTTTGGCCATTTGGGGCGAACGGCTGAACTGTTGGAGGTCGACATTGCCGACATTGCTGCTGCACTTCGTCGCCGGAGAGGAAGAAGAGGAAGGAAGAGGAAGAGGAAGGAAGAGGAAGAAGAAGATGGTCCAAAGAGGATGGATGCTCTGTCTGTGAAGAGGAGGCAAATGGTGGGTCCGCGGTGAGCGTGTAACGGTCACATGCGGCGGTGCGGCTGTTGCGAGTCCACCAACCCTTTTTGCTTAGAAATGGGGCCGTTTACCCTACCTTTGGAGCTCATTTGAAACACATTGAACGAGTTTGCAGAATGAGCTTCTCACACGGGTCACAGTCAATCAGATCGCAGAATGAGCCTCTCGCGGATCGCCCCGAGTTTGCCAAATTCCTTCTAGAAGACGATCAACGGCTGCAGTCCAGCGGTAGGATTAGATGGACGGTCGTTGTTCAAATGGGGTTTGGAGGCACTCAATGGGGTTTGGAGGCACTCAATGGGGTTTTGAAAAGTTTGATAAAGTTTCCAAGCTTCATTTTGAAGTGACTAAGAAGGATCAAAGCTTCGATTTTCAAATTTCATGCTTTAAACTCGTTTAAATGTCGGTCAACGTTAGTTTGACTGAAATTTGAAATGAGCTTCAAATATTCCCAAAAATTCAAAAAATGGAAAATCCTTCGCACATAGTCGTCTTATGTCATATACTAACGATTCAAGCTGATAAACAATGTCTATACACATTTAGATGAAAAATGCATGTATCTAAGTGATATCCCAAACTATGTCGTATGAACTCGAGGTTCAAATGAGCCTCAAATATTCAAAAAAAATCAAAAAAAGAAAAATCCTGCGCATATAGTCGTATTATGTCATATACTAACGATTCAAGTTGATAAACAAGAAATATAAACATTTCATATGAGAAATGTATGTACCTAAGGTGATATCTCATACTATGTCCTAAGATTTCTAGGGTGAAGAGAATGGTTTTTGGATTTTCAAGATAAAAAGTTCAAACTACTCACAAAGGTTCATTTTAGAGTGACTAAGAAGGATCCATGCTTAAGTTTTTCATTTTCATGTTTTAAACTTGTTTAAATGTCGGTCAACGTTAGTTTGACTGAAATTTGAAATGAGCTTCAAATATTCAAAAAAAAATCAAAAAAAGAAAATCCTGCGCACATAGTCGTATTATGTCATATACTAACGATTCAAGTTGATAAACAAGGTCTACGTACATTCTGACGAGAAATGCATGCCCAATTGTGTTGATCAAACCATGTCGTATGAACTCAAGCGGAAAGAGAAGTGTTTTTGGACTTGCAACATAAAAGTTTGAAACAAATGACCAGAGGCAAGCTTATCCATCATAATATAAGTACGGTGACGCACAGAGCGCGCCCAGAGAGCGTCCAGAGCGCGCCCAGAGCGCGCCAGTTCATGCCCAGAGCACGCCCAGAGGTGTTCGACCAAAATACATCTGACCAAATCCAACCAAAATACAACACATAGTAATATTAATCAGTCTCTTCTTTGACCTCTACCTTGACCTCTTGTTTGACGTCGTCAAAGCCGGACAACATCTCGTCAACCCACTGCTCGACCTCTTCGGGGTCTGTGATCTCTTCGCTATGGTCGCTGAACTCTTCGCTGGACTCGCTGGAGTCGCTCGAGTCGTCAAGTTCGTACATCATCTCGTCGTCCGACAGCTCGATGTCTTCGTCAGGCCCCTCGACGTCTTCGCTGACCTTCTCAAATGTCAGCTCGATGTACTCCTCCTTAACGATCACCATGATGACGTAGAGATCACCAAAGCGAATCGGCAGTTGCTCCCAGAATAGGTCCCAGCCCTCCGTGAACTCGATGTAATCGTCGCTCACTCGATATGATCCAAATATCTCGACATCGTCTCTCGCCAAAAGACGAGATTTTCCGTGAACTTCACGTAATATGCGATCACGCGATGGAACAACATCGTAACCATCTACTACCGCAATCTTGAGATGCTATCAAAATAACATGAGCATCGTATCAGAATAGTTCAAATGACAGAATATAGTTCAGAAAATGTAAATGAATACGAAACGTTTGAATCATACCAGATGATCATCATCTATACCATCATTCTCAATCCTGCGCACGTAGAACTGAGGGATCTCTTCCAACTCCATCGTGGCATCTTTGAATAAAGCGAAAGATATCGCATTCATTTCTGAATAGGTGACATCTCTCGGTTCGTGAAATATGCTCGATAGGAGGGCTGGCTTGCAGCATCCGACAATCTGTTCAAGCTCTGATCAAAGAGAGGAGGACATTCAGAAAACTTGTAAACTACTAAATGTGTAAGAAAGAGAACACAAACCAGCATACCCGTGTGTTGCACAAAAGGTTTTGCAGCATTGTGCTCGTTAGTCACTTCAACATTGAACACATGCTGATCTTCATTCCAAGTGAATTTGAAAACATCGCCCTCCTCGACGCCGTAGCATTCACATAGTGCTCTCCACTGCGTTCCACAGATCGAGGTGAAAATATGGGTCTTCGAGCTATCACTTAGCCGATTACACAGATATCTCCGCTGTGTTTCAATTTCAATTTCCCACCTATCCAGGTAGAAGAAGTACTGGTCTCCGTTCGGACACCTAGCCTCCATCCAGTTCTTACGAGGGCCAATTGCTCGGCTCTCTAGAAGATATCTTAAAGGGCATGGCAGAATCTACATGTAATACAAAACCGGAGAAACTATGAACACACTCATTGAAGGAAAAACAAATGACATTCCTCGAATTTGAAAGGCAATACTTACACTTCCCGTCTGTAACCGTGTTCAATCGGCACTTTGAAAGTATTGGTACGACGAGTTAGTGTACGACAGAAAGTTGCTTCGTAACGGCACATAGCACAGTAATCGACGACATCGCTATCGGAATCCTATTTTAACAAATGAAATTTAGAACCAGATGAACAGGCGGAACCTGGGGTATTTCCCCATTCCGCAAGCCAAATAGAAAATCAAATCTACTCACATATAATGCACCATTCGGGATCCCAATCAGGGTAATGAAACATGTAGAGAAGATAGCACTGACCATCGAAATGGGGTTGATGGACTGCAGCTGGAACCGCCGGCGACCAAAAAACCCCAAACGGCAAAGGCGGCCGTACAATGGGGATGGCGATGGAGCTCCTTGCTTGTCCCTCCTTCTCGACGGGCGACGGGAGACGGGCAGGCGACGGCAATGGCGATGGAGCTCCTTTGCGCCTTGAATCACCCTGCTCTCCGCCCTCAATCCAACTCCTATTGCTCTGTTCTTCGGGGTTCCTCGGGGGTTCTATGGGCGGCAGCAGTGAGCCAGGGAAGAAAGACCACGCGGGCCCCAGCGGCAGTATCCCTTGATTAAACAAGTGCCCGGCCCCACTGGACGGGATTCCAACCGAGCTGCCCCTGGCCGACCCCACCAGTCAGGCCAAGTGACGGTCAAAGGGGATTGACCAGGCGGAAACGGCGCGTTTGGCCATGCGCGGGTCACAAAGGCCCAGCCATGGCATGGACGCGAGAAATGACGCAGGGGTGGCACAGACAGATAGATTTGAGGCTGCTATGGCACAGACGCAATTGTCCCTATTATTAAAGAGCACCGTCAAGTTACTTATTTCCTTGAAGAACAGATCAAATTCATTAATCGACACTAGCAAGAGATTTCACCGTACATTCTGATTTTTTTAGTTAGTGGGAAAATGGGCTGACAGAATAAAATAGTTTCTCTTCGATTAAACCATAGTAGGCATACACAGTATTATTATGAAAGATCACCGTCAAGTTACTTATTTCCTTGAAGAACAGATCAATTCATTAATCGACACTAGCAAGAGATTTCACCGTACATTCTGGAACTAGATATTTTGCTTAGATAGTTTCATTTTTAACGCTCCACGATCGGCTCATAAGAATGCAAATAAATGTTAGTTACACTCAGCTCTCGCGGAGAATAAACAGTTGTGTTTTGTGATCAGTGCCAAACTCCCAAGTCTCGCACCCACCACCCAGCAGAATTTATGGATCCTAAACTATCTGCACTATAGGGGTGCAGAGACAAAGCTGCGGCAAGTCAAACAACTCGACGCAGCTCTCCTGTGTTGAGCGCAAACATACGGTGCTGTGACTACACGGATGGAGCGATCAGGCTTTTCTTTTGCAGGTCAGTTACCTCGTCAAGGAAAGATGAGTCCTCCTTGGTTGCACCGAGTACTGCTTGAAAGATTTGTAGTGGGTCCCCACGACTTACAATAAGAATTGCAGAGCTGCATGAAAATTATTCATAAAAGTCAAATCCAGCGTGATAATGGAAGCATGGAACAATAAATGTTAAGCTGCAACCTGGTATGTAAAAGTATTGGCTATGTTTATTATACTCCCTCCGATCCATATTAGTGGGCATAGCTTTGTCTAAATTCATATGTATCTAGTTAAGTATTTAGACTAGATACATGTGTATCTAGACAAAGTTGTGCCCACTAATATGGATCGGAGGTAGTAGTGTTTTTCGACCAATGATATGAAGCAAAATCTAGTCATACGTCAACTCTACATGAGCTATTTGAACTTCAGCTTTCTTGACTGATACACTAGTTGATAGCTTCGCAGGTGGCTCTGTAACTTAAGCTCTGTTAGTGGTTCTTCAGGTTTCTGTACCTAAGTGCACTCAGTAGACTATGTAAGGTATTGCATGAATTGTTATATCTGCATAATCAAATCGTATACATCATAGCATTCTCTTCTTTCTAGATCATAAGTTCTATGACAAAACCTAAGGCCGGTTTTCTACTTGATTCATGCTAGAAGGTTATCACCATTACAACTACATCGAAAACTGAAAATACCTGGCTGGACATGCAGTTCTGATCTGCAAAGAGACCACTAGAAAAACAAATCGAGGAACAAGCAGGAGTAGAATTAAGTGGCCAGTTTATAAGGAAAACTGGACGAAACCGATACAAGGACACCGTAAACGCCAACCCCGAAGCCTCGCACCTATTGTGTCGAAGACTATGCCACGCAAGCAACCGCCTACACCAACAGCGGTTCCGGAGCCGTCGCTCCGGCTTTAATGCTGGCCTGAGGCCGCACAGCTCTGTCACCCAAGCAACTAGACCTGACATCTTACAGCATACAAGCATCTCCAGACCGGCCTTGGGTCCGCGCACTCGCCACACTACACATCAACATGCCGATTCCAGAACTATCGCCCCGGCTTCCTTTGGCCACCTAACCGCTAAACACACCACAAACTGCTAGGTGCCCCCTGGATCCCAAGACGATGAATACAAGGAATTAACGAGGCCGAAGCGTGGCCGCCGTCCTGGTCTGACAAGCTGGACCGGAGGCTTACGTCCGGGAACCGAAGGGAGGAGAGAAAAGACCCAAATCACGCCTTCAAAAAGGTATGTGGCACCCAGAAAGCTTCAACGTCAGCCAACGCCTGTACAGGCTTTCGCCTAGTCCCCCTCATCTCACAACCCGAGAGGAT
The DNA here is from genome assembly GCA_947311845.1 of Poa pratensis. Taxonomy (NCBI): domain Eukaryota; kingdom Viridiplantae; phylum Streptophyta; class Magnoliopsida; order Poales; family Poaceae; genus Poa; species Poa pratensis. The sequence goes on along the minus strand of CAMZMU010000044.1, from coordinate 63,625,411 downwards.
CAGCGGTAAATATAGCCTCTTGGTCTAATGACAAAGACTGCATTTTCTTTTTAACTGACATTTATGTAGACATTTTTTGGCAAGATATTTTATAGAGATTGTGGTGCTGATATAACACCATATGCATGTAATAAAAATGAATAAACACAGATATCATTTGAGTTATATTGGCATGGAAGTACAAGTACCCATGAAACTCCATGTCTGTAGAAGACAGCACCCCTGCGAGTCTACTAGCAACATCTGCAACACTCTCGCCACCTTCTGGAGCCATAAAGGGATCTGTTTCATCTACAGCCCATACCTCTGCATACTACTACTGCATCATGTTAGATAAAGGCAACGTTTTCTTGTAAATGCTTAATGACAAAATTTATCCAAATAAAATTTTGACTGTGTGTTTCTGCTGATTTAAGTGTCATAGTTCCCAGACTAACCAACAAGGCATCACCATATCATCAGTGCTCAGTGCTCCTTGGCACACATTTAGCAGGGAATGGTATCTCTTGCACGTTGTTTGAACTCCCACCCAATGCAAACAAAATGGGTACAAACAAATAGATGTGATGCCTAATACCTGACAAGGTATAAGCATGCAAGTTGAAATTTCAACAAGCAGCACACAGGCATTTCAACCATGAGAGTGCAGATAGTGAAGCATGCATAAATAACATACAAGAGTTCGTATCTAACCTTCAAAAAGGCCTTTTTCATTTTACCTGTCAAGTAGGAGAATTATATTTGATAGAAAATATAAAATGTTTCTTGTTCCTATCAGGACTAGCCTTTTCCATAGCTGTATGCTGGATCTTTTCTGGAAAACTTGGATGCCCTAAACACATATCAAATACAATGAAAGCATTGTAGATCATGCGTGGTACAGTGTTTTAGTTTAACAAGATTATAACACAACTACTCGGCTTAAGGAGTACGACAATACTCCATAAAAAATATCATCAGAATTCGAACCCCAAATATTATCTAAACTGAAAAGTAAACCATAAAGATGGTCAGCCCCCAAGACAGTAACCTCAATGGAATGTTTATAAAAATGATTATCCCTCTTCTAAGTATCACTGTATATTCATTTGCAAAAAAAAGTATCACTGTATACAGGAGTCAGCACACAAAAAAATGACACTTACTGCTTTCAGTTGGACAACGTTTCTTCATCTCTATGGTTAATTGTGAGAAAGTATTACATAATATATTGCCAAATATTCAGTCGATTCGGTACTAATACATTTTTGAAAACAAAACAAAACAAAAACACCTGAGTTAACTAAGTGAGTCCAACTGAAAGCTCTATGGCATACTCCCTCCGTTCCATTCCCCCACAAAAAAAATACTCCCTCCGTTCCATAATGTAAGATGTTTTAGGTGTTACACATCAGGTGCGGACCTAGCATGTAATCATTGGGGTCAAATGACCCCAACGGATTTTGCTAATCTTCTTTAAAATTAACAAAATACTCTCTCAAATTTGCAATTATATCACTACACTTAAAAGACTGACCCAGATGGCATTTTATCCCGGGTTCGCCCCTGTTACATATGCATGTCTACATTCATATTTATAAGAATGTACACATACACTAAAAAGTGTCTATACACATGTGTATGCATGTGAATGTGGAAAAAGGCTAAAACATCTTATACTGTGGAACGGAGGGAGTACTAACAAAACTTGGCCGTATGCATATCTTTGAGGCAGAGGCCAGGGTAACTCCCTTTTCGAAAAAATATAATATACTAACAAAACTTTATTTGCTTAAAACAGTTTTCACTTGATGCTCTATGATATGCACATTTGATGCCCCTGTGATTTTTATAAGAAATTTCAAAATTTTCTCCATGGTTTGATGCATGAGTACTAACTCACCTTCTCATGAGAACGCAACTCATATGATGGTCCAAAATAACGCTCACGAAGTCCTGCGGTTGCCTCTAACAATAACTCTCATGAGTGGGGGTAAATGTTCACAACTCAAAAATACTAGATATAGGAGCCAAGGCATTATCCACATGAAAATTACTAAGCTTGCGAATACACATCCGAAATACTCAAGCGACTATCCAATTCACTTGCCTCACACACAATCAAATGCTTAAGCAATAAGCACACATTTTGCGGGCCAAGAAGGCATTTTGAGTAATTTATCTAGCTTGAAACCGAACAATGTCATCAAGGAGCCGCTTACCTTGCAGCTGGGACCATCAAATGGAATGCCAAGCACACCAGTGATCCAGGAGGTCCGCGAGAACGGCGAATAACGGATCTTCACAGAATCCAGAGGCACACCCATCTCCTCAAGCTCCTGCAAGAGCAGAATCGATCACCTCCCCTCACGCACTACCGCGTACAACGATCCAGGAGGCCACAGATTGGAGCTCCAGCCCGTACCTTCCGGAGGTACTCCCGGCGGATCGCGCCTGCTCGACGCCCTGCGGGGCCAGTCCGTCTCCGGCTTCGTGCCGTTCTCCTGCCAGCCAAGGAAGATCGAGTTAACTGAAGCTCCGGGCTGGATTTAGCGATTACGGCAGATGGAAACTGAAGACGGCGAGTTGGGATATGGTACCAGGGAGGAGACGATGATGCCGCGCTCGTTGGGTATGCTACGGCCGTGGCGGAGGATCCAGCACCTGTTCTGGAAGATGGGCGGCGGCGACGACGGCGAGTCGCCGGTCGAACGCTCGATCTTACCTGCTCGACTATCCATGTAGGAATCTACAGTGGCATTATCCTTTTCTTTTTGGATTTGGACGCAACTGAAGTTCAAAATTGGGACAAAATTATTGGCACCATGTCTTTTCTTATCTTATATATACACCAGTAAGTAAATAAAATTAGTGATATCATCAACATTTTATGCGAACTTTGGAAAATTTCAAATGTTTGGATATCACATATTTACTGGGTTGTAAAGTGAACCTTCGGATAAGTCTAGGGGTGTAATATGGACTTCTCTAATTTACGATTGCTTTCACCGTTGCACTAATCACGTCGAGATATTCAAACCTGGATTTCATATTAAGGTTAAAAAAAACCTGGATTTCATATTGATATGTTCCGACGATCGTCGGATCCAAAAGTTACACACCAGTTAGTGCCTAAAGAGTATGGTAACTAGACTATAATACTATAATAGACTTGTTAGAAATGATTTGAGACAATCTAAATTTCTAGAAAAAAGATTAGAGATTTCTTGCACCCGAAATCCAGTGCTCCCACCACTTAAAAAAATCAGAAAATATATTAAAAGCTTCAAAAAATCTGAAACAAATTGTGCATGTTCCTGATGCAAAATAACAATGTAAAACGCTTTATATTTCGACCAACACAAAAATGAAAAATGTATGGATCATATTATAGTTAACAAAGTATAGTTCCAAATCTTCATATTTTGTCATTTTTATGTAGACTGTACTGTGAGGAACGTGTAGCCCGGCATCCCAGCACACCATGCTCGCTACACCGTACCACCTCGTCACCTGTCGATGGAGTGTTTTTTGACACTGCCTGTCGATGGAGCTAGCGGTCGGTGCACATCACAGCGCTCGCGTGGCATTCATCCAGGTACAGTGTACGCGTGCGTGCTCCCGTGCCACGGTCAAGGGTCAACCCACCGCAAGGCATTGGCCCGAACCGTCCAACCCCTTTTCCCAGAAAAAGGAACGCCCGATATACCTCGCCGTTGCATTCTAGGCCCGTCCACTAAAAGGCAGTCAGCGACCATGCTCTGCCGAGTCACATTTTCACTTTTTGGATTCTCCTTTTGCCGTTCGCACGCTTGGATCTGCCGTATCACGTTTTCCCTGCTTTGGAACTTGATGACTATCCATCTGTTGTCGAACATGGCTGAAATCCCAGCTCTCGCTATCCAGGTTTAAGGTAGTCCTCACACATGGTATTCTTTTCTTTTTATCATAGATATACCGTTTTACTCCTTTTGATCCCGAAGACCATGGCGTGTATGCCCGGTCAAAAGACCCGGTACTTTTTTTTTAATCCCTCCTTCAGGTCCTTTGTAACGAAGATTAGCTTTCTAACTAATCGAATGGCAAAACTCTTGCCTTGATTCTCAAAACAAAACTATGATGCCTACTTCCAATCTGTTAATCAGTTACTAGAAAACAGCCAGAGAGCACATTAGTAGAAAAAATAATGACAAGATTGACAAAAATCGGTTGGACAAACGAGATTGAAACTAGATTGGCAAGTAGCAGCGGGAGAGGATTTTTGTCTCTCGAGTACCAGTGGCTCCAGAATTTTGTTTAAAAAATCGAAATTTTAGTTTTTATTTCAAAATGTAATTATGTGGATCCATATACATGTTATCAACATATATGCATAGTTTTATTCAGTAATTTGTTATACAATAGGCTACACAGAATAACGCCTCTTAAGATTAAGGGCAAAAAAGCGGAAAGTGTCTCTGGCTCCCGACCATGAGTGATCACGGTGGTTCAAAAAATTCAAAAACACTGTTTATGAGCTTTTTTATATATAAAAAAATCACATAGGTATCCAAACGTGTATATTGTCAAATCTCTAATTTTCTAATTTTTGTGTAACCCAAAATACAACTTTTTTGAAGTTGATTTTTTGCAAGTTTGTGGGATACGTAATTAGCTACATAGCTACATACGTGTTTGTTTTCTGAATTTTTTAAAACTCATAAATAGTGTTTTTGCTTTTTTTTAAACCACCCGGATCACTGGTACTCGGGAGCACCATATCTTCAAAAGGAACTATTTTTACTTATTTTGTGTGTAGATCATGACATGCATATGTAGTTGTATACTTTTCTTCACAGTTTTTAGAGTTTTTAAAAAGCGGCAACATTGAACCTCGGTAGTATAAGAAATGTTTTTCGAGTAGCAAAACCACTATTTGCCATTCCTAGATTGAGACTAGAAAACGCTTTACAGCCATGATTCTCTGAAAGCACACCATGCTCCAACACAGCATACACAGCTGCTCTGGGACACGGCGAACTAGCTTCCGAATGTTCCAGACGACCAAACGGATGAAGCAAAGGTGAGCCGAGCATAGTCACGGTGGGCGGCTGGGCGCACACTCACCTACTCACACGACCGTGCGGCGTAACATTCACGCTGTTCTCCTCGCCCCACGATGAGCCCATCCTACCGCCAGCGCAGCAGGCAGCCGCCCGCTCGCCGACCTCCGCAGCAGGCAGGCGGCCGTATCCTCTGTATATTTAAACGATCGTCGACAGCGCGAGGGAGAAAGTCCCGGTGTACGCCATGAGGATCCATCTTCCTCTGCTCCTCGTCTGCTGCAGCTTGTTGCTTCCTCTGATCCCTGGAGCCATGCCACTTTGCACGACCTCCAGTTAGTCTCCCGATGATCTCATTCCATAGTTGAACATATTTGCGTTATTTCGGGTTTGCTTTTTCATCGTGAGCTGCCGATTTGCCGCGTCCAACTAAGCGTGCTTGTTAAGCTGAGTTTTGTTATTCTCGAAGGCAAAGCTGAGTTTTGTTTCTGTCGATCACCAGGGGCACCCGTGGTGCTGAATGTGACGCTCAAGTTCTGCCTGACTGACGGCCGTGGCGGTGGCAGCTGTTGCGACGCCGCCGCCGACGCCGCGCTGCAGGAGCAGTTCAACGATATGGGTGTGAAGCCGGCCGACGGCGCTTGCGGTCGGCTCGTCAAGTCGATACTCTGTTCGGTACGTTCAATCTCATCAGTTGCTCGTCCCACTGCACTGTCGGGCTTATTTTCGGTCATCCGTTGTTCTTGCCACCGCACTGTCAGTGTCAGGCTTATTTTTGTTCATGTTCTCGGGTTGTTTTTTGGGGCCTTTCCAACGTACGTAGGTGCTTTAATTTTGCTGCTCGAGTCCAGTCGACGTCATGCGTGTGAGTTGTGATTGAAAGTGGAGTTTGAGCTGTAGTACGTAATCTGGTCCAGGTCGAATCTTTGTTCCCCTTTTTTGTCCTTCCATTTCCTTTGGATCATGGAGGCAGTCCATGTCCATCTCTCCGACACTAGCTCGATCGCCGATATCCCGATTGAGGCTCTCGATCTAGTCGCTGCAGCTGCTGGGTCTTTGATAACACCAACGTGTAGTCGAGTGGTTGTGGCGTCTGTGGCGTCCACCGCTCTCGTTCGATCCGGCCGCCCTCCCCCGTCGCCGGCGGCCACGGTGGTGAGGGGGAAGTGGGGTCCGGGACCTTCTAGTTAGGTATGTTCTCTTCTTTCTCTCGTCTTTGTCGAGGTGGCCGGGGCGACAGACGGCGCCCTGGATCTGTGGTGCCATGGCGAGATCGGGTTCTTCCCCGTCCCCGACCGGAGACGCCGCTCTCCAGGCCTCCGGTGGAGTTGACCGGCGCGGGTCGGGATAGCCGCTTTGGAACAACTTGTTCCACAATGCATCCGCTATCTGCGCGCCGCTCTCCATGTGTCCGGTGGAGACGCCGCTCTCCAGCTCGAATCAAGGGATTGCATCTAGGCACTAGCTGCACTGAGGGAAGTAGTCTTCAGACTAGTCAGTCTGGAATTGTGCACGCAAGCACCAACAAATATTTGGGAAAAATGCATGGATGTACACATTGTACAATCCTGTAAAATTTTGCATCAAAAGTTGTCCCTTTGTTATCAAGTAAAAAAATGATAGCAAATCTTTTGTCGGATTTAGAGTGGACTTTGGGTGGGATTCAACTTCTCCAGCGAGGAAGAAGAGAAGAAAATTTCTGGAACTCTGAAACCCCATCCTATTATCGGTTCCTTCTGCATACGGTGCATATATACATTACAGTTTTCATATTGGACCTCCAAACCTTTTAATATTACATCTAGAACTAACCAAGAAAATCCAACATAGTTTATGAACATGATTTTTTTTTTAAATATTCATACTTGAATCGCTATTTTTTGTGTGTTTTTTTTAGGTTCAACCAAGAGATCCCATTGACACAAAGCTCTAGTTACACATCTGACCTTCTTTAGAATCTCTGGAATATTGTATGCGATTTCGCCAGAAAGAATGTGAGCATCCCTCGGCAGGAATCATTTTCATACTTAGGTGTTTGATGAACATGCAGAACTAGTGTTGCTATAAATACTGAATATTATTGCGAGAATTATTATGCAATAAATTATTAATATTACTACGTGCTTACACAGTTCCTTTTACATGTTTGCAGAAATGCAATCCATTTTCGGCTGAGCTGTTTGACATTGGGTCCACCGCACATAAAGTTCCTCTCTTGTGCAGCTCTTCCTCAGCACAAAATTATTCTCAACCTGAGAACCCCATCCAGCCCAAAGGGGGATACTGCGAGCAAGTTTGGAAAGATTGCAAAAGCACAGCAATATCCAACTCCCCCTTCCAGCCTTCTGCACCAAGAAATGCTACGCTTACTGTTTCAGCTTCTAAACTTACTGATTTCTGGCAATCAGAAAATGACTTTTGTGCCTCACTTTCCGGTACACCAAACAACCAGTCAGTATGCTTCAATGGGCATGGGGCCTCATTTAGCACTAGGAGGAACTCTTCACCATCTCCTACTGGGATTTGCCTCGAGAGAATTAGTAATGGATCCTACCTTAACATGGTTGGTCACCCTGATGGGTCCAGCAAAGCCTTCTTCTCCAGACAGGATGGAAAGATATGGCTGGCTACTGTTCCTGAACAAGGAATGCAAGACAGTCTGCAAATTGACGAGATGAACCCATTTCTTGATCTCGCGACTGAAGACCTCAATTCGGACATTGGACTAGTGGGTGTAGTGTTTCATCCGGATTATGCAAACAATGGGCGTATCTTTGTTTCATACATTTGTGATGGAACTCGATCACCCAACTGTGCTGGTAGGTGTTCGTGTGATCATGAAGTGGCGTGCGATCCCTCAAAGGTCAGCTCTGATCATGGTGTTCAGCCTTGCCAGTACCATCTAATTATCTCAGAGTTTTCTGCTAAAGGTTCAATATCAAGCTTTTCTGAGGTAATAGACTTGTGTTTTCTCTTCTTTGTAGTCCTTTATATTTAGATGCCTGGGTAAACATTATATTTCTAACCTTCTTCTTTATAGGCAACATGTGCTGATCCATCAGAAGTCAGAAGGATATTTTCAATGGGGTTGCCATATGTTTCTAACCATGCTGGTCAGCTCCTTTTTGGACCTACCGATGGATACCTATACTTTTTCACGGGAAATGGTGGGATAAGTGGCGACCCTTTCAACTTCTCCCAGAATAAGAAGTCACTTTTGGGAAAAATCATGAGGCTCAACATTGATGAACTTCCAGGTAAGCTAAGGAAGGAAAGAGAAATGATAAATACATTTTGGACATGTTGTTCGCTCTCTCTCTCTCTCTCTCTCTCTCTCTCTTAATATACTTTTGTGTCTACATATCCGCAACTCTCACTTTTCAATTAAATGATCATTCTATCAACGTAATAAGGAAATATTTTGTTTTCTAAGCTGGCACAACAACTGAATGGGTCAAGTAGCCACCTAGTTCAAGGGTTAAATAGGCTTCCAAAAAATAATATGTAGTTATCCTCATGGAAACACTTGTAGTGGTACCATACAAAATTTGTCTAGTGCTTTTTTTGCATGTTGAAAGTTAAATTGCGTGAATTATAAAGCAATATTGTTAGTAGTCTAGTTGAATATGTGTGGCTGTGAATCAGCTCGTGTATTTTAGAATGTCTTTTCACCTTCAGAGCATAGAAGCACCCTGTAGTGCACAGCTCAAAACACCATCATGTTGCTATTGTTGCTACAACATGTCACTAAGGCTAACAATAAATCTTGATATTGTCCCAATATTGTTGGTACTATAACAGACAACAGTAGACTAGTGCTTTTTGCTTTGTGCTTTTCCAAAAAGGTCAAATTGCATGAATTATAAAGCAGTATTGTTTGCATTGTAGTATTGCTTAGTTACAAATCAGGCACACGTACTTCAGAATTTGTGCCTTTGAAGCATAGAAACAGTGCTCTGAACAGTATTATGCTATATCAGGGGGCGCCGTTTTGGCACCCGGGAGCATGTGCTCCTGGTTTTTAAACTGCATTTTGAATGCATTTCAAAATGTCCAAAAAAATCCGACAAATGTAGATCTTGATGTTTTACATGCTCACAAAGTCGTTTCACGAAAAACCGATATTTTTTGTGCCATGTGTAAAAAATACAAAATTCAGTGCTAAAAAGGGATTTTGAGAGAGATTGTTTTGTCTTTTTGACACAAACCACTAAAAAAGTCAGTTTTCCACGAAACTTTGCATGGTCACGTACAATGTCGAGATGTAATCGGCAAATGTTTGTTCGGAATTTTGACATTTCAAAATGTTTTTTTCAATCGCAGTAGCATATGCTCCCATGTGCCAAAATGAATTTCGATATTGTTACTACTACATTCCAGTTAGTTACCCCCTCCGTATCAAAATGTAAGATGTTTTAGCCTTTTTTGGTCCACACATATCTAGTATATCGTATGGTTTTTAAGAGTACGACTATCTTTGGCAAACTTGTTGAACATCAGTGTATGATCTTTTGTTTGAAGAGCAAATTTTAAAGAGAGAAATGAAATATATGAAACACCTTCAATCTCAATAGAATTCCAGAATAGTATATGACCAGTTTAGTCACACGAATTTTCATAATTAGTTTTTACTTCTCTTAGAACCATTTTCATCACAATATTATTTCATTTCATTGCAAGTTGTGTGAGTAGTTTGCGCAGTACAAGACAAGAATCTCACACAAAATAATGTTCTCCAAAGCTAATGGCTTGTCGAAAATTTTAGTCTAAAGGAAGACTGGTTCCACTTGGTTGTACAACCACTTAGATAATTATATTACACTCTTGATGATGGAATGGTTAGAATCATTTTAGATGTGCTTATCATACCACTTAAAAACACTTACTGGGAAGATCTGAAAAAGGCGGTCTATCTTCTACAGTAACATAGTAATGCTTAATTTTTTTTACTATCTATGGGGCAAATATCCTAAACTATTTTTCTTCTTGTTTTTTGCAGAGCTGAATGAAGTTGCTAACCTAACCTTATGGGGTAATTATACAATACCAAAGGACAATCCCTATGTTGATGATAGCAACTTACGACCAGAGATTTGGGCCTTGGGTCTTGAAAACCCATGGAGATGCAGCTTTGACTCCGTGAGGCCTTTCCACTTATACTGTGCAGATGATGTTCAGGTATCATTTAAATGCTATAAGAATCTTACAGTTCCTTCTTAAATCTAAGCTCTGTTTTGTTTTCTTTATCACAAATAGTGCCTAACTCTGTGACCTTGCATATGTGTAGGACCAATACAAAGTGGTAGATTTGATATCCAAGGGGGGCAACTTTGGGTGGGGCGGGGTGTATGAGGATCAGCATGTTGGCTATCCACCATGGGCTGCTCAAGTAACCAAACGTACAGAAGGTATCATTTTCCCCATAATGGGCTATAAGGTTTCTTCTGAGAACATCGACTCTTCATCAATAGTTGGTGGGATTGTGTACCGTGGGTCTGCCGATCCTTGCTTGTATGGAAGGTATTGTTTACGCCATACTGTTTTGCATTGTTTGAATTACTTTCTTTCGGACTTCACTAGTGTGCTGTTGTTTAGACCTCACATGTATGCTAATGCCTAATATATATAACATGACAGGTACTTATTTGCTGACATGTACACGTCTGCCATGTGGACCGGCATAGCTAACACTGATGGCAGTGGTAAATATACCTCTACTTCCATTCCATTCAGCTGTTCTGAGAAGACACCAATTCCATTCGACGAGTCCACCAACAATCCTCTTGGCCTGATATTTTCATTTGGCGAGGATAACAAGTTGGACACGTTCATCTTGGCCAGCCAAGGCGTCTACCGGATTGTCCAGCCTGCCCTTTGCGGGTATGCTCATCCAAATTCTGCAACGGCAGAAGGAGTCACACCTTCTGGTGGCAGCAATGGAATGACACCACTGATAAAAGGGCTGGTGAGTCTGTTATCAGTTTTGATAGCAGCTGTGGGTAGCTTGGTAGTTTGGAGATGTTTCTGCAACAACGCAGCCTTCTACTGCAATGGGAATGTCAATGTTACCAATAACAACACCATGCACGGAGATAGTCCTGCAGCCAAACCAGGTGACATTGAATGTGCTATGCCTAAGCCTGAACAGTATCATGGTCGATAGCTGTGATGTTTATGGTCTCTAGTTTCTGTTGCGTATCGGTGTATGCTAGCTATAGAGTTCTTTCGTTGAACATTTGAACCACGCGTCTGTACATATTTCATTGTCACGTCATTTTACTTTTACTTTTGAGAAACATTCGAAGAGTTCTGTAACTTTATTTGGGGTCTGGAAGAAGAAATGAATTTGTATCAGATGCTGAAGCTCTCTTTGCTGCACTCGAGCATCAGTAGTGTTGTGCTTTACTTCCCTACCATAGTGGGTCTTCCTTACCTATTCGCCTGGCTTTGACCCTGTGGATAGCTTGGCTCCATGGTGGCGCAGCCTGCTGGGCACCTTCATGCGTGATTATATATTTTGCCACCGAGTGCCTGGGATACCCCCTTCTTCCTTGTCGTAATCAGCCAATGCCAGAGCCTGAGGCCTCGACATCGTTGACGGTTTCCCTTCACCGGGGCAGTCTCGGAACCAACTCGATCATCACGTCAAGCATGGGCTCCTTCTTCCTAGCCATGTACTCCTCCTGTCCTCCGTATTTCCTTGAGCTCTGCCGTGATTAACTCCACCAAGCAATGCTCCTCGAGGACCTCCTCGTCCTCGACCTCACACTCAAGCCCTTTCCACGGATCGAGACGTGGCGGGTCATCTTAAAAGGGCCCCAAACTCGTAAACTCGCCGCAATTTTGTGGCTTTGCACGTTTTGCAGGCTCTCCTATAGATGCTCTAACACTGGTCCCCGAGATCCCGTGCTCGTGTTACGAAAAACATCGAAATCATATTCGAGAGATTAACAAATTCCGCAACAATTTCAGATCGGATGTAGCCAATGGTTTATATTCCACAAACGTGCAGAAAATCAGTTTCAAATACTTTATATTTTGAGCTCACAAAAATGAAAAAGGGCGCATCTATCATCCAAGTATGCACATTTTCAAATATCTAAATTATGTCCGATTTTGCCATTTTTATGTACCTCATAATACAAAGTATATTAAATTCACACATTTGGGACACATTGTCTACATCCTTATTTTTCATAATGTTTTAACACTCATAAATACAATTTTCAAATTTGAAAAAAAAAATAGGAGCACTGGACCTCAGGACCACTTCAAGAGTAAGATTTACTTCCGGGATGAAGAGAATACACTATGTGCTCCACTCTGTTATTTCGATGTACATCTATTGCGTGGTACCTTGCTATGAGTTAGTCATATCGGACAAAAAAAATACGGGATACGAGTAAACCAATGCACGTCAGGAACCAACGCAAGTAGGTATAAAGATCAATGTGTTGGCGACAGAATAGCGATAAAGTCTCGGCTCCGGTTCTGTAATGTATTGTTAAGTAAAATAAAAGTGTAAATGGAATATAAAGGCACTACAACATGATTCTCGACGTTCGCTAGCCACGGATAGCGATTTTATGGCTGATCGCTGACTCCGTGTGCGTGATTTAGCACAACACTGACTAGAAAAAAAGCATATACATTGTGCCGTAAAGAGATGTGTCGCATGGCACATTGGCACACACAGTTGACTGTTCTTTGCGTGTGCAATTAAGAGCATAGTTGGCTCGATCTATGTAATATTGTTACTGAAAAGGTGTCGGGAACATAACTTGCTAGCTGATAGTAGTACTCATACTTCACCATGAGGCGCAAATCAAACGACTTGGGCAATTGGAGGAACGCAGCTTGATGACAGGAAAATGCCGCCCGGCTTGTAGGGCTTTACACCACAGCGCACGGTCAAACCACATAGAGATCGCTCAATCCACCACAAGGCGCTGCTACGAAGTACGAACCATCCAACCCCTTTCGCCTGAGAAAAAGGAACCCCGATGTGGCCAACCCACATAGTCACCCTTCCTTTTCCTATTTCGATTCTCCTCTTGCCACTTGAACGCTTGGATCTGCCATATCACCCTTCCCCTTTTCTCTACTTTCGAATTTCACTAGACATGGCTAGCGGCTGAAATGATTTCAGTGAAATCCCACTTCCGGCCATCCAATTTTAAGGTAATCCTCATACAACATATTCTATCCTTTTTTATCATGTTGTTTTTCTCTTTTGAAATTTCCAGCAATTTCCTCCACGAACCTCCACGAAACAGGCTTTCGCACAGCTATATAAATATAGCAACCAACCGATACAAGCACATGATACTGCTGGGGCAAACAGCACACTCATGCCCAAAAGAAACAAAAAAGAACAAACAAGAGAAAACAAAGCCAACATCGGCGGTTTGACGAAAAACTAGATGACTCGCAGCTGCTGCGCCCTCCGGAGAATCCACCACGCTCCCAGCCTTCCGAAGTGCCTCGTACCCAGCAGTACCTCCAAGGAGGGAACGACGACGACGACGCTACTGCCCGGACATTTCCAAAGGTTTCCCTCGGTCTGTCCTAGGGTTCCCCCCGGTACGTTGAGGGTGGGAAAGAGGTATCCCGACGCCCTTCGGGAAGGAAGATGACGCCTGCGGGTGTCACCACGTCAGTGTCGAGACGACAAGGATTTCTCCAGACCTCCAAACCACATCCCAGGCGCTACGTATAGCTCCACCAATCTTGCCGCCCACCAGCACACGCCACCACGGCCTTGCAGTCATCATCGTCGCCTCACCGCGGCCAATGTCGCGAGGTCGGAAACCGAGTAGAGGGATCCCAGCGAGAGATGGCGGCACATTGGCACGCGGGAGGGAACTACCTCCACCGCCGGAGGGCAGTAGCCGACCGGATGCAGCAGCAGGGCAAACCAGGCCCTCACTGGCCAGGCCGAGCCCAAAATTAATGGCCCGTAAAGCCCCGCCGCCGCACTGCAGCAAGGGTGCCGCCGACGCCGCCATTCTCGACCTGGTTCCTACTCCTCCGTCCACCGGGGGTGCCGCCACCACACCTGGGCGGCCCGTCCAAGCCCAGATGGGCCCTGCCTGGGCCCAGATCTGAGCAGGGAAGAACGCTGCCGGCGGCCGGCCGGCCGCACGCAGGTTACCGCAGCTCCCCGCCGCCAATCGGCCGCCCCACCGCCACCATGGCTGCCGGAGAACTCTGTACCGAAGCTGGTCGAGAGGCACCGCCACGTGCCGCTGCATGCCGCGCCACCAGCCTGCACGTGCGGGTAGAGACCGTCCGCCGCTGCCGGCAACGGCACCGCATAGGCAGATCCCGGCGGCCCGACCCGTCGGCGGCGGAGAAGAGAAGACGGGGGGGGGGGGGGGGGGCTAAGAGGGGGCGGCTTAAGGATCCCCTGCTCGCCCACGCGGGGGGCGAGACAGGGGAGAGGGAGGAAGGGGAGGCGGAAGGGAGGGGGCGGCGCCCGCCGGCGGCGTGGCGGCGGCGGTGGGTAGGGTTAGGGTTCGTCCCAACCCTGGCTCCTACCTTTGTTTCTCCAGCAATTTTCTTAATCGACATATTCCTCGATAAGGCGATTCAATATAAAGTAAGGGGAGCTAGCCATCCTCCCAGGCACAAGGAAAAACATCGGGTTGTTGAACTACAATCTGTTTCGAGAAAATAGCCACATAAGTAGAAAACTTATTAATAAAACGATAAAGTAGACAAAAATGGATTGGACAGACGAGATTGGCAAGTAGCAACAAATTTCTCCCACTAGTTGCTAGTAGATTAAAACTCAAAATTATTTACTGCACTGCTCATATTTAGTTCCACCCTTGCCTAAAAACTCAACACACTCCAACAAAGAGCACGATGGCTTGAACACGACAAATTATCTGCCCAAATGGTATATCTTGCCGATGTATATACATAGCGGGTGGCATTTGGGAAGATTATAAAACATCGTCAAGGTTAGAAATGACGATGCCACTTGGCCGCTATGCAAGAATCTGTTAGGAAATAAGTTGAGATTGCATTTGGAGTTCTCTAACCTCATTGGGCTATTGTTCATGGAGTTGTAATAATGTGGCGGTCACTGCGGTAGGTGATAAATTGTTGTGTAAAGTTTACACAACATGGTTGTGGAGGATGAGAGAGAGGAGACATACTGCACGAATGATTTCGACAAGCCCGAAGAACATGTCCGCCTCTGGAACAAAATGTCAACTTTTTTTTGAGATGAATCGACATCAACAAGCTGACGTTTAACTATTTAATGATCATGTGAAGCATATGTGGATCCGCATCGTAAATCAGTGAATTTATGTTTGAATTATGCACTCTGAATAATTGTATGCTGATATGATTTTTTTTGCGCAAAAGGACCCTGGCATTAAAAGAAACACCGAACAGTATAAAACAACTCAACGAAAACAAAAATTACAACGCGATCCTTGAGATGCCCTTCATCAACCTCTAGAACGTGTCGATGGCGCGCCGCCCCTGCCGCTCCTCCTAGAACCGGCGTGAAATTGTTGGTTGCGGACTGGAAGTCGCCGAACAGGTCAAGAAGAACACATCCGTCCTAGAGCGGAAGAAGAAGGATGAACCGCCGATGAAGCTCCATGGCTATCCGAAGATCGCCACCGCCAGAAAAAGTCCTTGAGAACCACACCACTCCCACGGGCTTCTCGACGTCACCGTCGAGATGGGACTGAAGCCAGAGAGACATTATTGTAAGAAGCGCCGCCGCCACCACCAAAATGACGTCCCAACAAACCTGCACACTAAAACCTAAAAATCGGAGCCCTCCCGCCGACGAGCACCGAGATCCACCGTGCCTCCATGGCTCGGAGGCCACAGAGGCAGGCAGACCTGTGGCGGTGCCGACGGAAGACTGGACTTTATGGTCGCCTCGGCTGAGATCCGATCGCCTCGGGCCAGTGATTGGAATCGAAGCAATATGATTTATTTGTGACTTCGATTTTTTTGTTTGATCTACGTGCATACACTAGTAGGAAAACCCTTATAGGGAGGTTGGCATTCTGTGGCGCACCCTTAATTGGTGCGCCACAAAAATATTTTTTGTGGCGCACCGGGCTTGGTGCGTGATAACCCCCAAGAGCAGGGGATCACTGTAGCACCTCTCAATGTGGAAGTAAGGTATCGATCCGCAGGAGTAAGAAGGAAAAGTTATCTATTCCCTACAACTAAAGTGTCACAAGTTTTAGTTGATTATGCACTAAACAAGTTTAAAAAACAAAGTGGTTGATTTGATGGATGAAAGTTTAATGTAACAAAACAAGAATGTAAAAGTGTCCCAATCCTCTTCAATGCAAGAGGACAAGACAAAGGTTTTCTCTTATAGGAACAATGGACATGGGTTCACTTAATCCTCTCTCTCTCATCTACGGTGATTATCATGTTATAGATAAAGTACACACAATTGTCATGTTTTAATGGTAGCTTTTATAACGGCTATATGTCCTAAAACACATATTTGAAAGAAGTACTCATTTGTGTTGCTAGGTCACCCTCGTAAGGCTAGCGTGGTTGCTGTCACTCCCACATCATACTCTTCCTTTTTACCCCAGATAAAGGATGTTGGGCGGTACCGTGTCACTCAATACCTATGCCGTGTCACATCGGCCATCCCGTACCCACATACATCATAATTCTTAAAGAACAATATTCTATCAAAGTATAACAAGTCATAAAAGTTCCAACACAACAGTAAATGCATAACAAATCATCTCATACCACAATATCCACCATAGGAATTACATAGATGATCGTAATCATGTTCAGCAGCTCATACGATACTAATTAGTGAAGCTCAAAGAGAGGAGAGATACATAAGTTACCACCACAAACCCATAGTCCAGAGGGTGGACTACTCCCCCTTCATCATGGAGACGGTGGAGAAGTCGTTGGAGAAGGTGGAGACCACCCCGGCAGCGCCCCGCCGGAGTTTTCCCCCTCCAATCTGCAGCTCCAGATCTCTGTTTTCGTGTTTCTGTGATACGGCGGCGCTTGTTTTCGAGAACGTCGTGGGACTTCTTTTATAGGCGTTTTTAGGCCAAGACGAAGGCGGTGGAAGAAAGATCGACGGCTGCGGAGCTCCGAGGCCCAGGATGGTGGGCCCCACGCGGCCAGGTACAAGGGCCACGTGGGCCACCCCCTTTTGGCCTTCCGGGCTCCGTTTGCTTGATTCCTTCGCTCCTACGTCTTCTTCCTTCGAAAATAATGACCTCCGTATTTTTCCATATTTTTCTGACAACGTTTGGGTCCCTGAAACATAAAAGGAAAAAATAGGGTTTTCTGCCTGCGCAGGGTTAATTCCATAAAAATAGGAAACAATTATTTTATTTCCTAAAATCATTAAATAGCAGTGGTATAACCCTTATATGATGAAAATATGATTGAAATATGAGTGATATAGTGCAAAGTTCATGTATGCATTTTACATGCATCAGTGCGCCACAGAAAGTCACATTTCTGTGGCGCACTAAACCATATGCGCCACAGAAAGTTATCTGGGGGGCGGGTAAAATTTGAAAAAAAAAATTCTGTGGCGCACCGGGCTTGGTGCGCCACAGAAATGTGTGAATTCTGTGGCGCACCAAGCTTGGTGCGCCACATAATTTTTTTTTTCAAATCCCACCCCCTGTGGATCGCCTTTTTAGTCTTGCAGGAAGTCAAGGAAAATGATAAAAATTTCAATAAATAAAATCCTTTGACATGTAGTAGGTATGAGTGTCTAGTAGGTATAGAAATTTTGAAATATGAATTTTGACCTTTTCTGCAACAAATGAAAAATAAATCTTGTAATGGGCATAACTTTTGCATACGACGTCGAAATAACCCGTTTTATATGTCAAAAAAACTAGAGAAAAATCCGAGTTCGAATCCACCCCGGTTTACCTGGTCAGCAATTCACAGATTCCTTAAATTCCAAAGAAAAAAAGTTATTTCAAACAAACAATTTTTCGCTGCAAAATAAAAAAAAAGAAAAAAATAAAAAAAATTCAAAAAATTCAAAAGGTCCAAAAAAGACACAGAAATGTATAACAAGGAAGATTGTTGACTTTTCTTGTCTTTTTTGAATTTTTTTGGATTTTTTAGGATTTTTGGATTTTTTGAAAAAAATTAAGTTTTTTGAATTTTTTGAGTTTTTTGATTTTTTTGGATCTTTTGAAACTTTTGAATCTCCTTTTGAAAGTTTAAAAGTTTTTGAAAAATCTGAAATTTAAAAAACACACATTTATAACACATACCACATATATACATATACAAGTCTTAAGAGGGTTCATATGATATATATATCAATAAGAACTTGAGGAGCACAAGGGTAGGTGGATTGGGTGGAATTTAGAAGTTAAGCGTGCTAGGATTGGAGCAATTTAAGGATGTGTGACCTAGTGGAAAGGTATCAGTTCAAAAAATTCAAAAATATGATAATAGTTCCAATAATTAGGATTTTTCATATTATTTCATATTCTGATTTTTATGATTTTTTGAAACTTTTTATATTTTTTTGCATTTTTTGAATTTTTTGAGAATTCTGTGGCAGGTGCGCCACAGAAATATGAGAATTATGTGGCGCACCAAGCCAGGTACGCCACAGAAATAATTTTTGTGGCGAGAATTCTGTGGCGCACCCAGCAATTTGGCGGGTGCGCCACAAAATGCCAAAAAGGTGCGCCACAGAAAGACCTTTTCCTACTAGTGATGTTTTGAGAATTGAAACAGCGTTGCAGGCTACTGTTGATGATGCTCCAAAATCCAAGCCTAAGGCAATGTCCAACTAAATTGCATCAAACCCAAAATTTCAGAGATTGCATCGGTCAATAGGCTTGCCGCCACCATCCTTTCTCGTTAGATTAACAAGAACTCAAAGAACTAAAGGCCGAAGCTGCTCTACAACTTGTGCAATGCCAATGCAGCTGTGGAGGAATAGCTATGCCGTGCGTGCCCTTTTAGGCCTCCTTTGATTTGAAGGATTTACTCAGGAATTGTATAGGATTCAGTTCCTATGGATTTTTTCCTTCCAACCATGTTTGATTCGTGGGATACAGGAACAATTCCTGTAGGAATAATTCCTGTAGGCACTAGTTGGTTTTCATAGGAAATGAAAAATGAGCTCGGACCTCATTTTAAATTTCCTGTGATGTTCCTTTGCTGCAATCAAACAACAATTGCTGAACCATAGGATCTGATTAGGCAGGGTACTCTTTCCTATTCCTTTGATGTTCCTATCCTATAAATCAAGGGAAAAGCTACGGAGAGGCGCCGCACGCGCGTCTCTTCCGAGCGGCGCTCAGCGAACCGTCCGATTTAAATCTCCCCTAATCACCTAACATTATCCTTATCCCCTCACCCGTTCGCACAGGCCACACATTCATTCCCCTTCTCTCTCTCGTCTAGTTCCAAATCAGAGCTTCCTCGAGCACTCGTCTGCCGCCATCACTCATCAGGTGTGGGTGCCGCGGGAGCCGGGAGGTCAAGGCCATCGCGGGATAGCATCATCACGCCATGAGGTGGCGGACGGGAGCCTCCTCAAAGGCAAGGACCTCCGAGCTTGTCGGGAAGGCGACCGGAGCAGGAGGTGCGACTGCTGGGCGCGGAGGCGCCATAGCTTCGACGCGCGGCTCCGGTACGAGGCTCGGTGACCCTGCAGCCGGCGTGGCCAGCGATGTGCACGGTGGCGGTGGGGATGTCCGATGCATGGCTCCAGGACACGGTGCTTGGACACGACGTCCGCCGCCGTCGAGGCGCGGTTAGTGATGGTCGCGGGCGACGTTTCGTGGAGCCGGTGCTGATGGGTCTGCCATGGTTGCGTTCGTGCCCGAAACCTCTTCCACGTCGTCGTTGCTCGCGCAGGTGCGCGCGCTTAACGGACTGGCAGATGAGCTCCACAAATGCGCGGTGAGTTCCCATGGCTCCTGGCCCTGCTCTGCGCTGCCGACCAGCTCGCCCTCTGCCTCGCGTGTACGGAGGTCTTGGAGCGCTCCTGGGCGAAGGCGCCTCCTCTGCCTGCAGTGCTCCGACCTTGATGCCACTGATCTCGTTCCATCCGCCAGCAAACAGCCGCACCACGCCATGTCTCCTATCCCGTCACACCACCTTGCTCTCGCCGACAACCCCTGCAGGTTGCAGCTGGCTTAATGGTCTTGGCTGAGATGCCCTCTGCCATGTCTATTCTTCCGCACGAGCACGCACAGGCTCACTAGCACCACACGACTAGCTAGTTAGCTGTGTCAAACTCCTATCCATCTGCAGCTTGCTTAGCTCCTGTAAGCTCATAGTTGTCACTGAATATGGGAAATTTTACGGGAATCAATATGGTATTTGCTACACATTTATAACCTGATAACGGTGACTATCTGATAACTGTATCCGAACAATATGGTAGCTGAACTGAAGAACCCGGTGGTTATTTTCAAAATATCTGATGAGTGTGTCCGAATAATATGGTAGCTTAACCGGAGAACATGGCGGGTGTATTCAAAATATCCGATAACTACGTCCGAATAATGTGGTAGCTGAAACCAGAGTCTGGTAACTGTTGGAACAATGCGGTGGCTGAACCAGAGAACCCAATGGTTATTTTTTAAAATCTGATAATTGTTTCCGAACTAGTTGAACCGAAGAACCCGGTGGTTATTTTCGAGAAATCTGATAATTAAGTGTGTCCGAGTGATGCGGTAGCTGAACTAGAGAACATGGCATGTGCATCCGAATAATTCGAAAAATATGTTCGAACAATGTGGGAGCTGAAGTAGAGAATCTGGAGGGTGCATTCAGAAATTCTGATAACTGTGTCCGAACAATGTGGTAGCTGAATGCTGAATCAGAGAACATGGTTGTTATTTTAAAATTCTGAATTGTGTCTGAATAATGTGGTAGCTGAAATGGAGAGCCCGGTGATTATTTTCGAAATATTTGATAAGTGTGTAAGAATAATGTGACATCTGGAACAAAAACTTGTTGCCGAACACAAAAATGTAGTATATCCGACTAGTTTGAGCTAAACTGGACAACCTACAACTTGTTTTTGGAAAAGTCGGTACGTATTGGAACAAATATAACAAATTGAAAATCACTTTTTAAAAAATCCGTAAACATGTCTAAACCAAGTGGTAATTGTTTCTGACAACATTGATGTCGTCTTAAAAACAAAGTGCTTAATTTTCTAATTAACTTTTCTGAATAAAATGGTAGCCAAATTCTTGACAGTTGCATTAAACACATGCTTTTCCTTCGGTCCAATCGCGCAACAGCTGTCTACAGCGGCCGCCGCTGCATAGTCCGGTCCATCAAAGGAGGACTTATAGGTGCTCAGCTAGTCAGCTCGGAGCTTGGGATGCCAAAATCGAAGCAGATTTGCAGAAGCATCTTTGTGTGTGCCCGGTACCCGACCGCCTGACTCACGCCACCACCGCATCCCCGCAGAATCAAACACATTTGGTAGCGACTTGGGACACCTTTCATTTCCGATCCGTTATAACCTTCGCGAGAAAAGAGCGTGGGCAGTACAAATGATACCTACATGCTCCGAATCTTTTTCTGGATCGGAGGAAGCATTTCGTCTCACTCCTGTCCTGGGCGGCTGGGCCAATCGGAGCATGCCAGCGCGACAACGGGCTCCTTTTATCTCGACGCCCCACCCGCCGAAGCCAACACAGATTTTCGCCGAAGAAAAAGAAACGTGTCGTCTGGTATGGATGGAAGCCCGCCCACGTCCTCCTGGCGAGGTATAAATACCTCTACGCCCGACCCTTTCCTTTCACCAAAAAATCAACCACCCCGACGAAGGCCTCCTCTCTACACGCTTGCTCAGACATGAAGATCCATGTTCCTCTGCTCCTCATCTGATCCCTGGAGCCCTGACACTTTGCACGGACTCGAGTTGGTCTCCCGATCCCCATTCCATAGACCATAGACCATAGTATTCCCCTCGCGATTTATTTTATCGCGTGCAATATGTTTGCGTTTTATCCGTCTGGGCTCGGTACGTACGCTCTCTTCTCATCACTTGCTCGTCCCACTGCACCGTCGGGCTTATTTTGTGTCATATTCTACGGTTGTTTTTTGGGGCCTTTCCGAGGTACAGTAGGTGCTGTGCTTTTTTTTTTTTTTTTGAAACGAGAGGCAAAAGCTTTGCCCCGTATATTAATTAAGCAGAAGGTGCCCGGTTTATTAGTGGAAGAAACCGGGCGAAAACCAAACAACAAACACCAACAACAACGAACGCCACGGGGCAAAGCCCACACAACACCCACGCCACGGCAAGCCGGCCAGAAGCGGCCACAACCGGGGAGCCTCGACGACGAACCGGCCAGAAGGTGCTGTGCTTTAATTTTGCTGCTCAAGTCCAGTCGACGTCATGCGCGTGAGTTGTGATGTATAGGCCGCAACGCATAGCAGAGTTTGAGCTGTAGTTGTAGATTATCTCATTATCGGGTCCAGGTCGGATATTTGTTCCATCGAATTGGATTTCAGCGACAGTACGAGAGCGGCAGTCAATCTCCGTGTGTGTGAGTTGTGATGGGCCGCGTGGTAGAGTTTCAGGAGCAGTAGCAGTACTACTAGTAGTAGATTATTTGGTCCAGGTACTTCTTTTTCTTCTTCTTTGTAAATAAAGTGGATCCTGGTTTTCTCCTTCTTCCTGTCGGCTTGGCCGAGCTGCCCAGTGGTGGTGCCTTGGCGAGATCGGGTTCTCCCCGACCGGAGACGCTGCTCTCCAGACCTCCCAGTGGTGGTTCCGTCTGGCTGACCGGCGAGGCTCGGGATACCGCTCCGGCGTCTCCCCGAAGCAGTTGGAGATCGGTGTTCCAACGCCGTGGACGGCCTCCGTCGGGGTTCAGCTTGATGCTCGTCTGTGTGCATATCTCCATGTGTGAGTGTAGGTACGAGCACGAAGCTAGGCTCGTGTGTGCTGTGGCCGGCGAGTTTACTCCGGTTCATGTCACCCGTGCACCTCCAAATGTTTCGTAATTTAAGCACCAAGGGAAAACAGCATGGATGTACACATTGTACAAACCTGCAAAATATCGACTAGCAAATCTCCTGTCGGATTTATTTTGGACTTTGAGTGGGTTGACTCTGGGTGGGAATATTCAACTTCTCCAGCGAGGAAGAAGAGAAGGAAAATATGGAACTCCAAAACCCCAACCTATTCTAGGTTCCTTCTGCATTCATGGTATACATTTTACAATTTACATACTGGACCCTCCAAACCTTTAATACTGTACATTTATTAGGCAGTGGCGGAGCTTGAAAGAAAAAAATCTTGGGCGAGCCAAACTAAATCAGAGCACAAAGAATTGCAATTCTATAGCATATAGTTCAGTAGCATTAGTCAATACTCAATATCTTCAGTTCAGCAGATCATAGATGGATTGCTCCAAAACTAAATAAAGCATTCTAAAATTTAGTGTGGCCATAAGGCATGGAGACTAGATTTACATACTACAGATCAGCTCTCCGATTTTTTTGCTTCTAAAATATTCAATGACATCTTCATAGTTGTAAGTCTCCAGAATTTCAGCCTCTATGTTTACTAACAGACTAGTTGTCAGATAGTCATCTTCCATTCTTGCTGCGCAACCTTGTTTTAAATGATTTAAGACCAACCAACAAAATCCATCATGGTTCATGAACATGATTTTTCAAAATAAATAAATATTAAAGACTATTTCATGCTTGAATTGCTACTTTTTTGCATTTACTTTTTTTTATGTTCAACTTATGGATCTCGTGGACACAGAGCTCTAGTTACATGTCGCAACTTGTGTAGGTTGGATGGCCGGAACCACATCTCAACCTTCTTCAGAATTTCAGAATATTCTACCGTAAATTTTTATGTGATTTTGGGTAGAAAGGATGTGAGCTCCCCTCGACAGGAATCATTTTCATACTTACATGTTGACAAACACGCAGAACTAGTGACGTTATACACGTTAAATAAAATAACTAGTGACGTTATAAATACTGAATATTATTGCGAAAAGCCGAAAACTATTATGCAACGATGAATAATTAATATCATTGCGTGCTTACACAGTTCCTTTTCCATGTTTTCAGAAGTGCAATCTGTTCTCGGCCGATCTGTTTGACATTGGGTTTACCGCACGTACGGTTCCTCTCTTGTGCAGCTCTTCCTCGGCACCAAGTTATTCTCATCCTGGGGACCCCATCCAGCCCAAAGGGGGGTACTGTGAGCAAGTTTGGAAAGATTGCAAAAGCACAGCAATATCTAACTCCCCTTTTCAGCCTTCTGCACCAAGAAATGATGCGCTAATTGGTTCAGCTTCCATGCTTACTGATTTTTGGCAGTCAGAAAATGACTTTTGTGCCTCACATTCCGGCACACCAAACAACCAGTCAGTATGCTTCAATGGGCATGGCGTCTCATTTAGCACTAGGAGGGACACTTCACCATCTCCTAGTGGTATTTGCCTTGAGAGGATTGGTAATGGATCCTACCTTAACATGGTTGCTCACCCTGATGGGTCCAGCAAAGCCTTCTTCTCCAGACAAGATGGAAAGATATGGTTGGCTACTGTTCCTGAACAAGGAATGCAAGATGGTCTGCAAATTGACGAGACAATTCCGTTTCTTGAACTCGCGACTGAAGACCTCAATTCGGACATTGGACTCGTGGGTGTAGTGTTTCATCCGGATTATGCAAACAATGGGTTTGCGCTCGGCAGTCGTTCTTTATGAAGGGCGCGCTGGTTCAGTGGTTATCGCGTGAGCGTACTACACCCAGGTCCTGTGTTCGAAACCCACCCGAGCACGTTGAGTTTTGGATGCGATCATACCAGCACTAAAGCACCGGATCCCATTAGAACTCCGAAGTTAAGCGTGCTTAGGCGAGAGTAGTACTAGGATGGGTGACCTCCTGGGAAGTCCTCGTGTTGCATCCCTCCTTTTAACTCCGCCTATGTTGTCTCAACATAGCCGGTCCCAAGCCCGGATAAAGGAGGAGGGTTGTGATAGGCTTGGCAAGCCAACGGAAAAAACCCAGCCACTCTTATGGAGATGAAACCCAAAAGAACCTCGTTGGGGCGTAACCCTCTTAGCGACGCGCCATATCGGAACCCGGGTGTGGTGTCAAATGGGCAAGGGCCGGGCCGCCACCCCCTTGGTGGCGCGCCGTATCTTGATCTGGATACGGTGATAAGTGAGCAAGGATCGGGTCGTCGCATCCTTAGTGGCGCGCTGCATCGACGCCCGGGTGTAGTGAAAAATGAGCAAGGGTCTTCGCATTTGACTCGACGAGTGCGGAGGGTAAGGAAGTTAGCCGAGCCTAGGAGGATCCGCTTAGGTAGCTGGAACGTAGGGTCCCTGACGGGCAAGTTACGGGAGTTAGTTGATACGGCGATAAGGAGGCGTGTTGATGTCCTATGCGTCCAAGAGACCAAATGGAAGGGACAGAAGGCGAAGGAGGTGGAGGATACCGGCTTTAAGCTGTGGTACACGGGGACAACCTCAAACAAAAATGGGGTAGGCATCTTGATCAACAAGAGCCTCAAGGATGGAGTAGTGGACGTCAAGAGGCAAGGAGACCGGATTATCCTAGTCAAGCTGGTTGTTGGGGACTTAGTTCTCAATGTTATCAGCGCGTATGCCCCGCAAGTAGGCCACAACGAGAGCACCAAGAGAGAGTTCTGGGAAGGTCTCGAGGACTTGGTTAGGAGAGTACCTACTGGTGAGAAGCTCTTCATAGGAGGAGACCTCAATGGCCATGTGGGTACATCTAACACAGGTTTTGAAGGGGTGCATGGGGGCTTTGGCTATGGCATCAGGAACCAAGAAGGGAGGATGTCTTAAGCTTCGCCCTAGCCTACGACATGGTCGTAGCTAACACCCTCTTTAGAAAGAGAGAATCCCACCTAGTGACTTTCAGTAGTGGCCAACACTCTAGCCAGATTGATTTTGTCCTCTCTCGAAGAGAAGATAGACGCGCTTGCCTTGATTGTAAGGCGATACCTGGAGAGAGTGTTGTCCATCAACATAAGCTGGTGGTGGCTGACTTCCGTTTTTGGATTCGTGTCCAGCGGGATAAGCGCCCAAAAGTTGCTAGAACAAAGTGGTGGAAGTTAAAGGGAGAGGCAGCTCAAGCTTTTAAGGAGAGGGTTTTTAAGGAGGGCCCTTGGGAGGAAGGAGGCGATGCAAACAGTATGTGGATGAGGATGGCGACTTGCATTCGGAAGATTGCATCAGAGGAGTTTGGGGTGACCAGGGGAAGTAGAAGGGATGCTAAGGATACCTGGTGGTGGAACGTTGAGGTCCAGAAGGCTATTAAGGAGAAGAAGGACTGTTTCAGACGCCTATACCTGGACAGGAGCGCAACCAACATGGAGATATACAAGGGGGCAAAGAAGGCCGCAAAGCGAGCGGTGAGCGAGGCAAGGGGTCGGGCGTATGAGGACCTCTACCAGCGTCTAAACACGAAGGAAGGCGAAAGAGACATCTATAAGATGGCGAAGACGAGAGAAAGGAAGACGAGGGATGTCAACCAAGTCAAATGCATAAAGGACGGAGCGGATCAACTCCTCGTGAAGGACGAAGAGATCAAGCGTAGATGGCGAGAGTACTTCGACGACCTGTTCAATGGAGAGAATGAGAGCTCTACCATTGAGCTAGACGATTCCTCCGATGATACCAGCCGACGCTTTGTGCGGCGTATCCAGGAGGCTGAGGTTAGGGAGACTTTGAAGAGGATGAAAGGAGGCAAGGCAATGGGCCCTGATGGTATCCCCATCGAGGTGTGGAGAGGCCTTGGAGACATAGCGATAGTATGGCTAACTAAACTTTTCAACCTCATTTTTCGGTCAAACAAGATGCCCGAAGAATGGAGGCGGAGTACATTAGTGCCAATCTTCAAGAACAAGGGGGATGTTCAAAGTTGCACTAATTACCGTGGAATCAAGTTGATGAGCCATACAATGAAGCTATGGGAGAGAGTCATTGAGCACCGTTTAAGAAGATTGACAAGCGTGACCAAAAATCAATTTGGTTTCATGCCTGGGAGGTCTACCATGGAAGCCATCTTCTTGGTACGACAACTTATGGAGAGATACAGGGAGAAGAAGAAGGATCTTCATATGGTGTTCATTGACTTGGAGAAGGCGTATGATAAGATACCACGGAATGTCATGTGGTGGGCCTTGGAGAAACACAAAGTCCCAACAAAGTACATTACCCTCATTAAGGATATGTATGATAATGTTGTGACAAGTGTTCGAACAAGTGATGGCGACACCGATGACTTTCCAATTAAAATAGGACTGCACCAGGGGTCAGCTTTGAGCCCTTATCTCTTTACTTTGGTGATGGATGAGGTCACAGGGGATATACAAGGAGATATCCCATGGTGTATGCTCTTTGCGGATGATGTGGTGCTAATTGACGATAGTCGGGCGGGGGTTAATAGAAAGTTAGAGCTGTGGAGGCGGACTCTAGAATCGAAAGGTTTTAGGCTTAGTAGAACCAAAACTGAGTACATGAGGTGCAGTTTCAGTACTACTAGGCACGAGGAGGAAGAGGTTAGGCTTGATGGACAGGTGGTACCTGAGAAAGACACCTTCCGATATTTGGGGTCTATGCTCCAGAAGGATGGTGATATCGATGAAGATGTGAGTCATCGAATCAAAGCTGGTTGGATGAAGTGGCGCCAAGCTTCTGGCGTCCTCTGTGATAGGAAAGTGCCACAAAAGCTAAAAGGCAAGTTCTATAGGACGGCGATTCGACCTGCGATGTTGTATGGCGCAGAATGTTGGCCGACCAAGAGACGACATATCCAACAGTTAGGTGTAGCGGAGATGCGCATGTTGAGATGGATATGTGGCCACACAAGAAAGGACCGGGTTAGGAATGATGATATACGTGAGAGAGTTGGGGTAGCACCAATTGAAGAGAAGGTTGTCCAACACCGTCTAAGATGGTTTGGTCATATAGAACGTAGGCCTCCGGAAGCGCCATTGCATACCGGACGGATAAAGCGGGATGAGAATGTTAAGAGGGGTCGTGGTAGGCCAAACTTGACATGGGAGGAGTCTGTTAAAGAGATCTGAAGGATTGGAATATCACCAAAGAACTAGCCATGGATAGGGCTGCGTGGAAGTTAGCTATCCATGTGCCAGAACCATGACTTGGTTTCGAGATCTTATGGGTTTCAACTCTAGCCTACCCCAACTTGTTTGGGAAAAAAGGCTTTGTTGTTGTTGTTGTTGTATGCAAACAATGGGCGTATCTTTGTTTCATACATTTGTGATGGAACTCGGTCACCCAACTGTGCTAGTAGGTGTTCGTGTGATCATGAAGTGGCATTCGATCCCTCAAAGCTCAGCTCTGATCATGGTGTTCAGCCTTGCCAGTACCATCTAATTATCTCAGAGTTTTCTGCTAAAGGTTCAACATCAAGCTTTTCTGAGGTAATAGACTTGTGTATTCTCTTCTTTGCATTTATTTATATTTGGATTGCTGGGTAAACATTGTATTTCTACACTTCTTCTTTGATAGGCAACATATGCCGATCCATCAGAAGTCAGAAGAATATTTTCAATGGGGTTGCCATATGTTTCTAACCATGCTGGTGAGCTCCTTTTTTGGACCTACCGATGGATACCTGTACCTTTTCACGGGAAATGGTGGGATAAGAGGTGACCCTTTCAACTTCTCTCGGAATAAAAAGTCACTTTTGGGAAAAATAATGAGGCTCAACATTGATGAACTTCCAGGTAAGTTCAGATAAATGATAAATACAATTTAGACATGTTGTTTATTCTCTCTCTCTCTCTCTCTTAATATACTTTTGTGTTTACATATCCTTAATTTCCCCTTTTAAATTAAATGACCATTCTATCAACGTGATTAGGAAATATTGTTTTTCTCCAAGCTGGCACAACAGCTAAAAGGGTTAAGTAGACTCACCAGTTCAAGGGTTAGATAGGCTTCCAAAAAATAATATGTAGTTATCCTCGTGGAAATATTTATAGTGGTACCATACAAAATTGGCCTAGTGCTTCTTTGCATGTTAAAAGTTAAATTGCCTGAATTATAAAGCAATATTATTAGTAGTCTAGTTGAATATGTGTGGCTGTGAATCAGGTAGTGTATTTTAGAATGTGTTTTCCACCTTCAGAGCACAGAAGCACCCTGCACTGCACAGCTCAAACAGCATGTTGCTGTTGTTACGGCTAACAATAAATCTGGATATTGTCGCAATATTGGTGGTACTATAGAACATACAAGAGTAGACGAGTGCTTTGTGCTTTTCCAAAAGGTCAAATTCCATCAATTATAAAGCAGTATCGTTAGCATTGAAAATCAGGCCCACGTACTTCAGAATTTATGCTTTGGAAGCTTAGAAACAGTACTCAGAACAGTATTATGCTTTATTGTTACTACTACATTCCATTAGGTATAGTGTATACTTTTTAAGATTAAGACTATCTTTGGCAAACTTTTTGAACATCAGTGTGTGATCTTTTGTTTAAAGAGCAAAATTTAAAGAGAGCAATGAAATACCTTCAAACTCGGCAGAATTACAGTATAGTGCGTGACCAGTATGGTCACACGAATTTTGAAATTAGTTTTACTTTGACCAGTATGGTCACACGAATTTTGAAATTAGTTTTTACTTCTCTTAGAACCATTTCCATCACAATGTTATTGCATTTCATTCCAAGTTGGATGAGTGTTGTGCCAGTACGATACAAGAATCTTACACAAAATAATGTTCTGTAAAGCTAATGGCTAGTCCCAAAATTTAGTACAGGAAGACTGGTTCCACTTGGTTGTACAACCACTTAGATAATTCTATTACACTCTTGATGATGGAATGATTAGAATCATTTTAGATGTGCTTATTATACCACTTAAAAACTTACTGGGAACATATGGAAAAGGCAGTGTATCTTCTATAGTAACATAATAATGCTTAAACAATTTCTTATAATCTAAGGGGCAAATATCCTAAACTATTTTTTATTCTTCTTTTGAGCTTCGCAGAGCTGAATGAAGTTGCTAACCTAAGCTTATGGGGTAATTATACAATACCAAAGGACAATCCCAATGCTGATGATAGCAACTTACGACCAGAGATTTGGGCGCTGGGTCTTGAAAACCCTTGGAGATGCAGCTTTTACTCTGCGAGGCCTTTCCACTTATACTGTGCAGATGATGTTCAGGTAACATTTCAATTAATGCTATAAGCATCTCAGAAATGAGTTCCTTTCTAAGCTCGAGCTCTTTATTGTTTTCTGTATCATAAATAGTGCCTAATTTTGTGACCTTGCATATGTCTAGGACCAATACAAAGTGGTAGATTTGATATCCAAGGGGGGCAACTTTGGGTGGGGCGGGGTGTATGAGGATCAGCATGTTGGCTATCCACCTTGGGCTGCCCAAGTAACTAAACCTAGAGAAGGCATCATTTTCCCCATAATGGGCTATAAGGTTTCTTCTGAGAACATGGACTCTGCATCAATTGTTGGTGGGATTGTGTACCGTGGATCTGCTGATCCTTCTTTGTATGGAAGGTATTGTTTACGCCATACTTGTTTGCATTGTGAGAATTACTTTCTTTTGAACTTTGCCAATGTGCTGTTGTTTACACCTCGCATGTATGCTAATGGCTGATATAAATATGACAGGTACTTATTTGATGACATGTACACGTCTGCCATGTGGACCGGCATAGCTAACACTGATGGCAGTGGTAAATATACCTCTACTGCCATTCCATTCAGCTGTTCCGAGAAGACACCAATTCCATGCGATGTGTCTTCCAACAGTCCTCTTGGCCTGATATTTTCGTTTGGCGAGGATAACAAGTTGGACGCCTTCATCTTGGCCAGCCAAGGCGTCTACCGGATTGTTCAGCCTACCCTTTGTGGCTATGCTCATCCAGATTCTGCAACGACAGAAGGAGTGACACCTTCTGGTGGCAGCCATGGAATGACACCACTGATCAAAGGGCTGGTGAGTCTGTTGTCGGTTTTGATCGCAGCTGTGGGTAGCTTGGTAGTTTGAAGATGTTTCTGCAACAATGCAGTCTTCTTCTGCAACGGGAATGTCCAGGTTACCAATAACAACACCATGCACGGAGATAGTCCTGCAGCCACACCAGGTGACATTGAATGGGCTATGCCTAAGCTGCCCTGAAGAGTGTCATTGTCGCTAGAAGCGATGTTTATGGTCTCCAGTTTCTGTAGAGTATCAGTGTCATTGTCGCTAGGTGCGGTGTTTATGGTCTCCAGTTTCTGTTGTGTATCAGTGTACGACAGCTATCGAGTTATTTCATTGAACATTTGGGGGGATTTTATTATTTGCCACACTTATACTTTTCTTTCATTGAACCACGCGTCTGTACATATTTCATTGTCACGTCCTTTATTTTTATTTTGGAGAAACATTTAAAGAGTTATGTAACTATACTTGGAGTCTGAACACAGAAATGAATTTGTATTAAATGCTCAAGCATCAGTGGTGTTGTGCTTTACTTTCCTAATATAGTGGGTCTTCTTACCTATTCACGAGCTTTGTAGTGATTGACTCCTCCACCAAGTGATGATCCTCGAGGACCGCCTCCTCCTCGACCTCACACTCAAGCTCTTTCCATGGAATAAGACGTAGTGAGTCATCCTCCGACGATGTCATTGTTGTGTCCTCGGCCATCTCCAAATTTCTTTTGGAGCCGTTGGAGGAAAATGTTGAGTATGAGGGGAGGAGGAGCCGGCTGACCAAGGGGGCCATCTCCAAAATTCTTTTGGAGCCGTTGGAGGAAAATGTTGAGTATGAGGGGAGGAGGAGCCGACAGA
This sequence comes from Poa pratensis, assembly GCA_947311845.1. NCBI lineage: Eukaryota > Viridiplantae > Streptophyta > Magnoliopsida > Poales > Poaceae > Poa > Poa pratensis. The sequence goes on along the minus strand of CAMZMU010000044.1, from coordinate 63,593,556 downwards.
CCAAGGGGGCCATCTCCAAATTTCTTTTGGAGCCGTTGGAGAAAAATGTTGAGTATGAGGGGAGAAGGAGTCGGCAGACCAAGGGGGTGCTCTTCCTCCCCATAGGAGAGACATGCTTGACGCGGTGAGACCACACATCATGGGAGGAGCTTCCGGATGCCACATACGTGGCACCGCACCACGACGACACACACGAAATGCAATCATTTTTTCTTCTATCGAACCACTGTGTCTAGCGTAGTATAGCAAATGTTGTGACAACTGGGCAACGTGACCGAGAAACTACCTGGGGTCGACACGTGTTAAGGGGAGAATAGTGAGGAGACAACACAAGTGTCCCATGGAATTTGAAGAGGCAACTTAGGGCTTCTTTGGATTATAAGAATAGTAAAAATGCAGGATTGAGATGTCATGTGAAATGGATTTTGAAACGCATGTGTGTTGAAATGCATGAATTTTCACTCTATCTCTACTCTCTCATCAATCTTTCAAAATTCTTGTGTTCAATTCATGTCCATCGAAAAGCACTTGCTGCAAAATTCATGCGTTTCAGAAATCTACCTTGGGGTCGACACATGTTAAGGGGAGAAAAGTGAGGAGACAACACGTGTGTCACATGGAATTTGAGGAGGCGACTTAGGGTTTCTTTGGATTATAAGAATAGTAAGAACACATGATTAAGATGTCATGTGAAATGGATTCCGAAACACATGAGTTTTGAAATGCATGAATTTTCACTCTATCTCTACTCTCTCACCAATCTTTCAAAATTCCCGTGTTCAATTTCTGCACACCATGCAAAAGCACTTGTTGCAAAATTCATCCGTTTCAAAATCCTATAGAATTGGGGGCATAGGAATGGATTCCATAGGAATTTGATGGCCCAAATCCTATGGTTCAAAGGACCTTTATAGGAAAAATTACATAGGATTTAAACCCTCCAAAATTTATACGGAAATCCAACAATCCAAAGAGGGCCTTAGCAGGAAAAATCACGCACGGTAAAATATCTCCGCCCGTTTGCGACACATGCCAGAACCGCAAGCCTTGTTTCTCATCAAGCTTAGCAAGTGTAAAAAAAACTTGTGCGATGTGCCCAAACCCAAACAATATAATGCACATGATTTTTTTTGACATAACCTCGTCAAGAGGGTGGGGAGTTCCCACAATGCATTATAGAAGAAAGAATTGATCCAGTTTAGAAATGGAAACCGGATCCAAACCCATACATTGCGTGGTTAATTTATGGGAACCGGCAAAACCACTCAACCCTCTAGGGGCTCGTTTGAAACGAAGGATTCTTACAGGATTTTCGTGGGATTTGGTTTCGAAGGAATTTTTTCTATCAAAGCTGTTTGATTCGAAGGAATAGAATCCGTAGGAATTTTTCCCGTGGGCTTCCGCTAGCGCAAAACGTAGGAAAATTTCCATTCAGTCCGACCTCTTGGAAATTTTCCTGTGGCGCGAAGAAACGCGCGCGCGCCGCTCGCTCTGTTTTTGCCGCCAAAACACCGCTTCCCGTACCTTCCTGGTATGCATTATCTCTCATATACATATAGAAGAAAATGAAAACAAAGCGACCAACTTGCGTGTGAGGAAAGGACTCTGCCCGTTGTGGCGACTGTGGCGATTTGCCGTTGTCTGGCGTGATGCCGTTCTGATCCCCCTCCTGATTTCTTCTATAGATCCTTTGCTTCCTCCAATCCTTCCCAGATTCAGCTTTCTCCACATACGAATCTCCATTTCTTCCAAACTCCCGCACTCCCCTGTTCGAGGAAAGGATAGAATACTCTTCCAGCTGTATTTCGCTAGATCTGCCCCGGTATAGGTTGAATCGCCCGATTGATTGGGGCTCTCCGCTCCCCTGCCTCGAGCCAACCATTCTCTTTTGCGACAAGATCAGAGCTGCAGTTGCGAGCTTCGTGGTAGCTGCGGCAGAAGATTGGCCAGGAATCCGTTCTACATCAGGATTTTGGAGGGGACAACTCAACATGGACTTGGATCGAAAGGCAATGGTGCTGGTCCTTGAGGCATAGGCGCCATGAAGGCTTTGGGTTGGAATTGCCAAGGTATGGGTAAGGACCTCGGTAGTTCTAAGATGATCCATCTTGCCCGAATGGTAGACTCCACTAAAGCGCAGGTAATTTTCGTTTCTGAAATCAAATCCTCTAAAGTTAACTCTGCCGATCTTGTTACAAGGTTCAATATGCATGAGTGCTTTGTTGTTCCGTCTCGAAAACGTTCCGGTGGCCTCTGGTTGATGTGGACAGATGACATTGAAGTGAATGTGCATAGTTCTAGCTTTTATCTTATTATGGCCACTGCCACTATTAAAACTAGTCACCAACAGCTTGGTCTTATTTGTATATATGGTGACCCTTACCATCGTGAAACTGGTTCAATCTGGCAGCAAATTGCAACTTTTGTGTATGATAACAACAATCTGCCTACATTATGTATGGGTGACTTCAATGAACTTCTATATGATATGGATAAAAACTCCCCTATTAGTAATCGCTCTTTAGATCTGTTTTCTCTCTCTCTCGCCTCTCCCCTCTCCCTTTCCCTCTCGCGCCGCCCCCGCGCGGCGGCCGGGAGGGAAACCCTAGCTGCCGCCGCCTAGCCCTCCACCTCCCCTTCCTCTACCCTCCCCCGCTGCCACCACGGGCGTGGCCAGGAAAAGCCTGGACGCGGCCGGCGGCGGGGGGGACTTCTTTGTCCTCGAGTTTGATGGGCCGGCGCGGGTTGGTGCCACCGATCTCGGGCGTGGCGCGGCCGTCGGGCGCCACGGCGACGTCGATCTGCTTCGGCGGCGTGGCGGAAGCCGCGGATCTCCGGCCCTCGAGGCGCAGAGCGGCAGATCCGGTGGTCTGGCCCTTGCGGGCGGGCTGCGGGGTGGATCCGAGTACGGTGACGGATCTTGGGTGTGCTCGTCATGCCCGGATCTGGTCATTGCTCGAAGGATCTGAAGGTGTGGATGATGGCCGGTGAGATCCGGGCTCCGCGATCGGAGCCGACGATGGTGCCGCCCGCGGGCGTCGTTTCCTTGTTGAAGGCGTCGTTGCTGTGATTCTCCTACCTCCCGCTCGGTTGTTCCATGGGGAAACCCAAGATCTGGTGCTACCGGATCGGACGATGGCGGCACTTTTGGTGTCGCTTTTCCCTCTTGAGGGCATCGTTTTGGAACACGTGTTGCCTGGAGTGGTCTACCGGTGGAGTGGAGCTTCACCGACCATGACGAAGACGGCTGGTCTTGGCGGCGTGGTGCAGCGGAGACTCGACGATGGTCCTGTTTGGTGGACTTGCACAGGGTGGGGGCGTTGCCTGGTGTCATGGTGGCATCGGCGGCAGGACTGGCGAGAGTCTTTGCTCCGATCGGCATGCTGAAGTTGGGTTCGAGGAAGAGGATGGAGGCGATTGCCGGAGCGTGTGCACAAGGCGCTATCTCTGAGTTAGCCAAGGAGCCGGCGACGGTTGTGGCCGGGGAACAAGGCCCCGTTCACCCTGTCGTTTTGTGCTAGTTGTGGTGTTTCACCGTTGGTGGGTTCAGCTTGTATTCGTTCGTTGTAAGGCTTTTGCCAGCTATGTTGAATAAAATTAATAAAGCGGCCGTATGCATTATTTTGATGCAGAGGCTGGGATGACCCTTTTCTAAAAAAATAGTAATCGCTCTAGGCTCAATGCTTTTCATTCACTTGTTAAAAACTTTGGTTTTTTCGATCTCGGTTTCAGTGGGCCGGCTTACACTTGGACCAACAAGCGTTTTTCTTCCAAACCTATTTATGAAAGGCTTGATCGTTGTTTGGTAAATGCTGATTGGTGTGCCTCGTTCCCGGTTACAAATGTTTATAATATGCCTTTGATGCACACAATAAGTGATCATGCTCCCATTTTACTTTCAACTGACGGTCCTGCCCGTAGAATTAAACGAGCTTTTAAATTTGAGAACTGGTGGTTAAAAGAGAAAGATTTCCAGCAGTATGCGAGAGATCAGTGGAATAAAACGTCGCGAAATTATTTCTCGCAAAGAACTAACAAATTGGCTAGAGTTCTCAAAGTTTGGTGTAGGAAAAAGAAGCCTTTGCAGCAGGAGCTCAATGATCTGGAGGAGCAGATTAACCAATTGCAGATGCAGCCCATCCAAGAACAGGACCACTCGCTGGAGAATTCACTAGTCACCAGGTATGAGCAAAACCTTACGAAACTAACGGACTTTTACATGCAGCGAGCGAAGAAGCAATGGGTCAAAGATGGCGATAGAAACACATCTTTCTTTTACAGAGCCATTCTCAAACGTAGGAGAAGGAACACCATTGTATCTATCAAAGATGAAAATGATATTGTTCATTACATGCCAAAGCAGATCAGTAACACGTTTGTGAACTATTTTAGGCATATTTTTGCTTCCTCCAATGTGAATTTAGGTAGGCCATATATTGCCTCTCAACTTCCCTTGGACAGTGGCGACTACACGTATTCGGTGCCGGACAAACAAGAACTCCTGGATACACTCCAAGACATGAAGAAGAATGCATCGCCGGGACCTGATGGCTTCAACGTCGAATTTTACCTTGCCACTTGGAGTTGGATTGGAGATGATGTTGTAAACTTGGTAAGATCCTTCTTTCACAGTGGTGTTATGCCAGCTCATATCAACGACACACATATTGTTCTAATACCCAAAAAGCTAGTTTCTATGGTGCCTGTAGATTATAGACCCATTAGTCTTTGCAATGTAGTCTATAAACTAATTGCTAAATCCCTAGCGAATAGACTCAAGCCTCACCTGCCAGACAATATCCATCCCTCTCAGCAGGCTTTCATAGAAGGGTGTCGTATCAATAACAATATCATCATTGCCCAAGAGATCACTCATTCCTTTGCTCTCAGTTCGTGGAAACATCAATCTTTTATGCTCAAGATCGATCTTGCGAAAGCCTTTGATCGTCTAGAGTGGAATTTCATTGTAGGAGCGCTTGCACGTAAAGGGCTGCATAGACATTTTATAAACTTGATCCATGCTTGTATTTCCTCGCCGACTTTCTCCGTCATCATCAATGGCCAACCGTTTGCAAGATTCCGAAGCGACAGAGGTATAAGACAAGGATGCCCTCTCTCTCCCTATCTTTTTGTCCTTTCCATTAATGATCTCTCATTGGCTCTCCAAGAAGCTATGGCTAATACTTCTTTGGAGGGAGTTGTTCTTGGACCACCCACCTATCCACTCGATGCTCTTTGCTGACGACCTGTTGATCTGTGGAAAAGCAACCATTCAAGAGGCCATCACAATGAAACAAATTTTAGATTCCTTCTGTTTGACCTCGGGGCAAACTCCTAAATGGTCTAAATCAGGTATTATCTTTAGTAAACATGCCCATCCCAGCAATGTCGACGCTGTTAAATCTGTTTTCCGGGTTCAGAACATTGACGGGTCGTTCATAAATTTAAATCCAAGCTGAGTACTTATAAAGCGGATAAACTCTCCCATGCAGCTAGACTCCAGCTAATTCAATCTGTCTTCTCCTCCATCCTAGTATATTACATGTCGAACATCCTTTTCTCCAAAAAGTTCATTGCTAAGCTAACAGCCATAATTAGAACTTTCTGGTGGACGGGAGTTAGAGAGGAAACCACTCGTTCTCTTTGTCTTAGAGCCTGGAAAGACATTTGCGCGCCAAAGAAAGAAGGAGGTCTAGGGATCAGGAATCTTCAAGCAGTCAATCAGAGCTTAATTCTTATGTCAGCCTGGCGCATAGCCCAGAATCCTGATGATCACCTTCACAAGGTCCTTTGCTCGAAATATTTCCCTGATTCTTCCATCTGGCGGCCTAATTCGAATGTGCCAAAATCTGCTTTCTGGGTTTCGGTGCTCAAAGTTCTTCATATCCTAAAAACCCACTCTTTCTATCAATTGACAAAGGGCAACATTTCTATCTGGAGCACACCCTGGTGTGCTGCTTGGACAATGGTTTACGACCATCTAATTATTCACCCGTCCAATTTTATCTACCCGGCCCTTGTCAAAGACCTTTGGTTCCCCGGCCAGAAAAGGTGGAATGAAGAACTCATCGATACTATTTTCAGACCTGAGACTGCTCACATCATCAAAACCACTCCTATTATTGATTCAAACGAGGATGATTTGCTTTGCTGGAAACTAACTAATAATGGCAAGTGCCATGCAAAAAGTGCCTATTATGCATGTGTGCAGGATCTTTATGCTTCTGGGGAGGACAGACCGAGACAACCCTCTTCAGAGACAATACAACTGCTCAATCAGGTATGGAAAACTAAAAGTCTTGCTCCGAGAATTCAAACTTTTGCTTGGCGGTTTCTTCGCAGGGCCCTTCCTACGGGAGCAAGAGCGGGTCGTTATTCCAAGAACATTAGTAAAATTTGTTGCAGGTGTGGCCTTGAGGAAGATGATGTGCACCTTTTTTTCACATGTCCTTTTGTCAAAGCGGCCTGGTTTCTTGATCCCTGGTTTATACGAACTGATTTACTTATCCAAAACTGCAACTCTTTAACTCAAATCATCTTGAACTTGCTAAGCATGAATCACCCACATGCTTCTCTATCCAATATCCTGACCTTCATGTGGTGTGCTTGGAAATCCAGAAACGATATGCTTTTTAACAGGAAAAAAGGCGAACCTTACCAGATTAGCATCAATGCTAAAGCGCTTTGTGCGAATCAGGAGCTTGCTCATGGTGAGGTTTCAGAGGTGAAACACGACAAAAATCGCCACATGCTCCCAAGGCCAGAAGATGCAAAGCAAGGGGACACTATTGCCACGGATAGAACACTCCCTGGTTGTGTTATTTTTGTCGATGCCTCTTGGAATTGCAGGGATTTTCCAGGGGCAGAAGGTTCACAGGCCACAGGTATTGGAGTATTCTTCAGATGTGGGCAAGATGGAGGAAGCTATTCCATAATGATCCAGGCCACAGTTCAGCGAACTTCATCAGTCTTTCAAGCGGAGGCGAAAGCATTACTTTTAGCGGCGATTATGGCACAGGGCTTGCACATCCAAAATCCAACCTTCTTGACTGATAACCAGGTCCTGGCCAAAGTGGCGGCAACTCGGACACTCGATCATCCACTACTCCGATGGGATTCCAGGGATACGGTGGCACGCTACCTACAGGCCACCTCAAGATCTTCAGCTCAGATTTACCACATCAAAAGGGATTTAAAGATCTTCAGCTCAGATTAACCACATCAAAAGGGATTTAAATGGGATAGCGCATGAGTGTGCGAAACAGGTCCTTAGGCGGCGCCTAGACAGACCTATCTTCAGTTGTGCAAGTTCGGCTCATAGCTCAAGTTGTTGTCCTGTATTGTTAGCTTTTCAAATTTTTTCTTTACAGGACTTTGTATTAACTTCTGTTCACTGCTGTTGAGCTGAATGAAATTGGCGCCCTCGGCGCCCTCTGTTGTTCAAAAAAAATAAAATAAATGAAAACACGTCTTCCAAACCAGTGCTACCCAGCCATTCGGATCAACGGAATCGGCCGGCTGCTCCCCGGCCGGCGGCCGCGCAGCTGCTCCGGTCCTTCTCTGCTCCTCCGTGCCTCTCATGCGCTGCTCCTTCACCTCCCCCGGCTGGTCCCCTTGCATCTCAGCTTACGATTCATCTGAGGCAACAAGGTACAGTACATGGCATCTCAAAATTTCATTTGTTCCTCCATGATCTCTTGTTGTTTTTGGTACGATGCACTTAGATTTGCTTGATTTAGTTGGCCTTGACCCGTAACCTCTTGTAGATTCTCTCCTTTTTTTGATTAAGTTCACTATTCAGGATTTGCTTTGTACCGATTAGAACATAATATGTTCCAGATCTGAGTTTATTCTAAACAAAAATGAGTAGGGAATGTGGTTATTTTACTAGACCATTGAAGAGTTCTTGTTTCTTGCACAAGTCAGTAAACTCGCCTTTGCAAGAAATCTCCTATTAACAAGTAGAATTCATCGGTCTGATCTTATATGTTAAATATGCTCTGTCAAAATTTGTGCTAACATTCTGCTGCATGTAGATGGCTGAGCGACGCTACTGGTCAAAGCCACAAGGGCATTGTTTGCAATCAAAGGGGCCAACTGATCTTGTAGCTCATACTGGGGCTGCAGTTCATCAGGAAGAAATGGGTATATGCTATGAGTTTTGGTTACTTTGATAATGTGCAAGTGTATATATTTGTGTTGTGGTATTGATTTTGATATTATGAGATCAGAGTATGGAACTAAAATTTTACATTCACGATTGAATATGTAGGAATCACAAAAGACAATCCTCGAGCCAAATGGAGTCACCAAATGAAAATATTTCTCATTACACTCCTACAGGAGTATGATGTGCCTGGTTTTCGAACACAAAATGCTTGGAGCACGGAGGCATGGACGCATGTTGTTTCTCGATTCAATCAAAAGTTTGGTGTGTCGTTCATTACTAAGCAAGTCAAACAAAAGGAGCAAGATATGAAGAAAGACTACCGCAGTGTGAAAGATCTGTTGGCTGAGAGTGGCTTTGGATGGGATAGCGAGAGAAATATGGTAGATGCACCGGATGATGTTTGGGCTAGTTTTGCTGCTCGTAGGAACAGCAAGGATGCGCTCCAATGGTGAGACAAGTCATTTCCCTTTTATGATGACCTAAGTCAACTCTATGAAGGTGATATTACCACACTTTGCTTGCAGCATACACCCTCTATTTAGTGTTTACTTTTTCTAAACAAAAGTCTGAAACTTATTTGGTAGGTCGTTATGCTGAAGGGAGAACTCGCCAAGGAATGGACCATTATGCTAGCAAGGCGCAGAATCTGCCGGTTCCCTCATCACAACAGACTGATTTGTACCGATCACAGTCGCCTACTCGCCAAGGTATGGAGCAAGAAATTGTGGTGTATTCGCATAACCAGCATCTACAAGATAAAATTTTCCAGGAGGAACTTGTAAACCATGGTTAAGTGCATCTTGTAGGACTCTTGCATCTGAAGCTGATCCCTCCCAACCGGCATGCACGTGCACAAACTTTAGATCAAAATCACAAGCTACCATTACATTTTGTGATATTGTTTGCTTCCTGTTCCAGTATGGTTCTTGCTCATGCACTGGTACTTTTAATGGAATGTGTGTACCATCTATAGCGCCGATGCAATCCTGCAGAAATACATGTACATACATCATATAATCTTCTCTTTACTCTGGGTAAATTATATTATTTCAACTTGCTGTAACCAAAATGAATATGGACATGTATACATACCATAAAAAAGGGATAGAATTTTGGTTTGCTCAAGACCGGATGTGGGTGTAGAGAAGGTGGACGTATGTAGACACATGAGATTTGTAATTGCATCAAGTACTTGGCCAAAATAGAAACTTATTGTTTGTTTACTATGCTGAAACCATTCTGCCAATGTATCATTGGTTGCATTCTTCGCTAATGCATACAAAAATATAGCAACTTGTTCTTCCACTGAGACGTCTCTTCCATCAACAAGGCGGTCTCTCTCACGCAATTTCTGAACCAAAGCTTGAAAGACATGAAACTCCATTCTGAAGTGCCTTTTGCATAGTTCCTCATGTCCATCTAAGATTTCGTTCAAACGACGTGCACCTGTAAGTGCTGAAGTGTGCATAGCTCTTCTCGATGGATGTGATGAGTTTTCTGCTAATGTAAGGAGAACAAAAAAGGCAAAGTTATCTTCATTCTGTGATCTTCGTTGGTAGCTCGGATCCATTGATGCAAGGTTAAACAAGCCTATGATAAATCAATTTGTTACATTATAACTTGATTAAATATGCAATTACAGTCGGTCAATAGGATGTAGTTCAACCATGCTAATCAGACGGTTGAAGGTACACTAAACTGAAACTGAAGATGCACAGTTGACGGCCGACGACGTCCGGAAAACACCAACATGGTAAGAACTAACCTGATTTGAAGACTTGATCAATCAAGTATGATGAAATTTCAGCTTGCACTTACCGAGAACTTGTGTGTGTATTAGGAATATATGGATAGAAAAGAAGAACGTTGTTCTCACATATATATACACGATGCTGCAGCCCAACGGCTAGCTAGGTGAGTAACGGCTACTATTTGAAAGATCAAAGTTCAAATAATAATATTCTAATGTTCTAGAGTTCCTATGGTTTTCCTACGCTGCCATCAAACAACCACTTGTTGCAATTCCCATGGGTTTCATTCCTGTAGGAAACCAATGACCAGACCATACCAATCCTTCAATTTTCCTATCCCTCTAATTTTCCTATCCTTCGTTTCAAACGAGCCCTAAAGGAATTAAGGCACATCATCAGAATCGGAAACAAGAGTCCCTAGGCCTTATATCCGGCAAAATGAAGCAACCTATCCCCGAGAGCACTCATGAAACAAGATTTACCTGTGTCCATTATTTCACACAACACTTACTAGAAACAAATCATACGGTATGTGTTAGCCATTGTACAAAAAAACATATGCAATATCTTAGACATTAGTAAATGAAGTGTCGTATGGCCGATAAACAAATGCAGTTAATTAATGGCTTAATGGCCCGGTCTATCTGGTAGTAGTAAGGATGACTCTAACGGGACGACTCATCCAGTCCGCGCGCTTCCGTCCCTGTCCGCTGGAGCAAAAAACACGGCCCAACGGGGCGACGCAAACGGACCGCGGACCGTTTTTCTGTCCGTCCCGACGCATTCCTGGCCCAAATTTGGGTCACCGATGCGTCGTGGGCGGACAGAAAAACACGTCCGCTGTGTTCTCTCGTGTCCTCCCTGTCCGCGTGATGGCCCATATGTCAGTCAAACAAATCCTCTCTCCCCTCTCCTCCCACCTACCGCACTACTCTCTCCAGAAATCCCCACCGCATTCGCTCCACTCGCCGGAGCCGCGCCGCCGTGGAGAGAGCTCGTGGTGCCGCCGACGTCCACATCCGCCGTCTCCGTCGCTCTCTTGCCCTCCCACGTCGAGGACAGCCTCGCATCTTCTCCTTGCAACCCGTCTCCGCGTCCAACCTTGCACCTGTACCACGACGGCCCTTCCTCTGCGCTCGCCGTGACGCGCACCACCTTTACGTGGCGCTCTCCCTCGCCGCCCCGCTCGGTGGGCTGCATCTCGACCAGGATGCACTTGCCGCGGAAGATGCAGCCGGGCTCCGGGCAGCAGCACGGCGCGTGCGCGCACACCAGCTGGTGGACTGGTGGTCGCCATCCACTCGGGCAGTGGCGGCGGCCTCCACTCGGGCTTGGGCGCCGAGCTCATGCGGGATGGTGACGCGGCCGAGGTCGCACTCGATGAATGCTAGCTAGCTGAACGATCGATGGAGCTTGTGTACTAGTACTCGGCCGATCCATGGATTATCGATTTCAGCTAGCTAGCCATCTCGCGGACGAGCGCGCTCTTGCTGGCGCTGGCGAAGGACGCCGACGCGGAGCCGCTGACGATGAGGCGCGCGCCGTGCTGCATCCACGCGTGGCGCCGCTGATCGCCTCCTCGTGGCTGCTCGAGGTACTAGTTCTTCCGCATGTGTGCCATGCGAGCTGTTTGCTCCTGGAGCTGGATCGATCTTGTACTAGATTGCACAAGAAGCGGAAGCAACTCACGAGCAAGAAGACGGTAGCTGCTCGCATGCCTGCGGGCCACGGTGCCGGCGCTCGAGCAGAAAACGGGCAAATTCCTGCTAGGTGCCGAGACAACAGCGAGCTGAACTTCGTGTCGCCGGCGACCTCGTCCAGTACTAGTACTACTCAGATGCCGGTGTCCGTTTGCGTCGGTATGCCCCGTTGGGGGCACTCTCCAAATACGTATGTCCGCACGGTGTCCGCACGGCCGGACAGCGACGCAAACGGATAAATTCCGGACAAAATCGGGGTCCGTTTGCGTCGCCCCGTTGGAGTCATCCTAATACTGAAAATATGCCGGGAACATAATTATGTGTCCTAGATATATGCTCTCGTCACCAGGAGACGCAAATCAAACAACTTGGCCACTTGGGCAAAATGGAACGGAGGAAGCGTGTCGCGGGCAACTCGAGAAGAGGAAGAAGCCGACCGCCTCCTCGCCACTTGCTACGGAGCGCTCCACACGACCACACAACACTACAGCACACCGCGAGCGTCCAGGTAGAGTGCCACCTGCCACGGTCAACTCACGTAGGTGTCCCTCGATCCACCACATGGCACTGCCAGAAACCGTCCAACGCGATTTCCCCTGAGGAAACAGAAACCCGATTTTCCACATGGATATTTAGAAAGAAGAAACCACGATTAATAGTATTTACCGAGAAGAAACCCACACAGATATCCCCCGCCGATGTAATCTACGCGCCTCAACCAAGGGGCTGACAGCGACCAGGCCTCTGCCGGAGTGCCGGTGTCACCTTTCCTTTAGCCTTTTCGATTCTCCAGGGGCCATTCACACGCTTGGACCTACCGTACAACTTATTCCTTTTCGCAGCTTCATTCACCATACCAATGTTAAGGTACTCCTTACACAACATTTCCTCGTTTTTATCATAATACTGCTATTCTCTTTTTGAACTTCAAGCAATTTCCTTAATCGACTCGATAAGGAGGGGTCAAAATAAAATCAGGACAGTCAGCCTCCCACATACAAGGAAATACATTTGTTGCGGAATTATAGTGTGCTAAACTAATTTAGGGTATATACAATGGTCCAATATTTTGAGGTTTAAGGCGGTCGAATCCGCCGTCCGATTAGATAGAATAGAGTGTTATGTACAGAATTTTGAGCTAGGGAAAAAAACCCTCTACAAGCAAGAAAACAGCAAAAATCCCTCTACTAGTCTCCAGGATCTTGCGTGTGGGCGAAAGCCCGCACCGCCAACTCCTCCCACACCAAAGCCGCCACCTCCGAAGGCAAGATTGCCACATAGCAGAAGGTCCACTGGTTCCTCTCCTTCCCTGTCCGCCGCATCGAGTGGATGATGGTCTCACCAGCCGCTCTCCTAGCCTCGTGTGAACAACCCGCAGGCGCTCGCCATGACAACAACCAGCATCGATCAGCAACGCGCAGATCTCCCTGCCCAATCATCATAAGCTTCATCATCTAGCCATCCCCCGGCGGCGTCTGCCGCTCCATCCTGGTCCCTGACGTTGTCTTCTTCTTCTTGGTCTTCTTCACGACGAGGACGAGGTCGTCGATGGCCGCCACCGCCTGGTCCGAGAAGGGCTGGTCCGAGACATCTAACAAGGCCAAGAAGTCCTCTCGCCGGCGCCCCGAGGGGTGGGCCTCCCCAGGCAGCGAGCCGAGACGGCGCGCCACGGTCTCCTTGGCCAGCTGCTCGATGTTGGCGCCTTTCGGGTGCAGCTTGGCGAGCCTACCGCTCCTCCACACAGACGGCGCCTCCACCTCCATCACAGGGGCCAACGTCGTGGCCGGCGCGCCCAGAACGGAGACCTCGAGCGGCGCCGTGATCCGGGCAAGGAAGCCCGTCAAGGGGCACAGAGGTGCGCCCTTCTCCAGGTCCTGCTGTCCAGAGCCGGCCAGCGCCTGCATGTCGATGCCCTTCTCCACCTGCTGCCCTGCCTCACCCTGCTCGGTCAGCAAGACGGCGCCCTCCCCGGGCTCGTCGAGGCTCACATCCTCGTCGTCCGGCATCACCACCTGCTCACCCAGGTTGGTCAGGCTTGGCACCATCGGCTGCATCTCCCCATCATCCCTCTCGGCCTCTTCCTCCACGCTGACGAGCCCCCTCTCACAGGACACATCGTCGAACGACTCCTGCCTGGAAAGCACCTCCCGTGTCACTGCCGGAGAAGGTTGCAGCTGCACCTCGTTGACAGTCGCCTCGCAGTCCAAAGAGGGAGCAACCCCCTCCACCTTCCTGCCGTTGAGAGACCCCGACATCATGCCAACAAGCTCATGAAAGAGCTCCCCCACCGGATTGGTCGCATTCCTAGGGGAGTAGCAACCAAAAGGATCGACACCACCGTCCGCACAACCAGCACCGATCTCAGCCGAAGGAGGAGTTGAAGTCGTCTGCACCAAAGCCGACGCCATGGAGATCTTCACAAGAGCAGCCTCAGCCCGCTCCAGCCAGCTCTCTAGCCGTTCCATCAAGCGCTGCACTGGCGCCATCCTCTTGAGCTCAGACGCGGCCATCTCCTCTAGCAGAGGCGCGAGCTCAGCCATCTTCTCCGGAGAACGGGCGAGGCAGGAGGCGGTGGCGGGAGCGACGACCTCGGCCGTCCTCACCGGAGGGTCGAAGAGGCGGGAGGCAGTGGCGGGAGCGACGACCTCGGCCGTCCTCACCGGAGGGTCGAAGAGGCGGGAGGCAGTGGCGGTCGGCCCAGGAAGAGGAGCCGTCGGGACGGCGAGCAGGAGGGCGCGCACATGGGAGAGCAGCGTCGCGAGCGGTGGAGATGGCGAGGCGGTCCTCACAATCGCGGGCGCGGTGGCCAGAGCGGCGGCAGGTGAGGCAACGCACAGGGCCGCAGCAGTGCTTGACGAAATGGTGGGGCGAGAGGCAGCGGAAACAGAGCCCCCGCAGCTCCCGCCTGAAGGCAAGCTCCCGTGCAGAGGAAGCCAGACCGGGCTGACGACGAGGGAGCTGCAGCGAGGGGTCAAGACGCGGGCGGCGCCTCGGGCCGACCGTCTCCCAGCGTCCGTCCTCCTCCAGGCCCCTGCCCACGTCCTCCAGCGGCAGGGTTGCAGCAGTCGCATCATCTCCACTGGTTTGACTGCCAGCAATGCCGGCAACCACAATGGACTTGAGCCTTGGCGCAAAGGAAGCAGGGGGCGAGCACGGAGCCGCAGGGGACCCATCCGTCGAGCCCGGCGCCAGCACGGACGAAGACGGGGACGGGCCGCGAGGCGGCGAAGAAGAGGCGGCCGGCGATCCAAGATCTGGATCCCGAGACGCCACAGCAGCGGGAGAGGCACGAGGTGAGGCCACCGGCGAGCGGGAGAGGTACCACGGCGCGCCGGGGGCGAGAATCGTCGGCTTGAAAGGTGGAGGTGGGAGGGTGCGGGGAGGAGGGGGCGGCGGCGGCGGCTGCGGCAGGAGCGCCCGCGCAGTCGCAGGAGCGGGCATACCTGCGTATGTCTTCAATCTTTCAACAACTAATGGTCCAATATTAGCGTTACCATGTAGATTGATTGATTAGATGCAGGAGAGCAAAATGAAAAAAAGAGAGGATTATGCTGTGTTTGGTTCCGAAGTATTATTAAATGATTTCCTACCGGGAGGAGGTTGGAGGATTTTTTTGAAGAAGAAGAGTGCAAGAGAGCACCGATGAGTACACGCTGGTGTTGCGAGCACGGGGCTCGAACCCAGGTGGGCAGGCATGCATCAACCCATGCCAACCATCCCGGCTATACCGTGGTTCTCTTCCGAAGTATTATTGAAGTCTAGAAATACCACAGTTTACAATACTTTGACTTGTCTGGCGATGACTAGAAATTGTGGTTTCAATAGTACAATATTCTCTCTTTTTTTAGTTTTATTAAGACGCTCGTATCCGTCGTCCGATTAGATAGAATAGAATGTTATTTACATAGTTTAAGACTACTAGGGAAAATCCCTTTGAACACAAAATGGAGAGTTTAAGACTACTACAGTATCCTTCAAATTATGGTATTTTCGAAGTATTATCAAAACAGCTCGAGACCTCTTTTTTCTAAAACGGAGAAAGAGAGGAAAACGCATGCTAGCGTCTGCGGAGTACTACGTGAATCTCTATTCCTTCACTTGTCAGGCGGCTGCAGCGGCAAATGAGGATCAGAGGATGGATTCTGAGTTGTGTACTTGTGTATCAGGTGGTCGTGGGCCTGTCGGATCTGATCTGCAGGCCCGCACAGCAGCTCGTCCTCCTGCTGCGGATGTGCGCCTAGGGGAATGTCGATCAAGGAGGCCCCGATGTATGTAGCTCCGGCCGGGCGTACCTAGTTCTGGAACATCCGATCGAATAAACAGCCTTTCTTGTTCCAAGTCTGATCAATGCAGAGTGCGAGCATCATCACTGTGTGCCTGGAACCCATATAGCTCCACGAGCCCTCACACATGGTCATCGCCTTCCGATCGATCCAGCAGCTCTTCTGGTTCTGTAGCGACCGGCCGACGACGCTACCGACTTCTTTTGTTGTTCTCTGCATGCCTTTATGCTAGCTAGAAGAGATCAAGAGTACAACAATACACGAGCTAGAAGAGAACAACAACTTACCATGATCTACCACTACCAGGCTTGCCCACAACGATATGAATCTGACATGATAGCAGGCTGCTAGCAGCTACAGCCATGCAATTAAACATCTAATGAAAAGTTTATCATCCATGTAGCAACGTGTTCGACGGCCACACAGTTAAACATCTAATGAAAAGTTGATTGTCCATGCGTCAAAAGTCAAAACTACACAATACAGCACTTCCCAAACGCCCCGTGATTTTGCTAAAACAGAGAAAAAACGCAGTTTCAAGATAATGAAGTATTTGTTTGCTTGGCACTGAAATACTTCAGTTTTGCAATACTGTGGTTTTTGAAAAAACTTTGCTGCCCAAACTAGGCCTTATCTTCTCTCTCAACGTGCAAACCCTTTTGTGTTGTGTTTGTTTCCCTAGCATTGGACAAACGAGCGCTTAAACCAGGCCATCTAATAATTATCAGCGGTGCTACATTTTTGTGTCCGATTCTTGTCCGACATACAACAGGGACCAACAGATTGTATCAACGCAACAACACTGAACAACAGATATGTATGTTCGTACAAGAATCGGACGTAAAATATCGGATACAAAGCAAATTCGCACAATTATTAGCGTCTGATATAAGCTCCACAGGTGAGAGCTTAGCCTTTTCTTCTTCTTTATTTGTGATGTTTATGTTTATCATCTAAGCGTCCACATAATCTCCTAGCATTAGGGATGTTTTTAAACTTCCGTTTTGAAGCTGTCTGCTTTGCCAAGTTAACCAATTTCTAGAGTACAGACTTTTGACTCCTAAGTTCCGGTGCTCCTTCTATTTAAAAAAAGTGGGTTGTAGCTAAAATGGTTTATCCCATAAATGTGCAAAATATCAAATATCAAATTCTTTGTATTATGAGCTACTTAAAAATGATAAAAGTGTAGATTTGACTATGCATATTTTAAATCTCTAAATTCTACCAGATAAAGTATTTAAAATTGGTAGGTTGCAATTTTATGGATACACCATTAGCTACAACCATTTTTTTTTTACAGAAGTTCTGAACTTGTGAATATGATTTTTTTTAATGGAAGGAGTACTAGAGCTAGGGAGCCAAAGGCACTTTCATGAGGCTCAACATTGATGAACTTCCAGGTAAGTTAAAGATGGACACAAATGATAAATACATTTTAGAGATGTTGCTCATTTCCCTCTTTTCATATATTTTTGTGTCTACATATGCGTTATTCCCTTTTTTCAGTTAAATGACATTCTATCAACATAATTAGGAAATACTCCCTCCGTTCCAAATTATAAGCCTTTTTAGTTTTTTCATGATTAGTACGTGTCTAGACTTATTTAAGTGTGTTGATTTACTCATTTCAGTCCATATACGTAGGAATCAAGAAAAAGCTAAAAAGGTATTTGTTCAAGCTGGCACAACAGCTAATATGGTTAAGTAGACTCACTAGTTCTAGAGTTAGGTAGACTTCCAAAAAATACTATGTAGTCATCCTCAGGGAAAAATTTGTAGTGATACCAAACAACATTAGCCTACTGCTTCTTTGCATGTTGAAAGTTAAATTGCGTGAATTATAAAGCAATATTGTTAGTGGCCTACTTGAATATGCGTGGCTGTGAATCAGGCCGTGTACTTTACAATGTGTTTTCCACCTTCAGCTCAAACCACCATCATGTTGCTATTGTTACTATAGCATTTCAATAAGGCTAACAATAAATATGTAGATATCGTCGCAGTATTGGTGGTACTATAGAACAGTAGACCAGTGGTTTGTGCTTTTCTAAAAGATCAAATTGCTTGAATTACAAATCAGTATTGGTAGTACAACATTTCACTAAGGCTAACAACTGTTTTTCTTCGTTTGAGCTTCGCAGAGCTGAATGAAGTTGCTAACCTAAGCTTATGGGGTAATTATACAATACCAAAGGACAATCCCAATGCTGATGATAGCAACTTACGACCGGAGATTTGGGCCCTGGGTCTTGAAAACCCATGGAGATGCAGCTTCGACTCGGCGAGGCATTTCCACTTGTACTGTGCAGATGATGTCCAGGTATCATTTCAATGCTATAAGCATCTTAGAAATGAGTTCCTTACTAAGAACGAGAATGTTTTCGGTATCATATATAGTGCCTAATTTTGTGACCTTGCATATATCTAGGACCAATACAAAGTGATAGATTTGATATCCAAGGGGGGCAACTTTGGATGGGGTGGTGTGTATAAGGATGAGCATGTTCGCTATCCACCGTGGGCTGCTCAAGTATCCAAATCTACAGAAGGCAAAGACATCATTTTCCCCATAATGGGCTATAAGGTTTCTTCTTCTACCTCTGAGAACATGGACTATGCATCAATAGTTGGTGGGTATGTGTACCGTGGGTCTGCGGATCCTCGCTTGTTTGGAAGGTATTGTTTACGCCTTATTTTTTTCTTTATTTGAATTACTTTCTTTCTGACTTCCCCAATGTGCTGAGTTTACACCTCGTATGTATGCTAATGGCTAATATAATATGACAGGTACTTATTTGCTGACATGTACACGTCTGCCATGTGGACCGGCATAGATAACATGGATGGAAGTGGTAAATATACCTCTACTTCCATTCTATTGAGCTGTTCTGAGAAAACACCAATGCCTTGCGATGAGCCCACCAACAACCCTCTTGGCTTAATATTTTCGTTTGGCGAGGATAACTACCGAGAACTCTACATCTTGGCCAGCCAAGGCGTCTACCGGATTGTTCAGCCTACCCTTTGTGGCTATGCTCATCAGGATTCTGCAACGACGGACGGAGTGGCACCTTCTGGTGGCAGCAATAGAATAGCACTACTGATCACAGTGCTGGGGAGTGTGTTGCTGGGCGCATCTGTGACTATCTACGTAGTTTGGAAATGTTTCTGCAACAACATAATCGTGTGTTGCAATGAGAATGTCCAGGTAAACAATAACTACCTGGCACGGAGATAGTCGTCCTTCCACGACCACAAGCTGAACTAGGCGACATTGAATTTTCTGTAATTATGCCTGAAGTGTGCCATGGTCGCTAAATACTCTGTTCATGGTCTCCAATTTCTGTTGTGTATCTGTGTATGCTAGCTATCGAGTACTTATATTGAACATTTGAACCACACATCTGTACATATTTCATTGTTACGTCTTTTTTACATTTTATTTTTAGAAACATTAGAAGAGTTCTGTAAATATATGTGGAGTCTGAAAAAAGAACTTAATCACACGCTGAAGGTTTCTCTTGCGCCACTCAAGTATCAGTGGTGTTGTGCTTTACTTGCCTACCATAGTTGGTCTTCCTTACCTATTCGCGTGGTTTTTACTCTGCTGGCGGTTTGGCTCCATGGTAGCGCATCCTGCTCAGCACCTCGCGCGATCATGCCTCGCCGCCGAGTGCCTGGGGTACCTCAAGCTCTGAAGTCCCAGTGTGACTAATTGATCTCGGCTAACGAACCAAGAGAAAGATAAGGGGAGGTTGTCTACCACTTTCCACTCACCTTGGAGCCTTTTGATCGGAGGCCAAAATCAAGGTTTGGTCCTGGTTGCTTGATATAAAAAGAAATCGATAGCATATTATGTAGTTTTTTTTTTGGCGGAGGACATAGGGCTAATTAGCACGGTGCTTAAAAACCTAAGGGTTACAAGCATGTTTGGCTAGAGAATTTCCCAAGTGATGTAACCAAAGCCATGTACGGCGATTCTGCCGTTGTGTATTAGTGGAATGCCAGCGTTCCATATGAGAAAAAAATGGTACCGAAGGGATGGAAGACCGACGGCAACAGCAGTGCCGGTAGTTTTCAGGAGGACTACGCCGACCTGGGAGCTCATGTACGTATGTCTCCGCGACCGATCGTGGACGCGTCGCCTACTATAAGCCCTTGTTCCATGCAAAAAAAAAAAAAACTATAAGCCCTTGTTAGGCCAGCCCATATGCCCGCGCGCGACGACAACTGTTTCTTCGCGGCAAGCCTCTTCAAAACGACCCAATAAAATACAGTACTGTCATGTTTTATTTTTTAAAGATCAATATTTTTGGAAAAAAATGAATATTTTTAAAATATCAACAATTTCCTAATCTGAAACTTTTTTAAAAAATTCTACAACTTTAAAATCCGAAACTATTTCAAAAGAATTGAACGTTGTTTGAAATTTGAGCAAATTTCTATCCGAACGATTTTCAAAGCCGAACAATTTCATATCTGAACAAATTTTGAATCTGATTTTTTTTATATCTGAACAAAATTCGAATCTGAACAAAATTTGAATCTGAACAATTTTCGAGAATATGAAAAATATCGTAAATAAAAAAAAGAACAACGAAAACAAACAGAAAAAAGAAAAGAAACACAACAGAAAAACGAAAAAGAAAACAACGGAGAAGGAAACTAAGAAAAAAAGGAAAACCAAAAAAATGCCAAACCGGGCCGGCCCACCAGCGTCTCCATCACGCAACCGTTCAGACGAGTCGATGTATAGGGTTTCCCCGCCGTGCATGGCTTCGCGCTGCCTACCTCTACTACTCCACCACCAATCAACAGACAATCGAGGACTTCGCCTTGTTGATCACAGCGTGGGTAGGATGCAGGGTGAGGCAACCCTCGCCGATTCAAGCGATCAGCTGTTCAGCACCTGTTCCTCAATGTTAGCCAAATGAAGATCTTGCATTTTTTCGAGGCTCGTGACTGCCAAACCTACTGTGCCCCGGTCAGTCCAACCCGACCCTCGAACAACGCACGGTATGCCGAACGAGTCGAGTAGATATGGCTAGCCTCCCTCCTAGGTCCATATGAACTCATCTTCCACCCCCTCCACTAGGGTGATACCCTCCACGAGCTCCACCGTGTCTAGATCCGTAGGGACGTCCTCCATCCAGTCCCTCTATCACAAAGGAGTGTTGCGAGCTCGCCTAGACACTTTCTTTATGAGGTAGGGGGGGGGGGGGGGGGGGGCTCAAAGTCCATCATACGACCTCCAGGGAGTCATTTGCCTGTCCAGAAGAGCGTGGAGGCCCTATGTCCAAGCATCGAGGAGGTGGCCGCCTCAAACAACTGTGTCACAACCCGTACTAGTGTTCAAGTTAATGTGCAATTCTTCTCGGCTAATGCTTTGCGTCGATCATGTTCAATCCTTGAATGTTTTTGTTGATGCCAATGATTACAATCAAGTGATTTTATATTCATGATCATGTTTTGGTGACTACGCTTTTCGGCTAAGCGCAATGTCTATATTCATGCCCTACTTATCTAGGGGTTAATTAGTGCTAATTATTTATTTTTGTGTCTTAGTTATAATAATAATTGATCGATTTTAATCATGATTAATTAAGATAAAATAAAATTAGCTCATCTATGGGCTCAACTCAGATTTAGAAAGAGGAAGATGTTGTCATTCCCCCCTACAGACTGAAGTGTATTTTTCTTTCAATAATGCTCATGTGGGGTTGGTTGATCTTAATATATGCTCTTTGCCCTCTTTGAAAAATAGAATTACAAATCGTATTGTGTTGATATCTTTTAGACTAGATCACATTTTATAGTTTTGTTTTTAAATCGCACATATATTTGTTGGTGTGTACACAGTACACTGCGGTGGCTAGTGTGTATGCTTCCCGCTTCCCGGGTGCATTTGCATTTCTCGTGTTTACACATAAATGTATAGTTTAGGTGTTAGTTGTTGGAAACCTCCGTACGAGTGCAGGTCTACTTTTCACAACAGTGTATTATGTTTATACTTCCGCATGTTTAGTTTGTACTTTTGTATAATATGTTTTAGGTATATTAATGGGGACTAAATACGAACGAAAATAAGGGAATACACAAGCTAAAACGTGTCTAGATAGGTACGGATATGAAAAAGTAAAACATCTTATATTTAGAAACGCAGTGAGTAATAATAGATTAAAAATAGGAATAATAATAGTGAGAACCGGGAGAAACAAATCGGAGAAAGTACAAAATTGAAAAAATAAGAGACAACTAGAAAGAGAAAATAAAAATTACAGAGATGAAAAGACACAAAATACAAAATAAAACCAAGCTAGATTGACAATCGCGGAGAGCAAAGTCTCTCCCTGACCCCGTCCCCTTTGCACCGTGGCGTTATCTGCATCTTGTTTTCCTTTTCAAATAATCATCAGCATCGTAGTAGTCCTTGCTTGGCACTTAAGACAAGCAGAGATTCGGGGAAACGAGGGAGAAAAGCGATACACGGTTTGGTTTTAGTGAGAAATCACAATGCCATCTTTTGCCAATCATCCATCACAGTTTTGCTCTTTTAGCTTGAAATCACGAGGGCATCTTGTGCTAATCATCCATCACGATCGTGCTTGCATACACTTCGCCCCAACATCAAGATCTCTCTGGTTCGCAAGAAATGACTTTCCTACTTTATTTGTGTGAATCGACGTGTATCCGTAATTACGGAGTACAAAATTCCTGCAAAGTTTTGATGACACTCCCAAGGAAAGATCAATTGTGTCACCCCTCTCTCTCTCATCACCCACACAGTGACACATGCTTAGTAGATTTTTGTCTTTCCAACGCTCACAGAGAGAGGCCATTTCAGAGTAACTCTGGCGAAGAAAAGAAGTGACTCTACCAGCCAGTAGCCTTTTTTTAGCAGTAGTGCTGCCCAGCTTGCTCTCCGCTCTCCTGCTTCACTCTACACACGACACAAGACACAACAAGCACAAACCCCAGCGCACACATTTCCCCGTGATTCTGCCATGGCTCGCCTCGTCCCCGTCCTCCTCCTCCTCCTCCTCCCACTCCGGTGCCACCGCCGCCTCACCGACCACCTCAGCCACCCCAGCCCCTTCTTCCTCGTCCAAAACCCCCATCTCCATCTCACCCGCATCGCCTCCCTCCCACTCCAGCACCAAGCTCACCTCCCCTGCCGCCGCGCCCCTCCAATCCACAGCTCCACCCACACTGCCACCGCCCACGCCCTCCCCCGCCACCTCCCCGCCGCCCACATTGCCGTCGCCGGCCACCGCGCCGACAACCTCTCCCCCATCGCCATCCCCCATCACCGCCGCGCCCACATTTCCACCACCAGCGGCCGCGCCGGCTCTCTCCCCTCCATCCCTCGCCCCCACGCCGGCATTGTCGACGTCCCCTCCGGCCCTCGCGCCGGCGCCCGTCGTCGTCCTCGCCGCCCCGGCTCCCGCGCCGAGCAAGAAGCCCAGGACCAAGAAGCACGTGGCCCCCGCCGGTGCCCCGCTCTCCGCCGCTTCGTCGCCCAGCACCGGCGGCCGCGGCCTCGCCCCAGGGCCCGGCCCCTCCGCCGCCGACATGTCGGTACGTACCTACACCCATTTACTACACACAATCCGGATTCCAAACCGGCCGCTCTAAACCGGATTTGATGCCCTCCCCTCGCGTCCGCCCGCCCACGAGGGCCCACGGGTCAGCGAGCGGACGTCCAGTCAACAAGACCACACGTACCCACGGACGCGTACACGTGGCTGCTTTCGTAGGTTTTTTTCCTTGCTCCTTGTCTGACTGCCACCTGGGCCCCACCTGCAGAGCGACGCGGCGCGAGAGCACAAGGCTACGGGAGGCGCGGCTTTGCTGCTGGTGGTTCTCTTCTCACTGACGGTGGGCCCGGCGTTGGCCTGAGCTGCTGAGGATGGCGAGTGGGGTCACCTGTCAGGCTAGGCTGTTCGCTGCCGAGCTTCGCTATCGCTGCCACTGTTAATTACCACTACTGTTACCGTAGGTGCCACTTGTTTCCTGCTACTACTGAGCTACTGCACTAATTTTTGCTTGGACCTGTAAACTGCATCAGATCTGCAGCACACTGCTACCTCCTTGCCATGGTTACTGAGGATTGTTATTATCTTGTTACCATGGTCTCTAGATCATCAGTTCATTACTAGCTTGTTACTATTGCTTTGCAATGGATGCTTTGGCTGTGCATTGTGGGTCGAACCTATCGAGGCTCCCTTGCCGGCAATTTCTCCTTTGATCTTGCAGCCTGATTGTTATTATCGTTTTGAATCATGTGATGAGTGTTGTGGGTCTGAATCTGGTGTATGGATCCACATTTGACCATACAAATAGAGCTTTTACACCTGAATTCAAATTCAGAGGTTGTTTGGTTGGTGTTGTTTCTAGTAATCTGCTTTGATCTGGTGTCTTGAAGCAAAATGCTAAATCAAATGTGATTACCTTGGCAACTATTTAATCTGCTTCCCGCTAGATCCTTGATGCCTTGTTTGTCAGTACTTTTGTTAGGACTTGCTTCGGAAGTTTTGCAAAGATTTTGTAGATGGAAAAAAAATGAAACTAAAAACATCCACCATTGATATGAAACTACCGGTACCATATTTGTTCATGGCTGTGCCCTAATCGACTGAGCAATTTTCAATCCAGTGCGATCTTAAATTTGCCAAACCAGATTTCACTCAGCCTCCGGTTTGAAACAACCGTTGGAACATTGGAATTCACACGAGATTACAATATCACCAGCACTATACACTAGCAGGCCACATGATGCAACAAGGAGAAGACACCAATGCCTGCCAAAGTAAAAGGCTCAAAAGCTGGGAAAGCTCTTCTTTTGGGGCAGCTGACAAAACCGTAGGCTGCCCATGCAGCAATTCTAGTGCACACAGCACACACGAACCTAAGCAAATTTTGTTCTTATTTTACCTGGAATCCTGGACCCATGTCTTCAGACGAGATCGCCGGGATGAACAAAACTTCAGGATCAAGCAGTTCCTTGCTTGTGCTGCATGCAACGGATCTTGGGAACAATCTCTAGATTTCCCCTTCCTTTTCTTTATTGGGAATCTGATCTTTCATGGTATATGTAGTACACATAAAGTGTCACAAATGCAGTGAGATTCTTGTCTAGAAACATCAGCTTACCTAGAGATGAGACATACGCGGGAACTGGTTTGATATATACACACAATATATGTACGAATGGAATACCGAGCATTAAACATCGGAATGCACCCCCACATTTGGTTAAAATTTTATCATTTTTAATCATTTTCCCACTATCTATGATCCTCTTCTGAAGACGAAACACTAGCTGAAAGCACCGTTAGTTGCAGGGTTCAGCCTGCGGGGGTGGTGCTGAGGTTCATCCGAGCCGCCGGAGAAGATGTCCGCCTGCGCATTGGTGAACCTGAAACTGTTCAGGTTACTCAGCTTCGGTTGCGTGCCGTGTCTGTGCTTGTCGAGGTAGACCACGACGACCGTGATGTCGTCGTGGAAATGC
The DNA here is from genome assembly GCA_947311845.1 of Poa pratensis. Taxonomy (NCBI): domain Eukaryota; kingdom Viridiplantae; phylum Streptophyta; class Magnoliopsida; order Poales; family Poaceae; genus Poa; species Poa pratensis. The sequence goes on along the minus strand of CAMZMU010000044.1, from coordinate 63,568,141 downwards.
CGCCTGATCCCTCTCTCGATCTTTTGCATGTCGTCGTATCTCATCTCTGTCTTCGTCGCGGCCTCAGATATCGCCGTCCTCACCAGCCGCTTCGCTATTCCCTGAGCACATTTTCCACACAAAAATTCATCAGACTCTGCATAATGGAACAACTGTACAATGGTCATGGCTGATGGGGTTAAGTAAAAGGAAAAGTCTTGTAATCATCCGGGGGATCGCGCGCTCGCGTCCCCCGGGTCGAATGAACGACGCGTGGCACGACCGCCCTCGCCAGCTCGCCTTATCCCTTCGCTGAAATTCCCCTTCCATCTCGCATCTTCTCTCTCCCATCGCTCTTCCGGCCGTGCGCCACCGATGCCCCGGCCACGCGCCGCCGCCCCTCTCCTCACGCGCCTGCGCGCTCGCGACGCCGCCCCTTTTCGCTCCCCGCTTCTCCTCCGCCGAGCTCGTCGCGACCTCACGCCGTTTTCATCCAATCTCCTGCTCCGACGAGGCTCCTCAGCCCCGGCCTCCTCCACGAGCTCCGGGAGGGCCGGCTCCGCCACGACCTCGGTCGCCCTCGGGTGCGTGCGTGCCACGCCGTTCTCCTCCCATCCCCTGCTCCGACAACCGACGCCACTCGAGATTCGCGGGCGACCTCGACCCACCAAGGCCGCCCGCACACGAGCTCACTCCTCCTCTTTCTCTGCTCCTCTGCCCGCCGGCGCCCCTCGCCATGCTCCACCTCTGCTGCAGCAGTAGGCCCCCATCGTTGGGGAAGAAGATGACCAAGGCGAGTCGGGGCATGGAGCTGCATACAGCATACGTTGGGATGCGGTGCTGCCGAGGGTTCTCGGCGGTACTCCCATTGGAGGGCGACGGTGCTGCCGAAGGAGTATGGCGGTGCTCCCATGCGAGGCCGCCGTGACCCTGCTTCGACGTGCTCCACTTCTTTCCAGCGGTGCGCCCGTGTCGTTGGGGAAGAAGATGACCAAGGCAGCAAGGCGAGCCGGGGGCGTGGAGGTGCATACGTTAGGATGTTGTGCTGCCGAAGGTGCTCGGCGTTGCTCCCGTGGGAGGGGCGGAGGCGCCGTCGAATGTGCTCGGTGTGTAGGGAGGCTGCGCTGCCGTTGGTGCTCGGTGGTGCTCCCATGGAAGGATGGCGGTGCTACGGAACGAGCACGGCGGTGCTCCCGCGGCAAGGCGCCGGTGCTTCCGGTCGCAGTTGCAGGCAGTCGACATCGTCGCTGTTGCTTCTGCTACGATACTGTAATATTTTACAATTTTTTGCTTCAATAGTTTCGTGGGTTTGCTAAAATAGCACAATGTTTTTGCTACGACGTTTTTGCTCATGTCTGAATTTTTGCATCAATAAGAATTTTTTTGCTACAATTTGTTCTGATGTTTTGCATCATAAGTCTCAACTCCCCGGATTTTTTTGCAACGATGCTGCAATATAACATTTTTTTTGCTATTATTGTTATGTGGGTTTGCTACAATAGAACGAACAATTTGCTACGATGTCTCCGGCGAGGTCTTCGTTGATGTCTCGGCGATGTCTCCGACGAAGTCGATTTTGCTACAGTAGCATATTTTTGTTTCTACGGAATCTACGGCGAGGTCTCAGGTGAGGTCTCCGGCGAGGCCACATTTTTTCTTTTTATGTTCTGTGTACGAACCGTTTTTTGCTACAATGCAGCAAAAGCGGGACGTTTTGTAGCAAAAGCGGGATTAGCCTTTTTTAGTGGACACGTGTCAGGCTGGCGATCCGGGGATCGGACGGAAAGATCCCGGGAACGCCTAGTCCTGTCCTAAGTAAAACTTGGCTTACCGCTCTTGGATTCTTGAAGACGATCTCCACCGCCGCTCTGTCAGTCAACTGCTCCCACAGACCATCGGATGCAAATATTACGAAGAGATCAGGCTGTCGTATTTGGTGGCTCCGCTGTTATGACGGCCCGCTTCAGCGGAATAGGACGAACATGTTTCTGGAATATAGGGTCTCTGGCAAATTCAGGTTTCTTCAGATAGACATCCCCAATTGATCTGGAAACATGAAAGCATCAGAGAAAGCATGTCTATTTTCGCCAAAGAGTGTCTCACCATTGCACTGTATGAATAAAAGCAGGTTAAGTTAAAAAAAAAAAAACAGGTTTGTTGTGTCACTGTGTGAACTGCTTTTAAAGTTTTAAGGAACATTAGAAAGCACACTGATTATTGATGCTGGCAAGCGGTAACCGGCGTCATCTTTTCTCAGATCATGTAACATTCACCTAGATAGACGGACTACAGGCTTTAGAAAATACAAAAAGGAGCCAATAAGCATATGGATTTGCCACACTGCACAACATCACAACTAACTCCAGACTCCAGTTGCTGACTTTTGCGAACAGAATATATTCTCATGGGTCGGTATTAGATCAAGGAGTGCTTTGCAAAAGAACACTGGAATCTGTGTTATGATATTGAGAACAGATGTATCGATGTATGTTTAACATGAAGCCAAAGCAACGTCCGACAAAGCACGAGTATAGCCTTTATCGATGTTACAAATTCAGAGCCTCATGTAATAAAGCTAGCACATGGATATATCAGTATGTGACTTAGCTAGAACCTTTGATTGCTTACCAATTTCAAGAAGGATTCTAAAGCATTCATAAAGCTCAGCTAATGAAAATCATGAAATCCCCGTAAACGCATGAACGAGGCATACCGTATGGACTTGTGCTCTAGAATTTCATAGCATCCGGCTTCGTTTATACTCTAGTTGCAAACAATTTGGAGTTGGCAGAGACTAGGACCAGGCCACATATATCTGCTGAGGCTCTTTGGGTTTGTTTTGTATATCATTGATCCATCTTGTGGAAATGCTAAGCCTGTCCATGACATGTTAATTAGCCACTAAGAAGTTCTGGAGACCACAGCCTCTAAAGTAAAGTTTTCTGATAGCAGACTTAGTATTTCTGTTACATGAATGCAATATGTACCATAAGGATACAGGTACCTGAATGATACCCTTGATCCGCCAAACTCCCTTTTTTTTGCGGGGTTTTTTTTTTCTTTTTCCCTTGACGTAGACGACTACAACGGGATCGTCGGGATGCTGCTCGCTGACCTCCTTCCGCACCGCCTCGTCGGCGACATTGTGGTCATTGGACAGCCTCTCGGCCACCACCCGCGCGCCATTGGGTCCTCTATGGCCAAGGACAGCTCTCGAGTCGCCTAAATTGGCGACATAGAGAGCATTGTCGGCGATTGCTCCGACGAGGCAGCATGAACCCACTGTGGCGATCTTTGGGCGTTTTAACCATGACGCTTTGACCACTTGCAAGAACTCCTCCTCTGTAGCATGAAATGCCTTCTTGATCACGTCCGTCGACATGCCTCCTTGCTCGGATGAGAACTCTGCCATGATTCTACACTGTTTAGCTATCAGAATGTGTGAGCTTGGTTTAATCACAGAACATGTTCAGAAGAAAAATATGTGTGGACAACATGATGGATTGATGGTGTCTAATCAATAAGGGTGATTTTGCGGCACTCACCGCGGAGGTGCGGGAGGAGAGGAATCGCGAGGCCTCTGGCCGCCGTGGCCGTCGTACACCCCAACCAAAGTGGCCGCCGACGAGGTCACTGTTAAACGTGTTGTACAAGGATTGTAGTTAGTCGGTTAGTCTAGATAACTATTGATTAGTTAGCATCTAGCAGGTTGTTGTACCGGTGGTTGTAAACCCTAGCCGGCCAAGGCTTCTATATAATGGAACACGGCATGGACCTATTGGCCATCGCCTCATCGCCATCTCTCTCTCTCCCTCCGATCCAATCTCGTTTTCATGGTATCAGAGCTACAACAGCTCATGGCTTCATCCTCCACCTCCGCCGCCGCCCCGGCAATGCCGGTCACCTCCTCCGTCACCGTGCGGCTGAGCCATGGCAACTACATGCTGTGGCGTGCTCAGATGACCACCCACCTCCGCAGCCACCCGCACCTCCTCGGCCACATCACCGGCACCGTCACCGCGCCTCCCTCCACCATCACCCAAGTCACCGGCACCGGTGACGCGCAGCAGACGGTCCAGATCACCAACCCCGAGTACGCGACGTGGTACGTCCACGACCAGACGGTGCTCAGCGGCTTCTTCGCCACCGTCACAGAGGAGGTTCTCGCGTCCATCATGGGCGCCGCCACTGCGCATGACGCATGGCTAGTTCTGGAGGGCATGTTTGCCTCCCGATCTCGGGCTCGGGTCATCCAGATCCGTGCCCAGCTCACCGCCGCCAAGAAGAAGGGCACTCCGGCGGCTGACTACTTCCGCACCATGAAGCACCTGGCGGACACGCTCGCTGCCATTGGGCAGCCTCTGCGCGAGGAAGAGATTGTCTCCTACATCCTCGCCGGCCTCGGACCGGACTACGACGCGCTGGTCACCTCCCTCACCACGCGCAACGACGACATCACCCTGGACGAGGTATACTCTCATCTGCTTGCGTTTGAACAGCGTCACGAGCAGCATGATGCCTAGCTCGTCCTCGGCACTGGTGGCCCATCTGCCAACTTCTCCGGACGTCAGCATGGCGGACATGGCGGGCACCCCAACACCGGAGGAGGTGGCGGGAACCAGCAGGGAGGAGGCGGCCGTGGCAATGGTGGCCAGGGCCGTCGTGGCGGCTTCGGCCGTGGTGGTGGCGGTCGAGGCGGACCACCACAAGGACGTGGCAATGGCGGCCACGGCCAGGGGCAGCGCAGCTCCAACAACCCCAACAATGGTGGCTCGCGCCCTGTGTGCCAGATCTGCAACAAGGTCGGCCACACCGCGGTTCGCTGCTACAACCGTTTCAACCACGCCTACGACGAGCCCTCCGCCAACGGCCCTGCAGGCTACAACGTCGACCCAACCTGGTACATGGACACCGGGGCGACGGACCACATCACCAGTGATCTAGATCGCCTCGCCGTCCGGGAGAACTACAACGGCAACGCTCGTGTTCACGTCGGCAACGGAGCAGGTTTGCATATTTCTCATGTTGGTCATGGTACTTTAAACACTACTGCCAAACCTCTTTCTCTTCGCAATATTCTCCATGTTCCGCATATCACCAAAAATCTTCTTTCCGCTCATAAACTCACCAAAGACAATGATGTTTTTATTGAAATTCACCCTGATCATTTTTATTGTTAAGGATCGGGAGTCGAAGAGAAGGGTGCTCCAAGGCAGGTGTGAGGCGGGACTCTACCCCATTCATCCATCACAAATAAACGCCAACAAGTGTGCAATGTTCACCGCTAGCATTAGCAAGGAGCAATGGCATCGGCGACTAGGGCATCCATCGTCTCAAGTAGTTCACTCTATTTTGAGGCTCAATAAAATTCCTTTTTGTAATTCTACGCATGCACATGTTTGCAATGCTTGTCAAATGGCCAAGAGCCATCAGCTTCCTTTTCCACTTTCGAACCATGTTTCCACAGCTACTTTAGAGCTTATTTATACTGATGTTTGGGGTCCTGCAATTCCTTCTGTTGGTGGTTACAAATATTACGTTAGCTTTATTGATGATTTCACAAAATACACTTGGATATATTTTCTTCATGCCAAATCTGATGTTGAATCCACCTTCTATCGCTTTCAAAAACATGTTGAACTTCTTCTTGATGCCAAAATTAAAAGTGTCCAATCCGACTAGGGAGGGGAATATCATCGTCTCCACAAATATTTTCTTTATCATGGCATTATGCACTATATATATCTCCTGCCCACACACTCACCAACAGAATGGCTCTGCTGAACGTAAGCATAGGCATATCGTAGAAACCGGCCTTGCTCTCCTTGCTCACTCTTCCATGCCCGTGCAATTTTGGGACGAGGCATTCTCCACTGCCGTGCACTTGATAAATAGACTGCCTACTCGTGTTATTGATAATGCCACACCACTTGAGCGTCTTCTCGGGGACAAAGCCAAGCCCAACTATGATCTTCTCAAATCCTTTGGTTGCGCATGTTGGCCCTTCCTACGCCCCTATAATGCACGAAAACTCATGTTTCGATCTAAAGAATGTGTTTTCATTGGCTATAGTAACCATCACAAAGGTTACAAGTGCTTGGACGTTGCCACCGGCCGCGTGTATATCTCGCGGAACGTCGTCTTTGACGAACATGTGTACCTCTTCTCTCGACATTTTTCCACTTCATTCACACCTCTTGGCAGTCTTGTTTCAAGTGCTACTGACCCCTTGATTAATGTGCAAACCCAGACTGCTCCTCTTATGCCTCCTGCAGGAAATCCTGATCAGCATGATCCTGACGTCGATCACCATGCAGAACATGGCGAGCCATCGGACTCGGAGTCTGATTCAGACGCAGACTCAGGTGGCGGGCCGTCTCTGCCTCCTTCGCCTGGCTCGTCCCAACATGGGCCGTCTCCGCCACCCTCGCCTGTCTCGGCCCAACACGGGTCGTCTCCGCCACCCTCGCCTGGCAACGACCCACCTCCGTCGCCTCGCCCGCATACGCGTCTCCGCAGCGGGATATCTCGGCCCAAGAAGTTTCCTGGCTTCGTCACCTACACTGCTGCTCGAGCTGATGCTCTGGAGCCACCATCGCTCGACGCCGTGCTGCAGGATACTCGCTGGAAGGCCGCCATGGATGCTGAGTTTGCAGCTCTGCATCGCAACGACACTTGGCATCTCGTTCCTGCACCTCCTGGCATCAATCTCATCGATAGCCGGTGGGTCTTCAAGGTCAAGCACAACCCCGATGGCACCATCGAGCGCTTCAAAGCTCGTCTCGTGGCCAAAGGCTTCAAGCAGCGCCACGACATCGACTACGACGACACCTTCAGCCCCGTGGTGAAACCCACCACCATCCGTGTCCTTCTCTCCCTCGTCGTGACGTAGGGGTGGCACATGCGGCAACTCGACGTCGACAACGCATTCCTTCACGGCTATCTGAAGGAAGAGGTATACATGGTTCAACTGCCAGGTTTTGTTGATCACCGCTATCCCCGTCATGTTTGCAAGCTTCGGAAATCTCTGTACGGATTAAAGCAGGCACCCCGTGCATGGTTTGCACGCCTCAGCGGCAAGTTGCAGGAACTCGGTTTTGTGCCCTCTAAAGCTGATGTCTCTCTGTTTATCTATAACACCAAAGCAGTCACCATTTTCATGCTAGTGTATGTAGATGACATCATCGTGGTTAGCTCTACTCCAGCAGCAGCAGATCAACTCCTTCGGTAGCTTCGAGCAGAGTTTCCTGTCAAAGATCTTGGAGTCCTTAGCTTCTTCCTTGGCGTTGAAGTAAAAACCACACAAGAGGGTATAGTTCTGGCTCAAAAGAAGTACATCTCTGATTTGTTGACACGGACAAATATGCTGCAAGCAAAGGGAGTCTCCACGCCAATGGCTACAACAGAGAAACTGTCTCGAGTTGGTGGTACTGTTCTGAATTCAGCTGATGTAACAAAGTACAGAAGTGTAGTTGGCGCACTCCAGTACTTCACCTTAACTCGTCCTGATATTTCCTTCAGTGTCAACAAAGTGTGTCAGTTCTTGGCAGCCCTTACTGATGTACATTGGACTGCTGTGAAGCGCATTCTGCGCTATCTCAAGCAAACACAGTCTTCCGGACTCCTGATACAGAGATCATCTTCCTTGCTGCTTAGTGGATTCGCCGATGCGGATTGGGCAGGGTGCCCCGACGATCGTCGCTCAACAGGTGGGCATGCAGTGTTTCTTGGACCAAATCTTGTTGCTTGGAGTTCCAGGAAGCAACCCACCGTGTCACGTTCCAGCACAGAAGCCGAATACAAGTCAGTAGCCAATGCAACAGCCGAGATCATGTGGGTTCAGAGTTTGCTAAAGGAATTTGGAATTTTTCTGAAGCGTCCACCAAGCCTCTGGTGTGATAATCTCAGCGCAACTTACCTAGCGGTCAACCCCATCTTCCACGCAAGAACCAAGCATATCGAAGTTGATTACCACTTCGTCCGAGAGAGAGTAGCTCGCAAAGCACTTGAAGTGCGCTTCGTCTCTACGCATGATCAGCTTGCAGATGTACTGACTAAACCTCTTGCTGTACAATCCTTTGTAAAATTTAGAAACAATCTCAACTTGGTAGTACCACGATGAGATTGAGGGAGGGTGTTAAACGTGTTGTACAAGGATTGTAGTTAGTCGGTTAGTCTAGATAACTATTGATTAGTTAGTATCTAGCAGGTTGTTGTACCGGTGGTTGTAAACCCTAGCCGGCCAAGGCTTCTATATAATGGAACACGGCATGGACCTATTGGCCATCGCCTCATCGCCATCTCTCTCTCCCTCCGATCCAATCTCGTTTTCAGTCACCACCTGGCCCTGGTCCCCCAACGTCTCGTTGGCCTGCGCCACGGCGACAGAGTACTCCCCGGATGCGTGCGGCTTCAGCTCCGCGTGGCACAGCAACCTGTTCCCGTCCCCGCCGCCGGCACCGCCACCGCTGCCGCATCCGCAGCCGACGCGCCCCAGGCACCGCTCTGCCGGCCGCGCCAGCCACCGCAACATTGCGGACGTACCTCTCCTCTTCCTATCCGGAACAACTCCAAATTCCTCGCCAAGATCGTCGCGTAGCCTCCTCCTCCTCCCTCCGCAACAGCAGGGCCGTCTCCAGCAATTGGAGGCCCCGGTGCGATATATAATATGGGCCCTGAAATTTCCATTATGTACTAGTAAATTCAGAAGTAAAGTTCCTGCTGCATTTCTCCAATCAAATTCACATTGTCAATTATTCAATAACCTGGACAGGAACTCTATGGATAGATTAATTCAGAAGTCACCCCAAATACTGGTATTAGATAACCGAAATTTAGTCCTTGTGGTTGTGGAATAGAGTCATAATAATGCATCAATAATTATGCTACTGCAGTGCCGCACTTTCGCAGATCAGCTAGACAATCAAAACAAGTACTCGCTATTCTTAGTTAGCTATACACCCGGCCAGACGACAGAAGTAAGAAATCATGACTTAATCTAGTAACAGATCGGTGACTTACAAGTTAAATTCGGTGGTGGTGTTGGAGACGCCGGAAGAATAGACGGAGGGCTTACCGAACGAAAGAAAAGGATTAGGATGCCTTCAGCCTGCAGAGCGACTAGGACTCCAAGAGAAAAGGAACAGACGTCGGCGGATTGGAGACTAGGGCAGCGCCAAGGAAATAAGACAGAGACGGACGAGCAGTTTTCACACGGTTAGCAATCGACTTCCTTTAGGCTTACTGGGCTCTCTTTGCTGGGCTATTTTTATCTCTTAGATAAATACTAGTAATTACACTTAAGTGGGATTTGGGGGCCCTGTGCGGGAGCACAGCTCGCACGTGCCCCTCGACGGGTGCCCCTATACATCGACCTGGTCGATGTTAGGGAGGCATCGCACACCCTGGAGCGATATTGTGCTTGGCCCAGGAAGCAATTTTAAAACTTTCGTTCGCCTCACGTACTGGCTTTTAACTGATTCTTCGCGCCGCGCGTCGCGAGTTCGAGTACCAGCCAAAGCCTCCGTTTTCCATCGTACACCCCTAACACTTCCTTATTTTTTCTGTTAATTTAGCCAGCGTTTGCAGACTGTTTCACTGTTTCCCTTCTGTTAAAAAATTATGTTTCCCTTTTTTCCTCCGTTTTCCATCGTACATCCCTAAAATTCGGTTTCCCTTTTTAACTGAATTATACCAAATACTGTAAAAAAATTCATATGTAAGAGGAAAAAACGAAAAAACCGTTTGCTTCATCAATTTCGTTTCTTACAGATGGTTAAAATATGTAACAAGATACAAAAAATAATCTGGTAACTTCTCGATACCGGAAATTAATTTCGAACATTTTAATATTTGGATGTTTTAAATATTCGAGATATGAACATTTTAATATTTGGATGTTTTAAATATTTTTGAAAATTTGAACCATTTTCAAAAAATGACGACGAACGGAAACTAATTTTGAACGAATGTTTTAAAATAGTGACCGAAAAATGGTCGGTGAACAGAAACTATTCTTGAACGATTACAAAAGTGAAAAAAAAGTTGGTGAACGGAAATTAATTTTGAACGGTTTTAAAAGTGAACAAAAAAGTTGGTGAACGGATACTAATTTTGAACGAATTTTAAAAAGTGAACAGAAAATGGTCGGTGAACATAAACTATTCTTGAACGATTATAAAAGTGAACGGAAATTCAATTTAAAAATAAACTGCACACAAAATTTATGCGCGTCAACGGATAGGTTCCATTCCTGTACGCGGTTTCGAGTTTCATCGATTTTATACTTCTAAATTTTGAATCAATATTCAAAAAAACAAATTAGACAATGCGTCGCACTGGGTCGATCGTCTGAAAATATCCTTTGACGAGTAGGTTATTGTCCACGTTTCACACAACTTTCAAGTTGTAACTTTTTTATTCGTCTATTTCGTTTTGAAAAAAAACATCTCCTCTACATGATGAAAAATGTAACAAAAAAAAGCATCAGAAATCATGTGTAGGGTACTAGGCTACTTGCACATTTGGAAATTATTTTTAAACGATTTTCAAAAAGTGAACAAAAAAGGTATTTGAACGAAAACTATTTTTGAACGATTTTAAAAGGCGAACAGAAAAAGTCGGTTTGAACGAAAATTATTTTTGAACAATTTTCAAAAAGTGAACAAAATAGGTATTTGAACGGAAACTATTTTTGAACGATTATAAAAGGCAAATAGAAAAAGTGCGTGAACGGAAATTATTTTGAACGGTTTTCGAAAAAGTGAACAAAAAATAGGTATTTAAACGGAAACTATTTTTGAACGAATTTAATATGCGAACAGAAAAAGTCTGTGAATGAAAATTATTGTTGAACGATTTTCAAATAGTGAAAAAAAGGTATTTGAACGGAAACTATTTTTAAAAGATTTCAATACATGAACAATTTTGAAATATGAACAATTTTAAAATTTGAACATTTTCAAAAATGAAAATTCAAAAAAATGTGTAGTAAGAAAACTGAAAATAAGAAGAAGAAAAAAGAAACATCCGAAAAAAGAAAAAAGAAATATTTAAATAACATAAAAAAGAAACAACATTAAAAAACGAAAATAGTAGAAAGAAAAAAGAATAAACGAAAAAAAAAGAAACAGAAAAAGAAATGAACATCAAAAACCAAAGAGACGAAAGAATAAATCGGGCCATACGCATAACCTGACATGAAATAGATGTTGGCGTAGTGGTTTGGTCGTCGAACGTTGAGATGCTTGGTTCGAATCCCAGCCCTGCGTTTCAATAATTATTTTCTTTTCTCTGTTTAGGCAGCGCTAATGGGCCGGCCCAGCGCTCGCGAAAGGTGTGCGATGCCTCCCTATCATCGACCTGGTCAGGTCGATGAATAGGGTTTGCCCCCTCGACGGCCCTGCGCAACAGCTCCAAAAATCTCGCCAACAAGATGGCAGCAAGCTTCCTCCTCCTCCACCAAAACCTGACGAAATTTCTCCCCACGAGCGAAGCTTTTTCCTCTGCAGTTGGCAGCAATTCCCTTAAAAGATCGTGACGACAGCCTGCCGTTGGATTTGGCGCCAAGACAGGTGGACGGATCGCCTTGCCAACGGACGACCGGACGCCGGCTGGTTAGCGCGTCCGCATCTGGTGGGTCCAGCCTGTCAGTGGTGCTCACGCGTCGACCAGGCTAGGTCCTAAATAATCAAGTCAGAGAGACCTAGCAGCCAAGTCAAGTATGTTTAAGGCATGTGCAATGGGTACCACGTTTTGGCTCATAGGTTTCAGAAGCTCAAGTTTTGTTGGCAACATGTTTAAAGGGTTGGAAAATTCATTTTTCATATAAAGAGGCGTTCTACGAATCTGTAAATTTTTGTCGAGTGAAATTCACTAAATTAATGGCTTCATCAACATCTACTACTGTTACGGCTTAAACACAGAAGTATACGCCCTGACAAGCCATACCAGCGTATCCATTGCAAGATCGAACCCTCAGGACCTGATAGATTTATGGCTAAAAAATAATAATCAAGCCTAATCTACTAGGCCACCTGCATAGCCAGAGTAGTACACAGGTGCTGGGTGATGCTGCCATGCTGGTGTCGAATAATTCCTCATCGAAGTCATTAGGAACTGATGCTAGCTCTGAATTCTGTTTCTCCAGTCTCCAGAGATAGGCACACTTGCAATGTTCAGTTAATTTGAAGTTCAGGTAGTACCCGCAATGTTCCTGGAACCTTGTGGAGCCAAGGAAAGTTCAGTAGGAAGTAGTTCAGCTAGACGACTGAAACTCTACTACCAGTCTATGACACCACCATCATCATACACTGAATATTTGTTAATAATAAGAGCAAAAGCTGCCACTTGTACTCTGATCTGTAATTGCATAAAGATCAAACAGACAGTTGCAACAACTAAACGCTGAAGCCGCAGACAGACACCGCAAGGTATCGACACCTCACTGGGGAAGAAAACTCAAAGGTCTTTGGAGAAACATGTTAAGCAGCAACATATTAAGTGTCATCCTTAGTTTTCTCATTCTACCAAAGTTCGGAGAACGCTGGCCCTGCAGTAGGGGCAGTCCCCATGGGACCAAAGCCACCGCTCCAGGCACGCCGAGTGGAAGACATGTTTGCAGCGCAGCTGAATGAGCCCGTCCGCGTCGCCGCACCTCTCCAGGCATATCGAGCACTCCGGCGAAGGCGACGTGCTCTCGCCTTCTCCTACGTCTTTGCAGCCTGTTTCTTGTATCAGAGGGACCGGTTCGGCGCACATCGTGACATGCATACACTTATCCATGACGCCGAAAGGCTCTGCCGAGATTTCTTCAGCTTTACAGGCGGCGATGGATGCACTGGACTGGAAGCAACTGGTTAGGCTGTCAAGCTCGCTATCCACAGAGGTGGAAACACCAACGTTAGCAGGAAGAGGTAGTACTCCAGCCCAAATGGTTTCTGAGGATGAAGTGTTTTGCTGCCTGAAACAATGGAGGACATGTTCAAATGTAAACTGAATATAGCTCAAATTATGCACTTGGAAGAATGACGTGATAGGATTTGTTGCTGACCTTCTTCCAGACAAGTCCACACTATTAAGCCTCTGAAGAAGCCTTTCTCTAGCCTGTTGAACAGCATCAGGGAGCCGTCCATGATCTGATACAGTACGGTGTAGCCTCGAGCTGGAGCCTGTACACCCAACATATTCTATTTTGTTTGCAGAACATCCCACAAGCTTAGCGCCATCTCTTTGATTCCCTGGAACAACTTCCTGAACCTGATTTTAGAATTAAAAGATCTTAGAAACAAGGTGTAGCTAATAAAGAATGTTTCACAACTATCATCATCATAACAGAAAACAAAGAAGAAGATTGTGCTGCTCTCTGCCTTGAAAGTGGTTTGTTGCATGCCTGGAAATAGCTCAATGACACATAAGAAAATAGTGGCCAACTTATGGCATTAATAGTGGATTTGACACATATTTAAAAGATTTTCCTTAGGTTGCAAGACTAAAATAGGAGCCAAAAGTTCATTTCATAATAACCGAGAAATGTTCATATTAGTATTTGCTCGATGATGGGAAATCTAATAAGTATGTTGGACCTAATTCACTAAACCAATGGTTGTCTCTTGTAATGATAAGCATTCAGAAAACCAGAGATTTTTTTAGTCAGAGCAATTGTAGAGATTAGTGCTTTAGGTTTCCACAATGGTTTCTTAGCAACAATCTGTAGTTATGGAAGAACGTTTCACAACTATAGTGATCATAACAGAAAACGTGGAAAATAAAAGATTGTGCTGGTCTCCGCCTTGAAAAGCGGTTTGCTGCATGCCTGTAAGTAGCTTAATGACACATAAGAAATAGTGGCTAACTCGTGACATTAATAGTATATTCTACGCATATTCAACTGTTTTCCTTAGGCTGCAATCAAAAAATAGGACCCAAAAGCTTCATCTCACAATAACCGTGTTCACATAGCGTGCGCTCGATAATGAGAAATCTAGTAAAGTATGTTGGCAGAAATTGATCAAACATGAGGAAGACCTAATTCTATTTTCAAATGGCTTCTTCTTTTAAAAATAAAGATTCAGAAAATTAGCATTCGCAGAGATTCTTTTAGTGGGGGTAAAGGGGCAATCATAGAGATTAGTACTTTTAAGTTTCCACAATAGTTTCTGGCCACTTAAAAGCTCTCGCGTAATCAATTATACTAAAGCCTACAACTCATCATTGTCACGAAATAGCTTTTCAGAAGTATTATTTATCATTGCCATGCCCAAACAAAAGTTTCCACCATAGATTTAGTCAAACCTCATTTTCTCGGAAAGAATATTCTAGTATATGCCCAGCCTGGCTCCATTATAACAGTATGGTTCTCAGTAAAATACAGTGAACCCCAAACATTACACACTTGGGGAAAGACTGAAAAAATTCTGGTACCAGCTGACAACATCTTCAACCTTTTCTGGATGTTTACGAGGAAATACAAGACTCACTTCGTTACAAAAAACAAATCACTCGTGAAGAAATAAAAAAAAAACTTACTGAACAATTGTGAGTGGGTGGAATATTTTTGCAATCAGAGATTGATCAAAGGACATACACACATATATATATATATATATATATATATAAGTGAAGATGGGACACTGTTTTACACCTTGGTTCATCCACCAACCTGCGTGATTACACAATTCTACTTGGCCATCATGGTAGTCCCATAAAAGTATCATATATAGCTCTTCCCTGATCTGAAAAAGAAATCTAGCGACAAGCATAATCGATCACACTGGACCGTCCGGTCGATCAATCATATCGATCAGTGGCCAACAACGACAAGTTCGTCGTCGTCGGGCTGGTCGGGGTCTTTTGGCTGGTCAGGGTCACTGTAGTCATCGTCGCTGTCGGTGTCTCCCACGCCACTCGGCGCCCTCGCCTCCACGTTGAACATTCCCTCCTCCTCCTGGCTCTCCGGGTCACGCAACGACGCACCTACGCGGCATGGCGTTGCGGGGCCTGGCACACACTTGGGCTTCTGTGCCGGTGATGACGACGGAGCATTGGCTGCCTGTGCATCTGCCGAGCGAAGCAGCAGCATTAGCACGCACGCTAGCGCCGCCACCACCATCCACGTGCGCACGGACACCGCCATCGGTGCGCCTGGACGATGATACGAGAGCTTGCTCAGTTTCTTAGAGAAGATTCGAGGATTATACTCGTGTGAGGCGATCGATCGAGTGGGAAATTAATCAAGGCGGTGCAGGCAGCGACGAGGGGATATAAGGAGAAGTTTGCCTGCAGCTCTGCATGTTCTCTGGCTTGCGTGCATGGTGGAGCTCAAGCGAGCTAGCTGTCCCCTAACGCTAAGGAGATACCACAAAACTAGTTCCTTTCTTGCCATTTCTTCTGGGTGGTCACCCTGGTCCTTCTCACGGAGGAATGAACGAGTGGTCCTCGCATCATGGCTTCCATTCCTAACTCCGGCAAGGAAAAAAAAACATAACAATCGACCTTTACGGCTCGGTCCAGGAGTAAAGCTCAAACTAGTTGCACGCACAAACCAATACACCAGAACAGTATCTATGCATAAGACTGGAGTACATGGCGTCAAACGTTGGCCCTAACGCTGACATGCGGTATTTGTGGGATGGAGGAGGAGGAGATGGTTTCCACTCACTTCACAAATGGCCAGTTCTTTCAGAAACAACAGATAATTAACAGAGACGCAGATATTTTTTTAGTGGGAGTAATCAACGATATGAGCACTTTTAAGTTTCCACAATGGTTCCGGGTCACTTAAAGCTTTCACGCCACTCATACCCAAGTCTACAGCTCATACATGCTAAAAACTAGCTGTTCAAAAGAAGTATCATTGCCATGCCCACACTCAACTTTCCACCATAGATTAATCGAACCTCAATTTGCTGGAAATAATACTCCGGCATCTGCTGGCTTCACAGGCACCATATATGAAATTTACCCACCTTGTTATTGAATTTTGACTGCTAACAGGCAGTAGCTAATGTAGGATTTAATGGTCCGGGGTGCCAAGTATTTTTCACAAATCATATACGCACAGAAATATACTACTAATTTCTACTATACTGGATTAATAAATCTGAATTTTTCAGGGGGTGCCATACTGTCATGGCACCCATGGCACCCCCACTGGAAACTTAACTACAGGAACAGGGACTGCCCTGGCCCTGGCCGCATGGTGTTCCCATCCTAGATATCGTTGAATTACGATCCAATTCAGTTTCTCCAACCAATTCGCAGTATTTTCCGGGGCATGCGTCCGCTAGGCACCCCAGAATCACGGCCTAAAACTCTCCGGTAATCAAATCCGTATCTTCCGGACTCGCAAAAACACGGGCAAGAAAATCGCGGTAACTAAAACTCTTGAGTGCTAAAAAAGGAAACTAAACCAAGTCCCTTTTCAGTAGAAAAAAACAGAGGGCAGGGAAGAGAAGTACAGTGAGGGAGAAAGGGAGGGGATCCAAGAAGATGCAAGAACGGTGTGACTCACCGGCTTGTGGTGGTGGCGGCGGCGGGGGGCGGAGGCGGTTGCTCCGCGGCAGGGTCGGCGGCGAGCGTCAGGGGGCTCCGGGTCCGGCGGCGCCAGCGAGGGGCGGCGCTGGAAGTAGAGGAGCTTGGAGGCGATCGGCATGCAGGGGAAGGTGTGGCGAACTGTTGCAGCTCCACCTGCTTCTCTCCTAGCGCGCGCAGTAGCAGGACTAGTGACTTTATTTATTGCTGCGTTTCGCTTCTCTTTTCTGTGTGCGCCGTTTCTCGTCTTTTCGGAGATTTTTTTTAAAATTTTGGAGATTTATTTTTGTTGGTATCGTAAACACACTAGGGGTGGCAGTGGCAGCTGATGAAAATGACGTGGCATGCGGGAACATTAGAGTGTGACGTCCTAGTGGTACTTGGAACAGTCACCTTCGTTGGCCCAACGATGGCCACACAATGACACAATCCAAGTGAACCTTTTCGGGTTATAGTCCATGTTCTTTTAGTTATATCTCTATTGTAAAACTGGACATGAGAGTTTCTTCTTGTCCGGCTCCTCGCAAATAAAATGAGAGATGGTGCACACTTCCCTAATTTTATAATATTTAAAAATATTACGCATACATACACATTAATTAATAGATAATAGAGAAAGTTAGGTTATCACCGTGATCTACTATTTGTTGCTGTCCAAATGAAAGGATTTTTAAAACCAAGGCAAAACAATTACATATATCATTGATAAAAAAGGAAATGCCCAGATAATTAAGAATGAGAGAGTTGCCCAATGAAAAACGGAAAAAAAAGGGGTGCAACCAGAACTGATCCCAGGCAAGGCACATAGATCACTCCGTGGACACCAAACAACCACCCTCCAATGCCGGAGAGAACAGACCGTGACTATTAGGGATAGACCGGAAAATGGGGTGCTCCAAGCCTCCAACGAAGATGAAGAAGTCACCTCTAAGACGGTTCCGCCAACGCGACACCAATGATCGGCACCAATGCAACCTTGCCGCCTAAACATCAAGCAGACAAGCACAATGAACTACTTTGGAGTAAGTCTTGGTCCTACATGAAAGTTGCGGTTACTTGGTGCTTTCACAGCAGTCAACGAGTGAGCTTTGGTCGTGCGCCTTTACGAAACCTGCAGGGCCATCAAAACAAGTTGGTACAAACACATTCCCTTACCCGTCCCCGTGTCGTCCCCCAGGCGACACCGGGGCGACCCCTATCTCGCCGCCGCTCGAGCCCCTCCGCCAGCTCGCACGGCCGCTGCCGCCGGCTTCGGCCGCGGTGGCGGCAGGCCCCTCTTCCAAAGGCTGCGGGGCCGGCTTCTCCTTGCTGTTGGTGCTGCTCGAGGCCGGTTGACGCGGCTGGGGGCGGCGGCCGGAGCTCGTAGCGAGCGGACGCCGGGGCGGCGGCCCCGGACTGGAGAGGGCGCTGGGCGTCGCGGCGGTGTTGTACGGCGATGGGGGAGCTGCTTCCTCGCAAGGTAGAAGACGAGTTGCTGGCGGCGGATCGGCGGGCCGGATCTGGGCCCGTCTGGGCCGGCGGCTCGAGGCTGCGTTGGGCAGCCAAGGTGACGGCGCGAGGGAGTTTGGTGGTCGCGCGGTTCGCTGCGGCTGCGTGGCAGCGACGACATCGAGCGGAGGCGAGGTCGCGCGGAGGCGAGGATGCCGGTGAGGCGCGAGGCAGTGCGGGCCGATGTTGCTCTGTGTGGGGCGGTGCGGATGCCGGGGCGGCGGCCCCGGGTCTTGGGTCCGGCATGGTTGGTGCGGCCAGGGGCGCCGTGGTCGCCATGGCCGGAGCGGAGTCAAGCTGCAGCGGCGGGACCGACGGTCGGGGGAGGTTGGAAGGCTCTGTGCGACGGCTGCGCCGCCGTCGCACAGGATGTGTTTGCTTCAGTGAGTGTGCAGGCCGGCGGTGCCGCGGGTCTCCCCGCCTTGGCCCGGCTGCGTGGGATTGGAGAGTCTCGAGTGCTCCGGGCGAAAGCCTGACGACGCGACGTCCGTGGACGCCGTTCTCCCTCTTGGGGGGTCGTCTTGGAGCTCTTCGATTCTCCTCAGTCTTGGACCTCCTCTTCGGGTGAAGACCTGACCCCGTTTCTGCAGGGTCGGACGACGGCGTCGTTCTTCGTCGTCTCCCCTCTTGAGGGTGTCGTCTTGAAGATGAAGGTTCCTTTGTGCGCGCTCGTGGGCTGGGCTCACATAACATCGTGGTTGGCAGTGGCTGACGATGTCTTGGGTGCTATGGTGGCGTTGCGAGCTGTGTGGCAACGATGATGGTGGTGAGCGGAGCCGGGTCGCGGCATGTCCTTCGTCACCGACAATCCGTGTTGTGTCCCGCTGTGAAGCTGTGAAGTCGGAGCTGCGTGTCTCGGGGCGGACAGGCTAGCAACGATGACACTTTTTCTACAGTGGCCTCGTGGATTCCGTCGATGCAAGGTGTGCAACTTTCTCCGGTGAAGGTCTCCGTCGAAGTCGGAGCTGACTCCTCCTCGACGCTTTGGGTTGACTGTTTGGCATAGGCCGACTTGGTTCACGGTGTCTGCTGCGGCGAGGCTTCGTCTGTGGCCGTCCAAGGTGAAGTCGGAATCGCTTGCTCGGGGAGGAGTGACGACGATGACGCTCGGTGTTGACCTCGATGGTGTTTTTCTCCTAGGCGGCGTGTGTGTCTCGTGTGGGTAGCCAG
Organism: Poa pratensis; assembly: GCA_947311845.1. Taxonomy (NCBI): domain Eukaryota; kingdom Viridiplantae; phylum Streptophyta; class Magnoliopsida; order Poales; family Poaceae; genus Poa; species Poa pratensis. The sequence goes on along the minus strand of CAMZMU010000044.1, from coordinate 63,548,974 downwards.
GTTGGCCGGGTCTGCACAATGTGGTGTTTTCATGGCTACATTGGTGCACTTGTAACGGTTTTCGGCCGGTTCCCCGTTAATAAACCGGTCAATTCCCCTCCTACTTTTTTAATAAAATGAGACAACATTGCCCGTTTTGTTCAAAAAAAACAAGTTGGTACACATTTTTAAAAAGAAACTCAAAAGAAAAACAAGTTGGTAGCCATCATAATCTCGAATCAACACTGCTCAACTGCGCAAAAACGACCTAGACGAGCTATAATAGAGTTCTTTTCACCACTGCGAATTTGATCTAGCTTGTCTCGTTATAAAATAGCCATCCCGCAGGTGCCGAATGCTTGCATAAAAAGAAAAGAAATGCGCAGTGACACGTGCCAGTTAGGGGCCAGCTGTCAGTGGAACGAGGTGGCAGCAGAAGAGTGGGCCACACTGCATCCAAAGTCAAACTTCACCCACGCGGCCAGACAAATCCCAATATCTTCGTCTAATAAACTCTCACTCTACTACACCTCGCTCTGTGCCTGGTATTACGTAACACATTGGAAACATCATCAACAATCCCGGGTCCAGAGGGCCTTTGGTCCCGGTTTTAAAACCGGGATTAAATGGTCGGGACTAGAGGGGGGTGGCTTTTATCCCGGGTGTCCACGACCCGGGATAGATGGGCCTCCACGTGGGCGCGGCTGGGCGCGCAGGGGGGGGAGCTTTGGTCCCGGTTCGTGACACGAACCGGGACCAAAGGGTTTGCATCTTTTGTATTTTATTTGCTTATTTTTTAGGGTTTTCGATTTTTTGTTTTCCATTTAATTATTTCCTATTAATTAAGATCACGTTGCGCATACAAAGTCACACACATATATAAAGTTGACACATCGATCGATGTCACGCGTGATGCATACATATAAGTCACACACATACGTTTTGATACATATATAATTAAGTCACACACCGACATCACGTTTCTCACGTCGAGATCACGTCAATTACATTGGAGGCAGAAAATAATTTCTAGGGTGAAAAAATTCTCCGGATTTCTTCAGGACCTCCTTGTTCAAAAATCCTGCCAATTCCTCTTGAATTGCTATAAGGCGCTTCGTTGGTATGAGCTTGTCCTTCTCTCGTTCCATCTAGATCAATAAGAAAATGTGAAATCATCAGAAAATGTGAAAATGGAAATGAACACAAATATGGTAATGAAGTAATTGCCGAGAGTGTATACAGACCTCTGTTGTTCTGAGCTTTCTATCCCGCTGATGAACAAAAGATCGTATGTACTCGCAAACATAATATCCACATAAATTATTCCCTTGTGCCTGCCTCAGACACCACTTTACAAAGAATAGAATTTAATCAAAATAACAATCAAGCATGATAATGGTGCTGAAACTAGAATTTAAAAGTTGCGCGGACATATATATAGTACTACTACTTACCTTGGTTTCATACCAAAACAGGTGCGGTTTCCAAGTCCCACGAACCTCGGTAATGAACTTTTCCCAAACCCTGGCCGGCAAAAGAAAAAATCAAAGGACTTGAACGAACGAAAGAGATCGATATATAGAGCGATAATGACTGAAGTTACCTCTGAAACATTGCTTGCAAGTTGATATAATCGTCCATATCTTTCCTTAACGAGTCCAGGACTTGAACGCATGCTTGTTCAGGTCTAATGTCTACCAGAATCCAATGGTTCTTCACACATTTATATGTCCATGAGTTACACTAAACATCGAGTAAGCAAAGTAGAATGTGTAGAAGGTACGGTAACACTCACCTGAAGTTGTAAGGAAGAAGTATATCTTCACATGTATGGTGTTTCACTAGATATTGGAGCATGTAATGCTCGGTGTCCTCGGGATGGTTCCTTACGGTTACTTCATGAATCCAATATGGGTCCATGAACCCTAAACTATAGATTCCGTTGTCTCTGCATTCGACGATCTTCATTCTGCATATATAATAGCGTACAAAAGAATAAAGTTAGATAATTGGCAACGAACGAGCTGAGATAGAGACTTAATTAAATTGCATAAAATAAATCACTTACAAACAATAGCAGCTGATGATGGCTTTGTCGAGGGAGTCTTGATTGAATAACTGAAATATTTCGTCAAACGGCACATACATCGCGTTATCCTCTAAATAATGGTCTTTCTTATATGAAACGTGGAAATACTCATGGTGCCCTTTACGGCTCCCTCGTACCACTCATGCAAACGTCGCAATTGTGTCGGCAGAGATTTGACCATCTCAGGTCTGACCAAGGGCTTCCCGTAGGCATATGTCCATGCATACATATACTCTTTGGGGTTTTCTATGCGAATTGTGTCTTGCTGTATTTCCTTATCGGACACCACTTTGAACGCGGGGACCGACTGGTTTGCCTGTTCTCCGAGCTGGGCCACTTGTTTCCCGGATTTCTTATTAGCTTCCCTCTTTTGGCGAAATGCAGCCTCCTTCTCCTGCTGGGCCTTTTTAGCTGCCATCTGCTGCTGCTCCCTCTTTTGGCGACATGCCTCATTCTCCTGCAAATTCCGTTCTCTAATTAACTTTTCAATGGTACGATCATAGTCGTCTCGCAGAATAGGCGGCCGTGCCGGCCCAGTCGATAGATTTTTCAGAAATTGTGCCACTTTTCCCGGTGCTATTACCTCCTTTCGCATGTGCCGTTTCGGTGCCAATTGTTTTTTCACATCAGCTCGCACCGACTCCTCGAGTTCCTCTGGAGTCAAGTCGTAGGATCTCTTTGGAAGAGGCTTTCGCAACTCACGTTCCTCTCGAGTTTCTGGCGGGAAGTTTAAAGCGCACCTCTCTGTATATTTCGACGGGATCTTTAGTTTCCGCGAAACAGAGCGCACTCTCTCTTGAGGTGGTGGGGATGGACTCGGGCTGGGCTCCCGACAGTCGTCACGAGGTGGCGAGGATGCATCTTGAGGTGGGGGGATGGATCTTGAGGTGGTGGTGCAGGGGATGGATCATGACGTGGGGAGGGAGGATCTTGAGGTGGGGGGGATGGATCATGACGTGGGGAGGGTGGATCTTGAGGTGGGGGGTTGCTACTTGGAGGAGTCGGTGGCCTTGGCGGCGGCAAGTTTGGAAACAAGATGTATTTCTTTGGCCACAGAATGATGGACTTCTTGGCATCTCCTAGTGTCCTCTCGCCGTCACCTCCAGGAATGTCAAGATTTAGATTAGCATATAACGGCACAATGTCATCCACCCCGACAATAGCATAGCCAGCTGGAATCCCGCCGAGATGGTACCTTGGTCCAGGTTCATTCAGTAAAGCATAGCCGACCGCCACCTTGAAGGACAAGTTGCCCATTGCCATATGTAGCTCGCATTCTGTCTTCTCCGTGATATCATCCACGGGGTATCGAGTCGGCGGCGCTTCAAGTTCAGAATGTTCCATCTGCGTGGAACCCACGCTGCTTTTTTGCTGATTAGATGGGGCGGCTTCGACTTCTGGACTTTCTAGCTGCACACGAGATTCCCTTTGCTGACTTTGCTCCAGCTGATGCACCTTGCGTTCCAATGCCGATAACCGGTCGCTCTCCTCCTTTTTCTTTCTCTGACGGCTTCTATAAGTGTGAGCGTCTGCCGGAAAACCTTGTGCCCAAGTAACTCCGTATCCATAACCTCGTACTCGTCCAACTTTTTCAGGATTCCCGAGTGCGAGTGACAGCTCGTCTTTCTCTCTGTCGACCTTGTAGGTTCCATTTCGAACTTGCTCTATTGCTTTCTCAAGTTCTTGGTTATAAACCTAATCTTTGCCTCCCATTTTCCCTGAGCAACAATCTTCCCTGTGTCAGGGTCCAACCCAGCGCCATGCGCGAACAACCAAAATTTGGACCTATCGGGCCAGCCCGCTGTCTGTGGAATCTTCCCCTCATCAAGCAGTTTTGCTTCAAATGCTTCCCACTTAGGCACGGCAGCCTTGTAGCCACCTGCCCCCAAAGTGTGGTGATATTCCTTCTTCGCAGCATTTAACTTGTTTCTTTCCGATCGGGCCACAGCGGCCTCCGATTCTCTTTGCTCTTTAAATAAGGGCCACTGGTCGTTTAGCTTCACTTGTGCTCCGGTGAATACTGGAGTGTATTCAGGATCTTTTTCCTTCTCTTCACAATAATCTTTCCATATAGTTTTCTTGTGGGTTCGGAACTGTTCGGCAGCCTTGCCAAGAGTCCACTCCTTGACTTTCTCCATCCACTTCTCGTTTTCTGTCACTTCTGGAGGCAGGGTGACCTTTGTCAAGAGCTTCTCCCAAAACAAATCTTTCTTTTGTTTGGTCGTCGACATAAGTCCAAGTCTTGCTCCCGTCCTTCCGCGGATGCCATTCTTGACATGTGATCGGTACCATGTCCCTAACTAAAACTCCGCATTGGTTTATAAATTTGCGGCGGCACTCTAAGGGTTGCATTGGTTGGCCAGTAGCATCAACTATGTCGATCACTACCCTTTGACCCTCCTTCATCGGCTTCGACGGGCCTCGAGGCTTCATGGCTTTCGACCCTTTCGACCCTTTCGACACTCTAGATGCAGATGATTTGCTTGTTCCAGAGGGCTAAAAGAAAAAAAGATTCGTTAATAACCGCAGGATCAAATAATTAAGCTATGTCATCGATCAACAGAGGCTTAATTAATATATACCTCGCCTGAGTTTGTTACTACCACTTCCTTCTCTACACAAATTTCTGCTCCCTCACCGGAGTCATTGAGAAATTGGGAGCTGAATTCCTCTAAATTTGCCACATCGTCTTCTTCACCGACAGGCGCGGCTGCACGTCCTGCTATAATCATACACATTCGCTCTTCACGATCCTCGTCTCTAACGCCGAGGCCCGGAAAAAGTGGATCCAATGGCTCTCCACGCTCCTCGTCTATGCCGAAGTCGTCCGGACAATTTGGATCCATGGCTCAATTAATGTGCCTGCAATCAATTTTGTAACAAGAATATGAATATCCATATGTAAAATTAAATGACACTCAAATCCATGGCTCAATTACATCTAAAATTTGCAAAAGAAGAAAGCCTACAATTGATTTACAAGATGAACAAGATGGCAATTTTAACTATATAATTCATTTTGGTTATAGTTACAAAATGAACTTAATTCATAGCAAAATTCATATCAATTTTAATCAATTTTACAAGATGGCAAATTTACAAGATGGCAAATTGATTTACAAGATGAACAAGATGGCAAATTTTACTATAACTTAGATCAATGATTTGGATCCAAAATTCATAGCAAAATTCATATCAATTTTAATCTCCACATGAACTTAATTAGAACAAAATGGCATAAAATTTTAATCTAAACATCACTAAAATTTTAACTTAATCTAAACATCACTTAATTAGAACAAAATGGAATTCAAATTCATAGCAAAAAATTCATAAACATGAACAGAATTCAAATTCTGCCTCTGCCTCTGCCTCATCACTAAAAAATCATCAAATTCAAATTTAGATTTAATTATTTTTGACATGAACAAAAAAAAAGGCCTCTGCCTCCTCTGCCTAGCTACCACCACGACGTCGACGGCGTCACGGCGGGCGCCGTGCCCCTCCAGCAGCAGCGCGCGGCATGGCGACCTACGGCGGCGCCCCAGCCCATCCCGCCTCCACCCGCCCCGTGGCCGCCCCTCCAGCAGCAGCGCGCGGCGCGGTAGGGTTTCGGCCGGCGGCGGGGAAGAGAAACAACGGGGAGGGGAGAGGATCGAACTGACCTCGGCGTGGTGCGGGTCGAGACGGCGGTGTCGGGGCGCGGGGAGCAGCACGCCGGCGTGGGTGTCGGGCACACGGCGTCGCGGCGCCGGAATTGGGGAAGACACCCGCGCGCGGCGACGTCGGGCGCACGGCGTCGGCGCCGGAATCGGAGAGGTCGGGGCGCGGATGCGGCAGCCGTGCGGCATACGGGGAGGGGCGGCACGGCGTCGGAGAGGCCGGCCGGGGCGCGGAGCGGCAGCCTTGCGCCGTCGAGGAGGGGCGGCGGCGTCGGGGAGGAAGAGGCGTCGATTTGGACACTTGGTGAAAAACCGGGGTGGAAACCACCCAAATCCCGCGGAAATCGACCTTTCATCCCGGTTCGTGGCTGGAACCGGGATGGATGACCCTTTCATCCCGGTTGGTAACACCAACCGGGACCAATGGTCTGTCTGGGCCGCGAAAAATTGCGCGCGAAGCCCAGCAGGCCTTTGGTCCCGATTGGTGTTACCAACCGGGATGAATGGTGTTTTTCTTTTTTTCTTGTTTCCTTTTCTTATTTCTATTTCTGTTTTCTTTTTCTTTTACATCTATTAATTTAATTGCTTTTGTAGTTTTGTTTTTCTTTTACATGTTTTTGAATTGTTATTTTAGTTTCTTTTTAAAATTTAACTTAAATGGTCCAATATATATGAAAGGCCTTTTTTTTCTTGTTTCTATTTGTGTTTTCTTTTTCTTTTATATCTATTGATTTAATTGCTTTCGTGATAAATTTGATTTTTGACAAAAGATTCAGAAACGCTGGTTAGTTGCTATATTTAGTTGCTATATTTATGTGTACTTATTAGTTGCTATATTCAGTTGCTATATTTATGTGTACTTATTAGTTGCTATATTTAGTTGCTATAAAGCGACGGTTACCGCTGGCGGACACGTGTGACTGACACGAGTCGTGACCGCGAAGCCCGCCTTTAGTCCCGGTTGGTGTTACCAGCCGGGACTAAAGAAGCACACGGATCGTGTGTTTCTTTCAAGCGCTTGTGAGCCGTTGAATCAGGGGTGTGTTTCTTTTGAGGGCTTCTGAGCTGTTGGATCAGCACTCCCCACCACCACCACCACTCCCACCTCATCCACAGGTACACTTTCTAATCGCCTATAAATAGCGGCGTCCCTGCAGCGAACGGCACACAACGAGCATCTATCTTCGCCACCGAATCCAATGGCTGGATTTAGCCTACCTGCTGGCATGTTCCTTGGCATTATTGTGTTCGTCCTTGTTCACCGGCCAGCCATTGGAGCCACCTCCTGTAGGTCGGTGAACAATGACAACACAACGACGCTGTTGGAAACACAAGCCCTCAGGTAGGTTGAATCCAGCCACTGGATTAGGGTGACGCAATGATTAATTGCCGAGGAGGTGGGAGTGGTGGTGGTGGAAGTGGTAGCCATGCCCCTCGGTCCGATCCAAGCAGCGGCAAGGCGCTCTGATGATCCGCGACATTCCCAACACTTTTTGGGACGCTCGTAGATCATCAGAGACGTCTTGCCGTTGTGGATCGAAGGTCGATTTGCTGCTCACGATGACTTTAATGCTTTAATACATTACTACACGACTTTAATGCTTTAATACATTACTACACATCACTTTTTGAGGACTTCTATGCTTATCTTTTCTTTTTTTCGGTCTGGAAGACATGTCCTTGACATAGAAAACCTGAGCCACGTCTTTGGCTAGGACAAATGGTTCTTCAACAGTGTTGTCATTAAAGGCCTTTTTTTCTTGTTTCTATTTGTGTTTTCTTTTTCTTTTATATCTATTGATTTAATTGCTTTCGTAGTTTTGTTTATCTTTCGGGGACGTCGCTTAAACGAAACACACGATCTCAAAGAGTAGGAACCATCACAGGGGTGTGTTACCAACCGGGACTGAAGAAGCATACGGATCGTTTCACTCACACAGTTACATTATTACACATCACTCACACTTTTCATAAAACGGACTGTAAGGAGGCTTCAATGGCCTCCTGCATCTGTGGCCCGCCGACCTCTTCTCCATGGTCGCTCCAGTTGAAGTCATCGTCGTCGTCATCCTCCTCATTACACAATCTTCTTCTACTTTCTACCCGTCACTTTCTTCTGATTGCGCCGTAGCCATGGACAAGCTTCTCCATTTAACGCGAGACTTGGGTCAATTTTCACTGCGAAGGGCCGGATTTCTTCAAAATTGTTGTAATCTTCTGACATGTCTGTCTTGTCCTCCACTCCCACGATAGTTCTTTTCCCTGAAAGAACTATGTGACGCTTTGGCTCATCATATGATGTCTTCGCTTGCTTATCTTTTCTTTTTTTGGTCTGGAAGACATGTCCTTCACATAGAAAATCTGAGCCACGTCTTTGGCTAGTACGAATGGTTCGTTGTCATACCCAAAATTCTTGAGATCCACTGTAGTCATTCCGTACTGCGGGTCTACGTTTACCCCACCATCCAGGTTGTACCATTTGCACCGGAACAAAGGTACCTTGAAAGAAGGTCCGTAGTCAAGTTCCCATATCTGCTCTATGTACCCATAATATGTGTCCTTTGTCCCATTGTTGTTTGATGCATCAAAGCGGACACCACTGTTTTGGTTGGTGCTCTTTTTATCTTGGTCGGCCGTGTAAAATGTATTCCCATTTATCTCGTACCCTTGAAAAGCCAATATAGTCGAAGATGGTCCTCTGGCCAACAAGTTTAGCTGTTCTTCGACAGTGTTGTCATTAATGAGACGTGTGTGCAACCACCCGCAGAAAGTCTTCAAGTGTTCTTTTTCAATGCATTCTTCAGCCATTAATGAGCGTAAAGTATTCTTGTGTTCCTCGATATACGGAGCCACCAAGCTCGAATTATGTAGAACTGTGTAGTGTGCTCGATTGAAAGAATCCCAGTCAGAAAATATTTGTTTCTTTCCTAGTGTTCCTTTTCCACGCAATCTCCCCTCATGGCGCGATTGAGGAACACCGACCGGGTTAACGTCAGGAATAAAGTCAACACAAAACTCAATGACCTCCTCTGTTCCATAACCCTTGGAGATGCTTCCTTCAGGCCTAGCACGGTTATGAACGTATTTCTTTAAGACTCCCATGAACCTCTCGAAGGGGAACATGTTGTGTAGAAATACAGGACCGAGAACTTGAATCTCTTCGACTAGGTGAACTATGAGGTGCGTCATAATATTGAAGAAGGATGGTGGGAACACCAACTCGAAGCTGACAAGACACTGAACAACATCCTTCTGTAAAGTTCCTAGAGTCAATGGATTGATCACCTTCTGAGAAATTGCATTGAGGAATGAACATAGCTTCACAATGGGTAGTCGAACATTTTCCGGTAGAAGCCCCCTCAATGCAACCGGTAGTAATTGTGTCATAATCACATGGCAGTCATGAGACTTCAGGTTTTGGAACTTTTTCTCTGCCATGTTAATTATTCCCTTCACATTCGACGAGAAGCCAGACGGGACCTTGATACTGTTCAGGACTTCAAAAAAGATCTCCTTCTCTTCTCTGGTAAGAGCGTAGCTGGCAGGACCTTGATACTTCTCTGGATTAAGGTGGTCGTCTTTCGTCTTCTCGTGCATATGTTGATGGTTCAGTCGTGCATCCGGTGTATCTTTCGTCTTCCCATACACACCCAAGAAGCTTAGCAGGTTCACGCAAAGATTTTTCGTCACGTGCATCACGTCGATTGCAGAGCGAACCTCTAGGATTTTCCAATAGGGTAACTCCCAAAATATGGATTTCTTTTTCCACAAGGGTACGCGCTTGTTGGCGTCTTTCGGAACAGATAGACTGCCAGGACCCTTTCCAAAGATTACTTCTAAATCCTTGACCATCTCATATATAGCATCACCATCAGGGCAGGTAGGCTTCGTCCGGTCATCAACCTCACATTTGAAATGCTTGCCTTTCTTTCTTACGGGATGCTCAGGTGGAAGAAATCGACGATGACCTGGGTACACATTCTTGTTGCCTACATATATACTTTCAGTCTTATCTAGACAGTGCGTGCAAGCATTGTATCCCTTGTTTGACTGTCCTGAAATGTTACTAAGAGCAGGCCAATCATTGATGGTTACAAACAACAACGCTCGTAGGTCAAATGCCTCTTGTTTGTGCTCATCCCACACACGTACCCCTTCGTCACTCCACAACTCTAAAAGTTCTTCAATCAATGGCCTCAGGTACACATCAATGTCGTTGCCGGGTTGCTTCGGACCTTGGATGAGCACCGGCATCATAATAAACTTCCGCTTCATGCACAACCAAGGAGGAAGGTTATACATACATAGAGTCACAGGCCAGGTGCTATGACTGGAGCTTTGTTCCCCGAAAGGATTAAAGCCATCTGTACTTAGACCAAATCTTATGTTCCTAGCGTCATCTGCAAACGTCTTGAAGGTCCTGTCGATTTTTCGCCACTGCGACCCATCAGCGGGGTGTCTCAGCATCATGTCTTTCTTACGGTCTTCTTTGTGCCATCGTAACAACTTTGCATGCTCTTTGTTTTGGAACAAACGTTTCAACCGTGGTATTATAGGAGCATACCACATCACCTTGGCAGGAACCCTCTTCCTGGGGCACGGATCGCCGTCAACATCACCAGGGTCATCTCGCCTTATCTTGTACCGCAACGCACCGCATATCGGGCACGCATTCAAATGCTCGTACTTCTCACCGCGATAGAGGATGCAATCATTGATGCATGCATGTATCTTCTGCACCTCTAATCCTAGAGGGCACACAATCTTCTTTGCTTCGTACGTACTGGGGGGCAGTACGTTATCCCTTGGAAGCATCTTCTTTATTATTTTCAGCAAATTCTCAAATCCTCTGTCAGTTGTACCATTCTCTGCCTTCCATTGCAGCAATTCCAGCGTGGTACCAAGCTTCTTCTGGCCATCTTCGCAATTTTGGTACAACAATTTTTTGTGATCCTCTAACATGCTATCCAACTTCGACCTCTCGTTTTCACTTCCGCTGTTTATCCGTGCATCAAGAATGGCCCGGCCAAAATCATCATTGGGCTCATCATCATTGGGCTCTTCTTCAGCTTCGTCTTCCCCCATTGGAGTATCACCGTCTGCAGTGAACGTAGGATAGGTGTCATTATCCTCTTCTTCTTCATTTTCTTCCATCATAACCCCTCTTTCTCCGTGCTTGGTCCAACAATAATAACCATCCATGAAACCCTCCTCCAACAGGTGGACGTGAATGGTTCTTGACGTAGAGTAATCCCGCTTATTCTTGCAGACTCTACATGGACAAAGAATATAACCACTCGACGGCTTGTTATCATTAGCCACACGGAGAAAACTATGCATGCCATTGATAAAGTCGAGACCGCGTCGGTCACTGTACATCCATTGCCGGCTCATCTGCATTATATAAATATATCAAAAACCATTACACTACATCATAAATATATAGTACTGACCAAATTAATTAATACAAGTTCATCACATTAAAACCAAAGTAGAGTAGTGCCCAAATGTAATACATTGTTCTAATGAAACATACATTAATTGAACCTAACATACAACTATCTAAAGAATTTAAATCCAACAACAAATGCGATCAAAATCGCAACTAAGGTAACTATTGAACCAACAGCATAATGATACCAAGCCTCTCGACTAATGGCATATTTTCTAATCTTTTTAAGCTTCAAGCGCATTGCCTCCATCTTCATCTCGTGAGCAGCGACGACGACCCCGTAAGCATCATCGATGTCGGCAATCTTCAAGTCCAATACACTCTTCTCTTCTAGGTATTGGAGACAAAGATCTTCGCTTATCTTCAATTTTGCTTTCAAATCGTCGTTTTCCTTTTTAAAATACTCGACAATAGGGTCGACTGGAATTTCCGGTTCAACTACCTCCTAAATAAAAATATCTCTACGTCAAGTTGGTCGGGCATGAGTGTGATAAACACGAAACGAAACAAATAGTTATGAAAATATACCACATCCGAATCATAGATCGGACGAGGGCCGACGGGGACGGATATCAAAACCATGACACTATACATATAAAAAACATAAGAAATTAATTATACAAGAAATAAATATGCATTTAAATCATACAAGTATATATATAGGTTTTAAAAATAAAAGATAAAAAAGAGGCTCACCAAAGTGGTGCCGGTGACGGGACGACGCGGGCTATCGACGGCGGTGAGGACGGGGACAACACTAAAATCCACAAATAATAAATTAATTTGAGCTCGCAAATACACTTTCTAGCTTGGGCATTTCATCAAACACCTTGCTAGCATTACAAAATTGAAATGAGCTAAACTAGCAACGAAATGAGCTAAAGTTGCAACGCCGGAGGAAAGAACGATGTTGCTAACCTTTGAATAGATGGGGTGCCTTCAATCCTCTCAAATGGTGCAAAAAAATGGGGATTAATTTGAGTGGGAGAGAGGAAAATGGAGGAGAAATGGTGATGAACTCGAGCTAGCTCGGGGTGGAAGAAGATGATATAGCAGGGAGACCCTTTGATCCCGGTTTGTAACACGAACCGGGACCAAAGGTCCCCTGCCAAGGGGCCCAGCGCTGAAAAGCATGTGCGCGCATGTGAGACCCTTTGATCCCGGTTCGTGTCACGAACCGGGACCAAAGGTCCCCACCGACCCGGGAGCAATGCCCACGGGCGCCCCGCCCTCCCGACCCGGGATCAATGGTGCATTGATCCCGGGTTGTAATTTGGCCGGGATCAAAGGTGAAAACGGAAGCCCTGTTTTCTACTAGTGATGCTATCATTTTTTACACAATATTTTTGTAGAATCGAAGCGGTTGTTACGAGTCTCCCTTTCGCGTGGTCTCGATCGCAAAGTGCGAGCTAATGGGAAGGCTGAAAGAATGGGAGATATGACATCACTTCCTGATGCTACCAACGAGACTGCCGTTCCATAACGCGTCGCTATTCACCTCACTCTACGGCTTACTTTCTATTTGATTTGAAAGTAGAAAATCAAAAAACAAAACTACATGTTACAAAATAGGCATACTAAAACAAAAACAAATAACAATACCTTTTGTGCTGGGCCGCTCCAAACATGGCCCATGAAGCAGCTTCCTTGAGGCGACGTATACTAGCGCCCACTTTCTGCCTAAGTTGGTACTTAGTTCGGCTCCTCCTAAAAGCGGCTTGAATTCAAATGTGTTCGGTCCTCAGTCGCTCACATGATCTCTTCACCTAATTAAGCCGGCTACCTGCCAAAAATGGATTTTAATATCTAGTAAGATGCTCGTGATCACAGCAAAACACATGACATGAGAACCATTACACCATCATGGCCATCACCTAATAGGATAAATCGTTGAACAATAAATCATCGGACGTAGAGTCAACGATCAGCGAGGCAAAAGGAATCATACACTCAAATGTGGACTGTATCAGTCATGATGGTCACACCAGGAAACGATAGTGTTGTAAAAAAAATATTTAGTGTGACCGCGTACTCGATGTCGAAACACTGTCACGCAAGGCACACCAACTATTGTAGAAGAAATCAGAATGCCTAACATGCATTGTGTTTTTTCGCATCACAAAAGTAACCAGCCTGGCCCAACCGAAAATGGTGGATCTGGGCCTTTCTTCTCGCCTTAGCTTGTAATTATGTGAAGAAAGGCCCAACGATAAAACACCCCCATAGTACCATGTGGTAAAACAGGGTAGCTAGTATAAAGGGCAAGCAAGGGTTAGGGTTCCTACTCCGCGCCGCCACACCGCTCTTCTTGACTCCTTTCACCCGCTCATCTACAACGTACCTAGAGATCCATAGTACCAAGTTATCCATGTATTAGTTCTTACTAGAGAACGGTACTCTTTTCATGCGAGAGGCTTTTTTATCGCATCAAAGGTATATCATTACAATTCGTTGTTTCCCGTTTTGTGTACTTGTCATTCTTTGTTGTGATGTGGATCTCCATTTGGACATATTTACATCGTTCGATATTTTCTTTGGGTGCTCCATTTTGAAGTTTGTCCCGTCCTTTACCATAATTTTCTACATATTTGTGCATGTAGTAAACTAGTGAGGCAAAAACTTTGTGGGAAGATCCGTAGCTTCTGGATGCATAAATGTATTTTTTTTTGCCTTAAATCCGTTTTGAAAATGTGCCTTAAATCCTAGTAGATCTATAGGGGGAGGTGAAATAATATACAAAAGTAGATCTACATATATTATGCTATCCCCTGCATGGTGTGTTCCTGTTTTGGTATGTATGCTCATTGTAGCGCTATTGTGATTCATTTGTGTAGATCTATTGTTACTTGCTTAGTATATATGGTTGTTTAAGTATTCTTGTACATCTAAAGTAAAAATGGTGTGCATGATATTTCCCAATCTCATTTTTTGTTTTATCTTTATTATTGGGTTAATATTACTCATGGTTCCAAAAGATATATAATGATTTTGCGCCTTTTTTATGAGAAATCTTACATCATCTGTAATGTTACAATGACTGATTACTTATTCGACACCCTAGCATCAGTTAATAACAGTATTGCAAAAGATGTGCCAGCATGTCTAATTGCAAATTCTGAGCATTTACTATTTAGAGTGTCGGGGTCAAGGGATGGAACCTCCCTTTTTGTAACCTAAAATCGTTTTTTTTTGGTGATTTTTTAGATATAAGCTGGGACACTGCTTGTTGCTGGGTAGAAGGTTAAACTTAATATTTCCTTGTTGCATTACAGATTTGGTAATTAAATAGCCACGTAATGAAAAGTGACTACTGGTATTAGGTGCCTATTTGTAAATAGTTAAAAGTTAGAATTATTGCCTCATCTGTTTTTTTTATTACACCACATACCTAATTCCACAATTAGTTGTACTAATACTACGGCTAGCATTTTTTGTCCTCGCATAATTTTGACATAATTCTATTAAGATCTAGTAATATTTTACATTAATATTTATACGATTCTCACTAACTCGTTTTATAAATCTGTTCTTCTATTCCGCCCACATCATTATCACCTCTTGCCAATTCCACAGAATATGGCTCACAACAACAAAAGCAAGAGGTTGGCAACAGAAAGTGGTGATTTTGACATCTCTAACCTCCCTAATGACATACTTGGGCACATATTATCCTTCATGTCCTCCCGTGAGGCTGTCAGGGCGTCTGTTCTTTCCAAGCCCTGGAGACACCTGTGGATATATGTTCCTATTATACGTATTAGCGAGACTGCCGAGGAATGCAATACATTTTTAAGCAATTTCTTGCTTGTCCGCAACCACACTACAATAAATATTTGTGATATCAAATTGACTGATCCCGAGACCGCGGAAATGCATGATGTCGTGGACACGTGGATCTTTCATGCCGTGAACCAGTGCCAAGTTCGGGAGCTCAGAGTGATTGTGTGCTTAGTGGGTGATTTCCTGTGGTTAAAGGATAAGGCTCTGGTCTCCAAGCACTTGAAGAGGTTGGAGCTTGATAAGGTTCACTTAGAAGCTAACACGGTTGATTTCTCAAGTTGCCCTGCACTGGAAGAAATAGACCTGATGTACTGTACCATCAGATCAAAGTATATCATATCTAAGTCAGTAAAGCGCCTGATTGCAGAAGAATGTGAATTTTTTGGTGGGGATACACGTGCTCACATTTTTATCCCAAGTCTGGTATTTCTCAAGTTGATTGGCATTTACAAGTGTATTCCTTTGCTTGAAGCAATGCCTATGCTTGAAGTTGCATATGTCAGATTAGGCGAGCATTGTAAGGATTTTTGTCAATATAATAAATCTTATGGGTGTAACGAGGACTGCAATTTCCTTTGCATATATGATGACAAGGACGGTAGCATTCTTCTCCAAGCTTTGTCAAATGCTACTCAATTGGAGTTGCTAAATGAGCCTGACAAGGTGCGTTTGCACTTGAGAACTTGCCTGTGGCAAGATGGTTAGGTGGGTGGTTGTACCCCCAGCCCACCAGAGTTCAAACCCCAGGTTTGACGCTGGTGTTTCTCATTTAAGGCGGAATATTCTTCAGTGGGAGGCGACGTTCCCGTCGACAGCGAGGCGCCCGTGGTGACTTCGTCAATCTCAAGACTCGACCCGCCGGCTCAGTCTCTCGGAGGTGCTCATAGGGGTAGGGTGTGCGTGCGTGCGTTCATAGGGGTGAGTGTGTGCGCGTGTATATGAGCGCTTGCGTTGTACTGTGTTTCGCAAAAAAAAAAAAAAAAAAAAAAAAAAAGGTGCGTTTGCACTTTGCTACCAAATTATTACTGGCGCGTTTTTTTTGTTGCAATCTATCATATGTGTGTGCACCCATTTTGCAAAAGAAAAGATAAACACAAATATATGTATATGGATATTATAACGCTGCCATTTTTCCGGTAATCTCTCCAAGAACACGATCCAATGAATTATTATTTGAGAGTGCTTGATAAATATAGCTGAATATCAACTTATACAACGTTGAAGATCATGTCACTTGAAAATTTATGTTATAATTATTGTATTTTGGTTACCACAATATGTTTAGTAGGACCTTATTTAATATGAAATTGCTGTTATGTGTAAGCCTTTACTACAAACTTTGAACTGCATATGTTTCACTGACTGTAGTGCTAAAAATTACTCTGGCTGTTGCATGTTTGCTTGCTACACCAGGTGGCATTGGTATGTTTGTGCTAGATTCAGGCATTAACACTAAATATATTTTCTTTGTGGTTTCTCCAGTTTATTTTTGAGAGGGATTTGAGAAGATGCCCTAAATTTAGAAATTTGAGGACATTGATACTCAATGAAGATTTTTTGGTTCCTAATCTTCATGGACTCGTGTGCATTCTCCAAAACTCACCTTTTCTGGAAGAACTCAATCTTCTACTTCTAGAGGTATGTACATTACTGATAGCTTATATTATTAAAATGGATTACATGTTGATATTTACAAATTCTTTTGTCTATAGGAGCCTAACTATGTGGCCGAATCTAATGGAGGCCATCATCAAATGGAACATCTCCTCTCGATGGAGACGAACCTTAAGAAAGTCAAAGTCACATGTCAAATAAAATGTATGTGGATTAAAAAAATTATAAGCACCCTGATTTCTTTTGGTATATCTTCAGAGAAAATTACAATCGAAGAGAAATGGATGTATTCAAATGTCATTTAGCTATTGGTATGTAGCATACATCTTAATTTTTTTCAAAAGTTTACCTTGTTTTCTAAAGTTTATTTCTCTAAATGTGCTCATGGGAGTAGGGTGCACGTTATGTGAGCACAACAAAGATATGACAAAGATAGTACCAAACAAGCTTCACTAGGAGAACCTTCGGAAAATTGGAGGATAGAAAACTGGTTAGTCCCAACTCAGAAGTTCTGTGAACCAACTCTGAAGTAAAAAAAGAACAGCCCGGTAGTATAAGAAATATAGCTGGGTAGTTCACGACTTTAATTATACTCACATGCTATCTCTTATCACAAATATCAGAGGCACCATTCGATAATTTCGGTAGGCATAGAGACGTGCAATAAGTAGACAACTGGCAGATATTCATGGGAAAGCTTGAGGGTATAATTGAAGATACGGTCATGTGATCATACCTCCATTAAGTGTAAATTCCCATATTGATAGTGTGGTTGTTCTCATGACTCACTGTGTGGAAATTGTTTCCACTAAAGATCTAGAAATATGGACAACTAACGCTTGTTTTTTTTTTTTTTTTATGGTCATTGTTGACGTTTTCCAAATATAATGGGTAATAAAGAATGAAGCACTAGACAAAATCACGTATACCTTATTTTTGTTATTAGTCCACAACATATACCATTAGAGAGCTTCGATGCAATTTCAGATAATTTCATGATCTTGTTAAACATATATTGTTGCAAACTTTGTGTGTGTGCGCGCTCGCGCGCATAGATAAATTTTGTCCGGCAATTCTTTGCCATCCTAAGTAAGATTTGTTCTTTGTATGCTTGGATTTGTATTTTCCTCATTGTTACTAACTTTCACTTTGCACGGAGAACCTCACATAATAAAATGGTGTTTTCAAATCATTTTTTCAGGACTCCCGCTTTAAGGAGAGAATGAAGTTTTGAAGTTGCCCATGGATCACCTTCACTGTTTGTGCACAAGGATATGTGGATTTATGGTTACAATGACTATTCATTTTATTGGTTAACAATTTTCCTCTCATCGAATGATGCAGAGTCCAATTTGAATTGCTACATTTTTTTCTCTAGAATCATTTTTTCCATATTCTGACAAGGTATACTAGTCAAAACAATGAAAATACTGATAATTAAGTTTTCTACCGGGCCTTCAAATGGAGGCATGTCTTGCATTTTTTGGTTATTGTTTCCTCGCAATGCGCATAGTGAAATGAGTAATCCACCCTTTCAGGAGTTGGATTCTTACATCAAACTCCTCCTTCGGTCTTTTTATGTCGTATGGCCATGTGTCACGGCATGTACATCATGAATTCATCTTTCACGAGGCTCGGTATGCTAAGGACCCCTATGCTATCATGTGGTTATTATTGTCAAATATTATAACTCGTATTAGAAATTTACAAAAGAAAGCATATTGATAATACCAACATGTGGTATATAGATATAGTATCTCCACTTTGGCTTTAAAAGGCTTGACAAAAACATCAAGATATCCAAAAATGATTTTATATGAGATTTGGACTTCATGTGGGACTACCCAATCCGTCAATACAGAGTCCCATAGACTATTTCTAGAGGAATCAAACTAATAGTCCTATTGCCACTTTACTTTTGTAGTGACCTTGCCCGGTAAAGGTAGAGATCCATGTGTTACTGTGCTAGTTCCTGGATTGAATAGTTGTTACCACAGTTGAAGAATAAATTTCATAAATTACATCAAAAATATATTACAATGATTCAGAATTACATATATTACATTACAACTTGCATAGCTCAAGGCTAGCATTAAGCAAAGTTCATGCGAAAAATATTAAATAATAATGAGCCTCTCCATTTTCATGTGCCACATGCTAACATGTTGGTTGAAGATTCCCACCAAATCGTACCTCACTCATTGTCTGAGTATCTTGTAACATTAGACGTTGTAGGCCGAACGTCAATACACTGAATCTACTGAAAAATGACACTAAACGAGTAGAACAGATCCTACACATTTTTACAAATATTGGGCTAGCTAGGTGGAATTTGGCTAATTTTCAGAAGGCGAGTTGTATCCCAACATTTTATAAACCATTTTCCATCTAATTATGTCCGTACCACTGAAAGATTTCAGTGAACCTCTTGCCCTTGTTCACCCATCAAATTTTTATCACATGATGAGGAGATTCTCGAAGATATTCCTTTTCGAGCGGCTCATAGTTGTCTATTACCAGGGACATGGCTAGCTAAGATCTTAGTTTTTAATTCTCGAGAGTTTGCGCACTTTTCCCACATTACGCAATCAATCTTTCTCGGCTCCTCAACGATCGTTTGAACTTTTTTTGTTTAAATCTAGTTAGTAAAAAAAATTGGTCTTCATATAAAATATTCAGATATTTTAGAAAAAATTGCAGAATTAGGGGGTGCCACTGTGCCCCAGCGGCGTGTAGTACATGATGGTATCCGAACACGGAACACTCCCAGACGTAGCCTCCTTGCCCTTTTCATGCTTTCAAGTAGTTTCTCTGCACGTCTGTTGCTCTAAATATAACTTTTTACTGCATTTGACCTTTTTCATGGCTACCTTTTCATGCATGCATGCACGCAACAAAGGAGTACAAATCATGAACATGTCATATTATTCATCAATTCACACTCGTCTAAACTCTGAACATTAACTAATCAATCAGCATGCACTCATTTGCCATGATCAATCAATTAGCAGCTTGGGATCAGGAGTTCATGATCAGAAACTCAATCCACCCTTCCCAAGCTCCACTAATGGCTCACTAGCAACAGCAAAAAGGAAAAGAAAGAGGGAAAAAATAGTGGCTACTGCTTCTTCTACAACGCATCACAATGTCACAATCTACTAGCACCATGGCAGGTACGCATATCATGGATGGTGCGACGAGCTTCGTGCTCATGTCATCCTGAGGCTGAGGTACTGGCACTGCACCAGCTGCCACGGCGACTGGTGCTGCTTCATGGCCTCCGCGACGCCGAGGTCGAACGCCATCGCCCTCTGGCACGGCGGCGGCGCCAGCATCGGGTAGCCGTGGACCGCGACCCCGGCAGCGCCCTCGGAGTACTCGGCCGACGACGGCGGCGAGGACGACAGGCTTGTGCCGCCGGAGCAGTCTGACGCGAACCCGCCGCCAGGGCTGTAGTTGGCCTCTCCTCGCTTCTTGCGTGCGCTGCCGGTCCTCCCTCCTACGGCGAGCGTCAGCTCCAGCTCCTCGCCGTCCTCGTCAGCGGCACCGACGATGTACTCGTCGGCCGGAAGCTGCAGGTTCAGCGCCCGCCGCGGCTGCTTTGTCCCGCGCCGCCGTGGCATCCGGCGGGTGCTCATGTCACCCGCCATGAGCTGCGTCTGGATGCGGTACAGGCGGTGCAGCTCATGAACCTGTGAATGAATGGCGATGATAACTTGGTGAGTGAACAATTCATTAGCAGTTCGACGATCAGAGCATGCAAATCAGTTTGCAGCCTTTGGTGAAGAATCAAAGAAGATTAATTGGAGTACCTGCTGTCTGAAGGTTTCTTCATGCTTGAGCATGGCCATCTTCATGACCTCCATGTCACATTGCCTCACAAGCTTGCCCATATCTCTTCACCCTCAAACTCACTTCAAGCCTACTGAAATGTGATACAGAACTGTAATTAAAATTCAGAAAAGGGCCTATATCTGTTAAATGAAGGAAGCAACTCGGATCATTCATGATCCATGATGGTGTGCAATCAGAACAACTCCGACAGAAACCAAAGAGAACAAATGAACTCACCTGTATGGAAAGAAGTCACTGGAAGAAACTTGTCCTCTCTTCTCCCCCTGGATTTCTTCAGCTAGTTCAACCCTGAAACCTTCTACGGAAGTAGCAAAATGAAGCAAAGGTAAGAGAGCAGGTGTTGTTGGCTGGGGTGCTGACACTGGGAATGGCGGTTGCAGTTGCAGGGAGGTGCTGATTTATAAGCAGAGCTTCTGCTACAATGGCCAATGCCATGGACGGCATGGTGCCTGTCACTGGACACTAGATAGACACATATTTTGTTCCTTTTGGCAGTCCTCCTTTTTGGCATGCCAAGCAACAAGAGCCCCAGTGGCACTCACTTGCATGCAGAGAAAGGCAAGTACTGCCCCTCTCAGAGCAGACAGTTCCTGCAAGAGTCTTGTTTAATCCTTGGTGGCCCAGCCCAGAAACTGCTGTTAATACTTAATACTCCTCCTGGTACTTCAGGAGGATGAGTGCATTTCAAACAGTGAGTGTGCACTTTGTGTGTGATTCAAAATTATACAATGTTTTCATGTGGTGCCTTGATCATTGCATGCCCAGGTTAAGGGTATGGATATGCATCATGCATTGCTTCAGACTTCAGCTCCATTCAATACTACTATAGTTTTGCCTTGTGTGACTTTGTGTATGTTTGTGCAAACAAGCAACAAACCAGTAAGATATGCAGCTGTCAGTTTGTCACTGAAAACAAGCAAAGGGGAGTACTCCACATGACCTGATGATGCCCATATGTACATGTGTGCTGCTACCTGAGTCATTAACTATTCTACAGGCATTATTGTAGATTTGATATACATGCCTTAAATTCTACACATGGATGAAGATCTCGTATATACATGCATCTTGGGGAGGAGATAAGGGCAGGTTCTTGTCTAACTGTTCCATGGCATGGTGCCTTGTGGCAGATCAAAAAAGACTATTTTTAAGGATGGCAACAGTTTATGTGTTGGCATTGCATGAAAACCAAGCAAGCTGGTAGACACACAGGCAGAAACTACTGAAACTGAGGAAGAAGATAAAGGCTGGCTGATGCAGACACATCGTCCCTTGCAGATGAAGCATCAAACCATGCATGCATCCATGTCTGTACTGCAAATTTAAGTTGGATTTGCATATTTTTCTCTTAAGGGTCATTGCTTCAGCAGCCTTTATCTAAAAAAAAATTGCTTCAGCAGCCAAAGAAATTTGAATGTGCAGGCAGTTGCTTCCTACTGCAACAGTGATTATTAGTGCCGCTCTTCAAGTAGGAGTTTAATTAAAAAGCCTAAGCAAGGGGGCGGATAGTCCAAGGGACAAGACAATGGCGCACGCTTTGCCGGTGGAGAGAGGCGCAACCGTACGGCGGTGGTGGGCCAATGAGAGACAAGAGTGACGAGAGAGAGGCACTCCAGCTTTCTCGGCTTTCTTTCGGTCTTCTCCCTAGTGCAAAGGCTTTTAGAGTAGACAGATAAAACATGTCTCTCACCAAGGAATTTAAGTTTTACATCTGGGTTATTCCCTGTCTCTCACCAAGGAATTTAGGTTTTACATCTGGGTTATTTACCTTGTCTCTCACCAAGGAATTTAGGTTTTACATCTGGGTTATTTACCTCTACCAGAGAGTGGCAGGTTTTGCGTATATGATTAAACAGTAGAGGAACATTTGAGAAAACAAGCAACTATATTGTTGTTACTAAAGTCTGTTAGGGAATAAGTGTTTTCTTTGGCAAAGCAATATATAGTGATGTAGTTCAGTTGCCCACTTCTGATTAACATTTTGCTTTACACTCCATGTGTGATGGTGTGTTATGGTCTATTTGGGAACCATAGGAATGATATAATCTTCAATGGCATAACATTGGCTTTTTTTTTTAGATTGAAAGGGCTCCGCCCCCGATTTCATTTTTATTAAAACGAAACCCATAATACATCGTTTTGCCACCGTCCACTGCTTCACCACATTACACACACCCTCGCCTCCAAACTCTCACAGCAACCTCAACGGTAAAACTCCTAAACTCTTTACAGACTTAGACTAAACAAAAACAGCCATCTACACTCAACACCGAAAAACTACTCCAACTACAAGCCTCCTTGCTAACTTTCTCCTGAGAACACCTTCTTTGTCTCCTTCTCTTCTCTGTCTCCCAGCATTTTCTCCGAGTTCTTCTTCACCCAGCAATCCTTCTTGTCAACGGTGCCCACCCTTTTCTCTTACTGAACACCTCTGCTGCTACTTGCAGTAAGCATCTGTAGCATCTACTAAAACTTTCTTCTTCTTTTTATACAGCCACACAAAAATCAAAATCCATCCTTTAAGAGTTTTCCTAATTTTCCTGCCTCTATATTTGCCACACAGTAATATAATACTATCTCTACCAGTGTAAAAACCGTGCCATACTATGGTAACCACATCTACCAAAACATCCCTTAAAAAAACTAACATACTATGATAACTTTACTGTACTCAAACCAAAATCTACCACCATAGGCGAGTGATCTGACAGTTCTCTAGTTAAGAAATTCAGAAAAAACAAAGAGGATAAAAAAAACTCCCAAGAGCAAGAAACAAGCACCCTAACTAGCTTCTAAAAGAAAGCTGCAAAAGATTGTTTGACCACGTATATCCTCTACCAGCTAGGTCTACCTCTCTAACCTCATAAATTTCAAAAGAAAGCGTTAAACAACTTAGACCAAATAATAGATTTATCCCTATATTACAAACGGTCGTTATCCTAATTAAAAAGAAAACACCTCCTAATATATCCGAACATGAACTTTTATTAAGAAGGGCACCACAGATACTAACTACATTCCATTACTCTTTACTCGTCTTACCCTCTACTAGAGCCTTAATAAAGATACCTCATAACTCAGTATCTAAAACATTGTAAAACACATTATTAACCCCTAAAAGCATACCTCCATCCTGTCCTACAGAAGGGGCAACAAACCAAGATAAAACATGTCTACCACTAACTCTGTCCAGAACAGATCCTAGAAAAAAAATACCGCCATCAAAACAGCTGTAAACCAGTGCAAAAAAATCCTGCCTCTACCTCTACCAACAGGGATACATCTACCAAAACTTCTTCCTAACAAATTACTCTTACTCATAATACTAGCTAACCCCTTCATACATTCAAAAAAGCTCGTAAGCCTCAACATCCACACCCTCATCTTCAGATGACAGGTCCTGGATAAGAACAACAGGTAAAACACTACTGCTACTAGGACTTCCAAACTCTGTCTGCCCAACTTACTATTAGCATGAAACAAATTAAAACTAGCTTTCTCCAGATTTTGTAAAGCCTCTACAGCATGTCTAAACTCTACAGAAGATAGAAACGAGCTAAACTCCTGTAACCGAACATGTTGAACCTCGAACGGAATCTAGCGATCACCCACTCCGCACACATGAAGCCCAAAATCGAACACGAGCTCGAATACGAGCAGATCCGCCGAACGGCACAAGCTACCACCACAGAGAAGAAGAGGAGAGGCACCAGTCTCACCGACGAAGAAGAAGGGTGCCGATCCCGCTGGCTTCACCGTCAGACAGCATGGGCTCGGGGGAGGAGGTCCCCCATGCCGGCCGACCACCACCGCTACCGCACCGACCGCCGCACGCCGGAACGGGAGCTCCCGCGCGTCGGCACCGCGGCTGCGCCGGAACAGGAGCTCCCGCGCGTCGGCACCGCGCCCCGCACAGGCCCGCGTAGGCCCAGATCGGGCCCAGCCGCCATGCGCGACCACGGGCAGGAGGACGCGCACCTCACGACGCAGCCACCACCGCGGCCCTTAGCACCGCCACCACGCGCCCTCCCTGCGCCGCCACGCGCCGCCACGCCGTCCTGGACCACCGCCGCCGCCCAGGCCGACGGCCCTCACGACGAGGCGCCGCGAGCGAGAGTGACCCCGCCTCCGTCGGCGGCGGCGCGGGCTTCGCCCGGCCGCAACCTCCGGCGGAGGCGGAGGGGAGGGAGGAGGAGGGGGGCGGCCCGGCGGCAGCTAGGTTGGCCTCCCGAGTGGGTTGCTTGTGCGGAGGGGAGGTCGAGATCTAATAGAGATGAAAATACGTTTGAAAAGGGAAGATTTGTGCATAACATTGGCTTAGCTTGAAATTAAACAGATCATGTGGATCATCTTAACAACTATCAAGAAATGGGAGTGGCTTTTCAACGAACCGATAAAAGGTCTTTGTGGAGCAATTCTGCAAATCTATCAAGACATAACGTTGTCTCCACTCAGGATTGAACGTGGGTGAAGTACTGCCAAGAGCCTAACTCTCGCGAAAATTGTCCTGGTACCATCAAGATTCATTTCCTCTCTCAAAACTTACTGGCAATGGGGAAAATTTTGGCCTCTCCGGGACAACGCTCTAGCAATAGGCCAGGAAACTCAGTCTCCTGAGCAACCATACGTCCCAGTTTTCCACGTTTGATGCGACCTAGGGCTTGTTTGGCTGTCCGGGTTAACTATTTCAGGGAAAATAATCCCGGCCGGGAATCTGAAGAAAACACGTGTAAAACCCCGGGATTCTATTCCCGACCTCCAGACTAGGGAAAAATTCTCCTCGGGAAAAGACCGGGATCCCCCGGGATTGCGGTTACCAAACAAGTCCTTAGTGGACAATGCCCACGCTGCTCCAGAACGCCAAGTTGGAAGCCAAGGAGACAACTTTCTGAGATGTTGGCATGTGTACCTTCTTACCCTTACTTGTTAGCGAAATATCAAAGATCATGGCTTCGTGTCATCTTAGTTCACTAACTACTTCGTATACATGTTTTCCAAATTATCTCATTTTTGCTAGTCTTTGCTACCCTCTCTAGGAGATAACTCATGTACCTTTCATGCCTGATCGCGGGCTTCTTAAATGGAAACGTGAGTGCTCACATGTTTTCCTGTAAAACAAATAACTCTACTTTGCTCCAAAATAGAAGCATATGCATATCTAGTGTGTTCCCATGGACCATACCCCCCCCCCCCCCCCCCCCCCCCCCCCCCCCCCCAAAAAATTCCAAAAAAATGGTAGTTCATATAAATAGCATATATTCAATTAATCGCATCTGACTTCTCAATAAATATGTCATATTTATCATATTCATTCTCAAGTTTTGAATCGCGGTTTGGTATCTGGGATTCTGTGTGGTTTGTGGGCTATGATCCCGCCCTCAGAAACCATTTGCAGAAGATGTTATAGTTCACACAAGTGTTACACATTCTTGTAATTTTTCATATAAATTTGAGTTTTAACTCTTTTAAATTTTCTCTAATAATGCAATACAAGGGTCATATGTACCAATTGGCACGAGGTCGGGGGCTGCCTCTTTTTTATTTTTTAAGGTAGGTTAACTCCAAACCAATCACGGTATCATCACATGTCGAGATATCGGAAAGAAAATAAACTTATTTCTTTAAGAAACTACAGCTACAATGGACTATTGTAATGTGAAGGATGGTACTGAAGAGTACCAAATATAAGCCAAAGTCTAGTATTTAGTTATTTACTCTACTTCTATTGTTATTGGTATTACGATGAACAATTAATCAAACTTTTAGCTTTCTTTAGTATTAATAAAACTTTTGTGCCAAAACAATGTGAGAAAATTGGAGCCCCAGAGCTGTAGAGGCTTTGTATGCAGGGGAGAAAGCCACCTCAGCTCCTTTGCATACTTCTAAAGTGGTAAAGTCCCATGGTGAAAAGAAAAGAAAAGCCACTTTTGTCAGGGTTTTCACCGTGCACATTGTTTTTTTTTCACCGATTACTCCATGATTTCCCAGACAGGAAAGAGGGACGTACCACGAATTGTTTCCTCGGAAAAGCAAACGATCCATGCATTCAGTGTTCAGAGTTCAGAGAGCAGCGTGCAACATCTCAAAAGCGCAGCAAAGGCACCCCCACAACGTTTCTGTACTGAAAAGGACTGTGTTTTCTGCAATTGTGTTCTATAGGTTAGAGGTGACAGTTCGAATTCGATTCAAACATTTTAGCTAGCTAATAAGACAATTCAGTCAGTGTCAGTTAACACATGGCGATTATCTGATGCCTTGTGTCAACAGACAGAAGCTGCGAGCACCTGACAAAAACATTTTCTTAATGCATGTGTGCTGTAAGACCAGTATAAATAAGCTTGAGCCCATCTCTCATCCTGGATGATGATACTCTATAAATAAACAACGCGACGAACTGCTAGATTAGCTTGATGGAGAAGGGCAAAGTATAATCAGAGTTCAGAGGGGGACATGCGTGCTGGTAGCCGGCCGCAGTCGCACGCACGGGCTGACGAGGGCGTGAGGAATTCGTTGGCTAGAATTCAGAGCCGAGCTTTTGCAGAGGGAAAGCGCCTCGGCGTCTGCGAGGAATTCGCCTTCCCTCCGTCCTGTCTGTCTCCCCACACGCGCCGGCCGCCGCATCGGGGCCGCCGCACTTCTCATCATTCCGGTTCCCGTGGAAGCGCGAGCCGGCCGCAAGCTGCCGTAACAGCTAGTTTAGCCAGGCCAAGATAAGATAGAAATTGTGCCGTACCGCCATCGGCATGATCATTACTACGTAATGGTGGATGAGAGGAGCTAGCCTACCTGGAGTTTGTCAATGCTAAAGGAGAGTTTGTAAACAAAGATTGGACTTTTACCCAGAAAAAATGGATTTAGTTCAAGCTCCCAAATCTCAAGTTCTCAACAATGGCTGGAACTCCATTGTTTTTTTTTAAGAACAAGGGGCAAAAGATTTGCCCCATTTTCTTTATTAAGATAGAGTTAGGGCGTACAATTCGAACAACACCAACATAAAGGTTATAAAAAGGATTACTCTCCCGGCGTTAATTCTCCAAGTCGCTTTGCGCCCGCGATCACCCAAAGCTTTGCCTCATTTTTTATCTTGGCGAGAATGCCGAGAGACGAGGTGTATTTGTTGCGAAACACCCGAGCATTCCGCTCGTTCCAAATTTCCCAAGAGATGAGGAGGACGAGCGAAGTCATCGCTTTACGGTTGGCCATCTCGGCACCGGACATGTGGCACCACCATTCCTTGAGAGAGAGGGTCGGCCAAGGTGAAAGATCAAGTTGTTGTAGCCCAAGCCAATCTTTCAAAAGGTTCCAAATCCTAGTAGTGAACCGACAATGGACAAGGAGGTGGAGGCGACTCCGGAACCTTTTGCAAAGCGGGCAAATCCCACAATTTGGCCGGCCACGACGCGCCAAGCGATCCGCCGTCCAAAGTCGGTTTTGGAGAGCAAGCCAAGCAAAAAAAATTAGTTTTCGGTGGCGCCCAAACTTTCCAAACCAAGGTGTTCATGTCGGAGGAGTGAGACCCATAGAATTGCGCCTTGTAGGCCGACTTGGCCGAATATTCCCCATTGGCGGAGAGCTTCCAAACAATGGTGTCCTCTAAGTTATCTTCAAAGTTCACATGTTGGAGCTTGATCAAAGGTCGACATATTGGCGCGCATGGTGCATGGTGAAGGCTTCAGTCATAGCAATCTTCTCAATCCAAGCGTTATTGAGGAGGGCTTGGGAAATGGTCCATTTCTTGTTTGAGGAGATATCGAAGATGAGCGGAGCAATAACTCTAGGATTTTGACCCTCAAGCCAAGGGGCCTCCCAAAAAGATGTTTTCTTCCCATTTCCAACCGTGATGGTAGTGGAAGCATAGAAAAGATCCATATCTTCTCGAGTACATGGATTAGGTGAGCCGGCCCAAATTTTGTTTGGGTCCCTCCAATGGAGCCATGGCCATCTTACCCGCAATGCCCTAGCAAATCTCTCGGTGTGAAGAATCCCTAGGCCGCCAAGAGAGGTGGGTCGGCAAACGGTCTCCAATTGACTTTACATTGACCCCCAAAACCTTGTCGGTGCCGTCCAAAGGAAAGCGTGGTCTATCTTTTTAAGAGGGGTAAGGAGGCCCGGAGGAACAATGAGGGGTGTCAAGTAGTAAATGGCTTGAGAAGTGAGGACCGATTTAATAAGAGTTCCCCTCCCGGCGATGTTAAAGAAACGCCCATGCCAAGCGGGGACCTTTCCTCCATTGTAAACTAAATCACGAGGACATTTTTCTGGTGAGCAACATTTGTTTATATTCGGCTGTCTAAGCTTGCACATGAATGGAGCCTCAGACATGTATGTGTTACTCGTCCTGCATTTGCAGAATTACCTCGTCGTAGTAGTACGGAACCGGCAGCACCCCACCGGAGGCGCTGAGTTGAGCACCGAAAGGAGAAGGCAGCACGAGCGGCGGCTTGGAATCCTTCCATCATCGTCCTTCTTCCCCTTCCTTTCAGCGGCAAAAAAGTACATAACCAAAAAACGAATTGACCTCAAAAGACGGCCGGTGTTCGCATTGCATGGAGTTGATGACTGATGAGCTCACACTGGCATCTGCATCTCAAAAGCAAGCGTGCTCCTTATATTTACCATAGGCTTCTTGTTTTGTCCCCCTCCCTATATTTACCATACCACTTTTTTTTTACAAGCTAACACACTTGTCATTTTCATTGACTAAGAAAGAAGTTTCAGAGAGTATTATGAGATCCCTCGACCATTTTGAAATTTGGAGAGTATTACAAGCCTCCTCAGCCAAAATGGCCGAGGCAAAAACTAAAGTCTATTCTCGCGGCATAATATTACACAACGCTTTTGCACCTGCACGAGACCGCATAGCTGCCTCCTCTTTGATGTTTTGAATGAGTATGGGGCGGTGGAATATTTGCTCTAGAAGACACGTGCATTTCTTTCTACCTAAACCTCTCAAGAGACGAGAATTGCAAGCGAGGTCAAAGCCTTCCTCGGGACCCCCTTCTTGTGGATCACCTCAACCCACCAATCTTTGCCTATCACTTGGAGCAAGGTCATGTAACCCAAGCCGAGCCTTCAACAGTGACCAAATTCTCGTGGTGAACCGGCATCGAAAGAGGAGATGTGCAGCCGTTTCTCGAGTTTGGTTGCATAACTTGCAAAGACCAAATTAGTGACATTCTCTTCGATCAAGTATATCCTTCGTCAACACAATTTTTAAGTATCAACAAAGCTGATTAAACATTTGGGGGGCCCAAGGCTTCGAAATCAAGATAGGCATCATCGAAGTAGTGTGGCTCAAGAATTCCATTTTGCATGCCAACTTGGACGAGTAGGTGCCGTTCTCTTCGAGCTTCCAAGGTGTGACAACGCGCGTAAGGTGCTCAAGAGAGAGGCCCCATGAGTGTTGACTTCCAAGGGCGAAGTTTTTCAGCAACTTTATCCTCCAAATGTTAATGACTCTCTTCAGGCAAGTCACAGACAAAGGAACGACAAGATATTTCATGATAAAATTTGTGCAGCCGGGCAGACTTGAAGAATGTCATAAAAAGGTATAAAACCTTCACATCTAATGGGCGCCACTTTACGTTTTGCACAATTAGTAACAAGGTCAGTCACATTGCTAAACTGAATCATGTTAGCCAAGAAGATGATGTCTTTTTTTTTTTTGAAACTGGATGTCTTCTTTTTTGGGAGTCACGAACTTTTTAATACATTTTCCATCAGAATTTCTCATGCAAGATGATGATTCCTCTCACAGGTCAGAGCCCCGGCCGTATGCAAGACGGCCCGTTCGTGTAGGCAAAGCGCCTCGCTTCGTTTCCCAAGAATCAACAAGAAGTACACTGCGCAGCTTTGTGTTTTTGTTGCTGCTGCTAGCAGGACAAATTTACCACGTATGCATATGTCTTCTGATAGTAAAAAAGCACTTTGCTGTAAGATAGGTGCTCTGCTCGTTTCCCATGAAAGACATGCGTGCAAGAAAATTAACACGATGATGATTGTTACCTTTTCGTACTTCTACTCATGCTTGAAGCTTGACGTTGCAGTGACCTTCGAGATAACCTTGTTTAACTCTTCTTGTTCAAACGAAGCAGTGACCCACTTTTTTTTACCGGGGTAGGTAAAAGATTATCATGTCTAATTAGATCACAACTGGCAGGGAAACAAAACTCAGATCCACCCTACCAGCATGTAGAATTCGCTTCACATTCTTTTCAAGTTATATGGTGACTAAAGCATATGCGACAATCTTGTGCCGCCACGTTGACAGATTCCAAATAACAGCAAGTAACCAAGCGTCAGACTAGTCAATCCGCATCGTTAGACTCTGGGTTAATCTTGTGAGTGCCAACTTCAGAGATACCAGATATAGCACCCAACCCCAGGATGCCAACTTCAGAGATACCAGAAATGATGCCGTGTATGGCATCGCATATCCATCTTCTCAAAATTCTTCCAAACATGGATTTATCCTCCGTTCATGAGGAACTCAGCTTTTGTACCGCCAAGTCTCGGCAGTGGCGGAGGACCCCTACGGGCGAGGTAGGGCAGCCGCCCTACCTTGATTTTTGTCAACAAATCAAGAATACGTTTGGATCTGAGGCATTGGCGGTAGATCAAGTGTGATTCTGTTCGTCGGTGGTTATTTCCCGTGTTCCAGGCCGTTTAGTTGGAGAAGAAAGGGAAGGGGATGAGGTGGGCTTGCTATTGGGCTTTCCCTGGGCCGAGTTGGAGGAGCATTGGCGGCCTAGTGCTCATTTTACCGTATTTTTCTTCATTGGAAAGTGCTTATGGCTAGTTTTTGGTTTGAGTATGTACAGGATATTAGTCATTAGGTGGCCATCGAGTTAGCTGTGTGTGGATTATGTTTCTACAAAGAGATTGTGTTGAGTATTACTTTGATTTTGTTGTAAAAAAATTATGCTTTAAATTTCGCTCGACCTTAGAAAGATTTCGTCCTCCGCCACTGAGTCTCGGGGACTTGATCCTTTTTTCAAGAAGACCAAGAAGATTGATGTCTGAATTCAGACGATTTGCTCTAGCCAAGAGGAATAAAGTCAAGTTGCTAATATGGAGGCACATAATTTTTAATCAGATCAGGCGTAGAAGAGAAAACTTATTATCATGAAGAATAACAGCAAGCGGGTGCATGCAGATGCTACATTTCCTATAAAATTATATGATAGACAAATCATAACAAATACTGCATATATTCAGACTTCAGAGACAAAAGGTACACACCAGGTGCTGGCGTGCTGCTAATAAATCTGCTTGCTATCAGCTATGGAGTAATATAGTCAGATGTACAAGAGATGACTTGCGCGGGTGAATGCACATATGCTGCTTTCTGTTCAACATAAGAATAGAAACAGCATACAGAATTAAGATACCAGTCCGGAATCCGAAGCGGAAGGATCAACAATTCAACATCCCAGGAAACTAGGGGTTGGGGGTTGGGGATACAAAGTGTTGTTGTTATTCAGCAAAACGATGGTATCAGATCTATAGGTTACTATCCAGTAGTGGCAAACACAAGGAACAGAAACATCCTTCTCTGTACTGTTAGGAAAACGATCTGTAAGCAGCAGAAAAGAAGCAAAGGTAAATTGGCAACATCCTTTTGATTTTTGAGAATAATCACAAGTAATGAAAGTGAGCTATGATGTTGTATTGAGATGCTAAGATGTATCATTCTAACAAAAGAACAATGGGGGTGGTACCCCACTCAGCCCTGTGGCAGTCAAAAAAATCTACTTCACCTCAACCTAACTAGCTGTAGATTTTTACAGCACCAGTCGATGGCAATGGATTGCCTACAGTGCCCAACATAACTGTTTGCTGAAGCTCTACGGTAAAACCAGCTGCTGCTGCTGTTTAGCTGTCAAGAAGGTGAGAAGCAATCTTCTCGTATTGCCTGTCGTAGTCACACCCCAGTAGCCGAGCATTAGACTGTACAGCTGTGCAGAGATCTACCACTGAAGTTTGGTAGGAACCACCTGAATCAGAAGCCAAGCCATTATTCTGCCCACCATTTACAGCACTCCCACTAGCTCTGTGCGTCCTCGATGTGTTTCCCCTTGCCTTTGCGATGCCCATACAAGACTTCAGCAGCTGACTTACATACGCATTCAGCCCAGAGTTTAGAAGATCAGCACACTCTAGGGTTATGCCAAGGCCTTGAGCTTTCAACTTATTCTCAAGCAGCTTCAACAAGTACTCAGTATCCGGCAATTCGCCGTTATTATAGCACACCTCTGACGAAGAAGACATAGAAGGCTTATTATTCTGAATCTTCGGGGGGATTCCCAGCGGAGCCCTGATTGGGCTCTTGCTCTGCACACACACCGGGCTGCCCCTGGCTTGATCAACCTCCTCGCCATCCTCCACGGACGCAAACTCCCCAGCCCCTGGATGCCCAAGAGGGGACTTCCCAAGTGGACTCGGCTTATCAGCAAACCTCCTGTCCCGATTACCCAGCGGCCGCACCCTCTTGGCCAGTGACACGCCGCTTGCCAATGGCCCGTTCGTCACGGCGCTGGTCTGTGAGTTCCCGGTGGGGGTCTGCCTGCTGGGCGGCGGCCCGAGCGACATGTAAGCATTGCCGAGGATGGACCGTACGAGGAAGTTGTGAAGCTTGATGTTCTCCTTCCCCAATGCTGTCACGCAGATCTTGTCAAACTCCTTCTTGCCGAGCTGAAACCCCAGGAACTTCTTGAGGCTGTGGAAGTAGAGCTCGGCGCGCCGGTGTCCGATCTTCCCGACGAGCCGCGCCTTGACCTCCGCCGTGTCTACGCGGACATGGTTCCTGGAAGGCTGCATCCTGGACCAGAGCACCAAATGCAGTATCTGGTGGTGGGGCTCTGTCTGGAAGGGTGAGCAAACCCTAGCTTCCACCGAACAACCAGGGGGGAGCTCCGGCAACCCGCGCAATAGAACTACCCTTCAAGCAAGAATCGTAGCACCCATCTGCGCAAGCAACCAGATCAAGAAGCAACAGGGTTAGCACGGAGATTTGCTGCGCGGTCAGGGCCGCTCCGTGATCCAGCCAGGAGCTGGCACGGACCGACCAACACCTTACGGAATCTACTCCAAAACAACACAATGTTCCGAGCAAACGGAAATCGCCGATCCGCCTCGAATTTCAACAGAATCTGGCGTGCAATGCCGATTTCCTTCATCGAGATAGAAAATTGTGGGGATTGGAAGGCGACTGACCTGGATCGGAGCGGGAATCGAAGGAGCAGGATGGCGATGAAATGGTGGTGATGATGAATTTCTGGCTCTGGGTTCTGCTGCGGCCGCCGCAATCGGAGATGCTCTTTGTTTCCCCCAATTCTGACGCGACGAACAGCAGGCGGCAGTGTCAACGCGGCTCGTGCGCAATTGCGACCTCACCGGAAGGGCTCATGTCTCCCTGACGGGTCGGGCCCACGCTGGTCGCCAGAGTGGGCTGGCGTGTTGGTGCTTGTCGGGGTGACCCTGATGACTCTGCTGGCTCTCTTCTCGCACGTGCGGAATAAGACGTCTTGCTAATACTGTATGACTCTATTTTGTGCAGACAGGGCCCAACCCACCAGAGTTTAAGACTCAGTTTTGATTCCGATGTTTCTCGTTTAGACGAGATATTATTCTGGTGAGTTCATCGATCTCAAAACCTGGTTCGATGGCTCAGTATCTCGGAGATGCTCATGGGCATTAGCGTCGCCAGGACGAGCATACGCCCCAGCCACCTTCAGTGTACTATAGCTACATCTACGGTACTACACCGTAGCTCCTACTTAGACTAGGTTTTCATGCTCACGCCACGGGCGAAGGCCAGGGTGGCCTGGGCCTGTCTACGCCCCTGCTCATAGGGCTAGAGTGTGTATATGTGTGTTCATAGGGGTGAATCTGTGAGGGTCTATTTTTGTGGTTAATTACGAAGTCTCCCTACGTTACTGTTTGAAAAGGTTATTTCATGCCATCAACGGCGATGCCATCAATATTTCTATCGATTTCGTTATTCCTTGCATCCCACGCATATAAGAAGATCCACATATGTACAAATGATCAAAGGAAGTTGCCACCCGAAAATATGGCTAAAAGGGATTAAGCTTGCATAGTCCACTACGGAAGTTGCCACCGGAAGAGAAGCGATATCCAAATGCAGTTGTTTATGAGCCATGTGTCTTATGTTATTGTATTTGTGTTTGTGCTTAAAGTAAAGGAAACAGAAAACTAAAATAAATTTATAATTAAACTTTTCAAAAGAAAAAAAGATGTGTACACTTTGATTCGACACTTTGAAATAAACATACATAATAATGCTACACAAACTGTATTACGTTGTATTATCATATTGCATGTATTTTTCAAGAAATCAAAATGAGCTCTAGCCTCAAATAATAGAAAATTAGTTTACAAAGATATAAACGGAAATCGACGAAAACACAATATTCTATCACATTGTTGATCACATGCCCCGAATGAGATAATGGAATAATTAATGTATCAATGGTTGATGCGTAGCTTGGTTTGGAAACCAGTTGGCGAATCATGTAATATATTAGATCACGTAACGGTGAACTGATGCTAACTCAAGGTACCGCTAGTTAATAAAAGTGGAATCGGAACGAGAACTTGCCTGTGGCAAGATGGTTAAGAGGGTGGTTGTAACCCAGTCCGGTAAAGTGGAATCGGGACAACCATTATCAAACCCGACCCATTTGTGTGAACATGTCACCCTTTCCCTTCACACCCATGGGTACCATGCCCACCAACCTAGCATATTTAAGTAAATTTGCATCAATCTAATAGCAAAATGTACACGATAATTTGATGCATGATTCATTTAGTATATAAAAGACATAATGGTATGATTAGTGCATCTATGCTCAATGTGCACCCTCATTCGGAAACCATTTGGTGAATCTCGTAAGTAACTATAGGTCATGTAACGGTGTACATATCCTAACTCCACATCGGACTAGCTAATGAAAGTGGAATCGATTCGAGCGTTATCAAGCACATATCCATTTCCTCTAACATGATCATCGTCCTTCCTACCCACGGGTGACGGGTCTACATTCATACACATGTTCACACCAATTTATTACCGTGATGGCTAGCATATTTAAGTGGTTGCACCTCAATCGAAGAGATAAATACAAACAAAATTTTGATGCATGATTCATTTAGGTACTATATGGATGAGATAAGGGGATATTTATTTCATCTTTGCTCATATGAACCTTGATTTGGAAATGAGTGCAAGTAACTAGGTCAGGTAACAGTAATCCGCCAGCGCTCGAGGAGCAGGGGTCGTGACCGGGATGGTGATCCCAACTTCGTGCCGATCATTGGGCGTGAACACCGCCGTCAAGGGCGCCAAGAAGAGAAAGGGGGCACCTCCAGGGAGCACCGCCGTCATGGGCGCCAAGAAGAGGAGAGGGGCACTTCCAGGCAAGGCCGGCCCATAAGGCGGGGCAACGGGGCGCCCGCCCCGGGCCCCCGAGAGGAAGGGGCCCCGGCCCAGGCCGGTGACTCCTATTGCATTATTAGTACATTTCTGTTCTGTACTCTTTAGGCCCAACCTCTCTTCAGCTTTGTACTGCATACTTTAGAAAAATAATTAGGAGGCCCGATGAAAGGAAAGCCCACTACGGAGTAGCGTTTACAAACTAAATGGATGATACTATGGATCGCTACTTACTGAATCTCTTCTAGAAAAAATCAATACTGATTTCTTATCTTCTCAGTACTATGCGCGACAAGGCGACAACCCTTCTCTATAAATCCCCAGTCCTAAAATAGCGCTAGAGTTCAGTTATTAACCATAATAACTGTATATCCATGGCAACACAAAAGCTTCATGCAGTGTCATACCGAAAACCATATTTCGTATACAAACATAATGTCTCCCTGCTATTACCGTATAGTTATCTTGACTCTTCATGATAAAACAAACATATACTACTTTGTAATGTCAGTTTTAGAGTGTAAATTGTCTACGGTCATGTAATAATTTGTTCATCACGCAACCAAAATGTAGTGTTTTTTCTATAGTGAAACATGTAAATTTTTTCCTTGATCTCAAGGTCAAACCGATGGTTCGGCGTTGCTAGGAACAAAGTAATCTTGAGACGATGGAAATTATTATAATATTTTTTTTGTGTTAAAAGGGCCCCTGGCTGTCATCTTGCCCCAGGGCCCCGTATATTTATGGACCGGCCCTGCTTCCAGGGAGCGTGTCGACCGCCGCCGCAGCCTCTCTCGCCAAGGGCAGCGCTGCGATGACAGGGACATGTCGCGGCGCCGCCGCGACTACCATGAAGATGATGAGGACCGCCACAACGACCATGCTCGCCGCGAGCGCCGTGCGGCGACAAGGGCCCCAAGTGCCTCGAGCCGCTCCAGGCATGGCGATACGCATCGCGACAAGGGCCACGACAGCTCTTACCGGTACGGCAGCAGCTCCAGCGGCCGCCGCCACGCCGGGACGACGCTGGCCTCCATCATCACCGGATCCTTCCCGGCCCCGGCCCCGTCCCCGCCCCCGCGTGCGGCTCCTTTCGTCGTGGCGGAGCCACTGCTCAACGACGACGAGGTCACGCTCAAGCTCCAGTCCCTGTTCCGCGACGGCATGTCAAGTCTGCGCTCCTCACTTCCTGTGATCCTCGGCATCGCGCCGCCGCCCCCGGCACCGCCATCCTTTGGCATGGTTTGCCGGGACTGGCTGGCTGCCATCCGCGCGGCTCCTGCGGAGCTCCTTCCAGGATCGTCAAGGCTAGCCTCGCCTCCGCCGCTTTCCTTCCGGCTGCCCGCCCCTGTTGCTGTTGACGAGGTGGAAGATTTCTGGGCTGATGCTGAAGCAAGAGACGTGCAGGCCGCTAGTGATGATCTGAAGATCGATGGCCGCGTCGTGCCGGAGAATTGGGACGACGAAGTGGAGCCAGGGACTGAGGCCTGGTCCGATGTTGCTCAGGATGCCATGGTGCTGCTCGGGCAAGCTGAGCCTGGGCGTGATGCTGTCCAGGAGGTTACTAGTCATGCCGTGGACCTGTTGCTGCTTGCCCAGGATGCCAGGGTGCAGCACGGGGAGATTGAGCCTGGGCGGGATGTTGTCCAGGAGGATTCACGAGTTTTGTTGCCGCTTGTTGAGGATGAAGAGGAGGCTGAGCATGTGCTCGATGGCATCACTTGTCCTGCCATGGACTTGCTGCTGCTTGCAGGGGTTGATAACGAGGCTGTGCAGGAGCGTGGGCGTGATGGCAACAAGGCTTTGGCAGAGCACAGCAATGTTTCGATCACAGCGGCGGTGGAGACCATGGCTGAGCTTGATGACATCGAGGGCGCTCTGCCGCTTCTTGATGCTGGGATTGAGGCCATCGCCATTGGCGACCTCCTTGCTTCTGACTCGCTGCAAGTCGCTAGTGGTGGGCACGCAATCAGCTCCATTGAAGACATCTTCGACAGGCCCAGCATTCCACTGCTGCCGGCGCCTGTTCGCGCTGCCCGTCACGACACGACCGCGACGCTGCCGGATGCTGATCATGCCATTGCAAAGCGTCGGAGCAGCCGCCTGGGGGCCAAGCCTCACATGCATGCTATGGATCGTGCAGTGCATGTTCTTCATACAAAGCTTGGATATGAGTCCAAAGGAATGCCCCTGATGCAAGCCCGGCAAGAATACGCCACAAGGAAAAGATGGTTTCTCGGTCACTGCAGTGAAGGCCATTTCAACACTGCTCAAGCTGAACATGCCGAGCATCGCGGCTACTGATGAAGCTCTGATCAACATGGAGGGTGCGGGTGGCACCGAGCTGGAAACTTCTGCTTAAGTTGTTCCAAGTCGCTTCGCTAGTCCTTTAGTTCCTCTGTTTTTATGTCGTTCAAGAACTGCTACCAGTTTAGTTTATTCAGCGATTTGGGAGTGGGCGTGTCACTCCCTGAACTTCTAAAGCTTCGGCACTGCGCTACTTTCGACATCGCCTCGTCCTTGCTCGCTCAACCTCCCCAAGCTGCTGCCAGCTACAAAGCCAAAGCTCAGGCAGAATCGTCGCCACCCGTTTCTTCATCATGATTGGACTTCTGCTTGACATCTTGTGCTGGAACGTCCGGGGTTTAAATGACCAAGCCCATAAGGATGTCGTCCACGCCCTCTTCGCGCATACCACCTGCCATATCGCCTGCATCCATGAAACAAAGCTTGACTTCATCGATCATCAGACCGCCGCCTACCTCGGGGGCCACCGTCTTCGCTCCTTCGCGCATCGGCCCGCAACCGGCACTAGAGGGGGCATCCTCTTGCTCTGGAACAGCGACCACGTGGACATCTCCAACATCCACATTGGCACACACCTAATTTCCGCGGATGTGATCATGAACGCCTGCGGCACCACCTTCAAGTTAACTAATGTGTACGGGCCAAGCACTGACGCGGACAAAAGGGCCTTCCTTGATGAGGTCATTGCTGCAGCTCCAACGGATGGATCTAAGTGGCTTATTCTTGGGGATTTCAACCTAATCTATCAGGCGGCTGACAAGAGCAACGGAAACCTCAACCTTCGACTCATGGGCCAATTTAGGAGAGCTCTGAACACCTGCCAGCTAAAGGAGATTAAGCTGATGAACAGAAAGTTTACTTGGAGCAATGAGCGTGATGACCCTACTCTCAGCAGGCTGGATAGGGCTTTCTGCAATGCCGAGTGGGAGCTGACCTTCGAGCATCACTCCCTCAACGCTCTCTCTTCATCTTTGTCTGACCACTGCCCAATTATGCTCTCAAATCATAGCGGACCGCGCAAGGCCCAAACTTTCCGCTTCGAGAACTTCTGGACGAAGATGCCGGGTTTTTCTGACATTGTTCAATCGGCTTGGGACGATCCTACTACCCATACCCAACCTGTTCATGTCCTCAACCATAAGCTCAAGACCACAGCCAAGAAACTGAGAGCCTGGAGCAAGGGGCTTTTCTCCAACCACAAGCTGCAGCTGCTTATGGCTCTTGAGGTCATCCTCGTGCTTGATATGGCCCAGGAATCACGCTCACTCACTGAGATTGAGAGGACTCTTCGCACTGCTCTCAAGCGTCGGGTCATGGGTCTGGCAGCTTTGGAGCGCACTCGGAAGCGGCAAGCGTCAAGAACTTCCTTCCTCCGTGAGGGGGATGCGAACACCAAGTTCTTCCATTTGCGGGTCAACTCTCGTCGCCGCAAGAACAACATTACGCGCCTTAAAAATGGGGAGGGATGGGTTGCATCGCACGAGGAGAAAGCAAGTCACATCCATGAGTTCTTCTCCGGAATCCTCGGCCACCCCGAGCCGCGCTCGCTAGATTTCAACTGGAACCTGATGAACCCTGCTGTGGAAGACCTGGAAAGTTTGGGGTTGCCTCTCTCTGAGATGGAAATTAAAGGGGCTATTGATGTCATGCCGCTGGATAAAGCCCCTGGCCCGGATGGCTTCACTATCGCTTTCTTTCGCTCTTGCTGGCACATAATCAAGGAAGATATCATGCGGGTCATCGACGCCTTCTCCGAGCTCTCGGTTAACAACTTCAACATCATGAACACGGCAAACATTGTCCTGCTGCCAAAAAAAGAGGGACCGGACTCCATCTCTGATTTCAGGCCCATCAGTCTCATCCACATAATCCCGAAGATAATCGCCAAAGCTATGGCGATAAGACTGCGTCCGCGGATGGATGACCTGATTTCGACCAGCCAAAGTGCCTTCATAAAATCCAGGAGCATTCATGACAATTTCCTTTATGTCAGAAATGTGGCTCGCCGCTTGCACCAGAATCACAAGCCAACCCTGCTGTTCAAGCTTGACATTGCCAAGGCCTTCGACTCTGTGCGGTGGGACTACATTCTTGATGTTCTGCAGAGAAGGGGCTTCCCGCCTCGCTTTCGCGCTTGGGCTGCCCTGCTTTTCACGACCTCCACGTCGCGCGTCCTTCTGAATGGCATTCCGGGTCTGGACATTCTCCATGGAAGGGGTCTCAGGCAGGGGGGCCCGCTTTCACCGCTATTATTCGACTTTGCCATTGACCCACTGCAGCGGATCCTCGAGATTGCCACAGAGAATGGTTTGCTGCAGCCGCTGCCTGACAGAGCGATCAAAGCCCGCATTTCGCTCTATGCTGATGACGTTGTTATTTTTGTCGCCCCAACTGCTGCTGATGTCTCCAACCTAGCAACGCTGCTCCGTAATTTTGGCGAGGTTTCGGGTCTAGTCACAAACACCACGAAGAGCTCGGTGGCTGCCATAAGATGTGAGGGGCTGGTCACAAACGCCACGAAGAGCTCGGTGGCTGCCATAAGATGTGAGGGGCTCGATCTCACGACTATCCTTGCAAACTTCCCTGCGTCGGCGGTCCAGTTTCCTATCAAGTACCTGGGTCTACCTCTTTCCCTGGGCCGGCTTCGACGTGCTGACCTGCAACCATACATCGACAAGGCGGCCTCGCGACTCAGCCCGTGGAAGAGCAAGTTCATGAACCGCGCTGGCTGCTTGGCCCTTGTCAAGTCAGTGCTGACCTCCATGCTCATTTTTCTGCTTACTGCAATCAAGCTCGACAAAGCGACGTTAAAAGCTCTTGACAAGATTAGGAGGGGAATGCTATGGGACTGCAATACTAGTGTTAGTGGCGGCAAATGCAAGGTGGCGTGGCAAAAGGTGTGCCGTCCAAAGAACATGGCTGGGCTCGGGATCTTGGACTTGGAAAAATTTGCAAGAGCGTTGAGGCTGCGCTGGCTATGGTTTGAATGGACTGCGCCTGATAAACCTTGGGTTGGACTTGACACCCCGAACGATCAGCATGACCGTGATCTCTTCAACGCCGCAACCAAGGTTACTGTGGGTGATGGCACCCGTGCGGCTTTCTGGACTTCCTCATGGATAAATGGCGTCACGCCTTGCTCCGTGGCCCCCCTCATCTTCAAAGCATCCAAGCGGAAGAACAGATGCGTACGTGATGCTTTGGCGGATAATAGGTGGGTGGCAGACATTGACGTTGCCGCCTTCACGGTGAAACACTTTGCCCAATACATCGCGCTTGCGGAACTTCTGGAGGATGTGACGCTTTCTCACAACATGCCTGACACAATCACCTGGACTCTCACGGAGAGTGAGGTTTACACTGCAGGGTCTGCCTACAAAGCTCAGTTTGCGGGTTCCATCCCGTGCTCCTTCTCGCCCATTGTGTGGAAGCCTTGGGCCCCTCCGAAATGCCGTTTCTTCACTTGGCTGGCAGTGCAAAACCGTCTGTGGACTTCTGATCGCCTGGCCATTCGTGGCTGGCCCCACCAGCCCGTCTGCAAGCTTTGTAATTGTCTGCCGGAGACTGCCCGACACATCATCTTCGAGTGTCGGTTCTCTAGGAGGGTTTGGCAGGCCGCTGCTTCTTGGTTGTCTTGTCCGGCCCTCCCATCATGCGTGGGCTCTGGACGGGGAACTGTGCTCCAATATTGGCAGGCGGCCTCCCGTACGCCCACCGCGTTCCCCATGGACCTCAAAACCGCCATAACCCTGATCGCTTGGGAGATTTGGAAGGAAAGGAATGAGCGTGTTTTCAATAACAAATCAATCATGCCATCCACCCTGGTGCAGAAGATAAAGGACGAAAGTAAGAACTGGATTCACGCCGGGGCAAAGCAACTGGCTTTATTGACAGCCTCTTGATGATATGATGATCTACCTTGTTGAGAGACTGGACGGGATTGGTTGATCTTTACCATGTTTTAGTTCGCCCCTTGTTGTTGCTGTTTTATTTTGGCCTCGGCCGTGTCATGTTTGCTCCTTCTATATCAATATAAAGGCAAAGCTTTTGCCTCGTTTCAACAGTTACTGAATCTAACTCCAGATCGGGCTAGTTAAAAAAAAATGAATTTGGTCGAACATTATGTCATTATCAGACTCATACTCGTTTCCTGTGAGCATGTACATCGCCTTTCCTACCCATGGGTCTACATCATACCAATGACCATATCTCAGTCCGGTACCATGAGTACTAGCATATTTAGATGAGCGTGCATAAAATATTTTTCATTTGGTTATTTGAATGAGATAATGGAATAATTAATGCAGATATGCTTGATGTGCAACTTGACATGGAAACAAGATGGTGAATCACGCAAGTAACTAGGTCACGTAACCGGGTATTGATCCTAACTCAAGATCGAGCTAGTTAAGAAAAGTGGAATCGGGTCGACCATTATCAAACTCATGCCCATTTCCGTCAAGATGTTCATCGCCCTTTTGATCCATATACATATGCCCATACCATTAGATCTAGCATATTGTAATGACTGTGTATCAATCTAAGAGCAAAATATACACGGAAATTTGATGCATTATTCATTTAGGTAATAATTAACATTGACATATAAACATCATTAGAAGGCCAATGCAAAATTTAAAGTTCTAGTGAGAAAAAAGTAAGTAGCAACATCATATACAATCACACTTGTTCATCTCACCTAATGGAACATCTAACATGGAAAATATACAAACAATTATTTCATTACTAATAACTGTTTCAGAGCATAAGCAAAGACCACAAGTCGTACCATACCCATTCGAGTCGGGTTTCCATATGTCTAATTTCTACCTTTACTTGTGAACCATATTTTACATCAAGCTATGGCATAATTTATTTCATCTAACTTTAAAAAGGTATATAGCAAAATAAGTGAAATACGTCTGTATACATCCGACTTAAAAAAGGTAAAATATTTTATAATATGGAACGTGGAGTAACTCCTAATTTGTTTTTGCTTGATACTTCCACATATATCCTTTTTTCCAACTACATTGGAATGCCCTTGCACTACAACCTAAATTTTTGGAACTACAAAAAACGATCAACAACTACTTTGCTTTGAATGCTGGAAGATTTTTTTTCCCTGAACTCTTTAACATTTGCTTCCATAACAGCAAAAGACTATTTTGATTATTTGCATTGTTTTTCATTTCGAAACAAATTGGTATTGTTTTTTTGCTTCCATAATGTGTCTCAGAGTCCATGGCAATGGAAATAGGAATTACACAGGAGTGGATTCTGTACATACAACTACACAAGGATAGTTGCTTGAGTTTAGGGTTTACGTACATAACCATCGTAACAAATTCGCAAAAAAATACTTCGATGTGCATCAATCATCATGTTACAGCATGACATCTTACAAAACAAATAATGCAAAAATATGATTAGATTTGCCCTGCACAAAAATAGACAGATTGTTCAACTTGTATTTTTACCAGGGTAACAACGACTGCTTGTCTTTTGTGTACAAGATAAGTTTGATCATACTCATGTTATGCAAATCTATGAATTTTCAGTGAAATGACGTTGTGGCTATCCAGGAGCTGAAGTTTCAGAGCTGACAGCCTGACGTGGCTGACTCAATTTACATGGCAGATTACTCATCGCAAAACCAGAGACAAAACACGGTGGTCAAACCCATGTCTGAGCCGGTACCAAGAGTTCAAGGTCTCAAATTACACCAATTACAGATTGAAGGTTTTTAATCTGAACTCAGGCAAAAGTTCAAGTTTGTAAGAAGTAATATGGACATGTCAGTTTCCTCTTCAGTACTGCAGTGTCAAGGATAAGATTCGAGGTGCAAACAGCAGAATGATGCAAGCTAATTGAATCATGTGGACGTTCATGGCTTGATGCCAAGTTTAATGTACCCACGGTCGCCGAAAACCGTCGAATATTTTGTGTAAGTTGGTCCACTATTTCAGGCCTAGGTGCTGAACAGGCATTCCCTTCCCCATGTTGATGCTGCAATACTGAAGCTTCAACCGGATGGACAACGCTGCATCCATCTTGAATGATTCATCACCTGCACGAGTGCAATACCGTGCCATGCAGACAATTGAGACATCCAAAAATGTAACTAAAATGTCAATGTAAGCAAATGAGTAGCTAACAGGCTTCGATCGCTATAACTACAATTAATCAATCTGATGGAAATTTGATAGGCAGGTGGAAACCTGACCTGTAACTTAATATTAGTTTCAATCTACTGCCATCAGTCAAGTTTCATTTTATATTATCACGTTCATGAGAAGATAACAAAAACAACATAACAAACTGCTTTCAAGGGTGCTAAGTGTATTTTATGTCTCACATCAAGGTCCAAATGGCAATTCTGCTGAGAAACTAGATTAGGAGCTAAGTTTGTCTAAACTAAGGTTATCAACTTCACTACTGTTCGGTTTAGATCATCTTGGGGTTAGATAGAAAGTCCAATTTCCA
This sequence comes from Poa pratensis, assembly GCA_947311845.1. Lineage (NCBI taxonomy): Eukaryota > Viridiplantae > Streptophyta > Magnoliopsida > Poales > Poaceae > Poa > Poa pratensis. The sequence continues at coordinate 63,504,293 of CAMZMU010000044.1, read as the reverse complement.
ACCCTCAACCTTGAACTCTGAAGCAGGTTGTTTTTAACCTTACACTTTTTAATCAGTTTAATTTACCCCAGATAACCCTATCCCAAGTGGTTTTGTGCAGACTAAGATGACATTGCCAGACATGTGACATAGCGCAAAGGTCAAAACCTTACCATGTCAGAAACTTAAGCAAAAAAACAACAGGAAAATCAGGACAGATTCTTTTTTTATAATCTGAAACTTTCGAAATTCAGTCAAAAGTCAATGTGAAAAGAGTGGATTCCATAGTCCACATGACATGTACCTAAACTCTTTTTTATAGTCGATCTGGAAAAAAAAAGTCTAAAAGTTCCTAGAAAGTTTGCCCCAATATTTAACTAGAAAGAGGTTTAAAGGACAATTTTAAAACGGATTTTATAAAAAATTACAAATTCCCTGAAAAAATATTATTACTATTTTATCCGCTTTCTTGGTTTTTGATTTTTTGAATTAAGCTGCTGACATGAAAAGGTACTCACATGTAAAAGCGATGCCACATGTTGTTTCGGTCAGCACAAAACCATTTGATATAGGGCCAAGAGGGTAAACTAAACTGATTCGAGAATTCAACATTTTAAACAACAGGTCAGAGTTCAAGGTTGACTACTGAACTTCTGCAATTGTTTAGGATTCAAAATGAACTTCTTTTGGTTATGTGAAATCTAAATGATGCTTGCAAAACTCTATAATGCATAATACTCGGACCAATAAAATTAGAACAGACATTTTGCTGGAACAATTATTCATTAAATATTAATTTACAGAAGCACTACAAAATGCATGAGTAGTTGTTCTGGTCATCACATGTCATTACCTCGAGCACCCTAGCACTCAGAAAACAGAACTTGGAAACGAGTATAGCAATACGGACCTTCGTTGAACTTGAGCACCACGAGCTGGTCGATCAGGCCTTCATCGTGTCGAAATTTGCACCAGAGACACATGATTCAGATCCAGTATTTACACACACTCACTGAACATTCAACCAAATCCGATGTCACCACTCACCATCATAAACACGCACACACCTCTCAGATCAGCAAACTGACATCCCCCACCTTCAGAAGTGGGTGTGAGGGTGTCGGTGTCGTACCGCACTGTCACCTGACCTGTCAGAGTCTGCATCTTACTCAGCTATACACCAATGTGAATTCCTTATGAGCCTAAAGGGAACAGAGACATGCAGAGCAACCCTAGTTAATAATAAACCTATTATAATGATTCATAAAAATAATTATAAACCAATAATACATCAATGCGATTTTGTGCATGACATCATATATAATCTCTAGGTGCAATATATTTTTCAATCAATCTCCAATGCTAGAGGACAAGAGCATCTCCTCCTGAGACCACCGTTTATTGTTACACATGAATTAATCACTTTCTCTCTCCACCATGGATAAGCACAGCTGAAGTTAGCTGAGTAACCCAGCTGTTAACATGTAATGAGGAAACACCATGCAGTCATAGACTTTTACATTAACATGACCCAAAATAATACGCATGAATTGGGTATGAGACCCGAACTTCTTACCTCACTCTTGTGAACTCATGTGCCTCTTCACTGGTGAAACCTTCCGAACTTCAACAAAAGCCAGTGTAGAAGAGGCAAGGGACCATTTTTGCAGACCATTCAAATCACTAGCCAGCCCAACTCTTATCAATTTGGGATGCAAATTTCACTGAAGAACAATTAACCTGGGAATGAAACTTATGGATATCCAAGCACAAGCCATTATTCATTTATTTGTAAGCCTAGTATCAGGTCTATTCAGATGGAGAACCTTGTGCTTCAATATCAAAAGAAGATATATGTACAGAGTGTTTAGCAGTCGAGACAACGACATTTCCGCGTCGATTAGGTGCCACCGACAGCACACCAGCGGCGTTGCTCTTAGTCACTACAGCCCTGAGCCCAGGATCCATATATAAAGTTCAGAGACTTTCCGCAACCTCAAACATTTGTGCAACTCAGCTACAGGCTAACAACAATCAACCCAGCAAACACCACAACAATAGATACGAAAGATCAGTATAAATCTAGCAAGTATAAAAGGCTAGGTGTTCATCTGTCACAAGAAAAAATCTATCGTGAAGGGCAGAAATGGACCAGCAAAAGGAAGATAAGGACCAAAATGATACACAAGGGCAAACATTTATAACAGGGATTGACGGAGCGTGGGGGTGAGGCTTAAGTGGGATCCTGCTTCTACATGAGCTGAAAACACAGTGGGGAATACCCAGGCAAACAGAAATGGATGAACACATGGACAGGCAAGACCAGGAGAGCCATCACACGTGGCAGGCAAGCTCGGAGCAAAATCATGGAACGCCAGTGGACAGAAGCACAGTAACTGAATCACTTGCAAGAGTGAGCGGTCACTGTTCCATAACCCTCCCGCCACCCCCAGGATACGCTACCGCCAACCGGCAGAATCCAGCCCGCCTGCTTAACAATGGAGCAGGAAAACTACACATGCAGTAGCAGCCCGTTGTACACTGTAGCTACTTGAAGCAAGCTAAGCATGGGCGACAGCCCAGCTCACGACAACATGGACACAGTGAGCCGTCTGAAAAAAATCGGGCGTAATTCCTTTCCAAATCACTGCAAGGGATCCTTCCTTCCCCAATATACTGTCCTAATAAATGCTGGCATCTAGACCGAATTAGATAGGTCCTACAAATTTTAAGATGCCTGTGGGAACTCTGCAGCACAAATAAAAAAAGGTAGCAAAAATACTATTCACGGTGCATGGTATAAGAGCAAAGATTATGGGCGGATATAAGAGAGTAGGGGTAAATGGTTTTTCTTTAGCAGAGCAAAGAAAACAAATCCAAATTATCAAACACAGCACTGACACGTCCAAGCAACGGAACATGATTATCTGTACAGGTAGGTAAGCAGCAGAAACAAAGCGAAGACGCATTGGCAGAAACTTTTATTTTGTGAATAATCACAAGTAATGACAGTGAACTATGATGTACTGAAATCCCAAGATGTATCATCCTAACCAAAAACACTGGGGGTACCCCCCTCAGCCTATGGCAGTCAAAATCTACCTCACCTCAACCTAACTAGCTGTAGATTTCTATAACACCAATCTATGGCAATGGATTGCCTACTCTGCCAAACATAACAACTGATGAAGTTCTATGGGAAAAATAGCTGCTGCCCTTTAGCTGTCAAGAATGTGAGAAGCAATCTTCTCATATTGCCTGGCGTAGTCGCACCCCAGTAACTGAGCATTAGACTGTACAGCTGTGCAGAGATCTAACAGTGAAGCTTGGTACAAACAGCCTACATCTGAAGGAACGCCGTTATTCCGCCCACCATTTACAGCAGCACTCCCATAAGCTTTGCGTGACCTAGTTGTGTTTCCTCTTGCTTTCGCAACACCCAAACAAGACTTCAGCATCTGACTTATGTACACATTCAGCCCAGAGTTCAGCAGATCAGCGCACTCCAGGGATATGCTAAGGCCTTCGGCTTTCAGCTTATTCTCAAGTAGCTTAGACAAGGACTGTGTATCCGGCAATTCGCCATTACTGTAACAAACCTCTGAAGCATAAGATATCGAAGACTGAGAATTCTGAGCCTTCGGAGGGATTCCCAGCGGAGCCCTGATCGGGCTCTGACTCTGCACACACACCGGGCTGCCCCTGGCTTGGTCAACCTCCTCGCCATCCTCCACTGACACAAACTCCCCAGCCCCTGGATGACCAAGCGGAGATTTTCCAAGCGGACTCGGCTTATCTCCAAACCTCCTGTCCCGGTTACCCACCGGCCGCACTCTCTTCGCCAGCGGCACACCACTGGCCAATGGCCCGTTAGTCACGGTGCTCGTCTGCGAATTCCCGGTGGGTGTCTGCCTGCTGGGCGGCGGCCCCTGCGACATACAAGCATTGCCGAGGATGGAGCGGATGAGGAAATTGTGAAGCTTAATGTTCTCCTTCCCCAGCGCCGCCACGCAGATCTTGTCAAACTCGCTCTTCCCAAGCTGAAACCCCAGGAACTTCTTGAGGCCATGAAAGTAGAGCTCGGCGCGCTGGTGGCCGAGCTTCCTGACCAGCCGAGACTTGATCTCGGCCGTGTCGACCCGAGCAACTTTCCTGGCAGGCTGCATCCTGAAAACCACGCCAAATGTGGCAGCTCCGCGAAGACGAGAGAGCAAACCCTAGCTGCCGCCGAGCACCCGGGTGGAGCTCCAGCAATCCCCCTTGATCTGGCCGCGAAAAATATCCTTCCGGCGAGAACCTGCGCAATCAGATCAAGAAGCAGAGAGTTCAGCACCAAGATTTGCTACGTGGTCGGTGAGGTCAGCACAAGGGTTTGCTCCGTGATCCGTGAGCTCGCACGGAGGGACGCAGCGACAGCTCTGTACTCCAAGAAAATGTCTCGAGCAATCCCATTTTGGGGGAATTCGCGACCCCCGCCTCGAATCTATCTAGCAAACCTAACGAAATCACGGGCGAGACAGAGCCGATTTCCTCGATGAAAAAACTGGGGAACAGCGCGGGGGATTGGATCGGGGGAGGAGACGCTGACTGACCTGGATCGGCGAGGCCGCCGGACGCCCCAGCAAGAATCGACGGACCGGACGCGGATTGGGGAATTCTGCGGCCGCCGCGATTGGAGAATTTGATTCCCGTGGTGGCGACGAACAGCAGTGTCAATTGGACTCGTGGTCTAATGTCCCGCTGACTGGTTGGGCCCATGCGTCATGGTAGTTGGTTTGGGTTGTCGGAGTCAGCCGCCGGAGCGAGAGTGCCAAAGCGTGATTCTTCCTTTTTTTTAAAGAAATACAGTACGAAGACCTCGCTCAAATACACGCGCATAGAGAACTTGCCTGTGGCAAGATGGTTAGGAGGGTGGTTGTACCCCCAGCCCACCAGAGTTCAAACCCCAGGTTTGACGCTGGTGTTTCTCATTTAAGGCGGAATATTCTTCAGTGGGAGGCGACGTTCCCGTCGATAGCGAGGCGCCCGTGGTGACTTCGTCAATCTCAAGACTCGACCCGCCGACTCGGTCTCTCGGAGGTGCTCATAGGGGTAGGGTGTGCGTGCGTGCGTTCATAGGGGTGAGTGTGTGCGCGTGTATATGAGCGCTTGCGTTGTACTGTGTTTAGCAAAAAAAAAATACACGCGCATACACTCACCCCTACAAACACATACACGCACACCCTAACTCTATGAGCACTTACGAAAGACTGAGCCGGCGGTTGGGTCTTGAGATTGACGAAGTCACCACGGGCGCCTCGCTGTCGACGGGAACGTCGCCTCCCACTGAAGAATATTTCGCCTAAATGAGAAACACCAGCGTCAAACCTGGGGTTTGAACTCTAGTGGGCTGGGGGTACAACCACCCTCCTAACCATCTTGCCACAGGCACATTATCCAAACGTCTGGTTGGTCCGGCTACCCCAAAGACAGACCATATGTAGGGCGAGTTTGTGGCAGAATGAACGCGCCCGTCACGTCGATTTCGGCAAGGTGCCTCCACAAAATTTGAAACTAAAATTGGGCGCCGACGACTTTCATTTATTCCTCCGCCTCCACCTCCGCCAGTTACTTCCATTCTTCTCGCCGCGTACACCTGCAAATCCAAAAATCGATTCGGCGGAGAAGGGCGCATCCTCCAGATCCGTTGAGCAGAGGCAGGGGTCGGTGCTGAAGATGGAGACCGTGGCACGGAGGATGCAGACAAGGAGAACAGGGAGAAGGCGGTGGAGGCGGAGATGATTGCGAATGCGGAGACAAAGGAGGAGGAGCTTGTGCCCTTGGGTATGAGCACACGCGTGCCCGTACCCAAGTCCAGACGCCCTACGCCGACGCTGGCTCCGTCTCCTGGTGTGGCGGCAAGAAGGTCGACGTCCTCGACGACGAACCCAGAGGAGCCGTGCCTCATCGTGGACGACTACCCATCGCAGGTGCCGCCGACGCAGGATGAGGAGGTGGTGGATGACTCTCCGCCACTACAGCGGATGCGGTCTCACCGACAACCACCACGGCCACCACCTGTCTGTCGGAAACTCAAGAGGAGTTTGGGGTATGAATTTCTATCGAATTGCATACTTCGAGACAAATTTAGGCACGTGTTATAATTGTTAACATGATTAGGAAGAAATCTTGATGAAATTGATCCGAAATGGGGTCGATCCGACGACACGGGATCCATCGGCAGCCACACTTTCCCCCTTTTACACTTTGGGTGAGGAGGAGTCGTCTGACGCTACGAAGAAGAAGGCGAAGGACAAGAAGGTGTACAAGCCTAGAGGCACTTCGTACACAACTTTTGAAAATGTTTTGCTTTGGCGAGCTTGGTTGGCCGCAAGCATGAATGTTATATGTGGAATCGAGCAAAAGGGCTCAAGGTTGTGGGAGAAGATACACACCCACTTCCATCATCAAAATAACTATGTGTAACCCCACCCAATTGTGACTGATCGCGACGCCGACTCTCTCCAACATAGGTGGGCGTCAATCTAAGAAAGTGTGAACAAGTATTGTGGTTTTTATGCACAAGTGGTCAATAGGAATCAAAGTAGTGTCAACGTGGATTCCCAATTGCTTCTACTTGTTTCATTGAGATATCTTCATTTTATCACAGATCATTTGTGTAATTCCTTCTACTTGTTTGCTTGCTAGTCCGGTTTGGCCTCCACTTTGTACCATCAAACGCAAGGCAAACTCTTCACCATGGCACATTGTTGGCTCGAATTGACCAGGAAGCCGAAGTGGATCTCCCAATATAATAAAAAAAAGAGCAGCCCCGGTGCAGTAGCTCCCGCTTGCGCAGGGTCCGGGGAAGGGTCCGACCACTTTGGGTCTTTAGTACGCAGCCTTTCCCTGCATTTCTGCAAGAGGCTGTTTCCAGGACTTGAACCCGTGACCTCATGGTCACAAGGCAACAGCTGTTACCGCTGCGCCAAGGCTCCCCTTCGATCTCCCAATATGATGACCACAAAAATCCGGCTTAGAAATGGAAGACCAATGATAGATCAAGCTCGTCCATCTCAATTGGAGTTGATGAAGAAGATGGACGGTCTGAAGCCGGAAGCGGCCGGAAGAGGATGATGATGGGAGGAGGTGGGAGAAGGATAGGGTGGCCCGTGACGGCGCCGCAACGAAGATGTCCGCCACCTAGATGGAGATCTTCTCAAACAAAGATGAAACCATGGAGAAGTTGGAGAAAGAGACAGAGGAGAAGAAGGACGAGATGTATGACGCCTTCTTGGCTTTGCAAAGGGAAAAATGAAGTTCGATCGCCTCCGGCTCAAGGAGAGGATGGATATTGAGAGGGCGAGGTTGGAATTGGCGAAGGAGGAGACTTGAATGAAGGTCCAATTGAAGCAAAAGAAGATGCAAGATGCCTTTGCGGTGAGTAAGAGGAAGCCAATCTTGCAAGAATTACGGAGGAACAAAGAATCATGTTCCAAGACGCTAGCCTCTTGGATGAACTTAGCGCAAAGTGTATCCTCATGATGAAGAAGAGGATCTCCGGCCGTGACCTCAGCCTAGATGGCTCAGGTGGAACCGCCCCTTAAATAAGAAGAAATCACTTCTCATTCTTCTACCAGAAAACAATTTTGGAACCCCTCAAGCCTGATTAAATTAAGAAAGCATCGAGTGAAACCATTTTGCAATGAAAAGTTTGTGAAAACCACGTATATACATTTTTCATAAATTGAAAATATGGTATACTACAAAGGTGATGTTTTGTGAACATTTAAAATCCCAAGTTCAACCTCATATTTATTGTGGTGCTAAGAAATAAAACAAATCATGTGCGAATAGTGATGTTATAATATTTGTCACTATAAATTGTTGATTTTTGTTTTCCTCGACTCGTAAATGAAAATGATGAACTTGAAATTTAACAAGCTAGTAGAACATCACCTCACAAATGGTACTGATTTAAAATTATACATATTTAGGTATGATGAAACATAGTTTTCAATTGGTATTCACAGGTTCATATTGTAACTTCGTCTTCATCGGATGTTCTCTCATCAAGACACGGGCCTGATGGTGCCCTGCTCGAAATGTTCATGTTGTGTTATTCGGCTTTATACCTCTTTTTCTATAGCCTGCGGGCTAGTCCCGTGGTTGCAAATGACAGCCCTTTTCGTTTTAAAATACTACTAATACAGCTAACGCTGTGGGGACTAGCGCACCTTGGAGCGTTACCTTTCCCCGTCCACAGTAGAAAGGCGATTTCTGGGCTCTCCCTCTCGCGCCACCGCTCCGCCGTCGATCCGCGCGATTCCCCGCCCTCCGGCGGCCGCTCCGGCGGCGGGAGGACGGGGAATCAACGGATCTGTGCATAGCTACGTAGGTGTGAGTGGGGTTTCAGCCGGCGTCGCCATGGAGGAAGGGGCGGAGCCGGTGGTGTTTTTGCAGGTGGAGGTCTTCTTCCTCGGCGGCGGCGCTCCTCGGAGTTCTGGCGCTGAGCTTCCGCCGCTGCCACGCTCGCAGCTCTGCGGACCTGCCGTGTGTGGCTTCCCCCTTCGCCGGATGCCGAGGGATGGCGGATCCGGCGTCGACGACATCGTGCAGGAGGTTGTGGAAGTTTGGTTCGGTGACGACGGCGTCCGCTGGTGTAGGTCCTTTGTGGCCGACGATCGGCGACTTCCCGTCCGCTCGGGGGGGCTCTCGTTCCAAGGTTGGAGAGTAAGAGCGGCGGCGCGCCACCGACGGCGCCTAGGACGACGACGTGGTCGGGTTGCAGTGGAGGCTTGGACTTTAATTTTGTTTCTCTGTAGGGACCTCCTTGTAATCTGCTGAATTTCCAATCAGCCCCTTGTACTCACTAAAAAAAAAAAAACGCTGTGGGGACTGACAGCGAGCATCACTTTGAAGACGAGATAGACGATGATGAGATGATTCATAATTCAGTGACACTGAGGCACCACGCGATCTGATCCACTTGGCAGTGGAATTCTCAGTGATCCGCGAGAGTCACGTGTGCGGTTCTATATTACTAGTTGTATTCGTTTTCTTACTAGGGTGCCGATCACGCACACATGGACACATGGTCTTCTTCTTCTTCTTCTTCTTCTTCTTCTTCTTCTTCTAGAGGTTTTATAAGTAACTTAAATTAGCTCTGATTTATACTCCTAGTAGCACTTACCAGATAAGTAACAATCACACAAAAATGAGTGTTGGCAGTTGAGTCTTTACGCATACAAAGTCGCTCTGCTTTACTGAAGAAAGAAGCTGATTGAAACACAATCTGTATGCACTTTGCTGAAGGAACACAGCTCCTGCTGAATCAACGTCTCTCTGAGATCTTACGACCAATGAAAAACAGCTATTAACTAAATATCTGACGATCTTACGAAACGAACAGATAAGGAGAGGGGATTGCAGTATTGCAGACCACTTCAACATTAGACTGATCGAGCAACAGTGTGCCAACTGTCAACGTTGATCCACGGACCTAACACGTTTCGGTCCACGCTCTCCAAGAAGCCGACTGCGACATGCATGTACATATCTCCATCTGATCCAGTTGGCTGCACAATTCTAACATGTGCAGTTTATATATCCCCAAATCTGAGCTGCCCTTGTCGTCATGGCGTCATATCACTGTGTTCATATAATGAATTTGTTTCAAGTATCAGGGGGAATATATTTTCTCATCTCCAGGAGAAAATTACAAAAAACTACCGCAATTAGGGCAGCACTAACAGGTCAGTACCGATTGTACTAATTTTTTCAAAAACGTACCGACACTTGGGTAACGAAAACGGAGCGCGCTGATTTCCCGTCTAACTGGATTTTGACAGCAAGCTGACCGATGGAGCCCACCTGTCAGGGCTGACTAGGCAGCATACGTGGAGGGTTAGCTGACGTGGAAGTGGGGCCCACCTGTCAGCCCCCAATTTTTTTCCTCCCTCTTCTTCTTCCTTCTTTGTCTCCGACCTCCCTGGCCGCCATGCTCCGGACGGTGGGTTTCCTCGAGGTGCGGTCCGCCGCTGCCCTCGCTCTTGGAGGCCATCCACGACATCGGCGCCGCCAATCCCACATGCTCCTCCACCTTCCAATCGCCGCCGTGGGTGAGGAGGATTGGCCAGCACGGTGGCCATCGAGCTCCGGCACGGCCTGGCCGGACCGGCGGCCAGCGAGATCCGGGCGGACTGGCCGGGGCGGCGGCCAGCGAGGTCGCGGCGGACCGGCCCAGGCGGAGCTCGCCCGCGCCCGCGGCTCGCCGTGGCTCGCATGTGCTCTGCGCCAGCAGCGGCGCCATGGCAAGGGCTCGCCCGTGCCTAGCTGTGCGCCGCGCCCGGCCGCGCTCGCCGGCGCCCGTGCCTCGCCGCGGCTCGCCCGCACCATAGCCGTGGCTCGCCGCGCCATGGCCGAGGCTCGCCCGCGCCGACTGAGGCTGCCCGCGCCCCCCTGGCCGCGCTAGCCCGCAGCGCCGGCCGCGGCTGTCCGCACCCGCGCCATGGCCAGGACTCGCCCGCGCCTCGCCTCGCTCGCCTGCCGGCGGCGGCGTGGACTGCTCCATAGGAAGAAGATGAGCTAGCTAGCTCTAATGTTAGGGGCATAGTTGTAATTTTTTTGTTAGGGATCTATTTTTATAAAATATGTACTTCTTTGTAAAGAAAATGTGGGCGGACAGGTGGGCCCCACTTCCACGTCAGCTAACCCTCCACGTATGCTGCCACGTCAGCGCTGACAAATGGGCTCCGTCGGTCAGTATTGCTGTCAAAATCTAGTTAGACAGAAATCAGCGCGCTCCGTTTTCGTTATCCCAGTGTCGGTACGTTTTTGAAAAAATTAGTACAATCGGTACTGACCCGTTAGTGCTGCCCCAGTTGGGGTAGTTTTTTGTAATTTCCTCCATGTCCAGTTTTTGGCCTCGTCGGAGTCACGCAAAAATATGTACTACTCTCGCCCGCACCATAGCCGTGGCTCTCGCCCGCACCATAGCCGTGGCTCGCCGCGCCCGCTCCATGGCCGGGGCTCGCCCGCGCCGACTGTGGCTGCCCGCGCCCCCCCTGGCCGCGCTAGCCCGCAGCGCCGGCCGCGGCTGTGGAATGACTGAAATCTGGTAAGCACAAGTAGCAGAATGGAGAACATGCCTGATTCTTTAATTTACTTTAAATGGTAGCTGACTGCAGAGCATTTCGCGGAGGAAACAAAAATTCAGTTCAATCAATCAACCCACACTGCTCTGCCTCCATACATGCCTCAAAATCTTGCAGTGATCGCAAAAGCGAAGCTACCCTAACTACTAAAATATCAGACTTGAGCAACAATGGCTGCGCCTGCTCCCCACGCTGTGAATATGAATGGTGTATGACAAAATGTATTTACTGAACCTACTGTACAACAAGTGTGTACGTATGTGCAGATACAGATCACAAACGGCACTCCGATCGCGCTACTCGGCCTTGCCGATGGACACTTCCTCCTCGACGGCAGGAACATTGTCGGCGCCGAGGAGGACGGCGCGGACATCCTCGATGTCAGCGTTGTCGTCGTCAGCCGATGACGATGATCCGTGGAAGCTGTCGGACGGCACGGGCGTCAGGAACTCGACCAAGCCGGTCCGCTTGAGGTGCTCGACGCCGAAGTACAAGGCGACACCCGCGGCGGCCACGGCGCCGCTGACTATGAAGGTCCTGACCGACGCGAGGCACATGACGGTGGCGATGAGCGCCACGGGCGGGACGCACATGACGGTGGCCCCCGCGGCCTGGGCAGGTCCGGGTCCTTGAACCGCAGCTTCAGGAAGGCGGCGAACACGGCCAGCATGCCGAGCCCGTAGAGGAAGTTGAGGAACTCGATGATCTCCTGGAAGCTCATGAAGGAGAGGACCACCACCCCCGCCGCCGAGCAAAGGATGCTGATCGTCGGCGTCCCGTGCCGCGACCTGCATAGCGTAGAACACATTGGGTCGAATTTTTCGTTGTCGATCAGAAACCGAGATTCAGATTTCGAGTTGCTCACCTGCGTGCGAAGATGGCGGGGATCATGCCCATCTCGGCCATGCCGAGGAGCTGGAAGGAGTCGCTGCTCATCTCGGCCTCGAAGAGGCCCATGTTGGACATGGCGGCGGCGGCCTGGATCCAGACGCGCAGCCATGGCCCGCCGATCCTCTGCCCGACCTGGGAGAAGAACCCGTCCGTCCACTCCCCCGCGGTCTCGGACGGCAGCGCGCCGGTGCCGGCGAGGAGCGGGACGAGGTACGCGCCGACGACGAGCGCCACGGCGCCGAAGACGGCCTTGGGGAAGGTCTTCCTGGGCTCGTCGACCTCGCCGGCGAGCGTGCTGGCCTTGTCCCAGTAGTTGAGGTTCCAGAACATGGAGTTGAAGTACCCCCGCGGGTCGATGGCCCTGGGGTCGACGGAGAGCCATCGGGACGGGCGGATCTTGGGGACGGCGAGCACGGCGAGCGCGACGAACGGGGAGAGGGAGAAGGCGGTGAGGAAGAGCGCGGAGAGGCCGACGAGGTGGAGGCCCGGTAGTTGAGGTAGGTGAGCCCGCGGTGAGGCCCAGCACGGCGAGCGAGCGGAGCGGCGCGGGCAGCGCGAGGCCGAGGTAGTCGAGGAAGAGCACCGGGTAGAGCGCGTTGTCGAGGGTGCCCGAGGCCCACTTGGAGAAGCCGACGAGGAAGGCGGCCGTGGGGCCGAAGGCGGCGGAGACCCAGGCGACGTAGCCGGCGTTGGTGGGGAAGGCGGAGGCGAGCTCGGCGGTGATGAGCGCCTCGGGGAGGGACCAGAGGATGGGGAGGACGAGGAAGCCGAGGATCGGGAGCAGCGCGCCGCCGCCCGTGCGGACCGAGTCCTCGATGCCGAACGGGCCGCCCGAGACGTCGTAGAAGATGAGTGCGACGAGGGGGAGCACCGTCAGGGGACGCCGCCGCGGCGGGGAGGACTCGCCGTCACTGCCGCCGCCGCCGGTCATCGGGTCAACGGCCGGGCGCCGCCGCCCGCCCGCGCGCGACGAGGGGGATTTGGGCTGGCGGGCTGTGGGAATTGGGAAAATGGTTGTCGTGTTCGTTGCGACTGCGGGAGAGATATTATCGGGTTGATTTGGGAGGATTGCCTCAGATTCCGGTGAAGATTCTGTTGGTATTCCGCAAGTAATTTGGTGCTGGTTTTTTTTCTTTTTTCATTTGGCGCGGGTGAATATTTCCGAGAAAACCTAATTATGGTGAAATCGAGTACGACTTCCTCGTCGTCATGGTTTTTTTTTTTTACTTCATGTCTACTCCCTCCGTTCTTTGTCAAGATACTGATGAAATCAAGTTCTTCATCGGGTAGCTATTGCAAAACAGTTTATGAACTGTTGATCGCCTTCAGAAATGAGGATGGGATCAAGGACCGAACGAAAGGCTCGCTCCCGTGTCCCTCGCTACAGTAGAGAGCAGGCGACTCGGAGGGCGACCAGAAAGTTCTCGGTCTCGCCGGCGATTTCGCCGCTCCCCTCCGCCTCCGGTCGCCGTCTGGGCACCGAGAGGCGGGGGGAGCTCCGGTAATCGTTGTGCGTGTACATAGGGTTAGCTAGGTGTGCGTGCTACCCGGCGCCGTCGAAGACGGCGGCGATGGCGTCGGCGAGCTTGTTCTGGTCCTTCCCCTCCTTACCCCGTTCCGGCCTTTGCGCCGGGGAGGTCGTGAAGGTGCTCCGTCGGGCGCGTTCTTCCTGCTGCGCTTCTCCGGCCGGCCGAGGTGGCGAGGGGAGCAGCCGGTGGTTGTTCGTGTTCCGCTTTTGGTGGTGCTAGTGGTGGAGGTCTTCTTCTCCGGCGTTTCTGCTCCGGCCGGCCTCGGTGGCGAGGGGAGTGGAGGCTGGAGGTGGTCGGGGGCTGGCGGTGGTGGTCCTGGACGACGACGAGTCGGCAGGAGGTTGGGCGGTGTCGGGGGTGCTGGCGCTGTGACCGTGCTCGTTCAGCGCGTTTCAGCTCCGTCGCGCGGCGGCGGACGGCTCCTGCGGTCATCTACAAGCTGTGGCAGCGTCTTCTCTCCGGCGGCTTGCGGTACGGCGACCTCGTCGGCGTCTAGGAAGCTTGGGGCGCGCGCTGGATCTGATTGCGTTTTTTTCGGTGGCTGAGGGTGATTTGTGCACTTTTCCTGGGTTCTTTTGTGTTTTTGTGTTTTCTTCTGGACCTAGCTGTAAAAGTGTCGAGCCTCCTTAATTTATGATCAGATCCTTCCTCAAAAAAAAAAAAATGAGGATGGGATCATGACGACAAGTGCAGTCTTTGTGACCAGGTGCTTGACGATGCCGGCCACATGTTCTTGCAATGCCCTTTCTCCAAACAGGTTTGGCACAACTTCATAGTTTAAGAGCCAAGATTGGTGCAGATTGCCTTGGGATCGAGCAGCTTGAACGAGTGGTGGATGAATTACTTCTATAAAAGCTGAAGCCTGAGCCCTATGTTTGCCCCCATCCACGTCACCCCAATTAATCTGGTTCGTCAGATCGGCTAAAAACGCCTTGCTGTTTCACAGGTGACCGTTGGATGCGCTGTTTGCACTATTCATGCGCCCCTCCGCGCCAGAGCTCGGGTTCATATGCGCCCCTCCGCGCCCGCGGAGACTTTGCGTCCGCGCTCGTTTCGCGTCCGCGCACGTCGTCGCGCACGTCGCGCACGTCGCCCCTGTCCTGCGGCCGTCTCCTTCTCCCCCATCCCGTGCCTCAGTCCCTTCCCTGCTTCACTCCTCCCTCCTCCTTCTTTCCTTCTTCCTCTCTCCAGCACGGTAGCAGCTCCTCTGGAATCCATGGTGGCTGCATCCTGCGCCTGCTTCCCCGGTTGAGTTGAGTTCCTCCTTCTTCCTCTCCTTCCGCCGCTCCTCCTTCGGCTGCTTTTCCCGCGTCGGAATTCCTTCTCCATTGTCTCGCGAGTAGAGTTAGGCTGTGATTAGATCTTGATTCGTTGTTTTTGTTTGGATATCTGTTGCTCGGTCTGCTGGGTGAGTTGATTTTCTCACCTGCGATGTGGGTTAGGCTGTGATTAGATCTTGATTCGTTGTTTTTGTTTCCTGATTTCAGGTGCGCGTGGATATCTGTTGCTCGGTCTGATGGGTGAGTTGATTTTCTCACCTGCGATGTGTTCGTCGAAATGTCTGCTCCAATGATGTGTCTTTATCTGGCCTAAGATTTCTGTTGCTATTGTAGGTTTTCGTCGCCTGGATCTGTTCGTGCTTGTTGCTCGGGTTTGTAGCTGCTGCTCCCTCTCAGAGAAAATTGGTAAGCAATCAGCTATTTCTACAGAAACACACGGCTCTCTTGTTCGACGAAATGCTTGTTCTTGAGATGTGACTGTTTCTGTAGGTATTCGTTTCCTGGATCTGTTGCTGCTGCTCCCCAAAGATATTGGTGAGTAAAAACTCTGCTCTGCTCTGTTTCACTTTGCTCTGCTCCATGGAGTTTCACCTTGCTCTGCTCTGTTTTGTCAAAATGTTTCTTATGTACATATGTGATGCTGCTGGTTTGGAAGAATTTGTTTCTGTTCTGGACCTATCTTTGTATATTACTTACATTCCTATATTACTTACTCTGTTAAATTAAGTAGATATGTTTCCACGGCATGATCTCAATATTGAACCTTTTTTTCATGGCTAAAAAGCAAAGGCAAGAACCTGCAGCACAACAGCTTGACTTTTTTTTATTTGTGTTAAAAGTAAACATGAAGCTCTCATAAGGTACGGATGTATTCCTGGATAATGGACTTGTCATGCTCCTTGTTATGCCACTCTGATTTATATCGTCCAGTATTTCTTGGTGGCCTCCGAGATGACACTCTGATTTATTTATATGTCACTATGATTTATAATTTGTCCCACCATAACCTACATGTACCTCTGTATACTTTGCTCACACTGTCCTTTTTGAACGGTAGGAATGTTCTATGATTTAGATAGGAATAAGTATTGTTTTTCAACTTCAAGTTTAAAAGAAGAGAGTGGGTTCTCAAATACATGGAGATTCCCTGGAGGTGTTTGGTTGTTTTTACTTTTCAGTAATGCAACAGTGTGTACTAATTCTTTTGCGAAGTGGAACAGTGTGTACTCTGCTTTGTTAAAATGTTTCTTATGTACATATGTGATGCTGCTGGTTTGGAAGAATTTGTTTCTGTTCTGGACCTATCTTTGATGTTTGTGCTTGTTATTTTTTCTTGTCCTTGTGCAGGTTTGAAGGAATTCTGCTGCTGACGCTTCCTCTGTCCGTGGTGTTGCCGTGCTGCTGGTCCTTGGCAGGTATCTATGTTCTCCTCTCTATTATTTCTTTCTTTACATTCCTGTATTACTTACATTCCTATATTACTTACTCTGTTCTTGCTGCTGCGGAATATTCCCGCGTGTTGTGTCTGTGTATTCATTAATTTCCTCATTGCTTATTTTGCGATGCTCCACAGGATGTGCTCTGTTGTTTCATTCGTTCTTCCTATTTTAGAGACCCTTGCAGTGCGTTGTGCTTTGCCTGCATTGTTTTACCTACGTGAGGTTACTGAGGATGGGTCCGTGCTTGCTGGGGTCGAACTTGAGCTTCCGAGTGATGGCGTGGGCGCGGTAGGCGAGAGGAAGTTCTTCTGGAGTGTCGCTTGGTCTGGCTGCTTGGATGCTTATGACCAGGCTGCCATGGAGGCCATCAGGTTTTTGCAAGGAGTATATGGGTTCGTTGTCCGAGACTACAACTACGACGCCATGTTAGTGTATAGGGACTCTGTGCGTTCTGCAGTTGCAGTCGCTGCGTCGGCTGTTCGTTGTGTTGCACGGTTAGAGAGGGAGGGTAGGCGAGTGTTAGTTCCCCATGGTGTCCCTATTGTTCCTGTCGTGGACCAAAATGTGAGGCAGGTGTCGTTTGATTGGCAGCTGTTGTACGCGCGGCTTGTATCGTCCCTGCGCCAGGTTTAATGCCTGCACTCTGTAACTGCGCCTACTGGCGTTCTTGTGTTGTTTGTGATTCTCTGCAGTTATTGAAATAAAATGCCCTTGGCTTCTTCCTCCTCCTGGTCCCGCCTTCCATTTATTTAAAAAAAACCTTGGATTTAGGTTTGTGTAGTCAAGAAAGCCCATGGATTCTGGTCTACGCCCTTCTCTTCCTCCTTGTTGTCTTTGTGTGTCCTCTCATCAAGTTGAGGCAGCGTTTATGTGGCTTCCCTTTGTTGGGCCTACTGGGCTTGGTATTTCTAGGTGGGCTTCATTTACTGATAGTCTAGCATTCAGTATGGGCTTAGTATTTGTATGTGGGCTTCGTTTACTCATTGTCTTGCTTTCATGGGCCTGTTTGGTTTAGGGTTTCTGTATGGGCTTCTTTAGGGCTTATGAAGTAGGATCATGCTTATCGTGGTTTACTTTGTTTAATTTCTTTTATCAGTGAGCTTTCCTTGGTTTAGTTTGTTCAAAAACTTAGGTCCTTTTATTTCTTTGTTTACCTTTCTAATGAAGTGCTACTTATCTTGCTTTACTTTGTTTACTTTCTGTTGACAGTGAACTTCCCTTGCTTCATTTTGTTCAAGGACTTAGGTCCTTTTCTTTCAAGTTTTCTTTTAGCCAGTAAATTGCTGCTTACCTTGCTTTACTTTCTTTTGTCAGTGAACTTCCCTTGGTTCATTTTGTTCAAGGACTTAGGTCCTTTTCTTTTAGGTTTTCTTTTAGACAGGGTATAAATGGTTTCTGTGAATATTGGCCTATCATTCAGTTGTGCTTGATTTATGTGACTTCCCTTTGCCGAGCCTTTTGGGTCTAGGATTTCTGGATGGGCTTCTTCGGGGCTTTTATTTTTATTAAAAATCTATAGACCTTTTATGTACTGTTTTTATTTCAAAAAACAGATTCGATAAAGATTCAGTTCGATTTTTTCTTCTCTTTCTGTCCCTTGGTTTAGTTTGTTCGAGGGAGTGGCCGTCTTTTCATTTGGTTTGTGCTCTTTTTATGTGTTTGTTTAGTCTGTTCCTCTTTCTTTATTTTATGAAAAAACTTTAGGCTTCGTCCATTATGTTATAAATCAGTGTGCATTTTCTGGGCCATGTTTTTATTTTGTACATTCAGTTGTGCTTGATTTATGTGACTTCCCTTTGCCGAGCCTTTTGGGTCTAGGATTTCTAGATGGGCTTCTTCGGGGCTTTTATTTTTATTAAAAATCTATAGACCTTTTATGTACTGTTTTTATTTCAAAAAACAGATTCGATAAAGATTCAGTTCGATTTTTTCTTCTCTTTCTGTCCCTTGGTTTAGTTTGTTCGAGGGAGTGGCCGTCTTTTCATTTGGTTTGTGCTCTTTTTATGTGTTTATTTAGTCTGTTCCTCTTTCTTTATTTTATGAAAAAACTTTAGGCTTCGTCCATTATGTTATAAATCAGTGTGCATTTTCTGGGCCATGTTTTTATTTTGTACATTCAGTAGGTTTCTTAGTCTGTGTTGCTTCAGCCTTAGTTATTCCTTTTTCCTGTGATTACCAGTTATTTCGCCATGCCCTTTCTTCTGCCTGTGCCCTAGCATCGGTGCCATGGTTCGCCCTCGTGTTGTTGGTCCAAGAGTTCCTTCTGTACCAGTGGCTGCTCCTCTTGCTGTTCGTCGCAGTCATCGTGCTGTTCGTCCAACGGCGCGTTATGTGGTGGTGCCTGCTCCTCCTGCTGGTCGTCGCATTCATCGTGCAGTTCCTGGAATAACTGGTGCCGTGGCCGTGAATCCTCCTCCTGCCGAGAGCCGCATTCAGCGTGCCCCTCACCGACAAACGGTGCAGCCCGTGTGTGACAGACCTTTGATATCATGGTATCGCAAGAGAAAACGTAGGTCCTTTACATTTTCTTGTTGAGTGCTCTTTCGTCCTGCCTGATGGTGCCTCACTGCTACTTCTTTCATTGTCTTGTTTGATTTGCTATAGGAGATGGTTTTTTCCCATTTCTTAGTAAGGAGGTTGCTGCTAAGAATCGCAAGATACGTAAGGTTATACACGATAGAAAGATGGGTCGTACGCCAGGTGCAGACCTAGCTTCCTCACTGGTATTAGTTTGGTTCAGTTTGTTAGCTGCTGTGTACGTCCAGTGAATTTCTCTCTGTGTGTGGTTCATACAGACGCTCCTTTTTCTTCACCCTCAGACCCTTCTTGGGTTGGCTTCACGGCTGAAGAAGCTGAAATTTTAAAAGGTAAGGTTTGCACTGTGTGCTTTGTTTGCCTGCGTTGGGTGTTCTTATATTCGCCGTGTTTGTGACTGAAGATGAGGCTTTCCTGTAGCTGGATACTATCCGAGGTCTTATTATGGTGGCCCAGCGTTTATGTGTGCTAAATGCACATCCAGCTATTGGTTCCAGGAGAGGGTGGTGTCGGCTTCTTCGATAATAAATAGACGAATTGTCTACAACAATTGCTGCAAAGGAGGGAAGGTCTTTGTTCAACCGTTCAAGAAACCGCCTCCGTTTCTTCAAGAGCTAATTAACTTTGCTGGTCCTTCACGTAGCAAGGATTTTATTGAAAAAATTCGACAGTACAATTGCCTCTTTGCTTTTACTTCCATGGGAGCAACCATAGACCGTTCCCTAAACAATGGTGGTGGTCCAAACATTTTCAAAATATCTGGCCAGGTCTGTCACAGAATGGGGTCCCTTCTACCTCAAGAAGGAGAACGGCCAAAATTTGCAGAGTTATATTCATATCACGGTGGAAATGAGGCCGATAATCGAATACAGGCTTTACACAAGGATGATAAAACTGAGGGGGGTTTAGATATATCGATTGTTAATGAGCTTACTAAAATGCTTGATACCCATAATTCTCTTGTCAAAAAATGGCGCATGGCTAAGGAGGTGCTATTAGAAAATAGCTTTGCTGAGGTCTCCATTCGTATAGTTGCTCCTGGTCCTGATGATGGCCCTCAGTATAACCTGCCTTCCACCGATGAGCTTGCGTGCTTAGTGGTTGGGGAACTTACCTTGGAGACTCCTTGTCGGGACATAATAGTGCGTGGTAGAGGTACCCATTTACAGCAGATATCTTCTTTACATCCTGCTTATATGGCTCTACAATACCCTCTTCTGTTTCCATACGGTGAGCGTGGGTTTCAGCTGGGTGTTAAGTACCTTGGAATAGATCCCTTGGACACCTCAAAAAGACAGAAAGTGACCATGCAGGACTTCTATTCGTTTTGTGCTCACTATAAGGAGGGCCAGCATAACCCTTACCTTTCATGTGGTTTATTGTCTGATCAGGCTATAGTGGACTCTCGTGCTTGCATTGATGAATGTAGGCTTCGTTTTATCTTGCTAAGCAACGACGATATGAGGGCCGAGAATCTGCAAGGCCTTGTAGATGCAGTTGGAGAAGGACGCATGGACGGGAGCTCTGTTGGTAAAAAGAACATACTGCCCTCTTCGTTCATCGGTGGCCGTCGCTATATGGTGGAGAACTTTCAAGATGCAGTAGCTGTCTCCCGTGTTCATGGTGCTCCAGATATTTTTACCACATTCACGTGCAACCCCAAGTGGCCTGAGATTACGGAGGCACTTTCTTCTGAACCAGGACAAAGGCCACACAACCGAGCTGACATGACTGTTAGGGTTTACAACATGAAACTTAATGAGTATCTCCATGATATAAAAGAGGGAAAAGCGTTTGGCCCTGTTGTCGCAGGTAATTACTAATTAATCCTTCGGCTGCTGATTCTTTTCCGTCTTGTTGGTCTTCTGTTTCTCTGTTTGTCTTTTTGTATTTTGATCATCTGTTTTGTTTCAGTGCTGCATACTGTAGAATTTCAGAAAAGGGGCTTACCACACGCGCACATACTTGTTTGGCAAAACAAAAAGAAAAGGGGCGAGGTGAGCCCTGCCTTAATTGATTCATTTATCTCAGCAGAGCTACCTGATCCTGTAGAGGACCCTCTTGGGTATGTCCTTGTTGCTGAATTTATGATGCATGGCCCGTGTGGCCCTGACCATCCTAAATGTCCATGTATGAAAGATGGCCGGTGTTCAAAAAAATTCCTAAAGAATTTCAAAATGATACCTCTCTTGATGAAGCTGGTTTCCCTATTTATCGGAGGCGCAGTAATGGCCGTTTTGTTTTTAAACATAAAACCAGGCTTGACAATAGCCATGTTGTTCCTTACAACATGGCGTTGCTAAAAAAATACCAGGCTCACATAAATGTTGAATGGTGCAATAAGACTCATGTCATAAAGTACCTATACAAGTATGTTACCAAAGGCCCTGATTACTCAAAGGCTCTATTTCAAAGGATACAAAATTCTGTTGAAACCCATGGTGAGGGCGTAGATGAAATCCAGGAATATAGAGAGTGTCGTTACATCTGTACTCATGATTCCTTTTGGAGATGCTATGGATATGATATTCACAGCAAAAAACCATCTGTTGAAAGGCTTGCTGTACACCTGCTAAATAAACATATCGTACGTTTCCGTGCAAAGTCTAACCTTCCTGCAATCATTAACGATAGCATGCTCCAGAAAACTATGTTGACAGAATGGTTTGTTGCTAATACTGTGCATGAAAGTGCCAGATCTTTATCATATTGTGATTTCCCTACTGAGTGGACTTGGATAGGAAAGGATAGAACTTGGGTTAGTAGAAAACAGGGTGACAAAATCGGTAGAATATACTATGTGCATCCTTCTACTGGTGAACTTTATTATCTTAGAATGCTGCTGATGCTTGTTAAAGGCGCAACTTGTTATGCTGATGTTAGAACTTATAATGGTGTTGTCTATAAGGCTTTTAAAGATGCATGTGCTGCCAGGGGTTTGCTTGGTGATGATAGTGAATGGTATTATGCTTTCGATGAGGCTTTAACTTGGGGTATGGGGAATCAGTTGCGTCGATTGTTTGTTACCATGATTATATTCTGTGGCGTTATTGATGAAAGTTTATTTTTTGAAAAATACTGGATTTACATGGCCGAAGACATTCAGTATAGGATACGCTCTGCTCGTGATGATTCCTCCTACATAGTTCCTGCTGAGGAGCTTAAAGACATGCTATTAGATGAATTAACTATTGTCTTTGCTAAAAATGGATGTAGTATTCTGGATCATGCTTTGCCTTTAAAATCTGGCTCTAATAAAAGCTACTCTCAAGTTGACATGATTAGTGATGAGATGTCTCAGGATTTTGAGTCACTCCTTAAAACCTCTGAGGACATGCAAAAGAAACTCAATGCGGATCAGCGGGCTGCTTTTACAGCTATTGTTGATCGAGTTAGGAACAACGAACATGGTTTATTTTTTGTGTCAGGCCATGGTGGTACTGGAAAAACCTTTCTTTGGAATGCTCTTGTTACATACCTTAGAGGACACAAAAGAATTGTTTTGACTGTTGCTTCATCAGGTGTTGCATCGCTTTTATTGCCTGGAGGTAGGACGGCTCATTCTAGGTTTAAAATACCAATTGATCTGGATGATAATGGGGTCTGTGAAATTAGGAGAAATACCAAGCTTGCATCTTTGATTGAGTCCACGTCTCTTATTATCTGGGACGAAGCTTTGATGACACATAGGAGGTGTTTTGAGGCCCTAGATAGAAGCCTGCGTGATGTTCTATCTGCTCGTGACCCCTCCTTGGCCGCTTTGCCATTTGGTGGCAAAATAGTGGTCCTGGGGGGGGATCTTAGGCAAATCTTACCGGTGATTGAAGGCGGAACCCGAACTCAGGTTGTGAATGCCGCTGTAACAAATTCTCCTTTGTGGCGCGGTGTCACAGTCCTTAGCCTTACAAGGAATATGCGGCTGGATGTTCAGAACGCTGATCCTGTTGTGCAGGCTGAGGCCACGACATTTGCTAAATGGGTTCTGGACATTGGTGATGGAGTTTTCCCTGCAGTGGCACGGGCAGGAGATTCTGATCCGACATGGATTACTATTCCTAGCGAGCATCTGGTGCATACTGATGATGAAAATAAAATTGATGCAATATTTGGGGCTGTATATCCTGACTTCTCTGAAAGATATTCAGACCCTGATTACTTGAGAGAAAGAGCTATTTTGACGCCGATGAATGAAACAGTTGAGCTCATCAATGACCATGTTCTTTCCCTTGTGCCTGGGGAAGAAAAAGAGTACTTAAGTTGTGATTCAACAGGAAGCTCAGCCGATGGTGTACGTAACATAGATATCTTTTACCCTGTGGAGGTCTTAAATACTGTAAAAGTTAACAACTTTCCTTATCATAGACTGGTGCTTAAAGTAGGTGTTCCCATCATGCTTATTAGGAATATAAGCCAATCAACAGGATTATGTAATGGGACTCGTCTCATCGTTACTGGACTTGCTGAAAAGGTTATTAAGGCAATAGTAATGACTGGTTCTAATATTGGAGATGTTGTGTACATACCTAGGATATGCCTTACTGTTAAAGATCCTAAATGGCCGTTTACCTTGCATAGGCGTCAGTTTCCTATTAGGATTTCTTATGCCATGACTGTTAACAAGAGCCAGGGTCAAACTCTTGCGGCTGTTGGTTTATATCTCAAAACTCCTGTGTTCACACATGGTCAGTTTTACGTGGCGGTGTCTCGTGTGACTTCTAAAAAAGCTCTAAAGATATTGATTGAGAACGAAGATGGTACATGTGGTTCTGAGACTAGGAATATTGTGTTCTCTGAAATATTCCAGTCCTTGCTTAACAGATAGTCTCCAGTGCTATGTACATAGTATAGACCTTTAGCTTGTGTACTTTTGGTGGGTGCATCATTTTGTGTTACATATACATGCGGTTCTGAGACTCGGGATACTGTATTCTCTGAAATATTACAGTCCTAGGCCTTTAGCTTGTGTACTTTTGTTGGCTGCATTGTTTTGTGTTACATAATTTGGCAAATAGAGATGATGGATTCCTATTTCTTGGGTTATGTTGTCTTTGGCTTATGTACTTTTGCTGCTTGCATCCTCTCTCGATGTTTTTGTTAGAAGCAAGTATTATCAGGTAGTGCTTGCAAATCGATGATTTATTTGTGTGTGAATCTGTTCCTGCTCTTTTTGTTGGTCCTTATGTTAGATTTCTCATTGTTTTAACTAGCTTTGTGATGCTATTGCAGATGGCGACTTCCTTGCTTTCTCAGATCCATGACGGTGAGCAAAAGTGGACTATCTGTGTCTATGTTTCTCGTATGTGGCATTTCCGTGGGGGGACGGATGAGGGACCAATTCAACACACTGACTTAGTCCTCCTTGATAGTGAGGTGTGTGCCCCATCTCTCATTTTTTGTTTGCCATGAATAACAGCTTAAGTTATATGATCTTCCCTCTTTCTTGGCCTAATACAAGTGTTATTTCTTCAGGGAACTCATATGTATGGTCAGATCCCTGCAAATATGGTGGACCGCTTCAAAGATGTGCTGAAAGAAGGCAAGGTCTATGTCATCAAGAAGTTTCTGTGCACCCCGTCAAGGTCAACATACAGGCCTGTAGAGAGCCCTTTCATGGTGCAATTCACTAGGTTTACCGTGGCTGAAATAAAGAATGGCGTTGAGGACACTTATGCTTTCTGCACCTACAATTTGACTGCATTAACTGACATCCCAACTCCCAGTGGTGGACCCCCACCACGCTTCATTGGTGTGTTATGCTTGACTGTGCTTTTTTAAATCGTTGGGTTATTCACCTTTATGTGTTGTGTCTAACCTTGGTTTTCCGATTTACTTCCGTGCAGATGTTATGGGAAAGATTACCATGGTTTCTGATATCATCCCAGTTCAGTCAGGTGCTCAGATTACAGCATCAAACACAAGGACAATTATGCTGGTCGACCTGCTGTAAGTTACGATGTTCATTAGCCTTTTGGTTGATGCCAGTTATCTGTGCTAATAATGCATATGTCTGATTCTTTACCTCCTTATGTCTGTGTAGAGGTAATGAGATGAGGATTGTTCTTTGGGGTGATCGGGCGGTTGAATTTGATGCAGAGGCTGTTCGTGCCTGGGGGGCTACTGAGCCGGTTATTGCTATCTTCGTGGGACTGTTACCTAAGATGTCTCGTGGTAGGTGTTACCAATTTACCTTCTTTGCAGAGCTAGGCCTTGACAATGAAATGGCAATGATGCTCTGTTAATTTGTTTCTGTACAGTACACAGCCTTTGATGTTTTAGATAATGTGCTTAATCAGTAATTTTGTAGCTGTTTGGTTTCTCAGATTTCATATAAGCTATAGTATGTGTTTTAGTTATCATCAGTTTAACCTTTCTTGTTCTATGCTTTTGCTACAGGAATTCTGGGTCTGAGCGGTAGCTCTCCATGTCGCTGGTACATTGACGAGGATATACCAGATATTAATTCTTTCCGTCTAGGGTATGTACCCAGGAGCAGCTTCATGTCCTATTTACTTCCCTATAGATCTTTGTATTTAGGCTTGTCTTTTCCTTGATGTAGACTTGGAGAGCAGTTCGTTCCTCTGGCCAGCTATACCCCAACAGGGCCTGACGCTATTATGCCCCGTGCCCACCAGGCTCCCAGTGATAAAACTGTGTTAGAGCTCATTGAACTAGATCCTTTTGAAGAGATGGTAAGCACATTGTGTGATCCTATTTTTGGTCATGGCTGTTTTGTTTTTAAGCTTGCTATGATGTTTCTGTTACCTAATGTTGATTCTACAGGACAACCGTTTCATCTGTACCGTCACTGTTGAGAGAGTTAGCCGTGATCAGCGTTGGTGGTTTCCTTCGTGTTTGACATGTCGCAAATCTGCTAAGCTTGCTGGCAATCAGTTCACCTGCTCAGGCAACACCTGCACCTCTGTGAAGGCAGAACTTACGTGAGTAAATTAGTTGTTAATTACTTCCTCTAGCTATAGCTGGTGACGCTGGTAGCCTGATACATTACTTGTTATGGGTCTACAGGTACTGTGTTTCTGTTTTTGCATCTGACGGCACGGGCGAAGCTGAATTTGTGATGTTTGACAAGGTTGCAATGAAGGCTCTATCAAAGCCGTTAATGAAGTTGCTTGGTCAAAGGCACCCAGGATATACCACAAGTGAAGAAATGGCCAGTGTTGCAAGGTTTGACGCTACTATCCCGCCAGAACTTGACCGCCTCATTGGACAGAAATACAAGCTCATGGTCTCTATATCCAAGAAATGGAGGTTAAACAGCGGCGAGAATCTATCCTTCCAAGTCAATAGGATTGAGGAGACTTACAAGCCTGAGCTACCTCCGCTTGTCATTCCTGCTGCCGCTGAATCTGCTGGGACATCATCCTCTACCGGTTCAGGCATACAGATTCCATCAGCTCTTCCGGCTTTACCTCCTGTTGCATTCACTCCTCGCCCGGTGAGTTGACATCATATCCATGCTTTTTGCAGTACATATGGATACTCCTTCAGATGGATTTCTGTCTATCCCCTCCTGTTATATGTGTTGTTCTTTCTTTGCCTCATGATTTGTGTTTGTTCTAACACAGGCAACTACTCCTCCTGCTGCCAAGCTAAGCCCTTCAACTCCAGCTAGAGGGTACTGCCTTACACATTTGTGCCAATATGGCCACAGCCTATTTAGTCCCTTATTCCATTCTATTGTCGCTATATATATTATTGAATGTAACAGGTCAACAGCCCCTAAACGTGGCTCTGCGAGGCGTGCTCTCTTTGGAACCCCGCCTAAAGAGAAGATAAATCTTGTTGCAGATATTGCTAAATCAACTGAAGAAGAGACAGATGTTAGTTTTTCTATTTCATAGTTCTAGCCATGTTGCTGATTCATTGCTTCTAATACTTTGCTTTGTTTGTACTTGCAAACTACCTAGCTTCCTGCTGGACCTGTGGTGGATGATGTTATGGAGGCCAGTGAGGAAAAAGATGGTGACATCCTGCTGCCCAAACCTAAAAGGTCCAGCTTTCCTAGGCATTGTTGTGCAGTATCTTATGTATGAATATTTAAAATAGACTAGCTTCATGTGAATAGATACAATTGCTCACTCTTTCACTTGTTTGGTTTATCAGGTCTGCTTCTGCTGTCAAGAATGGGAACAAGAAGCCGAAGTAGTAGCTGATCTGCTATTACTGAAGAGATCCTTTATACATAAGGTATTCGCTGAATGATTTTATAAACACCTTTTGATCTTGATGTTATGGTGCTACGATTTAGATACCTTCATGATCTGCTTATCTTCTACAAGGCTATTTAACACTGTCTTCCTTTTATTGGCAGGTTCTCTGCTGTACAGCCATGTCTTCAACGATGCTTCCTGTTATGAGCATAGCTCGCAGAAGCTAGGTGGAGGGCTCATGGATATTTAGTGCTGCTGGTCTGCCTCGACATCCGCTGCTTCTGTAACAGCCCAAAGTGTGAAAACCTAAAAACCCGAGTAAAATTTTCGCTTTTCGTTGCATTGCATCATAGCATCCTTGTTACATTGCTAAACAACACACACGAAATGGGTTGGGCAACATTGAGGAACACGATGTTTAAACTTGTTTCAACAACATCTCCAAACAAAGAAGACACTCAAACTTGCAAAACAAAGGTACTCTGACAATTCATATTTGTCGAGGAAGTTCCGAGAGTTCAAAACAAATATTTGGAACTTGCTCGAATTGTCAAAAGGAAGATATTTTGGTTACGAATAAAATTGCCCTAAGCAACTCCCTATTTTATTCCCCAAGCAATTGACATCCAAATGACTTCAAAATTCTTGGAGTGCTTGCCAAGGGTGCAGGGAGGATTCACACAAGTTGGCATAATTTTGAAGGTGTTTAAATGTCCCAAATATTTCAACTGAACCTGCTGTATTCTTAATCCAGTACTGAAAAGGATCTATCCGTGAGAAAATGATTCTTGCCAGGGGCCTTTTTGCGAAACCTCCATCTCTTCTTCCTGTAGCGACCCGGGGCGACGTGCTGCTCCCGCCGGACCAGCGTCGCTGCGCACGCCGCGCCCGAGCCCCTCCTTTGCCCTCTCCCCTGCAAGGAGCACGAGCTCCACTTGCGCAGCTCCCTTCCTCGTTTCCTTCCCCGTTTCCTCGTTCCTCTCCCCTCGAGTTCGCAGCCGTGGAGCCATGGCCGAGCTTGCCGAGCTCGTCGCCGCCGTTTGAAGGCCTCCGAAGCAAATCGAAGCACCCCGAGGCCCCGCCGCGTTGCCTGCTACCACCCTGCCCAAGGAATCGATTTGGGAAGCTTTAAATCGCCGCCGCCGTCCCCGTTTCTCCGTGCGGCCGTCCGAGCTCCCCCGCGGACGATTGCCGTAGCTGTGATCCATCCCGCCCTCGCCGTTTCGTTGTACGTGACCAAGGTGAGCTTGCCGTCCCGTAGCACCCCTCCATGCCCTTCCTCGTGTCGTATCCCCGTCGTAGCGTCGCCGTAATGCCGCCGTCGTCGCCGTAGCGCGTCCTCGCGTCCATCGTCGAGGCAGAGCGCGCTGCCCGGCCTCACAGCCAGCCCAGGCGGGCGGGAGGCCGTTGGCCTCTGTTAGGTGGCCGGCCCACCAGCCGGCCCAAACCGGTCGGGAGGCCGGAGGCCTCTGTATCCTGGCCGGCCCGTCAGCCGGCCCAGGCCGGGTGGGAGGCTGGCCTGTTTTTTTTTTTTTTAGTTGTACTGTTTTGTTTTTCCGCGTTTAGTTTCTCGTCCCCCTTCCGCGCATGTCTCCCGCTACCCTCCCGCACCGCTAAGGACATCGACCCCGATGATTCAACTACTTCCTCCATCTCTCTCGAATCCAAGGAAATAACTTTTAATAGTTGTTGAAAATAATTTAATCAAAAGTAAATAATTTAAAAGAGGAATTCAAAAATTAATAACTTTTAATCGGGGCATCCGAAAAATGTGTTCTTTATACCAGAATGTTCAGAAAAATATGAATCACCTAGAATCATCATCGTCATGCATAATCGATCACAACTACAATAATGTACTTGTAGTAGCACTAGAATCACTAAGTTTTAATATGGGGTTATTTCCAAATAATGCAAAGAATATAATGGGGACCCCATTTAACTTGTTGATCATGTTGAAGCTAGTAGGGTGCATTTTAAATTGTCATGCCATCATGTGATTGCGCATTGCATATGTTAGCATGAGTGGTGTTTGATTCTTCTTCCGGTGTTGTTATGCATCGGTAGATCAAGGAGGTGAAGTGCCACCCCGTCTCGTGACGATCCGTACTACCAGCCGTATCAACAAGGCAAGCGTAATCCTCCTCTGAGCATATCTTATCCTATGTTTCCGCAATATTTTCTCCACTATAATATTGCATGCGGTTCCAAATGTCAATTTTGTTGGATTAGAGTATCCTATGGTTGCATTAAGTTTCCGAAGCCAATACCTGTTTCCCTCCTACTATCCATAGGGTTGTATTGTTGGCCTGAGATACTAAACTATGCTATGTGATGCTTAGCCATGCTTAGGCAAATGTTATCCGTCCGATGGAGATTTCATGTTGGAAACAGGTGTGAAATGTACAATGATGGTGGAGAATTGTGGTAACAGGTAATAAGATGCTAAAGGTGGGGATGAGAGGCCACTGTGGTTGTGGTGCTTTGTCTCGTTCTCGCCGCCTAGGTGCGAGTTCTTTACCTCCCGAACCAAGACTGAGCGTGCAACCATGCGTGAGGCCTATGCAATTGCAGGAACCCTCATAGACTAAATAACTCGAGCGGGGCTAGCCAGGGTCCTCTAGTTCGGGCTTCCATTTGCGCGTGCGTGATGATGGTGGTTGAACTAGATGAGGATGGTGGTGTTAGGAAAATGAGTGGCCGTGGGGCGGGGTGTTGTGATCCTGGCAGTCCTACCGCCACTGATGATCCTGGAAAGTCCTTAACGAGGGAGAAGTCGACACCGCTCCCACCCAGCCGGCTTTCCAAGGAAGAGAGCTAATGCGCAGGTAATGGGCCGGACGGTACGCGTGGCAAACATTGTACACCCCTGCAGGGTTAAATCTTTTCGAAAAGCCGTGTCCACGGTTAAGGACAACTTGGGAAAGGACGATAAGATCATAGAATAACTTTAACGGAATGATTAAAAACTGGGTACTAGAGGTACCACTCAAGATTGTAAGGTGAGCTTCCTCGAGGGTGATTCGGGGAGGTGCCTTTGATGAACAGGTACAGTGGTTGATGATGGTTGATGAGAGAAGGTGATGAAAGAAAGAGTTACTTCTTACCTCTTTTGAAAATATCTGAATAGTCGATGCCTTGAGTTATGTTTTCATAAATAAAATCAGCTTTATGCAAAACAGCCATAAACTTTGAAAGCCTCATCGAGCTAAAGCTCTATAATCTTGCGAGTTCGTCGAACTCAACGTCGTTTGTTTTGTTTCAGAGGAGGACTTCACCGACCTCGAAGGTGGGTTCTTTGTGGACGTCGACGAGTAGTCTGGGGTTCCCAGGTGGCAGCTTGGGACATCCCGGAACAGCTGGCGCTGTGATGTTTATCTGTAGGCCTCTTAGGCCATATTGGATCTTGTTGTTTAGAACAACCTAATTTGCTTCCGCTTGTTGTAATGTTGGGTCTGTGACCTCTGGTTGTCATTTGCTATCTTTCTCTATTATAAGAGTTGAACTATATGATTTGTGTCGTAGAGTCTGTGATGTGCCAGTTGTTCCACAAGTCTTGATCTCTCTATTATGCATTGAGGGTTGTGCCTGTGTTAAGGCATCAATCGGGGTGTTGCGTTGCCGATGATCCATTCCGAGCAACGCCTGCCAAAGGTTTTGGCCGGGGATTGGTAAACCCGTAACCTCCGGTTGTATCGCTTAACCGGTGACACACAGCATCACTGTATAACAGTCGGGTCGGGCGCCACAAGTTGGTATCAGAGCAGTACTGCCTGTAGGAAACCCTTCTACTGGTCGATGTTGAGTCTAGTGTTTGTGAAAATATTTTTAACCTAAAAATGAGTTGTGAAAACCATCTTAGGATTCTTTTTACTCCTTATCTGGTTACCCTCTAATCTCGGAGCAATCTTACCTCGATTTGATTAAAGGTTTTACTTCTCACTGTTACTTCAAAATGATTAGAAACGGGGTGGGTTCGACCTTTAGTGTTATGTGTCCGTTGCTCCCGCTGCGTTGCAATCCCAAATCAACTCAGATGTTTCTACCGATCAATCTTTGATCCTTTCTTTGGGTTTTAACCCAGGACTTGAACATAAGGTCCCGGATTGTGCAACTAGAGTGTGTTAAGTTGTGATTTCTTAACTCTCACTAGTAGCACATGATGCTGATCTTTGACCCAAGTTCTATCTTGTTGTTTCCTTCTCGCAAAGTATTATCGTCCCTAGTCTGTGTACTTGTGTAGACGCTAATGCTATTGTTCGACCATTCGGAGAAAGATACTAACGTGTCATTGTCAAATCTCCAGAATGGCTCGAGGAGGTCGTGGAGGCCGTGGTGGTCGCGGTAACCACAATGATGAGGATGATCTGCCGCCACCACCCTCGATGGCTGAGGTCTTGATGGCCATTGAGGAGAACCGTGGGCGCAATGAGCGCTTGCTTGAGCAGTTGGTGCAGCAGAATGCACGGAGGAACGAGTGCAACACTCTCACTGAGTTCCTGCGTTCCAGCCACCCACCTTTGCTGATGCTAAGGAGCCACTGGAAGCTGATGATTGGCTTCGTGCTTTGGAGCGCAAGTTCTCCGCGCTGCATGTCCCATTGGCGAGCAAGTCAACTTTGCCACCTACCTCTTGGTTGGTGCTGCTGGCTGTTGGTGGGAAAGCCATGTGGCTTTGTTTCCAGCCAACCATGTCTTCACCTGGGCTGATTTCCGCACTGCCTTCCGTGCGGAGTACATTCCCCAGCCGATCATGGACTTGAAGAGGAGGGAGTTCCTGGATTTGCAACAGGGACGGATGGACCTCCGCACTTATGGTCGTGAGTTCAACCATCTCTCTCGTTACGCCCCAAGGGACGTGACCAATGATGCTGACAAGCAAGAGCTGTTCCGCAAGGGTCTGATCCGCAGCTCCGCTATGAGCTATTGCCCTTCAGGTTCCAGACCTATCAGGAGCTGTTCAACCAGGCTTTCACTCTTGAGCAAGGAAGAAAGGAACTTGAAGCTTCCAAGAGGCCCGCACATGGGGACCACCAGAGTTCCTCGGGTTCTGAGAGCAAGAAGCGCAGGGTGTTTGTTCCCTACAGCGCCGTACCTCGTGCTCCATTCATGCCGAGGCACAGGATATAGGCCACCTCCTCCGCGCCCCACTACTTCGACACTTGGGGTAGGCGGGAGTGGGTACCGTCCTATGCTACCTGCTCCACCTGGACTCACTTGCTACACCTGTGGCCAGGCTGGCCACTACTCCAGGGAGTGCCCCCAGAAGGCACCTCTCGCGATAACTCCTGCACGAGCCCCTGCCACTCCAACTGGCAAGGCTGGACCTATTGTGCGTGGTCGCCTGAACCACATCTCTGCTGAAGAAGCTGAAGAGGACCCCGGCGTTCTTATGGGTGAGTTACGAATCAACGGCAATACAGCTACAGTTTTGTTTGACTCTGGAGCATCGCATTCATTCATATCCATAGCTTTTGCAAAAGACCACAAATACCGTTCGAGAAAATGAGCCATCCCTTGGTGATTGCCACTCCTGGCTCCAAATGGCAAACCGATGGGGTTACTCCTGAGGTCCAGATTAATATAGGTTCCTTGTCTTTTCCTTATGCCTTGGTAGCTCTGAAGTCCAAAGGCATTGATGTCATACTGGGCATGAACTGGCTACCAAATACCAGGCTAATCTCGACTGTGCTGCCAAGACCATTACTGTGACCGCTCCTTCCGGTGACATTGTGAAGTATTGGCCTGCAACATCAAGACCTCCGTCCGCCGTCGTACCCAACTCACCTGAGATTCTCCTTTGCTTTATGGAAGGCGAATCCCCTCCTGAAATCCAGGACATACACGTGGTGT
This sequence comes from Poa pratensis, assembly GCA_947311845.1. NCBI lineage: Eukaryota > Viridiplantae > Streptophyta > Magnoliopsida > Poales > Poaceae > Poa > Poa pratensis. The sequence continues at coordinate 63,471,485 of CAMZMU010000044.1, read as the reverse complement.
GTGACTTCCCGGATGTGTTCCCGGAAGAATTGCCTGGCATGCCTCCTGACCGAAGTGTGGAGTTTGTCATAGAGCTACTTCCCGGTACCGCTCCAATTTCCAAGAAGCCCTACCGTATGCCGGTGGAAGAGTTGGCTCTGTTGAAAGAGCAAATTGATCAGCTGTTAGCAAGGAGTTCATCCAGCCTAGCAGTTCACCTTGGGGTTGTCCGGTACTCTTTGTCAAGAAGAGGGATTCTACCGTGCCTCGTCTAGTCTCTGACTATCGACCGTTGAATGCGGTGACAATCAAGAACAAGTATCCTATTCCTCGCATCAATGATCTGTTGGATCAGTTAGCTGGTGCAACGGTATTCTCCAAGATGGATCTGAGGTCAGGCTACCATCAGATAAAAATCAGAAAGGAGGATATTCCAAAGACGGCATTTGTTACTCGTTATGGCTCATATGAGTATACCGTCATGTCCTTTGGTCTCACAAATGCCCAGCTACTTTCATGAGGCTCATGAACTCCATCTTCATGGATTATCTTGACAAGTTTGTCGTCATTTACATTGATGACATCCTCATCTATTCCAAAACCAATGAAGAGCATGAGGAACATCTTCGTTTGGTTCTGACAAGACTTCGAGAACACCGCCTCTATGCCAAGTTCTCCAAGTGTGAGTTTTGGTTGGATAATCTTATCTTCCTTGGTCATGTGATATCCGCTAATGGTGTGGCTGTCATTCCCGACAAGATTCAGTCCATTCTGGATTGGAAAACTCCAATGTCAGTCAAGGACATCCGTAGCTTTCTCGGATTGGCGGGTTACTACCGCCGATTCATCGAAGGTTTCTCCAAGATAGCCAAGGCCCTGACTGACCTTCTCAAGAAGGATAAAAAGTTTGTATGGTCGGCCGAAGCTGAAGAGAGTTTCAAACACTGAAAGCCAAGCTCACGTCCGCTCCTGTGCTTGTCCTGCCGGACACAAGCAAGGATTTCGTCGTCTTCTGTGACGCCTCTCTACAAGGCTTGGGTTGTGTAAATGCAAGATGGCCATGTGGTGGCATATGCTTCTCGCCAACTTAAGCCGCATGAGCTCAATACCCAACTCATGATCTAGAACTTGCCGCGGTGGTCTATGCTTTGAAGCAATGGAGACCATACCTGTTTGGTAACCGTTGCGAGATCTTCTCGGATCACAAGAGTCTGAAGTACCTCTTCACCCAGCCGGATTTAAATCTCAGGCAAAGGCGTTGGTTGGAGTTAATCACGGACTATAATGTGAGTCTGAACTATCAACCCGGCAAAGCAAACGTCGTGGCTGACGCGCTAAGTCGGAAGTCCTATTGCAACAATCTGATGATTGAAAAGGCCCAACCTGCCCTTCATGAAGAGTTCTCTCGTTTGAACTTAGAAATTGTTCCCTCCGGCTACCTTGCAAATCTGGAGATCAAATCTACTCTTGTAGACCAGATTAAGGATGCTCAAACTCGTGACAAGGGTATTCTAAAAATCAAGGAGAACATTGCTAGCGGGAAGGCAAATGTTTTTCTGTCAATGAATCCGGAGTTGTTTATTTTGGTGACCGCTTGGTAGTGCCAAAGAAACGAAAATTGAGGGAGTGATCCTCCAAGAAGCTCATGAATCTCCTCTCTCTATTCATCCCGGTAGTACCAAGATGTACCAAGACCTTCGACCACTATTCTGGTGGACTCGTATGAAACGAGAAATTGCCAAGTATGTTGCTGAATGCGACACCTGTCGACGGGTAAAGGCTGAACATCAAAGACCTCCGGTACTCTTCGCCCTATTGCAGTCCCGAGTGGAAATGGGATGAAATTGGTATGGACTTCATCACCGGGTTTCCCGATCTCAAAAGGGCAACAATGCAATATGGGTAATCATTGATCGTCTTTCCAAGGTTGCTCACTTCCTACCAGTCCGTGATGATATACGGGCAAGTCAACTTGCTGACTTATATTTGGCTCGTATTGTTCCATTGCATGGGGTCCCTCTGAGGATCATATCGGACCGTGGAAGTATCTTTGTCTCCAAGTTTTGGCAGAGTTTCCAAACTGCTATGGGGTCCCGTCTCAACTTCAGTACCGCCTACCATCCTCAAACTGATGGTCAGACCGAAAGAGTGAACCAAGTTTGGAAGACATGCTTCGGGCATGTGTAATCTCTTTTGGCAAGGGTTGGGAAAAGTATCTCCCTTTCGCGGAGTTCTCCTACAACAATAGCTATCAAGCTAGTCTGGGCATGGCTCCATTCGAGGCTCTATATGGAAGAAAATGCCGCACTCCTCTAAATTGGTCCGAGACCGGAGAGAGAGCACTCTTTGGTCCGGATGTGATCAATGAAGCTGAGGAGAAGGTTCGAATCATAAGAGAGAATCTGAAGATTGCTCAGTCTAGGCAGAAGAGCTACTATGATAAGCACCATCAGGAAATTCACTATGAAATTGGTGATAAAGCTTATCTCCGCGTCTCTCCCCTTCGTGGCGTTCGCCGCTTCGGTATCAAAGGGAAATTGGCCCCTCGCTATGTTGGCCCTTTCACCGTTCTGGCAAGCGAGGAGATCTTTCTTATCAATTGGAGTTACCGGTCAAATTCCCAAATGTGCATGATGTGTTTCATGTCTCTCAACTTCGCCGGTGTTTTAAGGATCCTATCCATGGGGTCAATCATGAGGAGTTGGATCTCCAGGAAGATCTCACTTATCGCGAGCATCCTATCCGTGTCCTGGATGAAGCCGAAAGGAAGACCCGTAGTAAGACTACCAAATTTCTCAAAATTCAGTGGTCTCACCACTCCGAGGAAGAAGCAACTTGGGAACGAGAGTCTAGTCTTCGTGAGGAGTATCCCGACTTCTTTCCGCAACCTTAGAATCTCGGGACGAGATTCCTGTAAGGGGGTAGAATTGTAACAGCCCAAAGTGTGAAAACCTAAAAACCCGAGTAAAATTTTCGCTTTTCGTTGCATTGCATCATAGCATCCTTGTTACATTGCTAAACAACACACACGAAATGGGTTGGGCAACATTGAGGAACACGATGTTTAAACTTGTTTCAACAACATCTCCAAACAAAGAAGACACTCAAACTTGCAAAACAAAGGTACTCTGACAATTCATATTTGTCGAGGAAGTTCCGAGAGTTCAAAACAAATATTTGGAACTTGCTCGAATTGTCAAAAGGAAGATATTTTGGTTACGAATAAAATTGCCCTAAGCAACTCCCTATTTTATTCCCCAAGCAATTGACATCCAAATGACTTCAAAATTCTTGGAGTGCTTGCCAAGGGTGCAGGGAGGATTCACACAAGTTGGCATAATTTTTGAAGGTGTTTAAATGCCCCAAATATTTCAACTGAACCTGCTGTATTCTTAATCCAGTACTAAAAAGGATCTATCCGTGAGAAAATAATTCTTGCCAGGGCCTTTTTGCGAAACCTCCATCTCTTCTTCCTGTAGCGACCCGGGGCGACGTGTTGCTCCCGCCGGACCAGCGTCGCTGCGCACGCCGCGCCCGAGCCCCTCCTTTGCCCTCTCCCCTGCAAGGAGCACGAGCTCCACTTGCGCAGCTCCCTTCCTCGTTTCCTTCCCCGTTTCCTCGTTCCTCTCCCCTCGAGTTCGCAGCCGTGGAGCCATGGCCGAGCTTGCCGAGCTCGTCGCCGCCGTTTGAAGGCCTCCGAAGCAAATCGAAGCACCCCCGAGGCCCCGCCGCGTCGCCTGCTACCACCCTGCCCAAGGAATCGATTTGGGAAGCTTTAAATCGCCGCCGCCGTCCCCGTTTCTCCGCGCGGCCGTCCGAGCTCCGCCGCGGACGCCGCGGACGATTGCCGTAGCTGTGATCCATCCCCGCCCTCGCCGTTTCGTTGTACGTGACCAAGGTGAGCTTGCCGTCCCGTAGCACCCCTCCATGCCCTTCCTCGTGTCGTATCCCCGCCGTAGCGTCGCCGTAATGCCGCCGTCGTCGCCGTAGCGCGTCCTCGCGTCCATCGTCGAGGCAGAGCGCGCTGCCCGGCCTCACAGCCAGCCCAGGCCGGGCGGGAGGCCGTTGGCCTCTGTTAGGTGGCCGGCCCACCAGCCGGCCCAAACCGGTCGGGAGGCCGGAGGCCTCTGTATCCTGGCCGGCCCGTCAGCCGGCCCAGGCCGGGTGGGAGGCTGGCCTTTTTTTTTTTTAGTTGTACTGTTTTGTTTTTCCTGCGTTTAGTTTCTCGTCCCCCTTCCGCGCATGTCTCCCGCTACCCTCCCGCACCGCTAAGGACATCGACCCCGATGATTCAACTACTTCCTCCATCTCTCTCGAATCCAAGGAAATAACTTTTAATAGTTGTTGAAAATAATTTAATCAAAAGTAAATAATTTAAAAGAGGAATTCAAAAATTAATAACTTTTAATCGGGGCATCCGAAAAATGTGTTCTTTATACCAGAATGTTCAGAAAAATATGAATCACCTAGAATCATCATCGTCATGCATAATCGATCACAACTACAATAATGTACTTGTAGTAGCACTAGAATCACTAAGTTTTAATATGGGGTTATTTCCAAATAATGCAAAGAATATAATGGGGACCCCATTTAACTTGTTGATCATGTTCGAAGCTAGTAGGGTGCATTTTAAATTGTCATGCCATCATGTGATTGCGCATTGCATATGTTAGCATGAGTGGTGTTTGATTGTTCTTCCAGTGTTGTTATGCATCGGTAGATCAAGGAGGTGAAGTGCCACCCCCGTCTCGTGACGATCCGTACTACCAGCCGTATCAACAAGGCAAGCGTAATCCCCCCATCTGAGCATATCTTATCCTATGTTTCCGCAATTATTTTCTCCACTATAATATTGCATGCGGTTCCAAATGTCAATTTTGTTGGATTAGAGTATCCTATGGTTGCATTAAGTTTCCGAAGCCAATACCTGTTTCCCTCCTACTATCCATAGGGTTGTATTGTTGGCCTGAGATACTAAACTATGCTATGTCGATGCTTAGCCATGCTTAGGCAAATGTTATCCGTCCGATGGAGATTTCATGTTGGAAACAGTGTGAAATGTACAGATGATGGTGGAGAATTGGGGAACAGGTAATAAGATGCTAAAAGGTGGGGATGAGAGGCCACTGTGGTTGTGGTGATTTGTCTCGTTCTCGCCGCCTAGGTGCGAGTTCTTTACCTCCCGAACCAAGACTGAGCGTGCAACCATGCGTGAGGCCTATGCAATTGCAGGAACCCTCTTAGACTAAATAACTCGAACGGGGCTAGCCAGGGTCCTCTAGTTCGGGCTTCCATTTGCGCGTGCGTGAAGATGGTGGTTGAACTGAGTTGAGGATGATGGTGTTAGGAAAATGAGTGGCCGTGGGGCGGGGTGTTGTGATCCTGGCAGTCCTACCGCCACTGATGATCCTGGAGAGTCCTTAACGAGGGAGAAGTCGGCACCGCTCCCACCCAGCCGGCTTTCCAAGGAAGAGAGCTAATGCGCAGGTAATGGGCCGGACGGTACGCGTGGTAAACATTGTACACCCCTGCAGGGTTAAATCTTTTCGAAAAGCCGTGTCCACGGTTAAGGACAACTTGGGAAAGGACGATAAGATCATAGAATAACTTTAATGGAATGATTAAAAACTGGGTACTAGAGGTACCACTCAAGAGTGTAAGGTGAGCTTCCTCGAGGGTGATTCGGGGAGGTGCCTTTGATAAACAGGTACAAGGGTTGATGATGGTTATGATGAGTAAGGTGATGAAAGAAAGAGTTACTCCTTACCTCTTTTGAAAAGATTCTGAATAGTCGATGCCTTCGAGTTATGTTTTTCATAAATAAAATCAGCTTTATGCAAAAGAGCCATAAAACCTTGAAAGCCAATCATCGAGCATATATTAGCTCTTAATCTTGCGAGTTCGTCGAACTCAACATCGTTTGTTTTGTTTCAGAGGAGGACTTCACCGCCCTCGAAGGTGGGTTCTTTGTGGACGTCGACGAGTAGTCTGGGGTTCCCAGGTGGCAGCTTGGGACATCCCAGATCAGCTGGCGCTGTGATGTTTATTTGTAGGCCTCTTAGGCCATAATCTGGATCATGTTGTTTAGACAACCTAATTTGCTTCCGCTTGTTGTAATGTTGGGTCTGTGACCTCTGGTTGTCATTTGCTATCTTTCTCTATTATAAGAGTTGAACTATAATGCTTTGTGTCGTAGAGTCTGTGATGTGCCAGTTGTTCCACAAGTCTTGGTCTCTCTATTATGCATTGAGGGTTGTGCCTGTGTTAAGGCATCAATCGGGGTGTTGCGTTGCCGATGATCCATTCCGAGCAACGCCTGCCAAAGGTTTTGGCCGGGGATTGGTAAACCCGTAACCTCCGTTGTATCGCTTAACCGGTGACACACAGCATCACTGTATAACAGTCAGGTCAGGGCGCTACAGTTTCATTGTCAATCATGACAGCCTACAACACAGGAGATGGAGTTGAGGCAGAAGAGTAGCAAACATATGTTTAACAAACCTTAGAAAGATATGTTGGGAAGTATACCATATCAAAATTTGAACTAACACTAACGTGAGAACGAGAAGCCGGAAGTCGGGAAAACGTGAAACCGGGAAGTCGGAACGGAAAGTCGTGAAAACGGAAGCCGGGAAACTGGGAAAACGTGAAAACGGGAAGCCGGGAAGTCGGGAAAACGTGAAACCGGAAGTCGGAACGGAAAGTCGTGAAAACGGGAAGCCGGGAAGTCGGAACGGAAAGTCGTGAAAACGGGAAGCCGGGAAGTCGGAACGGAAAGTCGTGAAAACGGGAAGCCGGGAAGTCGGAACGGAAAGTCGTGAAAACGGGAAGCCGGGAAAACGTGAAACCGGAAGTCGGAACGGAATGTCGTGAAAACGGGAAGTCGTGAAGTCGGGAAAACGTGAAACCGGGAAGTCGTGAAAACGGGAAACCGTGAAACCGGGAAGTCGGAACGGAAAGTCGTGAAAACGGGAAGCCGGGAAAACGTGAAACCGGGAAGTCGGAACGGAAAGTCGTGAAACGGGAAGTCGTGAAGTCGGGAAAACGTGAAACCGGGAAGTCGTGAAAACGGGAAGTCGTGAAAACGGGAAGTCGTGAAGTCGGGAAAACGTGAAACCGGAAGTCGGAACGGAAAGTCGTGAAGTCGGGAAAACGTGAAACCGGGAAGTCGTGAAACCGGGAAGTCGTGAAAACGGGAAGTCGTGAAGTCGGGAAAACGTGAAACCGGGAAGTCGGAACGGAAAGTCGTGAAAACGGGAAGCCGGGAAAACGTGAAGTCGGGAAAACGTGAAACCGGGAAGTCGGAACGGAAAGTCGTGAAAACGGGAAGCCGGGAAAACGTGAAACCGGGAAGTCGGAACGGAAAGTCGTGAAAACGGGAAGTCGTGAAGTCGGGAAAACGTGAAACCGGGAAGTCGTGAAAACGGGAAGTCGCGAAGTCGGGAAAACGTGAAACCGGGAAGTCGTGAAGTCGGGAAGTCGTGAAACCGGGAAGTCGTGAAGTCGGGAAGTCGTGAAAACGGGAAGTCGTGAAGTCGGGAAAACGTGAAAACGGGAAGTCGGGAAAACGTGAAACCGGAAGTCGGAACGGAAAGTCGTGAAAACGGGACAAAACGGGAAGTCGTGAAGTCGGGAAAACGTGAAACCGGGAAGTCGTGAAAACGGGAAGTCGTGAAAACGGGAAGTCGTGAAGTCGGGAAAACGTGAAACCGGGAAGTCGGAACGGAAAGTCGTGAAAACGGGAAGTCGTGAAGTCGGAAAACGTGAAACCGGGAAGTCGTGAAAACGGGAAGTCGTGAAAACGGGAAGTCGTGAAAACGGGAAGTCGTGAAGTCGGGAAAACGTGAAACCGGGAAGTCGGAACGGAAAGTCGTGAAAACGGGAAGCCGGGAAGTCGGAACGGAAAGTCGTGAAAACGAGAAGCCGGGAAAACGTGAAACCGGGAAGTCGGAACGGAAAGTCGTGAAAACGGGAAGTCGTGAAGTCGGAAAACGTTAAACCGGGAAGTCGTGAAGTCGGAAAACGTGAAACCTGTTTTGCATCAGATGATTAGGTAGCTATTTACATCCATCTGTGTCACCTGTTTTGCATCAGATGATTAACAATGTTATATTCTTAATTGTTTTTCTGGTTATTTGTTTTATTAATCAACCTGACTGGCTACAATATGATGCAGGATTATTTTGTTCTGTCTGGAATCTAATCCATCAGAGAGACTTTCCTGATGGCAATCATCGGCTCGCTCTTAGACTTTCATGCTACGTGAAGTAGGCGGCGTCTGCTATTCTACTCAGGCCACCTTATAGTCCGACCCTTCTAATGTAACTATGTTGTTAAGTTTGAAAGATTGTAGACTGACTTCCCTCAGCTATGTTATGTAGTAGACTCAGAGAGTATTTATTGCTGCATGAACCATCCCTGGCTAATTTGTTTCTGTTACCTCTTTAGATGGCAAATGCTTACTGCTTGCTCAACCTTATTTCCTCAGTATTTCTTTGAGTTATTTTGCTCTCATTGTTTTGCTTTTCTATTTTGCTCTCATTGTTTTCTTTTTCTCACTGCTTCAGTCATTTATCTCATTTATTAAGTCAGTATCTCTATTATTGTCTGATTAATTCGCCCCTTTATGTCATTGATTCAGTTTTGGAATCAAATGATAACACTGCTTCATACAAGTTATGAGTTTCTATATGGTATAGGTTAAATGAATGCAAATAAAATTAGTTCCAAACAGTGTGGTAGTTGCATCGGCATTGCGCGGTTGCGCAACGGGTCATCTAGTATGACTAACATGTCCAGACAAGGAACCAATAGCTAAGCCACCACCGCTTTCTATATAACCTGGAATATCTAGAATAAATGCAACAAACTCATCTTCAAAGAGTTCAACCAACCCACTCGGTTGTGGTTGGGCTGACAAAACTCGAGCTTAGTACTTATAGGAGTGCCTTACGCCTGGGTAGGTCGAATGGTTCTTAAGTTTGTCAGAGACAGAGAGTGTGTTTGTTTGTGGGGTTGCCAATAGATCAGGTTGTTGATGGATATTATGGCATGATTGTATGTTTCATTCTTTTCCTTCTATAATGCAAAGGCAGAGCTCATGTCGTACAGTTTCAAAAAAGATACTGATGTATCTAGACATGCTACGCATCTAGATACATTCGCATGTAGATAAAATAGAGGTCATCAAATTTGAAACGGAGGGAGTTTCTTTGTTATTTTGAAAAATAAGAACTTATTGTTTTTTGGCCTTTTGCTTGATTCGTAGATATGTAGACATAAGTGTATATTCACTCATTTTGTTTCGCATCTAGTTTATGTTGGAATCTCTGAAATATCTTTATATTGTGAAAGAGAGGGAGTATCTACCTATCTCTATCTACACTACTTAACGAGGCTCAACGGACGTGTTACCTCGCACCGTTTTGCAATTTAGTACCTGAAGAAACAGAAAATCACCCCCCAATTCATATATTTGTCGTTGGGTTTTGGACTTGGGTCGGTCAAGACCACGTGAATTAACTCGTACTCCAGCTGAAGGAGTCCTCTTCCTCTCATCGTTGCTTCTGAGCCCGTCGTTATCGGCGCTGGTGCTGTGGATGCGTAAGCAGCTTGTAGGCTTGGGACAACAGCCATGGTGGGGTAGGGCGGCACCAGACCACAACCATGGGAGGGCTTGAGGCGACACACACTTGGGGTCAAGGTAAAGTTAGCTAGATAGACTCGTGCTTGCGGGCCGGCCCGTTAGACGACGTGCTTGGCCTGTCAGGGGTCAAGCCTGGCACGTGATTAAATGGGCCGTGCCTAGGACATTGTACGCCAGGGGCCCTGCTTAGGCCAAGAGTCTAGGTACACTGGCCAGCATGGGCCCACCCATTTAACATTTTATTAACAAAATTATAGTTTTTCTTTTGGAAAATAGGCCCAACAGCCCAAATTTTGCCCAAAATTGGACATGATGTTTTCGCTCACGCAGATGAATCCGTTGTGCAAAATGCATTTTCAAGTTATTTCGGATTCCGTGCCTAGGAAGGAAAGGCTGTCAAAGTCGTTGACCATTAATCCGGTTGAAGGACAAATGGACAGTGAATCAACGGAATCGAGTTGTTCTAAGGATTCGGCAGTCGATACATCTATATTTATGGAATTTCAAAAGAGAGAAAAGGATCCGACCAGAGGACGAGCTTCGCATTCCAAAATGTTAAAAGAATTCAAATAATTTTTTGCATGTTCATATGAAAAAAGTCTATGTGTACAAGAAGTGAAAGTGCATGGTTGCTCCCATGCGTGGTTTTGATAATTAATGATATGAAAAAAGTACATAGTAGTTAGAGCAACTACAATACATTGGGTCCAAAGTAGTTAGAGCAACTACAATACATAGGACAACCTTCAAATAAATATGTGCATATTAATTTTAAATTGAATTTCATGCACATCTTAGCCATATAGGATTTGATGGAGTTTATCCTATATATTGGATCAACGAAAGTAAGCATGCCAAAGAAATACATATAGTAAATATGCATGCACAAGACTTTCAAGAACCAAACGAGATACAATTTGGATAAAACACCAATTAAGTCAAGAGAAAAAGAGTTGTCCAAATTATATCAAATATCCAAATCAACACATGATTGAAGATACCAAAAAGAAAAGATACCAAATGAAAATATGTTCAAGGAATAACCAAACCCTCTACATTTTTCATGATGGCACAAAGTACCAAGGCGGAAAATGCTTGTCTTCAAAGAGACATATCATCGGGATCTAAAACCAATTAAAGACAAATAGTGTTCACCAACATATAGGATAGCTCCCCAATATGTGTGTATTATTTATGATTTTACACACCATATATATTATACAAACACTAGTTGAATTCAAGAAGAACAATAAGATCCATAGGATACAAAGAAGACAAAAGGAGTTTGATAAAACAAGTTTTGGCAACAAAATAAGATAATTCAAAGCAATAGCCAAAATTGAAGATGGTCTACAAATTCCACCATAATTGTGAGTATCACTTGTTATGAACAAGGAGTATGGAGATATTTCTGAATGGTATATAGGAATGATAAACGAGACCAATCTTCACAACAAATAAAGCATATGACAAAAGATAGGAATTGAGCACATGCTTAGATAGAGATTCTTGACGGCTTCAATTTGATCAACGATCATGCAAAGCACCAAGAAACTCTCTTACACACAAGATCCAAAAGATGAGAGATAAAAGGCATTTAAGCAAATATGGAACTTGTTTGAGAAACATGCCACGAAGGAACGAGATAATTGACAATATCAATTCTAGGTGGCAAAACCTCACATGTTTACATTTTCTAGGCTTGTAATATGCACATAGCTTATTACTCCCCCATAATGTGATAATCCATTTATTTGAAAACAAGAGGCAAACAAAACCAACTCAAGACATTAATGGACATTATAGAATTTTAATTTCTCATGAGCATGACATACCACATAGATAATAGATAATATTGATATATCAACACTAAGTGGTATTCCTCATGTACACACATTTAGGATTGTGAAGTGCACGAAGCACATCACTCTCCAAAAAGGATAGTCCATTAATCTCTCAAAGAGAGCCAACAAGACAAGATAGCAAATAAAGGCAATAAGGCTCAAAACAAGTAAATGGTGTGCAAACCAAAATACACATACTTGATTTCTCAAGATAAGTAAGTAGAGAGCACAACACATACAAACACTAGCAAGGTACAAAACCTAACACATGCAAGGGTGCAAGCAACTTTCAATGAATATATGATTTAAATTAAAGTTACCGCAAGGAGGAACATTGGATAAAGAGGTGGAACAATGTAACCCAATTGACTTGGCTTGAAAGAATATAATTGATGAAGATCCCTTAGTTCTTCATGATGTAGCTGTCGTGTCACGAAGAACGGACACCGGGGATGAAGGACACCCCCTTTGTAGATTTGGTAGGGCACGCGAAGGAGGCTGGAAGACGTCTCCCGGAGAAGTACCGTCGGCGAGCTCTCCGTCTCTCTCTCTCTCTGCGTGGATGGCAAGCAAACAAGGGACACAGCGATCTACCCAGGTTCAGGCCGCCCGAAGGCTAACAGCCCTACTCCTGCATGTCTGGATAGATGGACGCATCATGGTGTGGCTACAATGGAGTCTCCGGCGAGGTACCCGGGAAGGGTTTTGGCGAGAGGAAGAAGGCAGGGCAGATCCTGGCCCGGAGGAGATCACCTCCCTTCTCTTCTCTGCCCTAGCTATGTCTTGCCTTGCTCTTGCTTGGATCTTGCCTAGCGTCTATCTTCTGGGGTCTTGATCCTCCCTCTTTCCTCGCCATGACTTGGTCCTCCTTTTATAGGCAAGGGGTGCCACAAAGGTCACGCGAGGAGCATGAGGGGGTCTTGGCGGGAAGGTCCCTCTCTCCGTGGTGGAGGTGGCGACGTGGCCTCTTCTCCTCCAAGTATCTTCCTCCGGTTTGGTGAGATCCCCGCCCTTTAGGGGAAAGAGTGGTGGAGGAAAGCTGGCACACCGCAGGTGGTGTCCCCTTCTCGCGCCTTGCTTCCAAGTCTTCTAGGCTCTTCTACCATCTTCGGGAGGGTGCTGGAAAACCTCGGCTTCGACTGACACGGCTTGATACCCGAGAGGGAGTCCGGCCCTGCCGGGGTCTCGGGCTCTCGGGGTCCTCCTTTTCTTCCGGGGTGTGAGGGATCCCGGGTCCTTTGCACCCGGCAGACTTGGCTGGTTCGCGGGGTGCCCGCCAGTCGAGTCTTGGTCTTGTCCATCTTCGAGATGGGCCCACAGGCGGTGGACCCACTTTGGCAGCACTAGGGGAACCCCGTGTTCCACTGCTGCGACAGTAGCCAAGTCTCCAATGTCCTCCAACAATACCTATTGATCAAGTTTTTGCTTGTTGGTCCCCAACCAAGTTGGGTCCTAAGAGGTTAGTCACAATAGGTTTGGTAACCAAATGGTTCTTTTCTTGACACCACTTTGAGTACCAACATATTTGGCAAACACATTGCCAACCTTATCCTTTTAAAGAGAATAAACATCATCAACTATAATGGGGTTGGATAAGGTACCATTTGTGCATGAAGAAGCAAGGTGACCCTTCTCACGGCATAGGTAGCAACATCGACTTCCTCCTCTCTTCTTAGTTGGAATCCTGACTTGAGGAGGAGTGGCTTGATTCTTCTTGGGAAGAGGTCGTTCTTCAACATGAGGAACTTGAGTTTGAACTTGAGCCTTCTTCCCTTGTTGCTTCTCACAAAGATTCTTCTTCTTCAAAGGGCAAGATCTAACATGGTGCCCTTCAACTTTGAACTTGAAGCAAAAATCTTGGCCGAATCTTTGACTTGTTCTTGGCCCTTTTTCTTCTTGTTGATCTTGGACTTGTTCTTGTTATTGGAGTTGAATCCAAGTCCACTCTTGTCATTGGGGCGTCTTTGAACACTCAACATATTATCTAGTGTGGACTTCCCAACATGACGCTTTTCCAAGTCTTTCTTCAAGAAGTGACTTGGGCCTTGAGCTCTTTTAATTCTCTACATGGTTAGTGTATCAACACAAATACTAGAGGAAGTAGAATCTTCATTGTTAGAGCAACAAGGTACGGAAAGTAATTTATCACAAGATGTAGCAACATTATGAGTGGATGAATCACAAGGACTAGCACAAGACAATATAGCATTAAAGAAGAAGTTGTGCCATTGTCCACATGAGGCTCACAAGATATTACCTTTGACATAATAGCCTCATGAGCTAACTTTAGCTTAGCATGGGAAGATAGAAGATCATCATTAGAGCTAGAGAGCTTTTCATGACTTTCTTCCAATTTCCCATACTTGCTAGTTAGCAACTCAAGTTGGGCCCTTAGCTCAACATTCTCCTTCAAAATAGATGCTTCACAAGAAGTGGAGTTAGTAGCACAAGCATCATTATCATTAGAAATGGAAGAAGACAACTTGACAAGCTTATCATTCTTAGATAGTTGAGTTTGGAGTTGATCATGAGACTTGATGAGGAGAGAGTGTTCACTTTCTAAAGCCTTGTGGGCTTTGTCAAGTTTCTCTATGTCCTCACTTAGTCTAGCATTGCCAACATCAAATTCAACTTTTTCCTTTTTAAGCACTTTATATCTTGCAATAGCATGATCTCTTTCCTTAATGATTTTAGCAATGATAAGATCATTTGATTCATCAAGAGATTCAAGTCTCTCCTCAAGAGACACTCGAAGCTCTTGCTCTTCGTCAAGGGCATTCTCTAAGGATGCTTTTTCAATAGCATCTTCTCTCTCAATTTTACATTTTTGCTCAAATTGAGTATCCAAATCCTCAATGATTTCTATACATTTAATACCATGAGCAACGATTTCACATAGAGAAGAGATAGCTTCACTACCTTTGGGAAGAGCACCAAGAACAATCTCACCCTTCTTGGTCAAGGTCTCAATGTCAAAATCTTCTCCATGAGGATCCTCAACCACATCATCACATATCTCGGGATTCAAGGTAGAAGTTACCTTGGAATCCTTAGCCATGAGGCAAACATGATTAATGAGCGAGGAAGATGAAGAATTACTTGAAGCACCATTGAGGTCCATGTCTTGTTCCAACAAATGTTGGGATTCCTCTACATTGTTAGTCATGCAAGTACTAGAGGATATGGAAGCATTATTTTCATGACAACAAGACATAGAGAGCATATCATCATGAGATTTAGTTAAGCAACTATTACATGATATGCAAGGACTATCAACACTAGCATGTAAGACATTTAGGGTGCTAGAAGAGTTTAAGTCCAAAGATAAAACATTGCAATGTGACAGAGAGGAAGTATAGTCAATAGTGAATTCACCATCAACAATGCAATTTCTATCACCTCTCACCATATCATTACCTTGTGACAAATCACATGTTGGTGAAGTGGAAGAAGTTGTGAACTCATCACGGCCGGAGGTGGAGGGAGAACAATCATCCTCAATAATTTTGGACACTTCATATATATCTTGAAGCTTGGTCCAAAGCTCATGTGCATTTCGAAAAGGCATGATTGAAGCAAGAACTACATCGGTCAAAACACATATAAGACCATTAGTAACTTGAGTCTCGAGATGACAATTTATCTCATCCTCTAAAGATAATTCTTGGGAATCCTTTGGAGGAGATAAACTCACATCTACAATCCTCTTAATATAATTTGGACCCATGGTCCTAAAAAGATTAAGCATGCGAATTTTCCAAACATCATAATTTGTGCCATCGAATATGAAAGTGGGATCGTGCACTAAATCTCTAAACGACATCGTTTACTCTCTAGGCGGTAAAGCCCAAAAAGAGAGCCCAGGCTCTGATGCCAATTGAAAGGACAATGATGTCGCCTAGAGGGGGGTGAATAGGCGGTTTAAAACTTTTCCGGTTTGCTTGATAATTGCGGAATAAAACTAGGTGTTTAAATTAACAAGCCGACAACCTAAATAAACTAGGCTCACCTATGTGCACCAACAACTTATGCTAAGCAAGACAAGCAACAAGGTGATAGCTATAGAATACTTCAAGCACAAAGGCTATCACAATGTAAATTGCATAAGTAAAAGGCTCGGGTATAGAAATAACCGAGGCACGCGGAGACGAGGATGTATTCCCGAGTTCCTCCTTAAGGGAGTACGTCTCGTTGGAGAGGTGTGAACCGACACAACAGTTCAACAACCACAAAGGTTTCACCTTCTTCAACGATGAACCGCACCACAAAGGCTTGGTTCACCTTCCACTATCGAAATCCTTCGAGGCGGAATCCGGAGCCTTTCAACAACAATTCGGGGCACAACCCACAATGGAATTGGGGGCTCCCGAATGGCTTTCAACAACAATCCGGGGCACAACCCACAACGAGATTGGGGGCTCCCGAACGGCTTCACAAGTGACCACAAAGGTCCAACCACCACACGGGCGTCTAGGGTCCAAGGACCCAAGAGTAACAAGCTCACAAACTTTCAACTTCCGCGAATCCTCGTGGAGAGCACACCGATGCACCAAATGCAAAAGGCAAGAGCACAAGTGCTCAAATCCTCCACTCTCAAATTCCAACAAAGCAACAAATGCTTATGGGGGAATAAGAGAGGAAGAACAAAGAGGAGAACCACACAAGAACTCCAAGAACTAGATCCACTAGGTTGCCCTCACTTAGAGGAGAGACTGATTGGTGGAAATCTAGATCTAGGTCTTCTCCTTCAATCCTCCAAAGATCAAAGAGTTTGGGTGGAGGGATTGGGAGATATTGAAGAAATGAGCTTGCAACAATGAAGGAGAGAGAAAGCAAATCGTGCTAGGCAGAGCTGACTGGCTGGAGGTAGGTGGAGGGGTATTTATACCCCTCCCAGAAAAAGAGCCGCTGCAGCCAGTTTCACACCGGAGACTTCGGCCTAAGTGACCGGAAACTCCGGCCCCCTAGGGGCGGATACTCCGGCCCCCACCAGGGGTGAACCACTCAGCCATGGAGCAGCTCGGGCAGAGATTCCGGCCACAGGGGCCGGAAACTCCGGACGAGGGGCGGAGACTCCGGCCCAAGGGCCGGATACTCCGGCCTAGGTCAGGAGCTGAACCTCAAAAACACTCTCCGAGTAAAAGCTCTGAGTCCGGAGACTCCGGTCCTGGGCACCGGAGACTCCGGCCTGGAAAACCAGCAAAACTGCAAACTCCTTAACTTTTGCGAGAAAACTCCAAATGAGATGAAACCAACTTTGTTGTAAAGATAACGACAAGAGCTTTCCTACAAAAAGCAGGAATATTAAGAACCATAAATAGAGTTAAGTTGGCACACATTGGAGGGTGTGGAACTTTCCTCAAGGATAAACCGATAATATTTCCAACACGAAAACGCAACAAGTTTTCCATAAGAAATCCGTTTTCGAAGAACTTGGGCTTGTCATGAAGATCACGACAAGCACCAAAACCCAACAAGGAGAAAAGCCACATAAGAACCAAGAAAGATGAAATGCAAAGTATGCAAAGGTTTGAGCTATCCACAAAGATGCGATCAAGTTACTCACTTGAGAGCCCCTCTTGATAGTACGCCGTCTATCCTAAAACCCGGTCTCCAACTAAAACATGAGACCGGTAAAATAGAAAACCTATCAAGATCATACATTTGCCTTGCGCATTCCACTTGAGCTCGATGATGACGATCTTGACTCTCTCAAGTTGGAACACCTTTCTTGATTGTGCTAGCCAGCACATGCTTGATGAAGACTTCTCCAAATGCTCCCCCATACTCCATTATGGGAGGGCCTCGCTAAGCTCTGTCTTCATGTCTCCTTTGCAAGCTTCAATCAAATGATATCTTTCGAGATGCATCATATTGAACTTGCACTTGTCCAAATGCTCCCCCATACGCCATTATGGGAGGGCCTCGCTAAGCTCCGTCTTCATGTCTCCTTTGCAAGCTTCAATCAAATGATATCTCCGAGATGCATCATATTGAACTTGCACTTCATCTTCTTCTCTTGATATGTATGATGGCTTGGGGTTAAACATGATAGTTCTCAATCTTCTTTTCCATGCCATACTTGCAATGAGCTCAACTCTACACATGACCATTCTTCATATAAACCTTGAATAGAGCATTGGTCATCATGTCATCTTCAAGAGTCCAACACATGAACTCCTATATTTTCCCATGGACAAGATCTATAAGAATATCTCAATGTAAACATTAGTCCATAAGGATTGTCATTAATTACCAAAACCACGCATGGGGGCAACCATGCACTTTCAGAAGGTATCATTTGATTTAAGCTTGCAAAGGAGACATGAAGACGGAGCTTAGCGATGCCCTCCCATAATGGAGTATGGGGGAGCATTTGGAGAAGTCTTCATCAAGCATGTGCTAGCAAGCACAATCAAGAAAGGTGCCCCAACTTGAGAGAGTCAAGATCGTCATCATCGAGCTCAAGTGGAACGCGCAAGGCAAAGGTATGATCTTGATAGGTTTTCTATTTTACCGGTCTCATGTGTCAGTGGGAGACCGGTTTTAGGATAGACGCCATACTATCAAGAGGGGCTCTCAAGTGAGTAACTTGATCGCATCTTTGTGGAGAGCTCAAACCTTTGCATACTTGGGATTTCATATTTCTTGGTTCTTATGTGGCTTTTCTCCTTGTTGGGTTTTGGTGCTTGTCGTGATCTTCATGACAAGCCTAAGTTCTTCGAAAACGGATTTCTTATGGAAAACTTGTTGCGTTTTCGTGCTGGAAATATTATCGGTTTATCCTTGAGGAAAGTTCCACACCTTCCAATGTGTGCCAACTTAACTCTATTTATGGTTCTTAATATTCCTGATTTTTGTAGGAAAGCTCTTGTCGTTATCTTTACAACAAAGTTGGTTTCACCTGTTTTGGAGTTCGAACGAGAAAGTTATCGCATTTCAGGCTTTGTTGTTTTGTTGCTGCTTTTCCAGGCCGGAGTCTCCGGCCTACAGGTCCAGAGTCTCCGGACCCAAGGGTTTTTCATCGAAGTCTGGTTTCTTGTTCAGCCCCTGGTGGGGGCCAGAGTTTCCGGCCCAAGGGGCCGGAGTATCCGCCCTAGACCGGAGTTTCCGGCCCCAGGGGACGAGAGTTTCTGCCTGAGCTTCACTCGTCCGAAAGTGGTACACCCCCTGGTGGGGGCCGGAGTATCTGCCCCTGGCCGGAGTCTCCAGTCACTTGGACCAGATTCTCGGGTGTCAAGCTGGTTGCAACAGTTCTTTTTCTAGGAGGGGTATAAATACCCCTCCACCTACCTCCAGCCAGCTAGCTCTGCCCAGCACGATTTGCTTTCTCTCTCCTTCATTGTTGCAAGCTCATATCTTCAATATCTCCCAATCCCTCCACCCAAACTCTTTGATCTTTGGAGGATTGAAGGAGAAGACCTAGATCTACATTTCCACCAATCAATCTCTCCTCTAAGTGAGGGGAACCTAGTGGATCTAGTTCTTGGAGTTCTTGTGTGATTCTCCTCTTTGTTCTTCCTCTCTTATTTCCCCATAAGCATTTGTTGCTTTGTTGGAATTTGAGAGTGGAGGATTTGAGCACTTGTGCTCTTGCCTTTTGCATTTGGTGCATCGGTGTGCTCTCCACGAGGATTCGTGGAAGTTGAAAGCTTGTGAACTTGTTACTCTTGGGTCCTTGGACCCTAGACGCCCGTGTGGTGGTTGGACCTTTGTGGTCACTTGTAAAGCCGTTCGGGAGCCCCAATCCCGTTGTGGGTTGTGCCTCGGATTGTTGTTGAAAGCCGTTCGGGAGCCCCCAATCCTGTTTTGGGTTGTGCCCCGGATTGTTGTTGAAAGGCTCCGGATTCCGCCTCGAAGGATTCCGATAGTGGAAGGTGAACCAAACCTTTGTGGTGCGGTTCATCGGAGAAGAAGGTGAAACCTTTGTGGTTGTTGAACCATTGTGTTGGTTCACACCTCTCCAACGAGACGTACTCCCTTAACAGGGAGGAACTCGGGAATACATCCTCGTCTCCGCGCGTCTCGGTTATTTCTATACCTGAGCTTTTTACTTATGCACTTTACATTGTGATAGCCTTCGTGCTTGAAGTATTCTATTGCTATCACCTTGTTGCTTGTAATGCTTAGCATAAGTTGTTGGTGCACATAGGTGAGCCTAGTTTATTTAAGTTGTCGGCTTGTTTTTTTAAACACCTAGTTTTATTCCGCAATTAGAAAGCCTAAACCGGAAAAGTTTTAATCGCCTATTCACCCCCTCTAGGCGACATCATTGTCCTTTCAAGAAGTACGTCTCAAAGTCACTGGCAAATTGCACCATTTCTCCAGCTTAATCTCATTCAGTCCATAAACTGTTTCTGAAAAATATTCAGAAAGCCACATTAAATATTTTGTGTAACAGGTATAAAAAAGAGAAAAAAGTGTTACATCCATAGTCATTTTTTAACACCGGGTATTTATCTTTTCATCCCGAACTTTTTGTACAAACATAGTATTTTCATATGTACTTCCAAATTGTTTGATTTTTTAAAATTCGTTTACTGGGTAGTGGGTGTAGATTATCTGTGAGTGCTGATCGCTGAGTTGACTAGGGGACATATTGTGTTGATGCTTCTATCTCCCTGCCAACGGCGTCAACAACAGTCTTGATACCCGTAGTAGATACCTGCAGTGAAAATGTATACGGGGTTAGGTTGAGCCTCCAAGTGCAGAGTATGTAGTAGTGGAAGATGTGTTTTCCCCACGAGGGTGACTCGAGGGTTTAATATCGAACTCTCGGGAATCAGTAGTGAAGATATATCTTCTTATCCTTCTTTTGGTTACCTACAAAACAAAGTTAAATGTTTTGGTCCTCAACCTCACCTGTGGTTGTCAAGCACAAGGTGTAAGAATGATATCAAGATAGTTATGCAATGCAAACAAGGAAATAAATATGCAATGGTGGTGGATGCAATGGTAAATGATATTTTTGGGTTTTTTAATGATGTATGCAAGATGAAAAGTATTTTTGTATTTTCGGATTTAATGATGGCTGAAAATGGAAAAGTGGTATATGGTGTTGGAAAGGTGTTTCTTATGATTAAAAATGGACCGGGGTTCATGGTTTCACAAATGCACTCTCTCTTTATAAAGTGGCAGACAATGGAACACACACAGTTAACATATGAGATTGCAACACAAAGTTTGATAACAAGTTACTTAGATATATGGGCATCACGTCCTAACATAGAGACCTTTTGGTTATTAGTCTCTCTTATACTCCACCAAGATGCGAACCAAATCATAACACCTCAGTAATTAAGATGACTCAGAGTATAGCAATAAGTTTCATGACATGAAGTGAAAATAAGAACATGCTGGATCTAGTCATGGAGAAGAGGCTTGGTCACCCTCAACCCCGGCATGGTATTTTTGTTTATCCCTAGTGAGGTAACAAAGTAAGGTAAACACCCAAGTGGATCGCGATATTAAGTTGTCAGCTTACCGCACTCACCACTCCCCGTTACTCCAACTAATGCACACGTTCCCCCACACACGCTCTCATAAACATGCTTGATCAAACAAGTAGACAAGAACGGGGTACATAATATGCATCTATACTCATAACTGAAACAAACATTGCAATCTCAAACATATATTAACTCATAGAAAGATCCACCACATAGGTATTACAATATGACCGTAATCATGTTCAGCAGCTCATACGGTACTAATTAGTGAAGCTCAAGAGAGGAGAGATACATAAGTTACTTCCACAAACCCATAGTCCAGAGGTGGACTACTCCCTCTTCATCATGGAGACGGTGGAGAAGTCGATGGAGAGGATGGAGACCACACCGGCAGCGCCCCGCCGGAGTTTTCCCCCTCCAATCTGCAGCTCCTGATCTCCGTTTCGGTGTTTCTGTGTTTGTGCGGCGCTCCTTCGCGAAACGTCGGGGACCTTTTTTATAGGCGTTTTTAGGTCAAGACGAGGCGGTGGACGAAAGATCGACGGCAGCGGAGCCACGAGGCCAAATGGTGGGCCCCACGCGGCCACAGTACCTGGCCGCGTGGGCCACCCCCTTTTGCCTTCGGCCTCCGTTTGCTTGCTTCCTTCGCTCCGAGGTCTTCCTCCTTCCAAAATACTGACGCCTGTATTTTTCCATAATTTTTGACGACGTTTGGGTCCCTGAAACATAAAAGGAAAGAAATAGGGTTTTCTGCCTGCAGGGTTAATTCCATAAAAATAGGAAACAATTGATTTATTTCCTAAAATCATTAAATAACAGTAATATAACCCTTATATGATGCAAATATGATTGGAATATGTGTGATATAGTGCAAAGTTCATGTATGCATTTTACATGCATCAACATCCCCAAGCTTAACCAATACTCGTCCTCGAGTATGAAGGTGATAAAACTAACATGGGCTTTGCAATATAGCACTAACAATGGATATCAAAGATGATTGCTACTGCTACATAGAGTCAAATGATTCATTCTTCAAAGGAGTAGCAATATGCAAATAGTTTATGAAGTGATATCAAGTATTCAATGCAAGGATGTTCAATGATAGTTCACAAAGTGTAACATAGTAGCAAGTAATATGGACATTCTTACTTTTGCATACATGTGGTCCATAGAGTGATAGATGAAAATCTGAATATGTTTGGTGGACACTTTGGAAAGATGAATAAGTGAGTAGAGGTAAAGCATGCATAAGTTTCATCTAACTCCAAACTCTCTACTTAAGTTAATGATTGCAATGTGGTAATACTTGGTGTCAAGCTCTCATTCCCCTATCATAGCATCTTGAATGATTATAGTTTAATGTGAGAGCAAATATGAGTAGTGTGCTTGACAAAGTAAAGGTTGGATGTCTCATGCCCCTTGAATACAAGTACCTACACCATGAGTTACTCAACTTGGGAAAAGCAAGTTCAAGTTATCTATCATTGTAAGTAATAATAGTATCATCAAGAGCGTCAACTGGGGTACCTCTTGTCCCAGGATATGGAACAAGCCCATATCAAAATGACAAGACAAACAAACAAGATGAAAACCTCAACACCCTTTTTATTTACCATTGGAATAGCTTTTTATTGTAAGGTGTGTCATAGATAATTCACCATAGTATGTAAGTAAATTTCCACCATGAATAATGCATGGCTTAGATTAGCGGCCCAGGCGTCTCTCTAACCATTTATACAAACTCATTCAAACTAAATCTTTTCCCCTATTTCACCATGATAGGCATCCATAGACAAAAGCACATGATATCAACTAAATGGAGCATGTTGAAAGCTTTGCATGTGACAGCACATATGGGCTAACTCCCAACCTGGACATTTATCAAGCCACTAGCATCATAATCTTAATCACAATGGGTCATGTTTTATTTATGCAATGATAGTAAAAATGTGCATCAAGTTCGTGAGAGCTATATAACCAACTTTTCCATGCAATCAATAACATAATCATTTTCATTCAGAGGTATAGATAACACAAATATCATGATGAACATACTCGGAATAGCATATAGCTAGTAGGTAGATATGGTGGACTCACTGGAATAACTTTGGTTGAAGGTGTTGGAAACAAGTTTTGACTTGTTGGAGTTTGGGCTAGCAAAAGGGAGAAAGTTGACCATCTAGATGCATGCATGAGTGTCCATAGAACTAACTAATCCATGTTAAACCAAGTAAAATAACAATCAGCACCAAAACATGAATAAGTGATAGCTCTACAAAAAGATTTGCAAACTATTACTCATAAACAAGCTCATGAATCATGCAACTATATGTATCATTAAAAATCAACTCAAACATCCCTTTTCCCAATCTTATAAAAGCATCCAACATATTTCAACCCATATTTCCAGTAGCTCTCCATATATAAATGATAGTGTGGTGGTCTCTCAAACTCAAACAAAACAAAAAACAAAAGACGCTCCAAGTTTATGCGATAAAGTGTTTCGATCGAAAAACAGAAGTTGGACGTGCGCAAACCGAGAGTGTGTAGGTCCAGTGGGGTTGTCTTCACATCCCCAAGCTTATGGTCTTCACCATCCTTGGATAGCTCTTGGTGCATCTCCTCCAATCCCTGTGAAAAAACTTCAAAACACCGTTTCTCCCATTTCTTTTCTGTGGGGTGCATTAATAGTGATAAACAAATAGGTTTCTTGCTGCATATAATCCTTGAACAAAAATTCATATGAATGTCCAGAAAGTGTATAATGTTGTATGCCTACTCATAAACTCAATTGGATCAAAAAGATTCAACTTAAAAGCTCAAAGCATGCATCAAACAAAATGGGACAGAATCTGTCCAGAAAAACAGCAGCAGCAAAACGTATTTTTCTACCCTACCAAACTTTCTCGAAAAATTCCGAAAAATTCATGCATACAGAGGATGAAAAGTTGCAACTACAGTTCAAATATGAGCTCATTCGGAGTTACAGAATAAGAATTAAAAATCATACCGTGCACTGATTCGTGCAGGAATAAAATCTCCGAACGCTATAAGCAACTTTTTCAAACCAAAAAGGGTAAAACTTGGCACTTTATTGAAAATTCCAGAACCTAAACTAGACACAAAGTCTCTTGTTACAGCAAGAGGACACAAAGAAAATCACACAAAAAATAACCGGGTTGCCTCCCGCAAAGCGCTTTCTTTATAGCCATATAGCTAGGCTTCTTACTTGTTGTTTATTGTGGACGAAGCTCATGAGGGAGCTTGAACTTTGGTGGTTCCCTCTTCCTTGGAAGTGTTCCATGCACTTCTTGTGTGGAAACTGAAACTTCACATTCCCTTCCTTTGAATCAATGATGCACCTGTGGTACGAAGAAAAGGTCTTCCAAGAATAATAGGACTAGAGGTTTTATTCCCCATATCCATGATTAGAAAATCCACAGGCACAAAAGTCATATGTAACTCACCATAACATCACTTACTTTTCCTAAAGCATGTTTAATAGAGTCATCAGCAAGTGCAAGTTCAATAGAGCATTTTTCAAGATTTTTCAATTCAAGCACTTCATATAGTTCTTTAGATAAAACAGAGACACTAGATCCTAGATCAAGTATAGCATGGTGTGTCTCTTTTCCAATAGTTACTAGTACCTTAGGAATCCACATATCCCCAAGCTTAGGTGGTATCATAGCCTCTTGGTTGTACCTAGCAATCTTTTCTTTCAAGACATGATTAGCAATATAAGAACCAAACCCAGCTTGATTAGTGTTGATGGAAGATCACTTGCAAGTTTTTTTTTGTTTTTTTTTTTTTTATGCAAAACTGAAAATAAATATGCAAGCGGAATATGATATGCAATGACACTAACAAAACAAATAAATTGCTTTGTAAGTAAAGATGGATAAGATGGTGCTCACGTAGGTGCAACCTCCCCAAGCTTAGGTGTTAGCACAAGTTGGTGAAGTTGACTTCGTTGTGAGATGAATGCGATGATGCACACCCTTGGATAAATCTCTCAGCTATGATTCCCCGGCAACGGCGCCAGAAAACACCTTGCTGATCGCTGAGTTGACTAGGGGATATATTGTGTTGTTGCTTCTATCTCTCTGCCAACGGCGTCAACAACAGTCTTGATACCCGTAGTAGATACCTGCAGTGAAAATGTATACGGGGTTAGGTTGAGCCTCCAAGTGCAGAGTATGTAGTAGTGGAAGACGTGTTTTCCCCACGAGGGTGACTCGAGGGTTTAATATCGAACTCTCGGGGAATCAGTAGTGAAGATATATCATCTTATCCTTCTTTTGGTTAACTACAAAACAAAGTTAAATGTTTTGGTCCTCAACCTCACCTGTGGTTGTCAAGCACAAGGTGTAAGAATGATATCAAGATAGTTATGCAATGCAAACAAGGAATAAATATGCTATGGTGGTGGATGCAATGATAAATGATATTTTTGGGTTTTTTAATGATGTATGCAAGATGAAAAGTATTTTTGTATTTTCGGATTTAATGATGGCTGAAAATAGAAAAGTGGTATATGGTGTTGGAAAGGTGTTTCTTATGATGAAAAATGGACCGGGGTTCATGGTTTCACAAATGCACTCTCTCTTTATAAAGTGGCAGACAATGAAACACACACAGAGTTAACATATGAGATTGCAACACAAAGTTTGATAACAAGTTACTTAGATATATGGGCATCACGTCCTAACATAGAGACCTTTTGATTATTGGTCTCTCTTATACTCCACCAAGATGCGAACCAAATCATAACACCTCAGTAATTAAGATGACTCAGAGTATAGCAATAAGTTTCATGGCATGAAGTTAAAATAAGAACATGCTGGATCTAGTCATAGAGAAGAGGCTTGATCACCCTCAACCCCGGCAGCAAGGTATTTTTGTTTATCCCTAGTGAGGTAACAAAATAAGGTAAACACCCAAGTGGATCGCGATATTAAGTTGTCAGCTTACCGCACTCACCACTCCCCGTTACTCCAACTAATGCACACGTTCCCCCACACACGCTCTCATAAACATGCTCGATCAAAACAAGTAGACAAGAACGGGGTACATAATATGCATCTATACTCATAACTGAAACAAACATTGCAATCTCAAACATATATTATCTCATAGAAAGATCCACCACATAGGTAATACAAGTATGACCGTAATAATGTTCAGCAGCTCATACGGTACTAATTAGTGAAGCTCAAGAGAGGAGAGATACATAAGTTAATTCCACAAACCCATAGTCTAGAGGTGGACTACTCCCTCTTCATCATGGAGACGGTGGAGAAGTCGATGGAGAGGATGGAGACCACACCGGCAGCGCCCCGCCGGAGTTTTCCCCCTCCAATCTGCAGCTCCTGATCTCCGTTTCGGTGTTTCTGTGTTTGTGCGGCGCTCCCTTCGCGAAACGTCATGGGACCTTTTTTTATAGGCGTTTTTAGGTCAAGACGAAGGCGGTGGACGAAAGATCGACGGCAGCGGAGCCACGAGGGCCAAATGGGTGGGCCCACGCGGCCATAGTACCTGGCCGCGTGGGCCACCCCTTTTTGCCTTGCGGCCTCCGTTTGCTTGCTTCCTTCACTCCGAGGTCTTTCTCCTTCCAAAATACTGACGCCTGTATTTTTCCATAATTTTTAGACGACGTTTGGGTCCCTGAAACATAAAAGGAAAGAAATAGGGTTTTCTGCCTGCGCAGGGTTAATTCCATAAAAATAGGAAACAATTGATTTATTTCCTAAAATCATTAAATAACAGTAATATAACCCTTATATGATGCAAATATGATTGGAATATGTGTGATATAGTGCAAAGTTCATGTATGCATTTTACATGCATCAGTGAGCCGAAATGAATTTCCCCTTTCTAGTGGCCTTAGTAGAGGAACATATTATTTCATATTCATCCTGGGTACTGTAAGGGCATCTCCACTCGGAGCGCCCAATGGCCGCCCAAAGCACTTTTTTATCCGTTTGGGGCTTTTTGGCTCCCACTCGCACCGCCCAAAAGCAAAATTCGTCCGAAGACACCCTCTTTTTGGTCCGGCATGCCCACCACAAGCCCTTGAAACGGGGAGGCCTTGGGCGGTGCCGGACACAAAACTGTGTCCGCTCCTTCCAATCAACAAAGTCCACGTGCCTTGCCCTCTCTCTCCTCTATCCTCTCCCCACCCCACGTCCATCCAGAGAGAGCAGCAAGCAGAGTACGGCTACCACCACGCCTCCGCCGGCCGCAAGCGCTCAGCAGCATCACGCCGGCCTCTCCAGCTCCCGTTCCTGCCGTCCTTTTCCCGGCGAGCTCGCGCTGCGCCCTCTTGTGAACCGCGGCTCGCTCCAGCGCCATCTGCCTCGCCGCCGCTCACCTCTACAGCAGAAGAAGAAGCCTCTTCAGCCCGCCCTCAGACGCCGGCGCGGACTCAGCGGCCCTGCGGTCGTGCTCGTGCTAATCTATGGCCTCAATCGGAGGAGATGATTCCTTCTGGAACCATTGAGGGTGGAGGCCTGAAGCAAAGTGCTGGAGCTACTAATCGGAGGAGTTGATTCCTTCTCTATCGCTCTGGCCGCTGCACAGCTCTGAGGCGTCCTCTGACTACGAGGCCATGGCAGGGCGACGACGAACGATGGCGGGAGCAGGGACACGGACGGCCGTGGTGGCAGCGCGCACAGCCTGCTCGACCCGCACCTGCTGCTGGCCGCTGCGCCGCGGGACGACGACGAGGCCATGGCGCGACGACGACGATGAGGCCATGGCGCGACGACGCCGAATGGAGGCGGGAGCAGGGCACGACGCCCAAGGCCAACGCACGCCTCGTCGTCGACCTCCCCCGCTCCCACTGCTGCTCTGCGGCGTGCTGGCTTGCGGTCGTGCTCGTCGGCGGCGGAGGTGACCGAGCTCGTCGTCGTCCACGTCCTCCCTGTGCGCCCGGCCTCCTTCTCGTAGCGGTTGGTCGAGCTCGAGGTCACCGTCGCGCGAGGTGCTGGACGTCGAGCTCCACCCATTTTGGGGCGACGGCGGGAGCACGCTGTTGCGCATCTCGGCGACGACGAACCAGCGTGGGGCAGCACCCACAAGGTGTTCGTGCAAATGCATGACCTGTGTCCGGTCTTAATTTGGGGAGTGCGAGCGGGAAAATATGTCGCTCAAAATGTGTAGTGTGACCGGACACACCCCAAATCGCCCATCCGGACACGCTTTGGGCAGCCATTTGGGCGCTCGAAGATGCTCTAAGAAGTTACATTGAACACCATGCATAATTAACCATGATATGTTCGGTCAGAGGACGCAATGGATACTCATGCCTTCAACGTCATAGAACCGAGACTTGTGCTTGATCGTCTCAAGCACACCACCGCCGCAACGCACAACATCCACGCCTGTCAACAGAGTAGCCTCGCCGTACTCTGTGTCCACCATCTCCTCCTCTGAAGAGAAGCCGGATGTGTAGGTAGTGCGTTTGACAACCCTGCGGAAGCTGGTAGCGATGCAGAACCTGCCGGAGCCGAGGTTCACCAGGTGCCGCTTCATAGGCAACCAGTCACCGGGCAGTGGCAGGCCGTCATCAAGGTAATCCCAGGCGTGCTGCACCACCGGTGGCCAATACGCGGATGAGAGGTCAAAGGCACAGGCGGTGGTGTGGGTTGTCGACAGTCGCCTCGAGGCCAAACCAGAGGCCTAGCTCAGGCACATACTCTGCCGCGCCATGGAAGGGCAGCACCCAGCTGCCAGCCGGCCTCCACTCGCGCTTCAACGTGTCGAAGGTGTAGGCGCCACCATCAACGGACGACGTGCATATCGTTGTCTCGTCGACCATCGCCGCCGCAGAAGGACGGCACTTCTTGCGGCCAGGCAGGTCCGGTTCAGCCTGCGGCGGGGCCGGCAGACGATGCCAGGACCACCACGTTCTGAGCCCAACATGTCGAGCCGCCGTCCTGCAGTAGTTGAAGACTTCGAAGGAGCCATAGCCCTCTGCTCTGCCTATGACGTAGAGCTGGGGGTGGTCATGGTAGCATTCGCCGTGGCTATCTGCGCGCCGGAGCATCGGCAGGGAGATGGAGTCGCTTGGCATGGGGAAGTTAGGCTGGGGCATGGCGATGGCAGACTCCATGGCGACGTCGTAGAGCGTTGTGTGGCCGAAAGGGGCGGCCAACATGACACATCCCTCTCCCTGATCTTTCAGAAGGGAGAAGAAATGCATGCTCGTTGTGCCGGCTATCTTGGGCGGCAGCGCGAAGTTGATGTCGGACCTGGGCAGACCGTTCCAGCTTGTGATCGTCGATGATAAACATCCCTTCTTATTATTCGCTGTTGCAACCTGTGCGGTTTGCTGCTGGTGGTTCGTGGAAAAGATGCGGGATGATGCCTAGGCGGCGCAGCGAATAGAGTTCAGTGCGGTGATCGTGCACTATCGTGTTCACAAACTGACGATACATCGTCCTCACCATGCATCCACGACTCGAATATCCCGATCGACAAATAAACGAAGTTATAATAATGCAGTAGTATTGAGGTTGCACAGACCAAAATATCGGATTACTCTCGATGGAAACAACAAAAATATACAAAAGGCCATGCCTGAAGCAGCAAAATCAAATAAATTCGGCGTGCCTCCAATTCCAAAGCTCGCGATGCCGTCAGAGAAGTGAACTCACGCGGGCTAATATTAGAAACCAAACAGTGTGAGGACAGAGCAGCTTCCAACCCTTCGGATGAACACCGCCAGGGTATGAAGGAAGCAGCGAGATTGTGATAAATTGTAATGGGGTGGAGAAAGGCGGCGGCGGATTGGCGGAGGGAGGAGCTGCGAGAAGAGAACTTGCCTGTGGCAAGATGGTTAGTTGGGTGGTTGTACCCTAGCCCACCAGAGTTCAAACCCAGGTTTGACGCTGGTGTTTCTCATTTAAGGCGGAATATTCTTCAGTGGGAGGCGACGTTCCCGTCGACAGCGAGGCGCCCGTGGTGACTTCGTCAATCTCAAGACTCGACCCGCCGACTCAGTCTCTCGGAGGTGCTCATAGGGGTAGGGTGTGCGTGCGTGCGTTCATAGGGGTGAGTGTGTGCGCGTGTATATGAGCGCTTGCGTTGTACTGTGTTTCGCAAAAAAAAAAAAAAAAAAAAAAAGGAGCTGCGAGAATTGTGATGAGATAGATTTTTTTTTTTTGTGAGAAAACGTGATGAGATAGATTTGGTCCCTCGACCATGGCCCAGACAATTCGTTTGGTTGGGCCGTCGACGAAACTAAATCCTTGGTTATTTCTTATTTCTATCGCCCCTTGCCGCCTTGCGATGGAATTTCAGGTCAAATAACATCGACATGGTGTTCACGAGAGGCACCTCAGGTACCCTCCATGTGGTAATATTTGAGAAGCTAATGTTTGTGGAGGCGTTTGTACTTTAATTCTTCTTTTGTTGAAATAACACTTACATAGCGAAAACTTGATTCTGAAGTTCTTTCGAAGAAAGTCTGGTTCAACAGGCTGGTTACGGGGAGACAACTGTGCGCAGAAATGCAACAATATTTTTAGATAAAATAAAAGGCGCCCAGCTTAAATTAATAAAGTCACACACAATAGAGTTTACAACGGTGCTGACGGCTGACGCACAACTTATACAAACAAAAGAAGATTACAAGCAATCAACAGAAAAAAATAGTAAGCATAAATTGTACATATCGAAACTCTCCTACATAGACGAAGCACTGGATCAAGCGAGTCGGCAGAAGATAACCAGTCGAGCAGGAAGAACAAGTCATCACCTACTTCGGAGCAGATCACTGAA
This sequence comes from Poa pratensis, assembly GCA_947311845.1. NCBI lineage: Eukaryota > Viridiplantae > Streptophyta > Magnoliopsida > Poales > Poaceae > Poa > Poa pratensis. The sequence continues at coordinate 63,440,775 of CAMZMU010000044.1, read as the reverse complement.
TCAACAACCTAACCCCAATCCACCTCCGAAGGGGGATCCCTGCCCCCTCACCGTGGATCGAAGAGGTGGGGCAGGAAACTGATGAACAAGGCATCACGAGAGGTTACGACATAGATCGCCCCATCGCTGACGTTCACATCTTCACTACACAAGAGAAGAAACCCGCAAGTATCGAACATTGAAGAAGACAAAGTAGTGTTGGTGAGCGCCGACCATGAGCATTGATGATGCAAGGTAGAATCCACAGGAAGAAGCTTCCGCTCCTCAGAGCACACTACACAATTATAACCGGTAGAGGTGAACCCTTCCCCTCTCGTCCATGCTCGAAGGCGACGCACCACCCGATAACACACGTAAGGACAAGCATAGAGCACCCTAGAGACTAAAGTACTACACCCACCATGAGTCCATGAACGCCATATAGAACAACACATGACAAGATCGCCAGGCCAACCCGCCAATTGCACGATGACAGAACCCACACACCCCCATCGCTCCCAAAGCAGCCACTCCAACAAAGTTCCGGTTTTCACCCCTGGACACAAATAAGGGAACCCAAGAAGGGGGACGACACCCACAGGCGTGTCGCCGTCGGGATTTCTCCCGTTGCCCGCCGGCACCCGCCGCCCACACGGCCGAGGGGGCCACACCTGCGCCCACCGCTTGCCGTGAAGTCGTGAACGTCGCACCACCTGAGCGCCCCCGCCTCTGTGACCAGAGCCCTCTTCGTGAGGCAGGAGCGGCGAAGGACTCGCCGCCACCTTCATCAATGCCGCCCATGGGATTCCCGACGGCAGTCCCCCGAGTCGCCTACGGGAGGCACGCGGGGTCCGTGGGAAAATTCATTCCGAAGAAACTAACTTGTTCTACATCAAGATATCAGGAAGGTCATGTAACAATTTTTTGGTGCAGATTGTAGTTAAAAACTGATCACCGGACGATATTACAGCTAGCTGCAACTGGGCTAGGTGGGCATGCTAGATTTTCTGAACCATTTCAGAGACGCTAGCCCAAATTAATCCAGTGAAACTACACAAGAGCTCACTTGTACATTGTCCACCAAAATCAATCGGACAAAATTGCTGGACCAGACCCTGCTGATCTCATGATGATCTACCTAAGTACATCCATCGACAATGGCTCCTCCAAACCTTCAAGGCGGCAGCCCTTGACTTCTTAATTAGATAGTTGCTTCAAGCTGTTATTATGCTACTAGGAGAGGAGATGAGCTGAAGACCCTGTCATTTGCCTTCTCTGCCTGCAATGGACACATATGCACATTATTAAGTTGTCCAGTGCAGAGTGAACACCTGTAACTTCTGATACCAGTTTGGTACTAGTAGTATTGTACGCGCCATAATTTACTTACCTCATTTTCCCAATCTATGCACAACGCGATAAATATGAGCAGCGCCAGTTTGGCGAAGCTGCCGCCGACGATGCCGAGCCAAAGACCCTACACAAGTTTCAGTTTTTCAGAGATATCAATTCAGTGTGCAGAAAGGATAATAAACATTACAGTAGGAGGTGTTTTGAGTTTTTACCATTCCATTGAGGTGGAAGACAAACGCGAGCAGCACGGCCATCGGAATGCCCAGGAAGTAGAACGCGCCGAGGTTGACGGCGGCACCAATCTTCTGCTTGCCGCTGCCAGTAAGCACACCTTAAAAGTTTAAAGCAAGCAGATTAGCTTTCATGTTTGTCCTCGGTCACTATATGGATTCAGCATTGGATGCAATGAAGTTTATCAACCTGAAAGAGAGCTGTGAAGTCCATCTATGAAGAAAGAAATCCCGAGGATCGGCAGCATCCTGGAAATGTAAGTGACCACCTCCTGCTCGTCGCTGTAGAGGTGCCCCCAGACGTTCCGTAGCAAGAACATGGTCAGGGCTATCACCAATCCTTCTGATACCGCCATGTACATGACCACTTGCATCGCTAGCTTCGCCGCCTGAGGTTGTCCGGCACCTAGTTCGTTTGAGATGCGCGTGCTACGTGCGGATCAACAGGAAATCAGCTGAGAAGTGCATTAACAAGATTGCTGGAGCTTTTGTGTTCGGATGAATGGCAACTGAACTTACCTGATAGAAGAACAGAGGCCGAGTGGTACCATGTAGAGCAGAGCGCCTGTGTTGAGGCTGAAAGAACAATTGAACAGTTAAGGAAATACAGAGAACGAACAAGCTGCAGACATGGCATGGTCTCTGCTGGAACAATTTAATTTTCCTCTTACCATATTGACAGCACTGATGTCTCGAGCTGTGGATTCGGCAGAAGCCCGGAGAGGAGCACAAGGATTTCAAACGACCACCATTCCAAGCTGGACAAGAATTTAAACATTACCAAATCTTATCAGCGGGGTACCAGGACAGTTCATCAACAGAATTAATTATTTCCTTTTGAGGATTATTACGAACCAGATCATCATGGCGGATGGCATGGCGAGGTTTGTGAACTGGCGCAGCTCCTTGAAGGCCTCCCGTGAGAAGCCGCTCCACGTGTCCTTGCAGGCGCTCGACAGCCTGACGTACAGGGCCAGTATGACGAGGTTGACGCCGTAGGAGACGGCGTTGCTGAGCGCGGCGCCCTTGCTCCCCATGCCGGCCTTGTAGACCAGCAGCCAGCAGACGAGCGGGTGGCACAGCGCGGTGGCGCCAGAGCTGGCCGTGACGGGCAGGACGACGCCCTGCGCCTGCAGGAACCTGATGTGGCACTGCAGCGGCACGTAGGCGACGAGCGACGGGATCATCCACCGCGCGTACTCGCCGGCGACGGCGGCGATGGCCGGGTCCTGGCCGAGGAAGACGAGGATGTTCTCGGTGTTGGCCCAGACGAGGGCGATGGGGACGCAGGCGAGCGAGAGCACCACCATGGCGCGCTGCTTGTAGACGCCGAGGCGGCGGTACTGCCGCGCGCCGTACGCCTGCCCGCACAGCGTATCCAGCGCCGTCGCCATGCCGGTCTGGCGATGCAATCCAGGACAGACGACGCCAGGAAACTAATTAATTTGCTCGTTGTTCTCGATCGAGCTGATCAATCATCCACGTACTGAAAGAAAAAGAATAACAGACGAGGAGGAGGAGGGTACGCACGAGGAGGCTGTAACCGAGGACGTTGGTGATGGAGGCGGCGAGGGAGGCGCCGGCGAGGGGCAGCTCGCCGAGGTGGCCGACGACCATGACGGACACCATGTTGACGAGGTTCTGGAGGATGCAGCTGGCGACGATCGGCCCGCCGAGCCGCACCAGCCGCCTGACCTCCGCCGCGACGAGGCCCCCATCGTCCTTCGCCGCCGCCGCCGCCGGCGGAGAAGCGAGCAGCGCCTCGTGGACGGCGGCCGCGCCAGGCTTGCCGTCCATGCCCTCCCCACGAGTGGTGCCTGCCCAAATCGGGACGACGGGAGGACGGCTTTTTATGGGAAGGCGTTAAGCGCTAGATCATTGGATCGCTGGATAGATTTTCTTTTTCTTCGGTGGCGGCTTCTGCCCCAGGGTTCGTAGATTGATCGGCTACCGTAACTAATCCTTGTCGAAATAAATGTACGTAGCCTGGATGCTAGCAGCCACCGCCGTTCGCCCAGCCCTAGCTAGACTAGAGGCGGCGATCAGGCAAGAGGGCGACGTACTAGGCGGTGCTCAGAGTTGACGGCGCCAGCTCGACCGCTAGATGGAGCCCAGATGGGCGTTGAATTGGGCCCTGGGCCAGTCGTTGGGACTGGGAGTCGGCTTATGCTTCTCACTCCACCCTACGTAGGATTAAACAAATCGGATCGGATTTCTTTCCATATATCCTTTCCATATTTTTCTGCCGGATTTGGAGCGAATCGAACAATGACAGGATGTGGATACGAATGCGGATAATATCAAACTACAGATACGGATCGGGAACAGAGCGGATTCAGACCGGATACAAATACTAAATAGCGAATAAATACGTACAAAGCAAAAAAATTATGTGCAAAAATATGAACAAAAGAACTATCCATGCGCATAATCCTCTTTAAAGTAAACAAAATGTACGTAGGCATGATGCAAGTGCATATGTACGACATAGAACGAATATTCCTATATGATTACTGAGTATGAGTCGTACTAGGGTATAATTAGTTATATACGGGAGACGTAAACGTAAACGGGTGATTAGATCTATGTACCAATGAATTTGGATATTTATACTAACTAAATATGCTAATAAATTGGATTATCCTAATAGAGTATATTGGATAATCCACGAAAAATGGCGGATAATCCGCATCCGTCGGATAATACCATATCATCTACCATATCCGTCGGATATACGTCTAACGAATATCCTTATCCGCATACTTATCCGGTGGATTTCCTTAATTACATACAATATCCTTAAATACGGATACAGATGCGGATTCAAGGTGGAAATTATCCTACCGTTTACATCCCTAACCCTACCAGCCCTGGATCCTTGGAGCATTGCTGTTGGTGGGTGTGGCCAAAGATGGAGCGCTGGACCGGGGGAAACCCTTGATCACAGGTGGCGGCCACAATGTCGACGGCATCGTTCTTCCTCTTGAAGGCGACATTGAGGTCTATTCCCCTCTCCCCTCCCTCTCTGCCGCCGGCGGAAGCCTCAAATCTTCTAGATCGAGCGCGGATAACACTTCTTCATCGCTCCCTCCTTGGAGGCGATATCTTTGGATAATGAGGGCGGTGGACAAGATCGACGGCGGGTCGCGACAGGTGGTAATGTTTTTCTCCTTAGTGATGAGGTGGTGGTGGTTGGGCTAGCTTGCTTGTTGTTCCTTCCTCTATGAACTTGCTCGTTGGCGGGCTGGCATTCTCGAGCTTGGGCGAGAGGGGGACCCCCTATATGCAGCATCGTTCCCTAGTGGTAAGTTGAGTCGGTGAAGCCTTTTCGTGTTCCAGCGTTGCCACTCATATCTCTTTGCATCTTATTTGGCACTCCCGTCCGGCTGTTTGTGTTTTTGGTGGTCTTGGGTTTTGCTACGGTCGGTGGTCTGGTGATGGAGTGATCATTGTCCTTCTTCCTTAGCTACCATTGTCCTTGCATGCTGAGGGGGTAACTCTAGCTCCACCTCTCGACGGTACGGCGCCCTTCGAAACAGGGCGACTTTTTCAGAGATGGAACAAATGACTTGGCGATAGTGACTTGGCAATTTCATGTCCCCTCTGGCCTAGTCCCCTCTTAGGTCTAATCGTGAAGCTGACGAGGGTTCTCATGCTCAAATTGTGCTTCATCTTTCACTTGCAATATTGCCTTTATAAAACTCTGGAGCTTTGTCAATTTAAAGTTGGGCGGTCAATTGCCATTATCTAAAAAATTGCCAGAGTGAATGCTGTAGTGGTTGATAGGACGAAAAGTGTATTATGCTCCTGAGTACTGGTGAACCTGATCTTTTAAAAGAATCAAAAACGATGAATCCAATCTTTTAAATAATTAAAACAATATTTACTTTGAGAACTTTCAAAATCCGGAAGTACTCAATGATGTATCCCAGCAAAATAAACTTTAAATACTTTATATTCTGCACTACACAACATGACAAAATATGATAATTTAGATATTTAAAAATATGAATATTCTGATCACACTTTGTCATTTTTTCACTTACACATTTGTGACACGTTTGTGGAATACGGTTATGTTTTCTTTAAAAGAAATCATAAATATTCTCTTGGATTTTTTAGAGAACCAGGATCATGGAGAGCACGAAATGACCACTCTTGATAGGATTCAACAACAATTCGTATTCACCTTTAGTCGTTAACTCAAGGTTATCAAGATTCCCGGAAGTATTATAGGATTTTAAAACGTTTTCAGAACCACATACGAGGAAGGGAAAACATTACATTGAAAATCTCAAATCGCCTAGTTCAAGAACTAGCAGATAAGGAGGCGAAAGTGCGTCAGGAAGACATAGTACGCATAATTAAATTGATGAAACTGAAACTGAAACATGTCCGAGTGCTTAGTTATGCATCCAGCGGACTTGTAGCTCCGGCAACCAGAGGAAATTGAATTGTTTGTTCCTCTCCAATATTTCGCCATTTTGATTTGGATTTGGGTAGTTGAATATGGTTATTACGCTGGTTTGTTTATGCCTCCTAGTTGACACCTAGGTACCGCTTTCAGAGTTTTGCATACGTGCATCTTCATTAAGTCATTGTACAAATCATGTGTACTTGATGCGTTGTCATGTAAAACAAAGATAATCTGTACTAAACTAAACTGCAGAGGTACACGGTGGTGAAGTGAACACATATGGTAAAACTGCACTTGCCAAACACCTCTGTAGTTTAGCAAATACCGAGAGAAACAGTTGTTAATAACAAAATGAAGTATATCCTTAGCCCATCATTGTTCTACTCTGGTTCTGCAATACCAGAGTATTAAGTTATAACAGGATACTAAGGCCCCATACTCTGCAGTATTTTGAAGTGTCACAGGACACATGCAACAAAGGCAACATTACATTGGAAATTTCAAATGGCTCAGTCCAAGAGCTAGCGGACGAGGCGCAAACTAAACTGCAGAGATACACGGCGAAAGAAACAGATTTTCATGGTTCCACCAGCTAAAACCTTGTTCTAAATTCTTAAGACTTGGTCTGCGGCTCAGAAGATGCCGGAGAGCATGGTCGCCGCGCTCGAGAGTGCCGCTCCAGTGATGGCAAAGTGGACGGCGTGGTCGGCGTGCCCGGTGTCCCCGGTGAGCGCCACCGCCGCTCCAGCGAGCGCCCCTGCAATCGCGCTGTTCTTCTGCAGAACCATGGGGGGAAACAACACAGATTAGCAACCAGCTGTGGTAAAAAAGATCTGAAGCTAAATCTGAGAAGGAACAGCAAGTAGATAATAAACTGAAGAAAGACACCAACCCAGTCATGGGTTCCTCTGGCCTCCCTCAGACCGTATGTCACCCCAGAGTACACCCCGGCCGCCAATCCTGCATAAGAACAAGGTCAGAACTTTCGTTCTATGAAGGGCTAATCTATGCCTAAATACACAACGAAGAGGCTAGAATCTGCTTAGCACTCACCCCACTGGATGGCCTCCTTGCCGGCCGACTTCACCACCGCATCAAGCGACTTCTGTCCATCTTCCCCTGCGAACGAATCCAACGTCGTCGTCAGCTCCAGCGGCTCAACACAAACAAACAGGAAGCGTGATGAGTGGTGTAGTCCACCGATACCACATACCTCTGGCGCTGGAGAAATGGGCGTTCCTCTTGACGTTATCCAGTCCGGTGGAGTCCCCTCCGAGCCCCTCGACGGTGACGAAGTAGGCCTCCTTGGAGACGGCCCGGGCGGCCCCGACCCCGGCGGCGCGGATGAAGCTGTCGGCGACGCGGTTGAGCAGCGGGTGGCCGAGGTCCAGGAGCGGGCGGCGGTCCATGCTCGCCACCTCGTCCTTGAGCGTGCGCACGTCCAGCCTGCTGCTCATCTCGATCTCTTTGCTCTCTGCTTTCTTGCTTGCTGTCGTAGTGGAGTGAGTAGTGGCGTCTCGAGAAGAAGCAGAACAGCACACGTACCTAGAGAAGCGGCGAGCGGTGCTTATGAACAGAGCGGCGGGCCGCTCGTGGTGGAGCGTAACACGTGCCGGGTGCGGCGAGGCAACGTGTCCCGAGTCGTGGCGTGTCGTGGTGCAGGCCGGGAGGCATCCTGAAGCATCTGCCTGAGCGTAGAGGGGCGCGTGGCAGGCGAGAGAGAACAACGAGGTGGCCGACCCGCCGGGCCGCTTCGACCGGAAGCGGGCGCTGGCCAGCCCAGTACCCTTTCTTATTTTATTTTTCTCCGCGAGATTCGATTTGTCTAACTCAAACGGATTTTGTTCGATTTTTCTTGGGTTTTCGGTTGCGTTCTGCAGATTCCGCCCTTGGGTTCCTACTAGGTATCTGAGCGCGGCAATGCCGCGCGTGTGTTTTTGAATTTGAATTTGAAAATGGTGGTGTTGTAAAGTTGTTTAAGTTTGGAAATAATTGGAATTGAAAATGACTTCGTTGTGAAAATGGTTGGATCTTTGAGGTTGCTTGAATTTTGAAATTATTGTAATTCAATTTTAAATGTTTTTTATGTGGAAATATTCTGAAATAATTGGAATGGCCATATATGTTTGTATTTTGTTGTGATATTTGTTTGAATTTTATAATTGGAGGATGTAAAGCGCGTGATCGTTTGTTGAAGTCAATTTATAATTAGAGAAAATTCTTTTGTTTTTGTTGCTGCAAATATTCTTTAATTTAGGGAGGCTTAATGCCATAAATGTTGTTTTTACTTCATAATTAGAGAGAATTCATAATTAGAGAGAATGTAATATGTGAGACAATATGTGAGTGAAATGCGTTGTGTGTAATTTATTTCTGTGAGAATTATGATATATTTAATTGTAGAGGAAGCAATTTGCTATATTGTTTATTTTCAGATATTTAGAAAATTGGGATGTTTGGATATATTTAAAGTATACCGTAAGCATTTGTTTAGATTACGTATTTAACGTTAATGAAATGTGTGAGATATATTTTTAGAGTGTTTTTAATTTTCTAGCAATTTGGAATGTTCAAATATTTGGATATTTATTTAAAATGTGTTAGTTTTTTTTTTGTAAGGGAAATACTTTCAAATAGTTAGTATTTTTTTTTTGAGTACTTCTACATATTGTAGAGTATTGTTAAGTGTTTAGCAAATTAAAATTGTTAACTATTTTGCTGAAATATATCATTCTGAATTGTAGGTTTGAAAGTACTTTTTTTATTGTTATTTTGAGTTGTAGTTTGGAACATGTAAATTTTTTAAGTTTTAACATTTTCTTTTCAACTGTTATTTTGAATTGTAGATTGAAAGGTATGGTATTTTTTTTTGAATTTTAGAATGTTTCTTGTGTGGGAAATTTGATAATTTGCGGTTATTTACAAAATTTAGTATGTTGTTTATATTATTTACAATGTAGTTTTATAGTTATAATTTTTTTAGATTGTATTATTGTTTGTAATTATTTTTAAAATTTGGTAAAATGCATATTTGGAAATTTTGTAGGTTTGTAAATTAGCGAAATTTGGAAAAGTTTGCGTGTGGAAATTGTTTAGTTTTGAAAATTTGTGCAAGTTTGCAATGCTGTGCGTGTGTGGCAAAATTTAAATTTGAAACTGCCGACATTTTTAAATTGTGAGAAGTTGAAAATTGGTGGAATGCAAATAAAGTTTACGTTTAAAGAATTCTTCTGTTTTTGAAATCTGTTCGAATTTAGAAGTTTTAAGTTTTGAATTCTTTTCATGGTTATTGAATCCTCAGATTTGGAAGGCATTCAAATTCTTGAATATTTAAATTTGAATGTTGATCGTATGACATACCCTTCCCATTGATTTGTCTGCTATAATTAAATATCATCAGTTAAAAGGTACCGTCGAAGAGGTCGGGTAATTAACATTGAATTTATAATAAAGTAATAACGCTGGAGAAATGCAGATAAGAATTATGAAAAAGGCGCTAAAAATATATAATACTGTCATACCGTGCCCGTGTTGATCGGAAACTCTGAAAACCATGGGAATTTGATATTTCTTCCAACTTGGAAAATAGGAAATTATGTGGAAAACTGATCCAACAAATTTTCAACAAATGGGCATTTATTAGTTCGTGTGGTAAAGTTTGAAAATCTAGTAAATTTTCAGTTTTCTTAATTTTGGAAATGTGTGCAATGTTTTTTTGTTCCAACTTTTGTATAGAGGGTATGAAAATGAGGTAGTTTGTGGAAATTTTGAAATATTAATTGCATTATTTCATGTGGGTAATGTTTTTTGGGTTTAACTTTGTGTGGGAAAGTTTGAACATTTGATGAATTTGCAATTTGTTGATGTATTATTTTCGCATTATTTTGAATTGTAGAAGTTTTTTTATCGAATTTTAACATTTTTCACTATATTTATAAAATATCTGACGCCTGGGACCCATGTGTCAGGGTTTAATAATTATGAATTTGTAAAAAAAAAAACTGAAAATGGCCGCGCCGCGCCGGCGGAGGACATGGCCGCGCCGCCGAGGCGCTGCTGCGCGCTCGCGCCGGCGTCGGGCCGCGCGGATCCGCGGGGAGGTGGAGGGGAGGCGTAGAGGCGGCGCGCGGGACCCAATGGTCGCCGGACCGCCGTCGGCGACCAAAAAGGCGGCGGTGGAGGGCAGGTACGGCAGCGGCTATTCCGGCGTCGACGCCGCGTCTCGGCACGCGGCGCCGGGCGAGGATGGAGCGAAGGCGACGGCGCAGCCGTCCGTGTGCCGCGATTTGAGGGGGGAGCAGCGTGGCGACGGCGGCCTCGCGGCCCGTCGCGGGAGAGAAAGGAAGAGGAAGGAGAGCGTGTGCTGCGGGTACTTTTGCAAAAAGTCCTCGATTTTCATGGAAATTACTATTAGGTCCTTTGTGGGCGTTTTTTTGCAAAACGGCGCGCTGGAGTTGACGTGTCATGCGCTGATTGGTAGAAACTACCGTGCTACAGTAATACTGTAGCACAGAGTGATCTGGGTCGCACGTGGAGACGATCGGACAGCTGACGTTGGACCACGTTTAGCAGTCGACGTGGATAGCGTCACAGCTCGCGAATCGGACGTAGTTTTATATATAGTAGGATGCTACGGTATAACTATCTCATTCTAGTACGGTACAGCTAGTTGCACTCTTGCACCCCATTCCACATGTCGTACTTTTTAATCTACAAAAGATATATATAAACAAATTTGTGTACATTGGCACATCATTTATCGTGCGTCCACAAATTTTCATTAAAGTTTGACAACATGTAGCCTTCACAAAAAAAGACAAATGTGTGATAATATACGATACTATTCACTGGTTTCTTTTCCTTTTTTTACACATTACACATATAGTCATATTTTGAGATGAAATATTTGGATTCCCGAGAAACAACATAATCAACGTCCATGATTTATTTTGTTTTTTCGAAACAATGGGATGTGGGCACAACTAGTTGCAGAATATCCGCTGGAAAACTACAAGTTAATTTGGCTCGACTCGTTTAACATACAAGTCTTGAATAGAACACGAATCGGCTCATAAAACTAGTGTATTTACTCGTTTAACTTGAAAAAAATACAAATATGCATTATCAAATATTTTATGTAGAGTTACTTTTAATAATTTGGGCATGCATCATGTGATAATCACAACAAGCAATGATAATATGACACCATCAAGTAATATATAGTCGCTAAACTAAAAACGTTAGAAACCCTTCTCCACAAAGACAAAAATACAATGTAACGACTTTTTAACGAGTTAAACGAGCTAAACGTGTACTTGGTAAACTCAGCTCATTATCTCAAACTCGTTTAGTGCATAGAGTGAAAACTCGGTTCACATTGTTTAGCACCAAGATCAAGCTAAGTCTAGTCGAGTTACGAGCTACTCGTTTAAATCGCGAGTTTCGAGTTTTAATTCATGTCTTTTATATGGCAAAAGCTTTATACAGTGAAAGGAATACACACACCTCAACTATGATTCATCTAAATTAACCTGCACCGACAGCTATTGCTTAGCTTACTCCCCATTAGTACAGAACCACACATATAAAACGGATAAAAACTTCATCGGAAATGGAGAAACAGTCAGTGTCCCACCCTCGCTGTTGATGTGAATATTGGGTTGCGCGTACGGTAAATTAAAAATTTCACGTATTGCTACGCAACCCTTTTCCAGGATCTACTATCATCCAAAGATCTAGTTTAGTATACGTTACCAACACCGTAGATTGCGGAAGAACGTGTTCATGACGTAGTCGATATAGCCGTACGTGGTCTCTTCTCAACCAAGCCTGGTAGAGAGATTCCGACGCCTTCTTCTCCTTTGCTTCACCACCTTGTTCAACAGTTGAAGGGTGCAACGTCTATGACGAGGAACCCCTCCGAGAGCTTGCACACGTACACTGGAAAGGTTCAGCAGGACTTCGCCGTCCAAGCTTGAAGTCTGCTGGTGTATATGAAGGTGGAGATCTCAACACATGAGAAGGAGAGAGAGATTAGATCTAGTCTAATCGGATAGGTTGCCTCTAATTAGAGGTCCCTCTAATCCAACTAGAAGAGATCTAAACTTGAGAGCTACGTGCGTCTCGTCTAGTTGAGAAACTTGTGTCTTGCTTGTTTGTTCCAACTAGAGGGGTGGGGTTTATAAAGGAGTCCAAAGGGTAGGGAGACTTGGGCAAGGGGGAAAACCTTTCCTTGTCCAACTTAACTTGGACAAGGGGAAAGTTTCCCCTTGCCCAATTCGGCATGGGAGGGGAGTTGGAGTGGAACTCCAACTCCTCCCCTCCCTCTCCCTCTCCTTGTTCGGCCGGCCGGGTGGGGCCCACCTTGGCCGCACCGACCTAGGCAGGTGGGGCCCACCTAGGCCAGCCGCCTTAGCTGCCGCGCCACCTGGCGGTGGGGCCCGCCCTGCCCTGCGCCGACCTGGTCGGGTGGGGCCCGCTGGCCGCACCGACCTGGCAGGTGGGACCCGCCTGGCCGGCCGCCGTGGCCGCCACCGCCTCCGCCTCGCCCCCGCCGTGGGCCGAAGGGTTCGGCCCGGGGTTTCCCCCAATGGCGCCTTTTATATTTTCCCGTAATTATTTATCAATTAAATAAATGAATATTTAATTAACATATAATTAAATAATACTTTGTCATATTAATTCTCATTTGAATATTTCCATCTACAGAATATTCACCGAATTAATTACCTATCATATGAAACTCCTTTCATATGATCCGGGACACCCAGTGTCCACCGACAAAATACTCCGGACAAATATATCCTCCATATAAACCTCCTCAGAATAAATCCGACCGTGATAGTAATTTCTATCACAAACTTTCTCTCTTGACAAGGTATGTCATATCACGCAAGCACCATGCCGATGATACTGTCCCCATGTTCCAGACGAACCATATAACACAACTAACCAATCCTAGCTTAAGTGTGTTCACCCTACAGGTCCGATAACGGGTAGCTATAATTGGTTGGGTATCAACCAATCACCGGCCAGTGACAGTTCCAAGGACGTCCTGTGTGGCTGCTATCGTTATGCGAATAACTCTACTGTTGAACCTGTTGATTATCATATATCAATCCCATTACTCACGACACTGAACTTCACCCGAGATATAGATCCGTGATGATACGATGAATCAACCAAGGATTGATTCACATCATTTTTGTCTATCTCGTTACCGGTAAGTTCCATTTACTCGTTGCCGTATTATGATATCCCACACAGTGTAACTTCACTGTGCATTGTCTGCAGAACGTAGTGGATATGTATATAATACCGAGTGGGCCCTGGAAGTATCTCTCTTAACCTAGAGGAGTAATTTCCCATCTCAGAACATCAGGATACACACACACCTTTGAAGCCACCCAGCAACTGCCTTTATGGTCACCCTGTTACGGCCGTGACGTTTGACAGCACTGATGTCTACGTGTGCTTCTATTCTTGTAGACAGTGTTGGGCCTCCAAGAGCAGAGGTTTGTAGAATAGCAACAAGTTTCCCTTAAGTGAATCACCCAAGGTTTATCGAACTCAGGGAGGTAGAGGTCAAAGATATTACTCTCAAGCAACCCTGCAATTAAGATACAAGAAGTCTCTTGTGTCCCCAACACACCCAATACACTTGTCAGATGTATAGGTGCACTAGTTCGGCGAAGAGATAGTGAAATACAAGTAATATGGATGATTATAAGTAGTAACTGCAATCTGAAATAAAGATGGCAGCATGCAAACATGTAGCAGAACTTGTTGTAAACGGTGTTTCAATGCTTAGAAACAAGGCCTAGGGATCATACTTTCACTAGTGGACACTCTCAACAATGATCTCATAACTGAATAAGTAAAAGCTACTCTTAAACACTCTCTTGTTGGATAACAAACACCATTCATTGTGTAGGGCTACAAAAGCACACCTCAAGCCGGAGTAAACAAGCTCCACAACGTCATAAAGGAATCACACACGGTGCACACACTGTCACCTTTACACCGTGGAGAGTACCGGAGTTCATATTAAAGTAACCTCTAGAGTGCATAATAGATAAAGAGTAACATCTACATATTCAACTAGATTAGCACAACTGAACACAAGTAAATACTGCTCGGGATTATTCTCCTTCTTGATAACACAAGAGTACTACGTGTAGGGCTGCAAAAGCACTCCTCAAAGTCTGAGTAAACAAACACCACAGTTCCCAAGAACAAGCCATGATAGATATCTAAATTATTCATAGAGTCACACAAGTACCCACACTGTTACCTTGATACCATGTTGTCACAACGACTCCAGAAACTAGACAAAATCACTTGAGTAGCATAAACATTATTAATGTATTCAGCGATACTAGCAACACACACGATCACATAAAGATCACACCATGTGAGAGAGAGATGAACCACATAGCTACCGGTAGAGCCCTCAGCCTCGGGGGAGAACTACTCCCTCCTCATCATGGGAGTCAGCAGCGGCGATGAAGATGGCGGTGGTGTCGATGGAGATGACTCCGGGGGCAATTCCCCGTCCCGGCAGCGTGCCGGAACAGAGACTCTGTCCCCCGAAACTTGTCGTCGATGGTGGCGGCGCTGCGGAACTCTTCGTGGAAATTGGCTTGGTATTTTAGGGTTTTCACGTCTCGGGGAATAAATAGGCGAAGGGGCGATGTCGGCGGAGGCCCGAGGGGCCCACACCACCTGGTGGCGCGGCAGGGGGCCCACCCGCGCCTCCATGTGGTTTGGCTGGCTCGGCGCCCTCCTTCGTCTCTCCTTCGGACTCCGTGACGGTGCTGGAAAAATAGGGACGTGGCCTTTTGTTTCGTGCAATTCCGAGAATATTCCCAGAAGTACTTTTCTGAAACCAAAAACAGCAGAAAACAGGGAACTGGCACTGTGGCATCTTGTTAATAGGTTAGTCCCAGAAAATGCATAATAGTGATATATATTGCATATAAAACATGTGACATTGATATAAAACAAGCATGAAACATCAGAAATTATGGATACGTTTGAGACGTATCAAGCACCAAAGCAACTCCTCCAGTATGCATGACCACAATAACCTCATGGTTATAAGGACATGTTATACAACAACCTTTCTGTGATAAAGCTAAGGACAAAAAGACTATTTAACGGAATCTTTAGCATACCAACACTTGGGTGACCCAGCCATATTATAGTAATATGCCATCCTTGATGCTGACATAAACTCTATGTCCATGACTAGGAAAAGCCGCGTCATCTAGCATTAAGAATTAGTCCGTAAAAGAACTAGGGTACTTTTTACGTATTCATATTCTCTACACGTGCAGGTGAGCTTTTCCCTAAATCACGCATTTAGAAATCACTGCAGTTATAGCATAGAGAATACGAATCAATAATGTATGAATCAGATATACATATGTATAAATACATTGTCACATGTATAAATACATTGCCTTTTGGGCATATATCCAACAGTCTCCCACTTGCACAAACTGGCAATGTTTAGTTTGCATAAGTTCAACATCTAGACAGATGTTCGGTGTTTCTCATGCTCACCCTTCTGTGGTTGACATTTGTCTGTTTAGTCCCTAATGGTGACTATGTGAACTTTATGTTTCTTATGCAAAAGATATACATCTTTTCATGCATAACCTCAATTGATCATATGATCACTTGTAGCCTGGTTATTCTAGGTGAAACCCTGGAACCTTTACTACAATTTCATTGTTTTACCAATTAGTTGTCTTCTTCGTAAAGAACCACACCTAGACAACCCTTCATCATGGAAGTTTTACGCTCCCACTGTCTTTGCCACTTGTTGTAGATTTCGTAATATAGACTCAATGTTTTACATAAACATACCCATCATTTGATGCACAAAATTTAGAAAATTCTGTCATCTAATCCTTGTCTTAACCTTTATACTTATCTCATAAGATTTTCCAATGCAACTCTTACATTATGAGTATTTCTCACTTTTGAAGTAACTTCTTCAAAATACACCTTATGGAGAATCCTCATCTTAATTGGAGTCAATTGAACTTTTAGCAAATTCAACTTGTCAACAATCAAGTTTGACTACTTTGTTTTGATCTTAAAATTTCACATCTTAAGAAATTCCTTTATGATCAAGATTTCAAATCAATTGATCATGCTCACCACCGTACGAAACAGCCATGGTTCTTGCACATGAATTTCCTTAAACTTTATGAGAATTTTCATTCTCTCGTATTTTGAATAATATTCAAAACACCCTCAATGAAATTTCCGCAACATTATATCTCATCTTTATATGGCAACTTCCATATGTGATGTGACGAATATGTTCCAAACATGCATGTTATTAATTTCCTTTAATAACACTACACATTGTATCAAAACAAAACAATCTAAAATTACATTATTCAAACTCGAATAATATAACTAAGCTCCCACTGATTTAAATGAAACTATGACTTTCCTTTATTTCCTTGAAACTCAAAACAAAACTTTGTTTCTTGTTTCCTCTTTTAATATCATTTATTTGTCCTAGACAAATATATTCCTTTTATGATTTGATTTATATTCAATTAACAAAAGACCCTCGAGCTGTACTAAGTACACAACCTCGATCCATCTTTCCTTTTGAAAAGGAATATGTCTTTGTCAATATCTCATATAAACTTCCTATCATAAAACTTTCCTTTGATCAACACAACTTTGCGATCATCTTTTCGTCTAACAAAAAGATCCTTATTGAGTTTATCATAACTCAACAACAATGATATTAATTTTATATGACATCTAAGTCATAATCTATTGGGATCTTATTCTAGCAATCCTTTCTTTATTTTGTTTTAACATAAAGTTTCCTAGAAACTCATATGTTAACTATTCTGGTTAAGTGAATTTATCTTGACAAGACGTCATGCATTAAATGCATAGACTCTCGGTATTAGTTTAAAAGACTTGTCAATTGGAATTGCTTCCGCTTGCGCAACATCTGATAACTATTTCCGAAGATTCAAATAATCTCTCAAGATTTCACTATCCTCCCACTAGAATTCTTTAGAAGAATAAATTCCTCAAGAATCACATATTCTTAGTGGCAAAACATTGTCACTTATGTGGTGGTTACAAAAGGATTTCCAATTAACTTATTGGAACAACCAACAAAATAAATCTCTATTTATCTTCCTCCTTTAGGATCAAGTTTCAATCTTTCATAAAACTTTAAGGTCCCAAATTCTTTGTGTCTCTTATGTTTATCTTTCAAAACTATGACACAACTCATAAGATAAATATTCCTAAGTCTTCTTTATTTTAGGACCGAACCTCTTTTCAGAAATTCCAAGTACCTAAAATTATCATGTCCCTTTATGTCTATCTTTCAAGACTATGACATGATTTCCTTTAAAGACTTTACTTTGTGCTAAAACTAATGCAATAAATACTGTAATTGGATTTCTTGGAATAATTCTGCAAGCAACAATTTCTTAGCAATTATTTAATCAAACTTGATCAAATACATGAATCGAAATAAATTTCCATTCATCATATTACTAAGACAATATTTCTAAAACAATATTGTGTAGTCCCAAGATATCAAATAAAATATTGACTATCTCAAAACTCATCATTGATTAACTTCACTATGTGCAATATCTCAAAATCCTTCCATCATATTACTATGATCTATTTGAGACAATAGTGCCACACGAAGGTGGTATCAACAGCTTCACAATATATCTTAGAACAAATGATATTTCCATAATTCAAGAGATTTGTAACTTGATCATCCACGAAGGGATTGATCCAAAATATTCTTTGATAAACGAGAGATAAAATCTCACAAAATCACAAGAGTACTTTCATCGCCATAAATGCGATCCTATTACAAAATAACTTAGGGTAAAACCCTCAAATCTCTTAAACTAAAACTTGAAAAGTAAATTGGAGATGCCTTCATCTTGTGGATGAAACTTCATGCGCCGAGCTTGACGCACATCACCACCTTTACTCCTCCGTCATCTTACTTGCCGTATCTCCTATATCATTGCATAATAAATTAGCAATCGATATTTCCAGAGTTACTATTAAGATTGACAAATATCATTTAGGTATAATTCTTATACCTTTCTTGCCCTTAGAAGGTTTCTTCTTCAGAGCCAGGAATTTCTTGCAGTTCCTCTTCCAGTGTCCCTTCCCTTTACAGAAGAAGCACTCGGATTCCTCTTGAGTTGAGTAGCAGTCTTTCTGATGCCTTAGCATGCTTAGACTTCTTTGTTCTCTTCTTCTTGAACTTTGCGGTTTGGGTAACCATCAAAACTTGATTGTTCTCCCTCTTCACGCTAGGTTCAGCAGTTTTTAGCATTGCAAGCAGCTCATTTGGTGTCTTCTCCAACCCATTCATGATGAAACCGCTGTAAGACGGGGGGAGGGAAGCCAACACCAAATCTATACTTAGCTCGGCCGGAATTGGAAATCCCAGCGCCTCAAGCCTCGTACCATAACCAAACATCTTGATTACATGCTCGCTCACAGAGCCTCCTTCTGCCATGTGACATGACCACAATGCCTTCGTTATTTCATAACGCTCAGTCTTAGCCTGAGTCTGGTACATGGCCTTGAGTGCGACAATCATGTCGTATGCAGAAGTGTTATCAAACTTCTTCTGCAACTCAGGGTCCATACATGTCAACATGAGACACTGAACCGATATGGCAGTATCACTCTTCAAGGTGTACTCCTCGAATTCAGCTGGTGGCGCCTCCACCGCCGGCATGGGTGGTAGAGGCCCATCTAGAACATACTCACTCTTCGCGTTCCTAAGAACAATCCTTAGGGCGCGAATCCAATCAGCATAATTGCTCCCATTTGCAGTCAGGGGTTTCTTCTCAATCAGTGGTCCAAGGTTAAACGTGGGTGCTATCTTAGCCATTGATCTACAACAATTAAGTTCACTTAGACATGTTCATAATTATTATCTGGCACTAAATTTAAAACTAAATGTAAAGTGCTCCCACTAAAATTGATATTCCTCAGGATCAACTTAGTGTATTACGAAATCCACAATCCTCAGTACTTGAATCATGGATACATGTCTTCAACTACGACAAAGGGGTAGGTCAACAGACCAATCACTTCCTGCCGTGATTTTCGTTTCATCTTTCGATGTAGTGCTCCGAACTCATAACTAGTTATGCCTGGACGTCAAGACAACCAATCGCTATTGCTGCTAGGACGGTCCGTGCCCGCCTCCCGAACCCTTGGTGCACATTACTCCTGGATACAGGTCGCACGGTGATGCATGTAAAATGCATACATGAACTTTGCATTATTTTACTTATATTCCAATCATATTTGCATCATATAAGGGATATATCAATGTTTTATAATGATTTTGGGAATATTTCATAGTTTTCCCATTTATTTGGAATTAACCCTGTTTTCCAGAAAACTTCTTTTTAGTGTTTCAGACTTTCCGGGAGCTTCGGGACTCCAAAAAGGGCAAGGCCAAAGAGCACGGTTCAGAATTTTCGAGACGAATGCAATGGGCTCAAATTGAAGACCAGAAGCCCAACAGGCTAGAAGATAGAGGGTCCCACGCGGCCTACTGTACCTGGCCACGTGGGCCCACCTCTTTTCCCCCTCGTGGCTCCGATGCCGTCCGTTTTCATCTCCGTGGCTTCGTCTTGACCTAAAACCAACTATAAAAATAGTCCCCCGAGGAGTTTCGAGAGGAGGCGGTGGAGAAACAGAAAACCATGAAACAGAGAGTCAGAAGGCTGCCGCCGGAGAAGATCAGAGGGGGGAAACGCCGCCGGAATCACCTCCGGAGGGCTCCACCCCCTCCGGCGTGTTCATCATCAACATCTACAGCAAGATCATATCCATCTCCCCACTGTAAACTCTTGGCAAACATGATGTATGATGCAATATACTTTTCCCTTGATCTATTGTGTCTCCCCATCTATGTTTGAGAAGTGATTTGTTCATGGCAATAGTGAAATAGTTCGTAGATTGGTTGCATACAAGTTTTGTTATCTTTTATGATTGTCTTGATGTATAATGTATGAGTGCACGCATATCTTGGGGAATGCATGTAAGGTGATCACCGTAGTGTAATGGATTGAGTAGGACGGGTCGGAGTAGAGAGAAACCGTGGTCTGAGACTTGAAGTTACTTTATGGGGGATATATATGGGGGACCCTAGAACTTAAGTCTATGGTGGGACAATTATGTCTTAATAATTCTTGTGCTGCACATTTATTTGGCCATGAGATCCATCGTCATAAGAGTTGTGTAATTTGCTCATTTACTTGGCTACACCTATTTATGGCTCCCTCCAAGAAGAAACAATTAAGACTGAAACATATGCTTCACTAATTGTGACAACCACACGAATGAAATAACAATTGCCAGAACATTTGCTCCCTTGAGATGTTTGCTCCCTTGAGATTTTTGCTACTTGAGATTTTTGCTACTTGCTGCTGGGAGAAACTTGCTCTAAGAAACTTGCGTTTGAAACTTGATTGAGAAACTTGTTACTAGATAAACCCATTCCACATCACTTGCTTCCATTAGTTAGTTCCTTTCATATTCAAATTTATTGCTTTGCATAAAAGGCCATATAAGAGGGTTATAGGGCTTTAGAGAATAGATAGTTTACCTTCACATCCTCGTGGGTTCGACACTCAAATACTTATCGAATAGTGCTACAGTGATTCCTTACTCTTGGGGATTATCACACGGCAACAAGCATCCGGTTTGACGGTGCAGCGATTGAATGAGCACGAACTCCTTGATATTTTCAATTTTAGCTTTAAGTAATTAAACTTTGGAAGCTACCGAGGAATCTCCCTAATAATCACACTAATGCGCAATCAAGGGAAGAACAAGAAAAAACACATATAAAACGACCACTAGTAAATTAACACTTGTGTGATGTAGTATAGTCTTTCTTGTTCCGTCCGCCGGTGGCACCTTCCATCGGCGTGGCACGTCGAGGTTCACGACACTTGCATGCCTTCTCCTATCCTCCACTACCACCATGGCTCGATGAATATGAACGGCACGCCGGCCACAACAAAAGGGTTAGTCAACAAAATAATATTTTATGACTATACCACATCACAAGTCCTGCAAAACAGAGTTAGACGTTCATCTAACGTTTGTTTGCAAATTTTAGCGTGGCTTGTAGGATCAACGGGACAACTGGAAACCTACAGTCCTCACTAAGCATGTTTATTCATGTTGCTAGATTGACTTTACGAGGTGACTGAGGGCCCAACGTTATGAAAACGTTCCAGCTCCCAATCTAAACTTCACTGGTGCGCTTGACCCCCGTGTGGACCTAGTCCACATGCCCTTTCCATCACCAAGTCAATGAATCCAACTATAGATAGACCCGAAGCTACTGAAGCACTTCGTTGGCGCCAACAGGCATACTAGGAGCAGCCGGAAGGTCCGCGGATTGCCAGAAGTTCGTAAAGATCTAACTATGCCATCGGAAACAATCCTTAAAGTGATATATTGGGAAGCATCCATAAATAAACTGAATGTTAGAAGCAACTTCTTCAATAACATACCCGCACAAACTTATGCGGTCCCCGCACATACCATGTGCTCTAGATCAAATCATGTATCTACGCATAGATCGGCTCTGATACCACTATTGGGTTGCGCGTACGGTAAATTAAAATTTTCACGTATTGCTACGCAACCCTTTTCCAGGATCTACTATCAAGATACATGCGAATACGAAGATCCAAAGATCTAGTTTAGTATACGTTACCAACACCGTAGATTGAGGAAGAACGTGTTGATGACGTAGTCGATGTAGCCGTACGCGGTCTCTTCTCAACCAAGCCTGGTAGAGAGATTCCGACGCCTTCTTCTCCTTTGCTTCACCACCTTGTTCAACAGTTGAAGGGTGCAACGTCTATGACGAGGAACCCCTCCGAGAGCTTGCACACGTACACTGGAAAGGTTCAGCAGGGCTTCGCCGTCCAAGCTTGAAGTCTGCTGGTGTATATGAAGGTGGAGATCTCAACACATGAGAAGGAGAGAGAGATTAGATCTAGTCTAATCGGATAGGTCGCCTCTAATTAGAGGTCCCTCTAATCCAACTAGAAGAGATCTAAACTTGAGAGCTACTTGCATCTCGTCTAGTTGAGAAACTTGTGTCTTGCTTGTTTGTTCCAACTAGAGGGGTGGGGTTTATAAAGGAGCCCAAAGGGTAGGGAGACTTGGGCAAGGGGGAAAACCTTTCCTTGTCCAACTTAACTTGGACAAGGGGAAAGTTTCCCCTTGCCCAATTCGCCATGGGAGGGGAGGCCCCTCCCTCTCCCTCTCCTTGTTCGGCCGGCCGGGTGGGGCCCACCTTGGCCGCACCGAACTAGGCAGGTGGGGCCCACCTAGGCCAGCCGCCTTAGCTGCCGCGCCACCTGGCGGTGGGGCCCGCCCTGCCCTGCGCCGACCTGGTCGGGTGGGGCCCGCTGGCCGCACCGACCTAGCGGGTGGGACCCGCCTGGCCGGCCGCCGTGGCCGCCACCGCCTCCGCCTCGCCTCCACCATGGGCCTTCGACCCACCGGGGTTCAGCCCGGGGTTTCCCCCAACGACGCCTTTTATATTTTCCCGTAATTATTTATCAATTAAATAAATAAATATTTAATTAACATATAATTAAATAATACTTTGTCATATTAATTCTCATTTGAATATTTCCTTCTACAAAATATTCACCGAATTAATTACCTATCATATGAAACTCCTTTCATATGATCCGGGACACCCAGTGTCCGCCGACAAAATACTCCGGACAAATATATCCTCCATATAAACCTCCTCGGAATAAATCCGACCGTGATATTAACTTCTATCACAAACTTTCTCTCTTGACAAGGTATGTCATATCACGCAAGTACCATGCCGATGATACTGTCTCCATGTTCCAGACCAACCATATAACACAACTAACCAATCCTAGCTTAAGTGTGTCCACCCTACAGGTCCGATAACGGGTAGCTATAATTGGTTGGGTATCAACCAATCACCGGCCAGTGACAGTTCCAAGGACGTCCTGTGTGGCTGCTATCGTTATGCCAATAACTCTACTGTTGAACCTGTTGATTATCATATATCAATCCCATTACTCACGACACTGAACTTCACCCGAGATATAGATCCGTGATGATACCATGAATCAATCAAGGATTGATTCACATCATCTTTGTCTATCTCGTTACCGGTAAGTTCCATTTACTCGTTGCCGTATTATGATATCCCACACAGTGTAACTTCACTGTGCATTGTCTGCAGAACGTAGTGGATATGTATATAATACCGAGTGGGCCCTGGAAGTATCTCTCTTAACCTAGAGGAGTAATTTCCCATCTCAGAACATCAGGATACACACACACCTTTGAAGCCACCCAGCAACTGCCTTTATGGTCACCCTGTTACGGCCGTGACGGTTGACAGCACCAAAGCATCTCCTCTAGTATGCATGACCACAATAACCTCATGGTTACAAGGACATGTTATACAACAACCTTTCTGTGATAAAGCTAAGGGCAAAAATACTATTTAACGGAATCTCTTAGCATACCAACACTTGGGTGACCCAGCCATATTATAGTCCAATAATATGCCATCCTTGATGCTGATATAAACTCTATGTCCATGACTAGGAAAAGCCGCGTCATCTAGCATTAAGAATTAGTCCGTAAAAGAACTAGGGTACTTTTTACGTATTCATATTCTCTACACGTGCAGGTGAGCTTTTCCCTAAATCACGCATTTAGAAATCACTGCAGTTATAGCATAGAGATTACGAATCAATAATGTATGAATCAGATATACATATGTATAAATACATTGTCACATGTATAAATACATTGCCTTTTGGGCATATATCCAACAGTGAAGACCCTCATTATAAACAGAGGTAAAATCAGTTACATGAGGCCCGTTTTTTGACAACGATTATGCTTATACCTCTTTTTTCTTAGTGTCGAGCTCATCGGTTATAGAGTTTCTTGTCCACTCGTTTGCACTGAGATTGTTTGGTTGCCCATAATAGTACTATACATTGATGTTACATATACAACATAAAAAATGAAACCACATTATTCATTGCTCATACATTAGACATGAACACTAATATATATTCACTTAACATAGATCTAATAAAGAGCCTCAATATTTTTAGAGCATTACTACGTGTCAAGGTACATACATCAGGCAGGATGGAAAAAATCACAAATCAAAACAGGTTCATGTGTGAAACAGTTATTCATAAATTAATTCAAAACTAAGAATGAAAAAATGTAACATATTAAATAAAATTAAAAATAATAAAGACAACTAAGGAAAGCTGCAAGAAAAATAAAATAAACAAAAATACAGAAGAATGAAGACAACAAAATAAAGAATAAAATAAACAGGATAGAAGAAAAACACAAAATGTGCCGGCCCGATAGAGAAATACTGCATGTCATCTCTTGTAAGGACTTACTGTTAGCGATGTGACGGGCCCATCCAGCAACGGGACATTTCAGCAAGCAGCGATTTTGGGTCAAACCGTCTTCGTGACAAGGGCAATGTTTAGAACAACCTAGACAACCAGGCCCATCGGAGGATGACGTCCCAGGCCATCCTGCAGAGTAGGTCCCAAAGCCCAACCCACGCTAAGGCTTGAGCCGTGACTCGTGTAATAAAATGTGCAAGTCTCAAAAAAAAAATGTAATAAAATGTGCTAATGTCAAAAAACAAAATGTAATAAAATGTGCCCTAAAAAATGTAATAAAATCTAATTATCTCAGCTTTATCCTCCAAAAAAATGTAATTGTATCAGCTACTCAAGTAGAACACTGAGACGAACTTGATCATACTCGCATCAATATCGCGAGATGCAGTTCCCCAATTGTGCCCGTGGAACCCTAGTGTTAGGCTGTTAGCAGTGGGCATGGCCCGATGGCCCTAACTATGTTTGTGTTATTTGTGCGTTAATAACGACTGGGAGGGGTAATTTGCAAGTCGGTGTTCAGAGGTTGTAGTTTACTGTCCCGTTGTGATGGCTCCATTTTCCAGATTCAGGTTAGGCATCTCTGTCAGCTTTCATGATGTGTCCAGCGCAATTTACGTACTCGAGCTCTCGATCACCAAAATAAACGAATTCCGTTCATGCAATGCATGCATTACGATTTACGAGTGGGGTAAGTGGTGAAGATTGATTCATGTCCAATCATTAGAGACAAGATGCGGATGATGTCCAAGAAGAAGAGTCCAGCAGCAGACTTTTTCATTAACTGTCCTTGGCCCCGGTACAGCTAGTTCATTGTCGCTCATGATTTTTGCTCAAATCTACGCTCCCGAACGTAGTGTTTTGCTTGCATCGGACTGACAGAATATGGCATGAAAAAAATTCTACTCAGATACACTGCAAGAAGATGTTGCAAAGAAAACTCATACGTACAAGATTTGCATGCGAAACTGCATGAGCACATTACTGACGAAATTGGAAATTGATACGTACGATGATACGCACACTGGGACATGACACACGATAATTTAGCGGTTTACTATGTATCAACGATGCTCTGAAGGAAGCTAGGACAGGAGCGTGATGATGTCGATGGCGACGGTGCAGAGGTGCTCCAACGCCTCCTCCCTCTTGGCCAGCTCCGCCGGGTACGCCACTCGCTTCCTCCGGAACAGCGTCCGGCAGACGGCCGGGTACTCCGCCGCCGCGCCCACGTGCACGAACGCGTAGTCGTACGTACGCCTCCTCCCCCACCGACTCCCGGGCCTCCAGCAGCGCCTCCCGCGCCTCGCTGTACTTGCTAGCACAAGACCGCAACAGAAGCGCCGCCTGCGGCAACGGCTCTGAGCCAGGAGAGCCCAAAGAGGTGGTGGCGTTGTTGGCTAGAGCTGCCTGGGCGGCGGCGGCGGCGGCGGAGACGGCGATGCCGCAGAGGCCGCGGAGGTCGGCGGTGTAGCTGGAGGGGTCGGCGACGAGGGTGGCCACGCAAAGGTCGTAGTATGTGGTGGCGTTGCAGGTGGACTGCACCAGGGCGCGCACCAGCGGCGGCGCGGTGATGGTGTTCGGCTTGCCGCGCTGAGCTCGAATTGTCGGTACTGTTGCTGCTGCTGCTGCTGTGCCTGCAGTACAGACGACGAGAAGCAGCGCTACCACCGGTAGAAGCAGTACAGTAGGTGAGCCCGACGCCATTGCTACCAAGCTACTGTGCCACCGAAAATCTCTGTCGTCAGTTGTGTGTACAGCGCAGGGCGCCTTACGTTCTCACACACGAATGGATGTTAACAGTGGACTGTATGTTATACGTATATATACTCCTCTGGCCCGTGGCCGGCGTCTACAATCCGGGATGAGAGCTGAGAAATGCATCGTCCATATGTTCTTGTCGGATCGAATTCGTTTCATTGTTTCACGGACGACGGACGACGCTTGCTTTGGGATGTCGTCGGCTAGCTTGCTTCACGTGATCAATCATAGATCACATCTCCTCGTTGGTCCACATTGTTCACAACTTCACAAGACAATACTATCAGTTCAGTAACTATTTCTGAATCATTGAATCAGTAACTTTTCTTCTGAATCATTGAATCAGTAACTAGTATTTCTGTGAGGTGCTCCCTTTGTTTTAGAAAATCCAAAAATCGTATTTACAAGTTTCAAAAAAAAAAAATGTAGAAAAATTCCGCATAACAAGATTAGACCCAATGCATGACCACCTAGAAAAACAATCTTGGCTACTCCACTGACGCCAAGAATGGGTCACACCACACCAACTCAGGCCACACCTGTCCTGAGATTCTTGAACTCCAAGTTCTCGTTTGTATTCTTCAAAATATTCACGTGGCAAAAGTCACAAATGCATTTGACATCAAAAGGTTCTCCAAAATGGAAACAGGAATTTCCTGCATCCGTAACTTATAAACCAAATAAACTGTTGGGAAATCCCATTAAACTAAAAAAACACTATGGTGATAAGTCATAATCTGATGCAAATATATGAGGTGCTAATAAAATAAATTACAAAGTTATTAGATACATTTTCCGACGTATCAACTAACTACTTGATTGAGAAGTAAAGGGAATGTCGTGCATTAGATGGAGTGGACTTGCAATTTATTAGCTAAGTGAAAGGAGTAGCAAGCACACTATGGAAACTTTCTTGAGAAACCACGCTAGGGACAAAATGGGAACGATGTATGGAGTATGGAGTATGTACTTGGTGACCGTAAGCGTTAAATTCCTATAGCTTGATCTCAATTCAAGTTGTGAAACTTAAAGGAAATACGTTGTACTTTTATTTAATTGTGAGGTGTGAATGGCCCAAGTTGCTTGCGAGCACCACCCAGGCTTAATATGAGGACATGTTTCTCAAATGAATATTATGAATGACTTTTACAAACATAAACAGCATATTGTATCTATCATGTTATATATGATCTGATTTGTGCCACCTTGTTTACGAGAGAGGTCAAGTGAACCCATAAACACCGATTCTTATTTCTCCTACTTGAAAAAACTCTCTTTTATATTGATTATATATATATATTTTCACTTGTTGGTTTGCTAGATGTTTTAGACTTCACTAAAAAATATCCTATTTCTGCTCTTTATGTAATTTATTTTTGTAATACCGCCGATTAGGAATTAATATATGTTTATTTGTGCACGCTGAAGATTAATATCCAGTGAGATTATCACGTGGTGGACATGCCAAATCATTGTCTTTGGAAAAGATAAAATTTTAAATTTTAAATGCTTAGTGTCTACCAAAACCAGTTCAACTCTAACAATTACAGTGAATTATCTAGATTTGTATATCACTTTAAGGTAGACGATTTATCAGTCTGCTTGAGGGAGTCATCACGAAGTGGGGGTGAGGTGGCGATGGTGACTGTTGGCGTACAACACGAAATTGGCCGACGAGAACTTACTTTGCAAGGTCACCATAATTTTTCTCACCCGTTGCAACACACGTGCATATTACTAGTCTTTTTTATGATCTGACGATGAACCGAACAATCACTACAAATCTTTTTTCATGAATACATATATGCTTCTTGGTAAAAATATTGGGAATTCACGAATTGATTTGGGGCCACCCATATTCGCTAGGTGTATGTGCATCTTTTTTAGATGGCGCTCGTGTTCAAACCACATGCAAAGCATTACAGCTTGGCCCAAGAGAACTATTCGAGTTGGGCTTCATTTTTCGACCTAGCCCATGTTGATGTGAAGAAAGTGCTAGCAAAGAAGCCCAATAGTTTCATGTAGTCAAAGTAGGGGTAGCGAATATAAAAAGGTCTGACTATGGGTTAGGGTTCCTACCCCGCGCCGCCGCATTCTTCGCTCTTCTTGATTCCGCTCATATGTCCCAACTTCATTTTATCTACGGATCCTTCTTACCATTTTATCCATGTGTTAGTCATGTTTGAAGAAGAGAATCAATCTGGAAGGTTGGTCATATCAAAGGTATATCATTACATGAATTCACTTTTTCCTTGTTTTGCCTACTTTGTTTGTGATGTGGTTCCTTGGAATTTTATATAATTGGACACGTATCTTTGGAAATCCTTGTTATGCTTGCCTCCCTTATGAAATAATTTTTCACAAACTTGTTTTACACATTCACGCAATAAACTCGCGAGGCAGGGAATTTTGTTGGTAGATCTGTAGGATTGTAGATGCATAAATTTATTGTGTGCCTTGCATGTTTGTAGATTTATAGCTTTGTGATGCGCGTCTATACAAAACTAGATCTACAAAAATTATGCTATTTTCACATGGTCTCTTACTACTTAGGTATTCATGCTAGTTAATAGTTATAGAGGTGTTGGGATTCATTTGCTTAGATCTATTATTATATCTTCATTTTTAATCTATTTTTTACTTGCTTAGTACATACGGTCGACTATGTTTAAGTATTTACATACATCTCCTAAATACAATAAATAGATTACAATGATATTTTTTCAATCTTAATCTGGTTTTTATCTTTGCAATAACGGATTGGAATTTGTATTTGTGTTAGTGGCATCTAATAAAGACATAAAATGATGTTTATATTTTATTTTGAGCAATCTTAAAAGATTCGCAGTGTACTGATGACATGGCGACGTATTAAACACCCCATCACTAGTTATAGGTGGTGGAATTTTGATTTCATAATTGATGTGGGTAGAAACTTAAACATGTGTAATTACAAACTATGAAATTTACCTTTTACAATGGAATATAGTTGATTTTAAAAGTCCTGCTTTTAATCTAAAGTTACCTAGATAGATGGGGAAATTTTCATGTTTGCATTATATAGATGTTAATTAAATACCACAAAATCAAAACTGATTACTAGTATCAATTATTTGAAAATACTTTGAAGTTTGAATCCCCCACTTTTGCAATTTTAGTCAAATTTGGACACCTTAACTCTATTCTGGAAGATCTTCATGCAGCTAAACTACATAACCAGCTCACATGATTTTCATCTCATTTATTTTGGAAACCCCACTAGCATGCAATTTTTTTGTCAAAATAGTATTTGACGGTATAGCTCCATGGTTTTTGTATGATGGTACAGAGAAGTTTCATATTTCTTCGTGAATCATCGTAGATCCCTTGGTTAGAATTCTGCTCATGAATCATTCAAGTTGTAAATGAAGCTGAAATGGTGGACAAACATAAACGGTATCATTTACACACTTGGCATAATTGAAGAAGGGAAATTGTTTTTTACTTTATTGTGTTAATTAAGATGAGCTTTTAAATGTAGTTTCTTAGTCTACCAAATACTGCTTTCAAAAAAAATATGAGAGTTTGGCTGGTTCTAATGGATATTTATCTGTTATGAGAGTTTGGCTGGTTCTAATGGATATTTATTTGTTATGAGAGTTTGGCTGGTTCTATAGACAAATATGAAAGTTTTTTTAGTCTACCAAAACCTCTAATGGACATGTAGTTTTTTAGTCTATCAAATAAAGCATATAATAAATTAGTTCAACCGTGGTATGTCTATAACTTTCTATCCATCATTCGAAACCTCTAATGGATATTTATCTATAGATGTGGTGACTTTTATTTACAGTTATTCTATTGTGAGTAGTCCGTTTCGTTCATAAGTTGTTTGTTTTGTTTCCCATATCAGTTCTCATCTGACCAATTCTATAGAATGGCGCATAGCAACAAAATCGAGAAGTTCGCAGCAGATGGTTCTAATTTCGACATCTCAGACCTCCCAAATGACATACTTGGGCACATAGTATCCTTCTTATCATCACGTGAGGCTGTGAGGACATCTGCTATTTCTAGACCTTGGAGGTACCTATGGAAAGATGTGCCTGTCCTACGTATCTGTGAGACCGTCGAAGCATGCAACGAATTCTTGGGCACTTTCTTGCTTATCCGCGATGACAACCCAATTGATATTTGTGATATCGAATTAACTGATCTAGAGTCCATGGAAATGCATGATGTCGTGGACACATGGATCTTCCATGTCGTGACATTCTGCAATGTTCGGGAGCTCAAACTTATTATCCGCATAGAAGATGATTTCCTATGGTTAAAGGATCATGCGCTGGTATCCAATCACTTGAAGAGGTTGGAGCTTGATTTCCTATGGTAAACAGTTGATTTCTCAAGTTGTCCCGCATTGGAAGACATAGTCCTGACGTTTTGCGGCATCGAAGCAAAGAATTTTATATCTAAGTCATTAAAGCGCCTTATTGCGGAAGACTGTGACTTCTCTGGAAGGGATACACGCACTCAGATTTCTGTCCCAAGTCTGATCTTTCTCAAGCTAATTGATATTTGGAACAATACTCCTGTGCTTCAACGCATGCCGTCGCTTGAAGTTGCATATGTCAGATTGGGTAACAATTGTAGTGACTGTTGTAAATATAATAAATCTTGGGGCTGTCGTAACGAGCATTGTGGTTTCCGTTGCACTGACAGCGACAAATATAATAGCATTCTTCTCCAAGGTTTATCAAATGCTACTCACTTGGAGTTGCTAAATGAACCGGACGTGGTATGTTTTCACTACATTATGGTACCAATTCCTAACATTGTTCCTTAGTTTTGCAATATATGTACATGTATCCACATATTGATTCACTTACATTTTCTTTACCCATTTTGTTAAAAATAAGGGCAACAATAATATGTATATGCTTACTCTAACTCTAGAACCAAATAGTACGCACTAATATGATTGAGTAAATTATAATTTGAGACTGATAGGTAAATATAGCAGAAATATTACTTATAGACCTTTGAATATCATGTAAGTTTAAACTATATATAAAATTTATCATGCTTTGCTAAACTTAATATTTGTTTAGGACTTTATTCAATTCTTCCATAGTTGTTATGTTTAAGTACACACTAGAAGCCATGAAATGCATATTATTTATTGACTGATTCATCAGTATACTAAAATTAACTTTGGTTAATACATGTTTGCATGCCACAAACAACGATGGATTTGGTGTGCTTGTGCTTGAAACAGTTACAAATATTGAACATTTTTTATCTTTTATTTCTCCAGTTCATTTTCCAGAGGGATTTGAGGCAATGCCCTAAGTTTAGAAACCTTAAGACATTGATACTCAATGAATATTTTTTGGTACCTAATATCAATGGAGTTGTATGCATTATTCAAAATTCACCGTTACTCGAGAAACTCAATATTCTACTTCTAGAGGTATGTCCATTATATATATCGTATGTTATTAAAAGAGATTGCAGGTTAATCTTTTATAAATTCTTTTGTCCACTTAGGAGCCTAAAACCGTGGTTGAATGTAATGGAGATCATATTATGGAAAATATCCTCTTCATGGAGAACCTTAAGGAAGTTAAAGTCACATGTCAAATAAAGTATACCTGGATCACGAAAATAATAAGCACCTTGATTAGTCTTGGCATATCTCCAGAGAAAATTATCGTCGAAGAGAAATGGATGTATTCTGATGTGATTTAACAATTGGTATGTCTTCTAAAATTTACCTTATGTGCAAATAACATTATGTCATGAAAGGAATAAAAGATTTATCTACACTAGCAATATGAACTTTGGTGTGGCAAAGTAGATTATTTTTCTGGAGTGCCAAATATGGCCCTTTTGGGAAACTAAATACATATTTGGCCCCTTTTTAAAACTTTTTTCAAATCTGGTCTTTGATGTCACCACCAAGGAGGATTAGGTCGGCTCCATCCTCACTGGAGCCGACTGATACGTGCAAGGCACACGTTCGTTGGGAGACCCCAAGAGGAAGGTATGATGAGTGTAGCAGCAAGTTTTCCCTCAGTATGAAACTGAGGTTATCGAACCAGTAGGAGATGAAGACACTTCTGAAGGTGTCAACAGCGCCAGGAAAAGTGTTGTTGAAGGGAGGTGGAAGTCTACTGAACAGAGGTGCTTCTTCTCCCTAGCAACGGTGCTAGAAAGAGTGCTTCGAATGGGTGGTCCTGACGGTTGACTTGGAACCTGCACACAACACAACCAAAATACTTTGCCCCAACTTAACAGTGAGGTTGTCAATCTCACCGGCTTGCTGAAAACAAAGGATTAGACGTATAGTGTGGAGAATGATGTTTGTTTGCAGAGAATGAAAGAGAACAATGATTGCAGTAGGTTGTATTATCAGATGTAAAAGAATGGAACGGGGTCCACAGTTCACTAGTGGTGTCTCTCCATAATAAATAACTAACATGTTGGGTAAACAAATGACATCTGGGCAATTGAAAAAATAGAGAAGTGCATAACAATGCATGTACAAGTCATGGTGTCTACTATGAGATTTATTTGGGCATTACAACATGATTCATAGACCGTAATCCAACAGCATCTATGACTAATAATCCACCTTCAGGTTAGCATCCACACCCCTTTCAGTATTAAGTTGCAAGCAACAGATTATTGCATTAAGTAAAGTGCATAATGTAAGCAACACAATTATCCTTAACAAAGCATCGTTGTTTTACCCCTAGTGGCAACATCACATCACCAACCTTAGAGGTTGCTGTCACTCCCCCAGATTAAATGGAGACTGAACCCACTATCTAGCATAAATACTCCCTCTTGGAGTTACAAGCATCAACTTGGCCAGAGTATCTACTAGTAACGGAGAGCATGCAAGATCATAATTAACATAGACATGATAATTCAATAATTAACTTGACATAGTATCAATATTCATCGATCCCAGCAAACACAACATGTAGCATTACAATAATATGATCTTGATCATGATAGGCAGCTCACAGGTTCTAAACATGATGACACAAGAGGAGAAGGCAACCATCTAACTACTGCTATGGACCCATAGTCCAAGGATGAACTACTCACACATCACTCCGGAGGCAGGCATGGCGATGTAGAGCCCTCCGGTGATGATTCCCCTCTCCGGCAGGGTGCCGGGAAGAGCTTCAGAACCCTCCCGAGTTAGGGTTGACGGCGGCGGCGGCTCTGGAACTTTTCGTGGAATATGGCTCGGGTGTCTAGGGTTTTCCCGAATAGATGAATTTATAGGCGAAAGGGCGGCGTCGGTGGGCACCCGTGGGCCCCTCACCACGTGGCGGCGCGGCAGAAGGTGGTGCCGCGCCGTGGCATGGTGTGGGCG
Source organism: Poa pratensis (assembly GCA_947311845.1). Lineage (NCBI taxonomy): Eukaryota > Viridiplantae > Streptophyta > Magnoliopsida > Poales > Poaceae > Poa > Poa pratensis. Next base: position 63,407,142 of record CAMZMU010000044.1, on the reverse strand, counting down.
CCTCGGTGCCCCTCTTCGTCTCTCCTTCGGATTCCGTGTACGTGACAGAAAAATAGGACCATGGGCTTTTGTTTCGTCCAATTCTGAGAATATTTACAGAACAACTTTTCTGGAATACAAAAACAGCAGAAAACAGGAACTGGCACTGTGGCATCTTGTTAATAGGTTAGTCCCAGAAAATGCATAAAAATAATATAAAGTGTAAATAAAACATGTAGCAATTGGTATAATATAAGCATGGAACATCAGAAATTATGGATACGTTGGAGACGTATCACCGACCTTTGTTTTATTTTCTTAAAATCCTTAAAAAATTACGGAACCAAAACTGATGGCGCCGAACTACACAAGTTCAGCTTCAACCTCTTTGGCGCCGACCTCGAGTGGGTAGATTTGGAAATAGTTTGAGAAAGAGCCACACTCATATGTTTAGTTCGTCAAAAGGGCTAAATTTGGCAAAGAAAAAGACGAAAAATGTCCCTCTCTCTACATCTGTTGAGCCGTCGTTCTTGGCTTCCTGCTCAGCCTGGTCCCTTTACCTGGAGATCACGCCGCCGCTAGCAGCAGTTTCTCGCCCATCCAGTGTCCCACGTCTGTGCCCTTGTTGAACACTTGATCACGAAGACGAGGCGACTCGCGACCCAACACCCAACACATGGATGTTGCTTTAATCCCCTTTCCTATATTTTGATCTACCTAATTGACATCGTACCAGAGATTCGAACATACAAGCGTAGTGTCCATATTTTTTTTTGGATTATCATTAGAAAGCTTGAGCAAAATGATTGAATATATGTATTTGTTTCATCAATAGGTTTAGTGCAATCACCGTTCTTGATACTCCCTCCGTTCACTTTTATAGGACATTTTAGCTTTTTGAAAAATACATGTATCGAGACATATTTATTGTGTAGATTCACTCAGTTTGATCCATATCTATGTATCTAGTACAAACTAAAATACCTACAATGCCTTATAATAGTGAAGAGGTAGTAGTAAGATTGTACCTGTGACTTCTCTCCATTAAAGGCTTAGTAAATTTTGCAACCAAAGCTTGTGTTTTTTTTCTCATTTGTAGGGTTTACCATTTATACTTTGCAGCTTCATAAAATCACAACTACCTTAAAAATTCATTAATTAAAAAAATTCTCGTAAAGGAGTCGAGAACTCGAGATACACTTTCAAATAAATTCATGAATCTAATTCAGTTTATAGTTTGCACATTTGGGTATGCGATAATGTGAGCACTAACATGATTTAAATCTAATACACCACCACCCTACAAAAGAATTTTTCTATCTATGATTAGTTTTTCTTGTTGTTACCTCAAGTGATTTATGGTGTTTTCACATATATAAATTTGTACAGGATTTCTCCTTTGTTGAGAGGAAGGAAGATGGATCTCATTATCAGCAGTCACACAATGAAATTTGGATTTATGTCTACCAATGAGTTTTCCTTGTTTACTAGGTTCCTGTTGATTTGCTACCTTATTCTGAGGATCATTTGATTCATTTAACTTTTATGCCAAAGTATAATCGACAAAACTCTGGAACGAATCATAATTTTTTCGAGGGCCTTCATATAGATGCGTGTACTACATTTTTATGGTTATCCTTCACTCATCCTCAACACAGAAATGACTATTGCACTCTTTCAGAGTTCATATTTATATGAAACACTCCCTTCAATGTACTTTCAGTATGGGCGTCCTGAGTTCATCTATCATGAGGCTCCATGTGCTAAGTAGACATGAGGTTCCTGGCTCCATGCGTTAAGGAGACACATATGCTAACATGTGTTTATTCTAGAAAATATGATATACCATATTTGATATTTACATTGATACCATACCAACAATACCGACATGTGGTATATCGTACCTTGACTTTGGCTTATGCAGAGATAGGGGCAACACCAATCTATCAATTAAATTTTATGAGATCTTGACTTCCTGTGGGATTATGAAATTCATTCAAACAAACCATTGTATAGAAGAGCTGTGCCATAACGCATAAGGAGTATCATACACTATTTCAGAGGCAATTGCTCTCGTACTAAAAATCCATGTCACTACTGACTAGTACAAAACGATGCTATGGCATGGGTCAAAACGCTTCACAAACACCTCCGACTCATTCCTTTGAAGCTTCACGAACATCGTTTGTCAACTTCCCCAATCGACTTTTGAGAGTTAGGTTGCAAGATTCCTATATTAGTGTAGGAAGTAATATTTTTGGTGTGGGTTGGAGTCGACCATACGGACTACTCTTACTGTTCTCTTTTGCTACACTGAACCGCTGGATCGATGTATGTTCTGTACTCTTTCTATTGTAGTTGAGTTGTGTACCTTTCGAGACTTCTACTTCTGTTTTTGTTCTTTTGGAGACTTATAAACCTTCCACTAATATTTCATCGGAATATCACGCTCTCTTGGTCTTATTTGCAGGAACCTCAGGGTGCGGTTCCTCTGAGGGGTGGCGAGTTGTAACTCCGACGGTTCCTTTGTGAATGCTCAAGAAATTGCTTGATCTTTTTTCTGCATCGTCATGCCATCATCATTGCATTGAGCTTTCAGAAATTTTTAGATATATTTTAAAAACTGTTTGAACCTATTTTGAATACCCAAATATCTTTTCTCTTTTCCTGAAAATAAAACAGAGAGAAAGAGAGGGAGGAACAGAGAGAGAGGTAGAACTCAGTTTTTTTTTTGAGACTAAGGTAGAACAGAGAGAGAGCCAATGACAATGGGAGCCCATACCCCAATCTTCTCGTCTCTCCCTCTCTAGGACACTAGCGCCGCCAGGAGGCGAGCCACCTCCGGCGCGGCCTCCCTCCGCCGCCTTCCGCGCGCGGCCAGCGGCACTAGGGCGCCGTGCCGCCGTCCCGTCCGCATCCACCTCGCTGAAGAAGACACGAGCCGGAGCAGTGGAGGGGCGCCAAGTTCTTCTTCCTCTTCGTCGACTACCTCCGTCCGCGCGCAGCCCTCGTCGCCACCGCCGCCGCTCCGACCTCCTCCGGCCCGTACGACGGCTCCATGCTACCCAGGGTGAGCCGTCTTCCCGCTCCACGCCCCCGTTCGCCGTGCCTCTGTGCCCTCCCCGGCCAAGCAGAGCCGCCATGGTCGACTGCTCCATATGCTCGTTTTCTGCGCTCCCCCGCCGTGCTTCACACGCCCTGCACGCTGCACCCCACCAACACACTCATGTTTCCTTGCCCGAGCACGAGCTCGTGTACGCACGTAGTACTAATCAAAATGTGATCTGATCAAATACACAACCTGTGCACTGTTACAATTTTTTCCACATGATAAATGCTTTTCTAAATGTTTAGAACTTGCAAAAACCATATCTAATCCCAAATTTTGCCAATAATATATCTATCTGTTCCTAAAAATGAAACCTACCTGTTTAACTCGCATCCATGCATGTTTAAGCAACCAGAACCTTATGTATGTACTTATGCGTATCCGGTGAATCCAAAATGCACTCTATATGTCATATGAGCTATGACCTCATCTAATTTGTTCTTTCCATATTTTGGACTTAAACTTGCCAAATTTATTAAATTGACATGTCATCATCCCTAGTTATTGACGGGAACGCTAGTATGCTTTGATGCCATTTTCATTCTCGTAGTATGCTTATTGCTTAGTACCATCTCCTGTCTTGTGTGGATTCAAACCTAAGGTGTTTGATCTGTTGCCCTGGATAAGAGCATAAAAACAAGATCACAGATTTTTTTTCTTAAAATCAGTAAAGCTAGGTCTGTCGGTTAAGTGGTCACCTGTTGTTGGTCACCTGAGATGATTCAAATGGATGTTGCTCCTATTTGTTGATTTACTTTGTGGTAGGTAGTTCATCCTTTAGAGCTTAATGCGTGGAAGTTTATCTACATGATAATACCTTCCTTTTGATCTCTCCTTGAGGCTTACCACCTCTTTGGCACTCCTATCTACAGATGAAGATTGCTAAGGCCTTGGTCAAGGCCTTGACCGGCAAAACCGTCACCGCGGGGGGGAATTCTTCTGGGCGAATCACTTCCTTTCACCGAGGAAGTGGACACAAGCGATTGCTTAGAGAAAGTGACTTTAAGAGAGACACATCGTCTGTTGGCATTGTGAAAAGGATTGAGTATGACCTTAATCGCTCTTCTAGGATCGCTCTTGTCCGATGGATCACAGGGGAAGGGCAGAAGGATGCGTCGTATAAGGCTGACCGTGTACCTGTCAGTTATATATTAGCCAGTCATCAAATGGAAGTTGGCAGTATGGTGCTAAACAGCGATTGCTCCAAACCTTCTACAACTGGCTCCCTGCGACCTGCCCAGAATGTTGATTCTTTCCTTTGGTTCCAAGAGCTTTTTCGCGATGCCGATAAAGCCAATAAAGATGCAGAGGACACTGATCAAGCAACGGCTGCAATTACTACATCACCACTCCCACCTGTCGATCTATTTGATCTCAATTCCAAGGTAGGAAGCTGTTAGCCTTTAATGGTGTTCATGTATCTGCATGTCTATTCGTTCTACATGTAGTTTAGTTTAGGGACTTGTTGTCCACGAGATTGCTTCAGCTATGTGCGAAGGAGGCAAGATGCCGGGCTGCCGTGTGATGCGGCAAGCATGGCGAGATGCTGATTGTGCCGTGAGAAGCGGCAAGACGCGACAGAAGCTGGAGCGTGACGGGCTGCAGTACATCAAGTCGAGCTGGGTGATCCGGCATGTTTGGGAGTCAGTTCGTGCATGTGCTGGGTTGGTTAGATCCTGGAGCGACTCTAGGAAGGAGATCAAGTCAAGAGTTAGTTGGGTTAGCGGCCGGGTTGTGTGGTCTGTGTGCAGGTAGCTAGTGATTAGCTAGTACGTGAGTTAGTGGTTAGTGGAATAGTGGTGTGAGAGTCCTTACCCCTGTGTATATATATGTTGCATTGATTAATGGAAAAGGTTAAGGCCGTGAGGGCTGAAGCAACAATGTAGTCTTTCTGCTCACCAGGGAGGAGTGTCTCTGTGCAAAGCTAGAGTATTTTCTCACCAGGGAGGAACTTATTCTAAAGTGGTCAAGGAGTCGGCCTCCCAGTGTCTTGTACGGCTGCCATCAGGTGCTGAGAAACTCATAGATTCCAGATGCCGGGCTACCATCGGTATAGTTTCCAACCCCACCCATGGTTCACAAGAGCTTACGAAAGCAGGACATAGCCGGTGGTTAGGCTGGCGCCCGGTCGTTCGTGGTGTTGCAATGAATCCAGTGGATCATCCTCATGGTGGAGGTGAGGGCCGCACGAAAGTGGCAGGCCATCAGTGTTACCTTGGGGGAAGCCCACTAAAGCAGGATATAAGACAGCAAAGAGGAAACTAAAAGCTTAGTTCATTCCACGAACTTCCGATGTGGATCCCGATAAAAAAGAACCGTAACTTACGATGGAGTCCTCGTGATGTGTACTGGTTTCCTGCAGACAGTATCTGCTACAACAGTTTCATTTGATGTTATGTATGAATAAGTGATCCTTGGACTTGCCTGCGCCCAGTTTGCTTATTTGCAATTCCTCTATGGCATTTGATTAAATTGTTCAGCTGTGTTGCTTCAGGTAACCTCTGGACTTAACCTGCGCAAACTATGCTTGTTGTTTTTCATCTTTTTTGGTTCTGATAATTTGCTCTATCCCGATAAGCAAACTGGAACTGCATATTTCTAATTTATGTAGCTCTTATCAGTTCCTGCTTCAGAAGTTCGTATGAATAATTGACATTTAAGCTTGGCGGTGCTTAGTTTGCTTGTTGGCATTCCTTTCGTGTCATTTGGCCGGTTCGAGTGCTGGTCAATCAAACTGGTAAATGCAAATTTCTAATTTCTGTATCTCGGTTTTATTTCGGAATCATGGTTTCGCTCATTTCCTGGGATTGAAATTATGTGAAGTCCTGTCGGTTTTCTGGAGAATAGTTCGACCTGTTCTGTTTAGCGAGTTCCTAGAACATACAATTTTTCTAGTTTTTTATCTTCTTCCCGATCTGAAACTCTGCTGAATAAGAAAGCTTGGAGATCGTAGGTTTAGTTACTAGTCTTTATGTTTATTTCTTCTGGAATTTTTAATTTAGAGAGAAGTTTAAGAGCGTCCAAGGCGTTTGTCCTTTTTACAGGAACAATCTACCTGGCAATGCCAAGTTTGTCACTTGATTGCACTTCAGTTCTTAGTTCCATTCTTCTCCGCTATGTCCAATGAACTGCACGGAAAGGGTAGGCGCCCCCGAGAGGAACTTTTGAAGGAATCCTAGTTCTTGATGAGTTCGCTTTTGTTCCTTATCCTGCTCAAATCCTTTTCGGCAGTTCTTCCACGTTACTGAGCATATACTGATGATCCTCATTGAATACCAGACGACTGGAACCATCCTCTCTGATCATTGCAAGATTCACTTGCCGGTGAGCAAAGGGAACTTGCCTGAATTGGTACTACAGTTGCTCATGGCTATTAATAAAGCAATTCCAGTGGGTACTTGCCTGAATTTATACCTGAATCTGAATACATCTACAGGTTAGCACTAGCTGTCTTTGCAAATAAATTATCTAAAACATGGATGCAGCTTTTGTTCAAGAGTGGGGCTATCACGGCTTTTGGGATCACTCCTGATCAAGGTTGAGGCAAAAATCTGCATGCGGCTGCTTTTGTTTTAACAGTTCACTGCATCTCCTAAATAAAAATATCAGGCGGGTATTAAACGTCAAGTAATGCGAATTGCAATGCACAGCTGGTCTAGAGTAAATTCTGGATTTGAGCATAAACCCATATTTTCGCTTCATGAGGCAACGTGGATTGAAAATCTGAGCAGATTACTAAGCGTCATCAGGTTAAGCGTCATCAACGTGGAAATGGGCACCTAACTTGTGCGCCCGTGCGCGTATGCACATACAATGTTTTTTTTAAAACAGACACTCACATTAACATAGGCTTGCTGAGCACCTCCAAATACATAGCCGGCGAGTCGAGTCTTGATATTGACGAAGTCAGCACGAGCGACTCGTTGCTGATGGAAAGTTGAGAACATCGCCTCTCACTGCCACACGCAAGTTATCATGCACATACAATGTCGAGGTGTCCCTACACAAAAATACGATGTGGAGATGTACGCACGATCAAATTTTTGAACGTTCCAAAAATAATGTTTCGGTGGTGTGCCAAAATAAAAATTCCTCATGTTTGCACTTAATTTGACTCTGTTTGACCAGCTAAGACCAGCTATTTTTCACCAGATCGTTGATTTGATCCCATGGAACGCGCATACGGTGTCACGGCGTGAGTTTCGGTGGCCGAGGGACGTGGATGCCGGGGTGGCGGCCCCGGGCGGTGGTGGACGTCGAGGCAGCGGCCTCGGGCTCCCACACCGTGACGGTTCTATGAGGCAGTGCCGTTGCCTTCCGTGGGATTGGGTGGCGACTTGGATGAAGACTGCGCGGACAGAGGGTTCGTCGATCTGACTGGATCACTTTCGGCCTATTCGAACGTTGATCTGGTTGCTACGTCGGGACGGCGGCCCCGGAACAGGTGGGATTTGGTGGCGTCCTGGTGCTGTGTGGACAACAAGCTCGTTGACCATGACTGGTTCGACTTCGGGTTATGCAAGGCTTCGTCCTGGTTGCGACGTCGGGGCGGCGGCCCCGGAGCAGGTGGTGTGTGCTCGTGGTGTTGGTTGGCTTGTGTCGTGTGGGCGGCGAGTCACCTCGCCTATACGGTTTTTTGGCCCTGTTTTTCTTATAAACAGGGCATTGTACAGTTTGTCTAGTTTTTGGGTCCGGTTTTCCTTATAAATTGAGTCGTCTCTTCTGGATACGACCACTTTAAGCTAAAAATGGAAGGGGAAGAAAGACAACATTTGATCGTACGATTGAAAGCATATTCATGCCCGTCAAATGCAACAGCGAAGTCCGATGATTGTTTATTTGTTAACGATCGATAGTATTTACCGAGAGATATATAGAAGGGTCCAATCTCATGAGAAAATTGACTTTTTTGTTGTTAAGTTGCCGTGACTTTGATTATGTGTATACAGTTGATCCGGTTTTGATTAAATCTCCACCGAGGACTGGTTTGTGAAAAAAGGAACGACAAGGTCCTTGGGGAACTAGACCCACGCACGTTCGAGACTCCTCGTTATACGGCCAGATTGATCGTGCGATCGCCCCTGTCGCTCGTACGCCTCTCCCTCGTACGCGCCGCCGCGCTGCCTCTAGCGACCGTCGGCGAGTGGAACGGAGCACGACTGAGTGCCAGGTTACCCAATCTCCTCTCTCTCGTTTTCTCGGCTCTCTCCTTTTCCTGTACACTTTGAATAAATCTGTTGAACCTAGGTCTGTGACCGTGAGTCCTTGACGAACTACTCCTCCCGGCCGGTAACCGCAATGGCTTCCCTCTCCGGCTGCGGCGACGCTTCGCCTCCGCCGCCTCCGCTTCCACACGATGACCTTTTGCTTGAGATCCTCCTGCGCCTCCCGCCCGAACCAATCTACCTCCTCCGTGCATCCCTCATCTCCAAGCACTGGCGCAGCCTCGTCCACGACGCCCGGTTCCTGCGCCGCTTCCGCGCGTTCCACGGGCACCGCCGGTGCTCGGCTTCCTCAACAGCCAGCCGGGGCCTCCCCTCTTCGTGCCCACCTCTGGCACCTTCGCGCCCAACTCCACGATGACAACCGACTCCTGGTGGCCCTTGGACTGCCGTCACGGCTTCGCCCTTCTGAAGAACAGTAGCTCGTGGGATCTCGTGGTCTGGGACCCCATGTCCGGCGAGAAGCGCTACCTGCCGCCGCTGCCGCACGCGTTCGATGACGCCGAGCGCTTCAACGGCGCGGTTCTACGCGCGGCCGACAACGATGACGACCGCATCGGTCGCCGCTCGTGTCCGTTTCTCGTGGCCATGGCGCTCACCCACAACGAAGACGAACTCGCCTCCGTCTTCGTCTACTCGTCGAGACCGGCGTCTGGGGCGACGCCACCTCGGTCGCTACGATACAAGAAATTCAGGGGTACCCGACGGCTCTGGTCGGGAGCACGCTCCTCTACTGGCAGATGACTGGCAACTGCATCCTTGAACTTGATCTGGATAAGCATAGCTTAGATATCATCGAGGTGCCATACGAGGTGTTCGTCAACCACCAATTCTCTATCCTCATCATGCCGGCTGAGGATGGAGGCATTGGCTTTGCAGGAGTTGATGACGAAGATCTCAATCTTAACTTCTTCTCGTGGGTGCCTAGCACTCTAGAGTGGAAGCTTTGCAGGACCATTGATCTTGAAGAGTTTCTTGCGCCAGATGTGGTGTTGATGCCTTATACATTTCATCAATATCGAGATGTGCAGGCGGTCGGCTTCGATGTAGACGCTGATGTGATTTTCATATTTGTCGACTTTTGCGTCTACATGCTCCATCTCAAGTCTATGCGAATTGAAGAGGTGTCGCAGAGAGGAAGCTACAGCTGGATTCATCCCTACTCAAGCTTCTACACCGCAGCACTACCATGTACTTAATTAATTTATCCCGCAGATTGCTGAAATGATAAAGCATAGTCATTGTATATATGATGCAAGCGGAGGATGCTGAATGAACATTTACATGTGAATTGCATGAGTTTTACTTTGCCTGCTGAATTACTGTACCCATCTTGTGTTGCTGAATGTGCCCATTTTATGCTGTTTTGGATGTTGCAAAGGTAAACTCTGAAAGTCTGAGCCACACTTCCTGAAGGAACAGAATGAACATATATTGCAAACTGCATCTGTATCTTCTATACATTTTTTCAGGTGCATCTTCTCAACATTCCAAAGATGAACGTTGACAATGTATACTCTTCATTTGTTTATTTCCACATCCTGCTGGATGCTTCTAATTCCCATCAGGCTGCTCGTTTATGTCATTTTATTTATCTCCTCTTTGCCAATGTGTAGACAAGTAATTTCCGCACGGTATGAAATACCACCTTTACCTGTGTTTTAGATGTCTATATTACCATCGAGGCCTAGATTATCTACCATGTGCTTGTATGATAAGTAGTTATGTAGGATCTTAGTGTGAAATAATACAGTGACAGCCAAAATTAACAAATTGGTAGTCATTTTTTTTTTGTTTCTCTCAGTTTAAGCTATGCGTCTCCCATATCTACACGATGACTTATCACTCGTTTCATTTTTGGGGATTTATTTGATCAGTGACCTTCTTGGTACGTTTCTTTGTTCAGGGAAGTTGGAAAAAATACATTCCTTCTAGAATTTCAACAATTCGGCCGCTATACAGTTCGAGATATAAGCCCTAGTTCCACTCGTCTAGCCTTTACACTAACACCCCCTCTTCCCAAGGTTCAAGAAAGCGGAAAGCGTAAGCGAAGCGTTTTGCTGTCGCTTAGAGTTTTAATCGAAGCAGACTAGGGTTCATAATGGGCCTTATCGGGCCAACTCGGTAGCACAAAGGACACCGTGATCAGGAGTCTATCACACCCTTAATACGCCAATGGACCTTATCAGCGGCTAAGTAGTAGCTTATGGCCTAAGCGAAGCGTTTTGCCATCGCTCAGCGCTTAATCATGCTTAAGCGTACGCTTAATTACGTTTTTTTGAACAATGCCTCTTCCACCAATCCACAATCAAACAAGTTTTGTGTCATGTTTTAGACATTTCTTCCCAGCGTCATGTTTTAGACATTTCAATAAGGACTAAATATGGAACAAATGACTGGTCAATACTCAATACTCCATCTTTTTAAATGATGTTTGAAATGAGTGAACTATCCACTAAAATACGTCTAGAAAATGTTCAAGATATCGCTGATTAGAGATTAGTGGCTAATTTTTTTTTACATGTGAACTTCCGACACCAAAAGTTCAAAAATATGCTTTTCAAAAAAAATATTGGAGTATTGGATATAATGCTACAATGATTCCTTTCTTTTGAATCAATAAAATGGGCAAATTTCGAGCTAATGTAAAGTTCTACAAAACTATTGTCCGATAAATCGTCTAGCAGGCTAATAAAATCGTCGATAAGTGGCAAAAATCAGCTGTTCAGACCGAAAAATCGGCGTCAGCGTTATACTCGGCCGATATGCTATAATCTTATCGGTGACCCCACGATTTACGATAAATCAGACGATTAATCGGCATATCGGCCGATTTTTGAACATTGCGTCTAGATACGTGTGAATCAGGAGAAAGCTAAAACAAATAAAATGGCTTATATACTAAAAACGGAGGGATTGACCGGTCGAGTTGAAAGAACTTTTTGGACGGTTCACCACTAGCAGGGCTACGGCCTATTTCGCCTAAGGAGGTAATGTTCACGAAACTAGCTACATCATGGAGCAGAGGTAGCACTAAGCAACAAGGGGTGCATGGAATAAAATCAAGATTACCAGCTAAACATATTACAAGCTAGTAATGGTGAGCACTCCTCTTACATACAAATTCCATGCTGCTCCCAAAATAAGAAGAACGATGCGAAATAAAATCAAGTAACACCAGGCGATGGGGAAAAAAGATGGCAGGGCTCGCTTTGCCTACCAAAGCCCGCCTCCTTCCGCCCGCTCGATTAACGGCAACCGTCCCATGCCGTCGCGTGTCCTGATCACAGCCGCACAAACCCTTCCTCCCTCTTCCTCTTCCAAAATCCTTCGTCGCCGCCCCGGAGGCGGCAAGGCAAGCCGGCGACTGGGACTTCCCCCTCCACTCTCCGGTCATGAACCTGGTACATGATCTAGTCGACGTTCCTAGAGCTTGGCTAACACTATATTACCCCCAGCCCACCACGCCGCGCGCATTCGCTGTTACACCACCCGCCACAAGGAGGAGGAGGAGGACGTTCCTAGAGCTTGGCTAACACTATATTACCCCCAGCCCACCACGCCGCGCGCATTCGCTGTTACACCACCCGCCACAAGGAGGAGGAGGAGGAGGAGGAGGAGGAGGAGGAGGAGGCCGGCGCGCAGCGAAGTACTGGATCACAGTACCGAGCTCCTCTGCAAGCTGGTGGGTTCGGAAGAGACGCCCCCTCGAAGTCGTATGGGTGCGACACGAGGGGGGAGGGGGGTGTGGCCGGTTGCGAGAAGGCCTGGTGGCGGCTGGGAGGCTGAACCCTAGCCGCGAGAGCTGAGTTCGTGCGGCAGGATTTGAATTGAGAAAATGTCCAAAAATTCTTATTTTGGACTTTTAAGAAATAACAAGTCTGTCGTACGTGTCTAAGTTTAAAAAAACTTGGGTCCTAGTACAAACTTTTTTTTTTTGCGGGGAAAAGCAGGAGAATTACAGCAAGGTCCTTACAGAACAGTCCAGAAAAAACAAGGAAATAACATCTAGGTCCTTCTGGACCTCAACTCCACCGACGACCTGCAGAACATGCCGATGGCGCGCCGCCGCAACTGCTCCAGAAACGCCTTGGAACGGACGCAGCCCCTCTGCGGCCGGGAAGTCGTCGACCCTCGGCTCCGAAGAACCTCCATCCTGCAACGCCAGCTTCGTCGCCTTGCTCCACTCGACCTGCAAATCCAAATTATTTTGTACCCGGAGCCGCTGCACCTCGGTCTCCGGCGAGGGGAAACCCCGCCCAGCAGCTCCGAGGAGCCGCGAGCAGGGACAGGGCAGGCAACCCACGATGAAGACCAATGGACCTTCACCGTCGAAGAGGACGGCCGCCGCCCTGCAGAGCCACTCCGACCGCGCCGCCATCTTCTCCGCGCTGCCGGCTGGCCTCCTACTAAGCTCTACGCTATGTACACGACGGGATCCGGCGTTCCCCCACCCTCCCGCCGCCGGAGCGGCCGCCGGAGAGGAGGGACGCTCCGAATCGCCGCCGGCGAGGTGAACGAAGCAGGAGCACTCACAAATCGCCTCTCTGCACTGTGCGGGGAGAGGATAAGGTCCAGGCGTCCGTTATGCTAAGCTTGTGATCTGTAATTACATGATCAGATAAGTGCCGGATTTTTTTTTACTGTAATGCGAAACATCCTAGAGACACAAAATGCAATGTATGTACTGTACTTTCTTGTGTCACTCACAGCGTCTCCTCCGGTGGTTTCAGAATTTTTTACCGCCGGTAATTTCCCCATCGTTCAGTTGGGCCGCGGGCGCGAGGTAAAAAATCGGTTACACCCGTGGACCCCACTTCGCCAGCCGGCGGCCGGGCTATTTGAGAGCACGCCGACGCCGGCCTCGGAATCGCAAAACCACCGCCACCGCCACCGGAAGAGAGAGCGGGAGAGATGGCGGGGGCGCAGGCAGAGGCGTGGTGGAAGGCGCGGTTCCGGGACCGAGTGCTGGACGCGCACGCCCGCCTCACCATGGTCGCCTGGAAGCTCGGCAACGCGCGGGGGAGCCTCGAGGCGCCGGTGCGCGCGCCCGAGACCGACGCCACGCGCGCCAGGATCCTGCGCGCGGAGCGGGCGCTGGAGGACGCGTCCGCCGACCTGTTCGCCGCGGCGTGCCTGCTCGGGAGCGCCGAGGAGCTCGCGCTCCGCGGCGGCGCCTTCGCCCCGTGGGACCCGCTGCGGCTGCCCAGCGTCCGCGACCTCCGCGACACCTCCGCCGCGCAGCGCAGCGCCGCTCGGAAGCTCCGGGAGGCCAGGGTGTTCTCGATCGACACGTGCGAGGGCGTGGAGCACTGCTGCGTCGTCCTGCTGGGCCTCCGCCTCCTGCTGGAGCACCCGCTCCTTCCCGGCGTCGACGAGTACCTCGACGCTCAGCGCCTCCACGCGTTGGAACTCCTTAAGGAGCACTTGATTTTCGCGGCCGGTGACTGCTTATCGCTGGTCGAAAACGCCCGCGATGATGTGCCAGGCGGCGGCGCCAACTGATCAGATCAGGGGTACCCCTGGAACCGCTAGTTGTTCGTCCGCCGCTCGCGTTCGCCATGAACCTGCGTCGTGAAACATGCCTTGTGTTTTTCTTGCATGTTCTTTGCGTTCCTGCGTCCTGAGACCCTGATCCAACTGTCGGTTGCTGCTGCCACCTTGATTCTATGAATCCAATTCTTGTTTTTTTTTTCATTTCTTGGATGCATCTGCGTGTCTAATGGTTTTGTTGGTTGATGCTCAATGCTGGAGTTAGTATTATCAGGATACATTGGTTAATGTCCATGTTGTTAATTCTGCTTGAGTTGGGTTTGGAAGCTCACAAATTCCTGATAGCCATTTTGATCTTTCCATGCAGTGAATGGGTCAGTGATAGTTGCAAAAAAAAATGTATTAACTCTCTGTGTCTGTCGACATTTTAACTGCAGTTAGTCCATCATCACTCTGGGTCTGGAACTGCATTGGCATATATTGTGTAGTTCATGACCTGAACAAAGTCAGAGGCATCAGCATCACTGAGAGTTTTAGCAAAAAACATGCATGCAAAAATTTGCATTGACCAGATTTTCCGTCAAGAGAGCATAAGAGAATGCCAGTTTTGAAAAGAAACCAGTTGATCACAGAAACCAATCACATGATGCATACCATGACAATGGAGTGTCATGCCACAGTGGTGATCATCATAGCAGTGACTATCTATTTCCTGTTACCACCCAAAAGCCAAGAGAATAAACAACAAAACAGGTTGAACAAATTCTGACCAGCTTCTCTTTATTAAAGAATCACTTCGATGTATGAACATTTACATAGACACAGAAGTTACTACTAGGATGATACAATCTCAAGCCCTGCATTCATGATTCAACTGAGCAAAGCTGCAATGGCATATGACCCGTGGCCTTCACTCTCCAGGAAAATTCGAAGGTAAAAACAAGTATCGGTATGAAGCTCGTAACTATCTACAAGCCGCAGATTGGAGATTATGCTACTAGACTGTACACAACTGAAGTAACTGTAGCAGTTCAGACAACGGTGAAGACCGCCAGAATTAGCTCAGTGAACACTGCTCAAACGTACGGCTGAGGTTCAGACAACTTTGAGACAGTATAGTAGTATCCATCGGTGAGAGCTGGAACTCCGAGATCAAGCAACTTGGAGACCCATTCAAGCTTCTTCATTTGCTCTTCCATCACAACAGAATCAGGACAACCAACAAACCCGTGACGTTGATGATTGTACCCAGGATGGTGATATGTCAAGTGTCCTACCAACGCCTGCCCTGATCCAAATGACTTCCCACAGGCATTGCACTGATGCGTTTAAACCTTCACTGCAACTGAAATATCGTCACACTTAATCACAACTGAATTGCCAGCTCTTAGCTTCCTAAGCACATTATCTCCACCCAGCACACGATCAAGCACATCCCGCTCTACTGCCTTTTGGAGAACATTGGTTATCAGAGCGTCCTCCTTCTCATAAACACTGGGGATCAAAGTGTTGTCCTTATCAGGAACATTGGATATCAAGCTGTTGCTTTTCTCACATTGACAACAGAAATCTTCATAGGCTGAATTACTTGGAATATTGGGGATCAAAGTGTTTACATTGTGAACATTGGAGATCAAGTTGCTGTCATTCTTACATTGCCCATAGCAATCATCAGAAGCTGTACACTTGTGACCTTTTGACCTTTTGAACTCAGCAGATCGAACCAGTAGATGGTCATAAGCGTTCAACTTCACAGCCTTTGACACATTGGGGAACAAACTGTCCATATCTTCTGCATAGCAATCTTCACAAGCTAAAATCATCTTAGAATGCTCTGAAAGCAGTAGGAGAGTGACTGCAGCGTCCATCACATCAAAATTGAGTGCTGGTGTCACCCTCTTTGACCGCTTGCGCTTCACAGCAGGAGAAAACATGACACTGTACCCACAATCAGAAATGGTCATAGCATCCATCAGCCCAGGTGCTCCTTCGAGGGGCTTGCTCAACACTTTCTTCTTACTGTGCTCCCTCATGTGCACCCTCATAGCATTGGAGGCAGAGAACACCTTTGAGCACATCTGGCATTGCGTTCCAGAGGACAGTGGCTGAGTCTCCTCATCACTTGGATTCTGCAGCAGGGACACATGCACGTCGGCAACAATGGCAGGAGGGCTTGGCGTCTTCTTTGGATGGTCAACAATGCGCCAATGGCGTGACATGTGGCTTCCAAGAGCCCTCCCTGAAGTGAAGCTCTTCTTGCACCTGTTGCAGACATACTTCCGAGTTCTTCCTCGTGGTGCCATACCTAAACCATAAAGTTGCACTAAGTCAGCATTCTATTACCAGATGCTGGTACAAAGCTTTCATTCAGAATTAAAGCAACAAGCAAACTGCAGATTTGTTTTGCCGAAATTTGTTTACTTGAAAATATTTCACCATCATTCGCATGAACACGATATTTGAAACGAAAGCAAGATCGTCAGAACATTACACCATTTTGTACGAAAATAAGAGATTCAGATATTCCATGTACTTGAAACAGGTTAAAATATTACTCCATCAGAGAAGCATAAGGAAGCGGTAAATTTGCCTCTGCCATTCAGAAAATTCAGTAGGTTGAAAAACAGAATAGAGTTGAATCACAATGTATATAGTACAAACTGAACTCTTCCAAAACAGATTAAGCAAGAGCACAGCTATGTTTTAGGGGCAAAAAAGTTCAGAAGCTGCTGATTTTCTGAAGCACTGCGAAATAGTAAAGCATGACGAAATAGCAGCCTAACAGGGACACTGATCTCTGGACACCTATTGCTATAGCTTCTTTGGAGCATTTGCACATAGTGACACCACTGACACGCTAGATTCAGCAAAGACAAAGCTCAGCTCACAAGCTCTTGCTACTCTGGAGCATTTGCACAAACACATTGACGGCAACCGGTCAGACAGTACAGGAAATGTAAGATATCGCCACCATTGCATCAGCGACCTGCAAAATTCCCGAGCCAGAGACACCATTCGACGAAGCAGCTTACGAAATCCGAGACATTGGCCGCCAAAGAACCGAGAGCGAAGGAGCTGCGTTCGGGAATCGGGAACCCACCTGGAACAGCTCCAAGTCAAGAAGCTCCCCGGAGAAATGACGTGGAACGGAACCCACCAGCTTGCAGAGGAGCTCGGTACTGTGATCCAGTACGTCGCTGCGCGCCGGCCTCCTCCTCCTCCTCCTCCATGTGGCGGGTGGTGTAACAGCGAATGCGCGCGGCGTGGTGGGCTGGGGGTAATATAATGTTAGCCAAGCTCTAGGAACGTAGACAAGATCATGTACCAGGTTCATGATCGGAGAGGGGAGGGGGAGTCCCCTGTCCCGTCGCCGGCGTGCGCCTTGCCGCCTCCGGGGCGGCGGCGAAGGCTTTTGGAAGAAAAAGATGGAGGAAGGGTTGTGCGGCTGCGATCTGGACGGTGACCCCGCACAACACTGCATATTGTAGTGTACAAGTCGTTGACATAACACCCACGGAAGGACTTATCCGTAAATATTACATCCCTCAGAGTAGTACAACAGAACATTGCGGGTCTACTTTATTACACACTGCTGAATATTACAAGCCAGAAATGCATAAAAACTTCAACGTCTTCCTCCGACAAAGGAGGACCGTCTATTATTGCAGTGTTGACAGGTGTCAACCTACTAGCGATAGAAAGCAATAAACTAAGAACCATATTGGCTCAGCAGCTAAGTATTATTAGTCTAGTCTTGCTCGGCCAGGTTCCTATTATGATATCTCTAAGTCTCCACCTCCTCTTCGTCGGCGTCGTCGGCTCCGTAGGCAATGATGTAGTCGACGTCTTCTACTCCTCCGGACAGATCAGGTGCTTCAAAGTACACCTCGTCGGCATGGTATGCTCCAAAGTCTTCCTCGGTAACCTCCTCAGAGTCTAAGCAGGGGGTCAAAAGAGCAAAGGGTGAGCAACACTAGCGTTACTCAGCAAGCTCAAATAATAGATGATAAGGTGTATGATGCTCTATCTACCATCCTGACCAAAAAGTCATGGATGAATATGCAAGTTTTGTAAAACATTTTTAGAAAAAGGTCCATTTTATTTTAGAAAACTATGCCCCCAGTCTCCACGTGTCTTTAGTCATCACTTGGGATGCCTTTCCCGCAGCGTTCTGTAGTCCCTCCTGGAACAAGGATGTGACAGTCACAGTTTATTTGTTTAACTCTGCAGAGCTGCACCACTTTACCCAACAGCAGCCTGGCTCTTTATGCTCCCTCAGCACACCATGTGTGCTATAGCCAGAACTCAGGCAACAAGTCATGTGGAGTCGCCTCCCCGCACAACGCATATTCGCCCATTTGTGACGCGGCTGGTAACTAAGACCACTGGCCCGCCACCCCTCCCGAGCTTCTATTCCAGTCACCCCGTCGAGTGGGAAGGTCACGTGCTTCCACGCAGTTGGCCGCCGCAATGGTCGCAACCAGGTAATAGCCTGCGAGGATATGCGAACGGAGGAAGTAACCTCTGACGAGCCCATCCATAGTGAATCTGTTGGCTGATGCTTCAATACGGCGCAAGGATCACTGGGCCATGGGTTATTAATCCTAGGTACATACTTTTCCGTACAGTGGAACCTCCACCACATCATCAAACCGTGGTTCCACTGCCAGCCAACCATATATTCATAGCAATTCACATCATTCGAAAATAGAATTTTCTTTTTCATGCAATGATAAACCATAGTACTTTGCAATTACTTTGATAAATTCATCAATCGAGGACATGCAAGATGGAACTTGCCTTGAGACTGATAGGTAGTGCAGTCTAAAGCTTCTGACGATTTGGGACTCGCGTGTTCTGAAAATCAATATCACTGTCTGTATCAGACAATGTTGAAAAACCAAATACATGCCAATATGCATAGAATGAGATGATTTTTATTCTTTCCCAAAATTCCCCAGAGTTTTGTTAAGATTTTCTTTTGATGATTTCTTTGATTTGAATTTTATTTAGGATGAGTAACATGACAGTTAAAATGTAGTTCAATTTATACATTGAACTTAGTTGATAATTTTCTCATATTAATTTCTTTTGAAAACATTTTGAAATGTTTCAAAGTCATTTCCACTTAAGGATCCTCTGAATTTTTGCTATAAGAAATAATTTTCAAAAATTCAAAGAGGTATTTTATTTGGGTAGATTATTTTCTGCTGATACGTATACATATTTTGTTTGTATTTTTAGTATTTTATTTGAATTTATAGGATTCTTTGGAAGTTTGAATATTTTTAAATGGGTGAAATTACCAAATTGCCCATGCTTGACTTGGTTCAACCAAGTCAAGACTCGGGTCCGGTCCGGGTCGGGTCAACCGACCGGACCACTCTCTCTCTCACTCTTCTCACGCGCGCACGTCTCGCGCCCGACTCGGCCGGCGACTGCGTCGCCCGCGGCGTCGCCGCCTCGCCCCGGCCTGCTCGGCCGCCTCCGTCGCCGTGCCGTGGGGCAAACGACTCCCCACGCGCCGCTCTCCATCTTCACCGGAGGGATTTGGGGATCTCTCCCCCTCGCTCTCGCGTGCATCCCCTCTCCCTTGGGTTAGGGTTTGCGCTGCGCCGTCGTGATCTTCTTCTCCCGCCGGTGTGCTCTCGCCATGGCTCGGTGCAGGGGCTCGCTCCCTGTGCCACCGTGGTGCGGTGCTCGTTCCTCTACCACCATGGACCCCCTCCTCTGGTTGCGCGGTCAATGACTCGCCGCCGAGAGCTACGGCCATGGTCCCCAGGTAAAATTCGTGCTCCTCCACTCTATCTATCCCCTGCTAGCTCTAGTAGCTGATTACGCATGCTCACACGCCTCCTTGGCTTAGGATTTGGATGAGCAGATGATGCTCTGCTGCTACTTGCGTGTATATGTGCATTGGCTATCTCTCTGTGTCAATCGTGAGGTGAATGGTGTAGATCTTCGTGTGTAGATCATACCATTGGCTCTGTATGAATCTTTGTGAGCTTATCTTGCTCACAGATGTGATATGTGAAATAGGAAAATTATTTCTGAGCTAGAATTACTGCTAGCTGTGATGATTAGCTTATTTAGAGCATGATTTAATCATGTTTGTTTGCTGTGATGCTCCATGTTGAGTTACACAGCATTCTTGCTTGATTAGAAATGTTTTTATGTTTTCCTGTGCTTCTTCTAGATGCACAACTTTGATATGAGCAGCTAATCCAGCTCTGCTGGTTCACTGTCGTGTGGGTGATGCTTTATTAAGCAAAATAAGAACATATGCTATACTAAGATCAACCCTTGCTTCTGTAGATGCTCAAACAAAATGACATTGCACTCAACTTCACTTCCTGTCTCACTCTGTCCTATTCCTAGCACAAAACAGAAGTTCTCTGCTGTGCTAATCACTTTTCTATAGCACCTTACCTTGCTTGCAAGGTTCTGTTAAGAACAGATGCTAAATTCAGCACTCAAGCATGGTTCTGTCATTTACAGAACCTGCTAAATCACTCTCTAGCTCATATGTTTAACAACCTTGGGTGTAGAGCAGATCAAGTTACGGAAGAGTCTGATCTTGCTCCAGGGTTCAACCGTCTCTTCTGGACTGCACCTTGTGGTTCTACCTTCTCCTTGTTGCTTGACTTCTCCTAAGTTTTAATGGCTTGTGGTGGATGGTTTAGGTGATCTCCATGATTGGCTTGTGGTTTGTGTTGTTCTTGGTGAAGAACAAGTGATCTAGTGCTCCTAGATGTGCTTGGTGCTAGTGCAAATGTGTACTTCTACTTGCTTGTGAGAATTATGAGCTGGGGCTGCGAAATTGGCTTAGCTATATACTGTTTTGAAGTTTCTGTGCTTGTGACACCAGGATAAATGGCATGTGGTGATTCACCTGCTTCCAGTGGCCCCTTCTCACCTCGAGCTGCCCTAATTGGCTGCTTTTACTATTCTTTTAACAAAGTATGGGCTCTTTCGGCTGCAGCTGTGCAGTTCATCACCCCTTGGTGATAAGCTGTGAGTCACAGCCGTGTCACTGATCTGATCCAGATCCTGATATTTGTGGGAAATGCTTGGCTGTGAAGTATTGCTTAGTGATGTCGGTTGCAAATAATTACTCAAGTGTGTGGACAATTAAGCTAGTAATTAGCTTAATAAGTGGGTTTAGGATCCACTTGTCAATTAATGGCAAGTGTGATACCAAATTGTTGCCTCTTATGCTTGCATTTGTTTTCTGGTTTGAAGTGGAGTTTGTGGATTTATGTGTTGCCTTTCTTAAATGATCATGAGATCAAAATGCTCAAATTAGCACTTGTTACCTTTGATGTTTGTTGCCTGAAGATGATTTCTGTTAAGTGCTATGCTTAAGCCTTTGCCTTCGGATTTAATGAGCATGATCAAACAGATCAGTCCCTTTGTTGCCTCAGGATTTTTATTTGCATTCTCCACTCTAGTCTAACCAAACCATAGTTTTGGTTAGGCTTAACCAGGTTTCACAATATAATATGCCAGCACCAAATGGTGTTGGCAACATTTTAACATAACCATTTCCTTTGTTTTGATGTTTATTTTGCAGGTTGAAGATCCTCTGAAAATTCAGAAGTGAAGATTTAGTTTTAGGATTTTATTTATACTCTTTTGTAAGCTCATACTTGTTGTAATAATATAGTTGTAATTCTGGTTATAAAGGACAGATTGTAATATTTGATTTTTTGTAAATGTGTTGATGAATTCTTGTAAAGAAAATGGATTCAAACATGTGATGTGGTGTTTAAATTTGAACTTGTTGAAGAAAATATGATCATTTATTTGTAAATATTTGAATGTTTGAAATATATGTGTATGTCTTGTATTAATTTCATTGGAATGATTCATTCCTTCTTGTTATGATTTATATAACTTGTGTTAAAAATATTTTGTGTGTGTAAGATTGGATAAGATATAGAATTGTGTTAAATTGAAGATCTTATGAATAGGTCATGTCAAAATTTACATATCCATTTTAAAAGGTAGGGTTTTAAAATAAGTAGTGGGGTCTATCGACACTCTCGACTATCTGTCGATGTCTGACTCCCAGACCCTCGACACTCGTCTGGTATCGACTCCCGACTCTTTTAACCAAAAGCGCGAAAATTATCCAGATTTTACCAAAAGATGCATGAATGCACAAATGCAGTTCCTATTCTACCCTCTCGAGTCCTATAACTGCGGGGTATTACATCCTCTCCCCCTTAAACTAAACTTCGTCCCGAAGTTTTTTTCTGGGGTACCTGAACAACTGTGGGTAGTCTCGTCGCAAATCTTCTTCTTTTTCCCAAGTTGCTTCTTGCTCTGGTGGTTCTTCCATTGAACAAAAAAACTTAATTGCTCTATTCCTTAATCTTTTCCAATTCTCCCTAGTATCTTCTCAGGTTGTTCCTCATATGATAGGTCTGGCTTTAAATTCAACTTTTCAAACTCAATTGGTCCTTCTGGTGGTTTCAAACACTTCTTGAGTTGAGACACATGGAACACATTGTGAACTTGTGATATATAGCAGGTAACTCCAATTCATAGGCTACTTCACCTTTCCGGCTTAAAATTCTGAATGGTCCTATGTATCTGGGACTCAACTTTCCTTTTACTCCAAATCTCTTCACTCCTTTGGTAGGACTAACTCTTAGATATACCATATCTTGTCCTGGTTCCCACTGTCTTCTGGATAGATCAGCGTAACTCTTCTGTCTACTCTGAGCTATTTTGAGACGATCTCTGATAATATCCACAATCTGTTGTTGTTCCTTTATGTACTCAGGTGCAAATTCCTTGCTTTCTCCCACTTCAAACCAACATATTGGTGATCTACACTTCCTTCCATATAGAGCTTCAAATGGTGCCATCTGAATACTACTCTGATAACTGTTGTTATAGGAAAATTCAGCTAAAGCTAAGTGTTCATCCCACGATCCTCCAAAATCAAGTGCACAGGCTCTCAACATATCTTCAAGTATTTGATTTGTTCTCTCAGTCTGTCCACCAGTTTGTGGGTGATATGCAGTACTATACTTTAGGTTTGAACCCAACTGCTTGTGAAGTTGTCCAAAAGCTGTGAATATGGATCCACGATCTGATACAATACTTTGTGGAACTCCATGCTTGCTAACTATTTCCTTCACATATAAGTCTACCATTGTGCTGCATTGTCTTTCTGATTGATGGCAATAAAATGGGCAGTTTTTGTCAATCTATCCACTATTACCCATATAGAATCCTTATTTCTCCTTGTTTTGGGTAATCCTGTGATAAAATCCATACTGATCTCTTCCCATTTCCATTTGGGAATTGGTAGTGGTTGTAATAACCTGCGGGACTTGATGTTCCGCTTTACTTGTCTACAAGTATGACATTCTGCAACATATCTTGCAATCTCTCTTTTCATATTATTCCACCAAATGTCTTCTTCAAATCCATGTACATCTTAGTACTACCTGGATGTATAGAATATGGTGTCTCGTGTGCTTCTTTCAAAATTATGCTTTTGATCTCTTGGATATCTGGAACACATATTCTACCATGATACCATAATGAATCATTTTCTGGCTTCAAGTGAATTCAGATCTTCTACCTTCTTTAATCCTGCGGATTTCTTCAGCTATGAATTCATCTTCTCTTTGCCTCGAGAGAATATTGTCTTTCAGCTCCATCTCTGTTTCTTCAACAACTTCCATGGCTACAATACTATTCAACTCTGGACCATCCCAGATCTCAATACCAGCTCTTTGTATCTCATTCCTCAATTCCTTAGGCATTCCTTCTTCCATCAAAGGATTACAGTTCACCTTACGACTTAATGCATCTGCCACTACATTGGCTTTTCCTGGAGTATAATTTATTGTCAAGTCATAATCCTTGATTAACTCAACCATCTCTTTTGCCTCATATTCAATTCCTTTTGTGTGAAGAAGTATTTCAAACTCTTATGATCCGTATACAGTTCACACTTTTCTCCATAGAGGAAATGTCTCCATTGCTTCAAAGCATAAACCACTGCTGCTAACTCCAAATCATGTGTAGGATAGTTGAGTTCATGTGGTTTCAACTGTCTTGATCCATAAGCAATTACCTTGCGATCTTGCATCAATACACAACCTAATCCATTTTTAGATGCATCACAATATACTGTATAAACCTTTCCAGTTTCTGGTACTGCTAACACAGGTGCTGTTGTTAACTTCTCCTTGAGTTCTTGGAAACTCTTCTCACACTTCTCCGTCCATTCAAATGGAACATTCTTTCTGAGTAGCTTTGTCATTGGCCCGGCTATCTTAGAAAATCCTTCAATAAATCTCCGATAATATCCGGCCATTCCCAAAAATCCTCTAATTTCCTTAGGGTTCTTGGGTGCTTCCCAATCCAATACTGCCTTTACTTTCTCAGGATTAACTGCAATTCCCTCCTTGCTAATCACATGACCAAGAAATTCTACTTGATCCAACCAAAACTCACACTTACTGAATTGGCATACAACTGATGTTCCCTTAATGTCTGCAACACAATACTCAAGTGTTGTGCATGATCTTCCTTGGTCTTGGAATAGACCAATATATCATCAATGAACACGATCACAAACTTGTCCAGATAAGGCATAAAAATCTTGTTCATCAAGTTCATGAATATTGCTGGTGCATTGGTTAGTCCAAACGGTACTACCAAGTACTCATGGTGTCCATATCTTGATACAAATGCTGTTTTGGGAATATCCTCAGGTTTAATCTTTATCTGGTGATATCCTGACCTCAGATCTATCTTGGAAAATACTCCTGCTCCTCTAACTTGATCAAAAAATCTTGTATCCGTGGCAATGGGTACTTATTCTTGATGGTCACACTGTTTAGATTTCTGAAATCTCCACACATTCTTCTTCCTCCATCTCTCTTATCCACAAAGATTACTGGTGATCCCCAAGGTGATATACTTTCTCTAATGAATCCTTTAGCTTCCAACTCATCCAATTGTTCCTTAAGTTGTACCAATTCCTTGGGTCCCATCTTGTATGGTGCTTGTGCAATAGGTGCTGTACCCGGAATCAAATCTATAGTAAACTCAATTCACGGTCCGGTGGCATTCCTGGTAACTCATCCGGAAAAACATCTTGAATTCTTTACCACTGGAATCTCTCCATCTTGCCTCCTTCATGGCATTCAACTGCAGATCTGCCTGTATGTGACTATGTTTATCTCCTTGATACACAGTCCTTATTCCTCCTGGTCCTCTCAAGGATACAGTCTTTTCTGCACAATCTATTTGGGCTCCATGATCTGATAACCAATCCATCCCTAGGATGACTGCTATATCTTTCATGGGAATTACTAACAAGTCTGCGTCATAGACGCGGTCACAGATCATAATCACTTGATCCATTTTGACTTGCGTTACTACTAACTTTCCCCCGGCCGACATGACCGTAATGGGTACTTTAACGGCTGACATCTAATCCCATATGCTCCACAAATTGTTGCGAAATAAAAGATGTAGTAGCTCCAGTATCAAACAAAACTTTGCCAGGATGAAAGGATTTTGAGCGTACCGATCACCGTATTGTCAGTGTTGTTGACTTCCTCCAGACTGGTGCAGTTCAGCTTCCCATATGGCTTCCCTTTGTTCTTGTCCGCTGTTCCGTCCAAATCCTCCATTCCTTGGCTTGAATCCTCCTCCACCTGGTTATTTCCTCCACCAGTTCCACGATTCATCTGTTGATTCTGCCTATTTGGACAATCAGGTTTGATATGTCCAGCTTGCCACATCCAAAACATATGATTTTGGGCTTCTGGCAATCCTTTCATATGTCCTCTCATTCCACAGTTATTGCATATGATTATTAGCAGGTTAATTCGTGGCATAGGCTTCCTTCCTTTAGTTCTAAGCTTAGGCTTGAAACTTAGTTTGGTGGTGGCCTTTGAACTTGAAACTTCCTTGGTTCCATTCTTGCCTTCTTCCTTCTTTCCTCCTGAAGTGATTTATAATCATCTTCAAGAGTTATTGCTGCATCAACCAACTCCTGAAACTCTTTTGGTTTAGCCAACCTCAACTGCATCTTCATGAAAGAATTCAGACCCTTCATGAACCTCTTCTTCCTTTTCTCTTCAGTATCCACTTCATCCAAAGCATACCTTGATAAAATATTGAACGCATTAACATAACGTCCAACTGGTAGCTCATTCTGCTTCAGATTCTCAAACTCCCTCCTTTTCAACTCCATAATACTTTCAGGAACATGGGCCTCTCTAAACCTCTTCTTAAATTCCTCCCAGTTACTACATGTCCAGCTGGTAAGGTTGCTGCAATAGCTTCCCACCAGGATGCTGCAGGTCCGTAAGCAAATGGGTTGCGTACCTAACCTTCTCCTCATCAGAACATCCTACGGTATTGAGTTTCCTTTCAGTATCTGCAATCCAATCCTCTGCATCCATAGGCTCTGGTGCTCTTGCAAAAGGTACTGGTCTTGCATTCTGGAAATCTGATAATGTTACTCCTTTGGGTGCTTCATCTCTAGCTCGCCCTGCTTGCACTTCCAGTAATCTTGCAGGAATTTGTTCTGCCTTTCTTGATCACGACGCCTGCCTTCTTCCACCATCTGCATGTACTGCATGAAACTTTGTTCTGTGATTGGCCTTGGTGGCATTGGTAATCCTCCTGCTTCAGCATCTTGTTTCTGCTTATTCTCACGCTCTTGCCTCTGCAATTCACTCTCCTCACCGAGATCCGCCATATCCCTCTAGTCCTGCTACATCGAATAAAACTCTCCATTACATTATGCATATGCACTTTGAGTCTTATTCCATGCACAAGTACTAGTCAAACAATGGAAATCCAGAAAGATCCAAAGAAAACCAAAAATTTCAAACATATACCATGTATTATACATGTAGCTTACAAACATGGGTACAGAATTGTAACACACTCTAAAGTGAGTAGGCCTCACTTATTGCTAACGTTCAAGCCTTACAATACGCTTTACACAACTCTGTATTATACATATAATACATCTACTGCTTCACTCCGTCATGCTTCACTTCTCCGCATACTTCCCAGGCTTCCACCAACTATTACGGCTGGTCCTCTTGAGATACCTGGTAACTTCACCTTCTCTTCTGGCTGATACTCAGGATCAGATGGGTAGGCTTCTAGGGTCATATCGGTCATTCCAAAGTAACTATCGATGTACTTATACGCCTCTGCTTCAGCATCATATACGCCTTCACCTCCATACTCCTCGGTATCATTATATAGACCTGTGGCACATCATCAGTGCTACAGTAATAACTCCGAGGCTCCTCACTTGGCTCCTCTTCGGCTGCCTAGAAGAACTTGCCCCCTGGGTATACTTGGCCTTATACATGCCTTTCTCCAAAGCATCTTCCTCATCTGAGTCAATGACAATAGGTTTACGTGCTCGTCCCAACTTTGGCTTTCCTCTAACGACACGACTAGTAACTTCTTCCTCCTCATCATCCTCTGGAATACAATAGGATCACTAGGAGTTCCCTCATAAGGTTCTTCATCCCAACCTGTGGCACATGGTACTTCAGGTTCCCAACTCTGCCAACCATTATCCTTATCTACTAAGACGTAATTTGGGTGTATGGGTTTGTAGGCAGGATAAACTGGGGTTTGTGGTTCTACTTCCTCAATAATCCTAACAGGTGTAGGTGGTGGTTCAGTGTATCCCTTCTCAGCTTCATTCCTCAGTATCTCACTCCTATTCTGAATAACTTCAGGACTAGAGTACTCCTCTACCAGGGATTCTACCTCTCCAGCTACTACTCCGAACGTCTTATGATACGCCCGAATCATCTTGAGACAGCTATCCAGAAACTCAGCCACATCATGTGGATCAGTCTTCAGAAATTCTTATAGTCTACTGGACCCTCAAGACGGTAATTGGCACTTGGGATGGCATTAAACGGTGTTTCTCCTAACACATGACCCTTGGATGTCCTAATAGCAGTGACTGCTCTGACAACCGCAATCTGGAAAGCTACTTCCACGTTCTTGGCTTCTCCAAAGGGCATTTTAAATCCCATCTTTAGCTCGGTTGGTAACTTGAGTGCCACCCGGTACATAGCTAAAATTGACCCGTCGTAGAAACTCATCACTTTCACTATCACCTTGGTTTGGATACCAAGAAAATAGATCAGTTGCTCAAGCAGTTCAGCCCAGCTTCCCTGGAAAACACCCTTGCCCAACTCAGCATTCTTAATACGCACAGCCCTCTTGGAACCCCGTTTCTCCATCCTAGCTGTTAAAACCAAGAAAATCGTATAAGATTGATGTAATAATTGCATGATAATGTTATTCTCAAGTGAATATCCATCATAACAATGTAAAACTCAATTCATTCTATGCTTCGCACACCTACAGGCTTTCCCTTTAATAGGTTTCCAACCTAAGGTCTAGCAATTGCTCTGATACCATCTGCGGTGACCCCGCACACCACTGCATATTGTAGTGTACAAGTCGTTGACATAACACCCACGGAAGGACTTATCCGTAAATATTACATCCCTCAGAGTAGTACAACAGAAACATTGCGGGTCCACTTTATTACACACTGCTGAATATTACAAGCCAGAAATGCATAAAAACTTCAACGTCTTCCTCCGACAAGGAGGACCGTCTATTATTGCTGTGTTGACAGGTGTCAACCTACTAGCGATAGAAAGCAATAAACTAAGAACCATATTGGCTCAGCAGCTAAGTATTACTAGACTAGTCTTGCTCGGCCAGGTTCCTATTATGATATCTATAAGTCTCCACCTCCTCTTCGTCGGCGTCGTCGGCTCCGTAGGCGATGATGTAGTCGACGCCTTCTACTCCTCCGGACAGATCAGGTGCTTCAAAGTACACCTCGTCGGCATGGTATGCTCCAAAGTCTTCCTCGGTAACCTCCTCAGAGTCTAAGCAGGGGGTCAAAAGAGGAAAGGGTGACAACACTAGCGTTACTCAGCAAGCTCAAATAATAGATGATAAGGTGTATGATGCTCTATCTACCATCCTGACCAAAAAGTCATGGATGAATATGCAAGTTTTGTAAAACATTTTTAGGAAAAGGTCCATTTTATTTTAGAAAACTATGCCCCCAGTCTCCACGGGTCTTTAGTCATCACTTGGGATGCCTTTCCCGCAGCGTTCTGTAGTCCCCTCCTGGAACAAGGATGTGACAGTCACAATTTCTTTGTTTAACTCTGCAGAGCTGCACCACTTTACCCAACAGCAGCCTGGCTCTTTATGCTCCCTCAGCACACCATGTGTGCTATAGCCAGAACTCAGGGCAACAAGTCATGTGGAGTCGCCTCCCCGCACAACGCATATCCGCCCATTTGTGACGCGGCTGGTAACTAAGACCACTGGCCCGCCACCCCTCCCGAGCTTCTATTCCAGTCACCCCGTTGAGTGGGAA
This sequence comes from Poa pratensis, assembly GCA_947311845.1. Classification (NCBI taxonomy): domain Eukaryota; kingdom Viridiplantae; phylum Streptophyta; class Magnoliopsida; order Poales; family Poaceae; genus Poa; species Poa pratensis. The sequence continues at coordinate 63,377,903 of CAMZMU010000044.1, read as the reverse complement.
GGTCACGCGCTTCCACGCAGTTGGCCGCCGCAACGGTCGCAACCAGGTAATAGCCTGCCGAGGATATGCGAACGGAGGAAGTAACCTCTGACGAGCCTATCCATAGTGAATCTGTTGGCTGATGCTTCAATACGGCGCAAGGATCACTGGGCCATGGGTTATTAATCCTAGGTACATACTTTCCCGTACAGTGGAACCTCCACCACATCATCAAACCGTGATTCCACTGCCAGCCAACCATATATTCATAGAAATTCACATCATTAGAAAATAGAATTTTCTTTTTCATGCAATGATAAACCATAGTACTTTGCAATTACTTTGATAAAATTAATCAATCGAGGACATGCAAGATGGAACTTGCCTTGAGACTGATAGGTAGTGCAGTCTAAAGCTTCCGACGATTTGGGACTCGCGTGTTCTGAAAATCAATATCACTGTCTGTATCAGACAATGTTGAAAAACCAAATACATGCCAATATGCATAGAATGAGATGATTTTTATTCTTTCCCAAAATTCCCCAGAGTTTTGTTAAGATTTTCTTTTGATGATTTCTTTGATTTGAATTTTATTTAGGATGAGTAACATGACAGTTAAAAATGTAGTTCAATTTATACATTGAACTTAGTTGATAATTTTCTCATATTAATTTCTTTTGAAAACATTTTGAAATGTTTCAAAGTCATTTCCACTTAAGGATCCTCTGGATTTTTGCTATAAGAAATAATTTTCAAAAATTTAAAGAGTATTTTATTTGGGTAGATTATTTTCTGATGATATGTATACATATTTTGTTTGTTTTTTTAGGATTTTATTTGAATTTATAGGATTCTTTGGAAGTTTGAATATTTTTAAATGGGTGAAATTACCAAATTGCCCCTGCTTGACTTGGTTCAACCAAGTCAAGACTCGGGTCCAGTCCGGGTCGGGTCAACCGACCGGACCACTCTCTCTCTCTCTCACTCTTCTCACGCGCGCACGTCTCGCGCTCGACTCGGCCGGCGACTGCGTCGCCCGCGGCGTCGCCGCGTCGCCCCGGCCTGCTCCGGCCGCCTCCGCCGCCGTGCCGTGGGGCAAACGACTCCCCACGCGCCGCTCTCCATCTTCACCGGAGGGATTTGGGGATCTCTCCCCCTCGCTCTCGCGTGCATCCCCTCTCCCTAGGGTTAGGGTTTGCGCTGCGCCATCGTGATCTTCTTCTCCCGCCGGTGTGCTCTCGCCATGGCTCGGTGCAGGGCCTCGCTCCCTGTGCCACCGTGGTGCGGTGCTCGTTCCTCTACCACCATGGACCCCCTCCTCTGGTTGCGCGGGCACTGCCTCGCCGCCGAGGAGCTACGGCCATGGTCGCCAGGTAAAATTCGTGCTCCTCCACTCTATCTATCCCCTGCTAGCTCTAGTAGCTGATACGCATGCTCACACGCCTCCTTGGCTTAGGATTTGGATGAGCAGATGATGCTCTGCTGCTACTTTGCGTGTATATGTGCATTGGCTATCTCTCTGTGTCAATCGTGAGGTGAATGGTGTAGATCTTCGTGTGTAGATCATACCATTGGCTCTGTATGAATCTTTGTGAGCTTATCTTGCTCACAGATGTGATATGTGCAATAGGAAAATTATTTCTGAGCTAGAATTACTGCTAGCTGTGATGATTAGCTTATTTAGAGCATGATTTAATCATGTTTGTTTGCTGTGATGCATCCATGTTGAGTTACACAGCATTCTTGCTTGATTAGAAATGTTTTTATGTTTTCCTGTGCTTCTTCTAGATGCACAACTTTGATATGAGCAGCTAATCCAGCTCTGCTGGTTCACTGTCATGTGGGTGATGCTTTATTAAGCAAAATAAGAACATATGCTATACTAAGATCAACCCCTTGCTTCTGTAGATGCTCAAACAAAATGACATTGCACTCAACTTCACTTCCTGTCTCACTCTGTCCTATTCCTAGCACAAAACAGAAGTTCTCTGCTGTGCTAATCACTTTTCTATAGCACCTTACCTTGCTTGCAAGGTTCTGTTAAGAACAGATGCTAAATTCAGCACTCAAGCATGGTTCTGTCATTTACAAAACCTGCTAAATCACTCTCTAGCTCATATGTTTAACAACCTTGGGTGTAGAGCAGATCAAGTTATGGAAGAGTCTGATCTTTCTCCAGGGTTCAACCGTCTCTTCTGGACTGCACCTTGCGGTTCTACCTTCTCCTTGTTGCTTGACTTCTCCTAAGTTTTAATGGCTTGTGGTGGATGGTTTAGGTGATCTCCATGATTGGCTTGTGGTTTGTGTTGTTCTTGGTGAAGAACAAGTGATCTAGTGCTCCTAGATGTGCTTGGTGCTAGTGCAAATGTGTACTTCTGCTTGCTTGTGAGAATTATGAGTTGGGGCTGCGAAATTGGCTTAGCTATATACTGTTTTGAAGTTTCTGTGCTTGTGACACCAGGATAAATGGCTTGTGGTGATTCACCTGCTTCCAGTGGCCCCTTCTCACCTCGAGCTGCCCTAATTGGCTGCTTTTACTATTCTTTTAACAAAGTATGGGCTCTTTCGGCTGCAGCTGTGCAGTTCATCACCCCTTGGTGATAAGCTGTGAGTCACAGCCGTGTCACTGATCTGATCCAGATCCAGATATTTGTGGGAAATGCTTATCTGTGAAGTATTTGTTTAGTGATGTCGGTTGCAAATAATTACTCAAGTGTGTGGACAATTAAGCTAGTAATTAGCTTAATAAGTGGGTTTAGGATCCACTTGTCAATTAATGGCAAGTGTGATACCAAATTGTTGCCTCTTATGCTTGCATTTGTTTTCTGGTTTGAAGTGGAGTTTGTGGATTTATGTGTTGCCTTTCTTAAATGATCATGAGATAAAAATGCTCAAATAGCACTTGTTACCCTTGATGTTTGTTGCCTGAAGATGATTTCTGTTAAGTGCTATGCTTAAGCCTTTGCCCCTAATGTTGCCTTCGGATTCAATGAGCATGATCAAACAGATCAGTCCCTTTGTTGCCTCAGGATTTTTATTTGCATTCTCCACTCTAGTCTAACCAAACCATAGTTTTGGTTAGGCTTAACCAGGTTTCACACAATAATATGCCAGCACCAAATGGTGTTGGCAACATTTTAACCATAACCATTTCCTTTGTTTTGATGTTTATTTTGCAGGTTGAAGATCCTCTGAAAATTCAGAAGTGAAGATTTAGTTTTAGGATTTTATTTATACTCTTTTGTAAGCTCATACTTGTTGTAAAAATAATATAGTTGTAATTCTGGTTATAAAGGACAGATTGTAATATTTGATTTGCTTGTAAATGTGTTGATGAATTCTTGTAAAGAAAATGGATTCAAACATGTGATGTGGTGTTTAAATTTGAACTTGTTGAAGAAAATATGATCATTTATTTGTAAATTATTTGAATGTTTGAAATTATATGTGTATGTCTTGTATTAATTTCATTGGAATGATTCATTCCTTCTTGGTTATGATTTATATAACTTGTGTTATAAAAATATTTTGTGTGTGTGTAAGATTGGATAAGATATAGAATTGTGTTAAATTGAAGATCTTATGAATAGGTCATGTCAAAATTTTACATATCCATTTTGAAAAGGTAGGGTTTTAAAATAAATAGTGGGGTCTATCGACACCACTCGACTATCTGTCGATGTCTGACTCCCAGACCCTCGACACTCGTCTGGTATCGACTCCCGACTCTTTTAACTCAAAAGCGCGAAAATTATCTAGATTTTACCAAAAGATGCATGAATGCACAAATGCAATTCCTATATCTACCCTCTCGAGTCCTATAACTACGGGGTATTACAAAGATCCTATACTACCGCGTGAAAATTAATCCATTGCTTTGGAAACAATGAATTGCAAAAATTATCGGAGACTATAGGAACGTAGACTAGATCCTATACTAGGTTCATTATCGGAGAGAGGAGGGGGGAGTCCCTGCCGCCGGCTTGCCTCGCCGCCTCGGCGGCTAAGGCTTTTGGAAGAGAAAGAGGGGAGGAAGGGTTGTGCGGCTTGAGAGGCGGGGCTTTGGTAGGCCTTGGGAGCCCTTCCATCTTTTCTTTTCCTCGCCTTGTGTTACTTGGTTTTATTTCGTATTGTTCTTCTTATTTTGGGAGCAGTATGGAATTTGTATGTAAAAGGAGTACTCACCATTACTACTTTCTATTATGTTTAGCTGGTAATCTTGATTTTATTCCACGCACCCCTTGTTAACTAGTGCTACATGATGTAGAACAATACATACAAATTCAATACTGCTCCATGATGTAGCTAGTTTCGTGAACATTGCCTCCTTAGGCGAAATAGGCCGTAGCCCTGCTAGTGGTGAACCATCCAAAAAGTTCTTTCAACTCGACCAGTTAATCTCTCTGTTTTTAGTATAAGCCTTTTTATTTGTTTTAGCTTTGTCCTGATTCACACGTTTCTAGACGCAATGTTAAAAAATCGGCCGATATGCCGATTAATCAGCCGATTTATCGTAAATCGTGGGGTGACCGATAAGATTATAGCACATCGGCCGAGTTTATTGCTGACGCCGATTTTTCGGTCTGATAGCCGATTTTCAGCTGATTTTTGCCACTTATCGGCGATTTTATCAGCCTGGCACACGATTTATCGTACAATAGATTTGTAGAACTTTACATTAGCTCGAAATTTGCCCATTTTATTGATTCAAAAGAAAGGAATAATTGTAGCATTATATCCAATACTCCAATGTTTTTTTGCAAAGCATATTTTAGAACTTTTTGTGTCGGAAGTTGACATGTAAAGAAAAAGTTAGCCGATAAAATAGTCTACCGGTAAAATCAATTAATCGGACGATAAGAGACTAATCTCTAATCTGAGGTCAACCGAGCAGTAAACGATAAGCGATATCTTGAACATTATCTTGACGTATTTTAGTGGATAGCTTACTCATTTCAAACATCATTTAAAAAGATGGAGTATTTCGTATTGACCAGTCATTTGTTCCATATTTAGTCCTTATTGAAATGTCTTAAACATGACGCTGGGAAAAAATGTCTAAAACATCATAAATTAAACATATGGAGTATTTCCTACGAAAAACTTGTTTGATTGTGGATTGGTGGAGAGAGGGTGTTTGTGTAACTAGGGCTTATATCTCGAAACTGTATAGCGGCCGAATTGTTGAAATTCTAGAAAGAATGTATTTCTCCAACTTCCATGAACAAAGAAACGTATCAAGAAGGTCACTGATCAAATAAATCCCTAAAATTGAAACGAGAGATAAGTCACCGTGCAGATATGAGAGTCGCATAGCTTAAAACTGAGAGAGAAAAAATTGACTACCAATTTGTTAATTTTGACTGTCACTGTATTATTTCATACCGCGCGGCAATTACTTGTTTACACATGGGCAAAGAAGAGATAAACAAAATGACATAAACGAGCAGCCTGCTGGGGGAACTGGAAGCATCCAGCAGGATGTGGAAAAAAAAAATGAAGAGCGACGTTCATCTTTGGAATGTCCAGAAGATGCACCTGAAAAAATGTGTAGAAGATACAGACAGTTTGCAATATATATAAATATGTTCATTCTGTTCCTTCAGGAAGTGTGGCTCAGACTTTCAGACTGTCACTGTATTATTTCACACTAAGGTCCTACATAACTACCCTGCTTATCATACAAGCACATGGTAGATAATCTAGGCCTCGATCGTCGTCAGCGTCCTCCTCCCTACGCGCCTCTCCCCGCTGATGCCGTCGCCGTCGTGCATGGATCCACCATTCAACATTCAACAACAAAAAGTGAGGTGCAAATCTCCAAGCACTAACGGAGGATGGATACATCATCTCCCATACGTGGTAGAAAACAGACTCTCAGGTCCCGATATTGGGGATAGTTGGCGTGCGTGGTCATGTCAGGAACCGGAGACACGGTGTGGGAGGGGTGCTAGGGGCTTGAAGGACACAACAACAACATCAACGGGTTTGCAAATGACATGGTGGTGGGCGGTAGTTGTTTTGTAATCGATGGCGTTATACTGGACCTATCTGGGCCACATTTGTTTTTTTGCTTCCGCTTTTCTAGTTAGTAAAGAAAATCTGGTTTTTCTTTAATTATGATAAACTTAAGAAATAAGAAAATATTCAATTTTTGAAAAGGAGCATAAATTTCCAAAATGTAAGAAAATATTTTGAAAAAATGGTAATTTTTTTATCAACATTTTCTAAACTTGCATGAAATTTGAAAATTGTTCATGAATTTAAAAATATATGTTCTCAAATATTTGTTGATTTAAAATATTTCGTGGAATTAATATTTAAGATTTTCTGAATTTTCATGAACTAAGATAAATATTTTCATGAATTTAAATAAATATTGTGTATTAAAAAATGTTCATGATTTTTGAAGAAAAAACTTCTTTAATATATTCATGGATTTGAAAATATATTCATGAGCTGAAAACAGTTCTGGAGTTTGATTTTTTTCAAAATAATGAAAATGTTCATCAATTTAAAAAGAGTGAAAATGAACATAAAAAGGACCGAAACAAGAAAGAAAACAGTAAATCAAAAGAAAATAAGCATTACCAGATGGTTCAAGAATCTTCTCAGGAAAAAGAACAGAAATCAGAGACCATGCTTCCACTAAGACCATTCTGTCTCCTCTACGCGACCAGCCCGCTTAGCAGATCTAGCGCAGATCAACTATTCACCCACATTGACATCCCTCTTTGTAGACTCGTTTGCTGGCCCAATTAAGCTCAAATTGTCCCGTCTAATCCAAGTATCTAAAAAAAAGTACTATCGGAAAGTTCCCCAAAAAAAAGTGATCATTCGTAGACTCGTAGAAGACCGATCAATCACGGCATCTTCATGTTAGTTAGGCCACGTAATTGATCTCGCGGCCGCCGCCGGCCGGCGTCCTTCCCTCCCGTCCTCCGTACCGCGCTGTGTCCGGAACCGGACTACACCTATGGCTCCCCCCGGCAAGAACAAGAAGGCGAAGGAGGAGATATCAACAGCAACACATCCCGACGACGTCATGGAGGACATCTTCACACGGCTGCCGCCGAAGTCGGTGCTCCGGTGCCACTGTCTCTCCCGCGCCTGGGCCGCCGCGCTCTCGTCGGACGATTTCGTGCACCGCCACCTCCACCGCTGCAGCGGCGTCGGCGTCCCGACAAAACTCCTCTTCTTCTCCCACGACTCCAGAGCTCAGGACAGCAACACCATAGTGCACGGTTGCTCCCTCCACAACCCCGACGACGGCGGCGCGCCGTCCCTCATGGCCCGCCTGCCACGGGGCGTGCGTAACAGCGGCGTTGGCCAGTGCAACGGGCTATTCATCCTGAGGAGCGACGTGACGTGGATCTACTATGTCTGGAACCCGTCCACCGGCCAGATGGTGGCGCTCCCCAGGGGCCGGAGCACGATGGGCCACCCGTGGCCATCGGAGCATCACTCCGCCGACAAGTGCTGCGAGAGCCTGGGGATCGGCTATGACGCGCGCAGCAAGAAGCACAAGGTAGTGCGCGTCTGCCACCCCGCCGCCGTCTGCGAGGTCTACTAGCTGAACTCTGGGACGGGGTTTTGGCGGCCGCCGGCGACCGCCATGGCGTCTCCGTCTTGCCGGGCTCACTACCCGAGCGTGTTCGCGCAGGGACACATGCACTGGAAGGCGCGGAAGCCGCACGTGCACAAGCTAATCGTCTCCTTCTGCCTCGCCGACGAGGTTTTCGGCGTCCTGTCGCCGCCGCCGGGGGCCGGCCGTTTCGTGCTGACGGAGATTGAGGGGCGCCTGTGCCTCTTCACCTCCGCTGGCCAAGCCCTCCGTCAACAGCGGCACGATCTGAGGCTGCTGCGCGACCACGAGGCCGGAGGCGCGTGGGATCTGCATTGCAGCGTCGACCTTTCATGGAAGTCGCCGGAGATCATACAAAATTTCATGGAAGGCGGCGTCACGCCCCTCGCATTCACAGAAGGCGGCCGCCGCGTCCTGCTGAGGCCGGGCCGTCGCTCTGAGCCCAGTCGTCTCTGCGCATACGTTCCGGCGACCGGCGAAATGGATGCGCTCCCCGTCGGCAGAGGCTCAGTCACAGACTACGGCGAGTCCGTTCGTTACCCAGGCCGTGCTGCTGCTGTCGTACGAGGAGAGCGTCGTGTCCCCGGGGACTCCGTACGATCGCGTCGTCTTTTCGTCGGCGTCGGCGCGGGCACTCCGCATAGCGCTACGCCGCATGCCGGCGTGCGACCTCAGGCGGCTGAAGCTCGTCTGCCGGAGCTGGCGTGCTATGGTCGATAGCGACCGTTTCCTGAAGGTTCACCACGAGCACGCCGGAACGGGTCTTGACATGGAGTGCTGCATGCGGCGTCTCGAAGAAGATGTGAGTTGCATTTAGGTGACCGAGACAGAGAATTAACAACGCCACAAGAAAAAATGTTGTCTCTCAGATGTTTTGAACAAAAATATGTTCAATTCAACTAGGCATTCGCCATCCGGTGCGTGTCCGGTACACTCCCAACCCCCGGTTTGCTCTCATCAGGGTTTGCCGAGTGTCACTCTCGGCACCCTATCGGTAAAAGTGATTTCTCTAGTGTATTTTACCGACCACTCGGCAAGATATTTATCCAGTGTTTTATTTAAAATACTCGGTAAAATAAAGTGAAGACACGTACACGATGGGCCATGTGGCACCCCATTATCAGGTCATCTTTAACGCGGACTCAGCCTCTTCAGTGCCCGCCATTGTTTTCAAACAAAATGGACATATTGCCTCATTTTATTTTAAAAAGTAGAAAAAAAATTGACCGATTAATTAACAAAAAACCAGCCTAACACCGGTAAGAAAAACACGGAACACGACCATCAAGGTCGCGAGGGCACACATGGCACCCTGCCTACCAAACACAAAATGCACACGCCGCTAGAGACGAGGAATGTCGCCGAGGCAGCCCGTCATCGTCATGCATCACTCACTCCTTGCGAGCGAATCCGACTTCCTCGAAGAAGCGACCACCGAAGAAGCGCCCGCCATTTAGCGCACTCGGCAAAGTCTTGACAGGTTGAGGTCCTCATCCTCTTTGTTGTGTGTTATTTAATACACTCGGCAAAGACCTGTAAGGTAGGCCTTGTGGTTATCCCCTTGTTGTGCCGGGTGTTGTGACACTACACAAACAACTTGCCATCAGTGTCCGCGGATGCCAGGTTGAACAGGCTCACGTCATGGGTCTTGTATGACAGTTGTAGCACTCACCATACTTCTTTAATGTTTTTTATTTTTATTTACAAAAGGCACTATAATTCAAATATTTGAGACAATATATGCATTTCGCATTTCCACATAAATCTGTCGTGGGCTATATCGTACACATATGTAATATATTATGTTCCAAGAACATAACAAGTGCAAAAGTTCGCAAGTGTACACGAAGTTCACAATTGTCGCAAAGTTCACTCACGAACAATAACATTAGAAGTCCACAAACAACATCACCAACCATCGGCGACAGACAAAATGACGAGAGGCTGGGGACTTCCCCTTTTCTAATAAAAAAGACAAAATGACGAGAAGAAAGTCTAAGTCACGCCATCACCGACAACTTCTACATCAAGCATTGATGGAATCCGTGATGTAAACCTATAAAATAATGTTGAAGATGTGAAATAAGTTCAAAATAATAGCATACAAATCACAGACACTGCATAGAAAGGATAAATGGGCCTAGCTTTTGGCTCCAAATTGTTGTCATGGCAGCAAAAATAAGTTGTTTGTCTCAGGAATACTCACATGGGGTAATAAAGAAACTGTTTGGCTCAGAATTGCTAGAATTGTATCATTTTTAACCCAATGGCCCATTTTTCCTTCCATTGCAGCTTTTTGCAATCTCATTTGGCTAAAAAATGCTGTCGTCGGAGGAAAGATACGTTTGGTGAAAAATGTCAGTACTAGTGGAGAAGACATATAATTTCTGACACATCTCCTTTATTTTCTTTCCTTTAATATTTTCGGTGAAATAGTTGAAAAGTGGTCAAGGTTTTTCTGAAATTTGTTTGTTGCAACTTTCTTCTGAAAGCTCATGGAAAACGTAGTGTGAAGATCATTCTCAAATTGCTGAAAGCTGGTGTTCAAAGTATGAATACTCAATGTTCCTTACTGAAAATTCAGCATCTTTTCTTAGAAATTTATTGGGCGTATGTTTTACTCTCTCGTTCTTAGAGTTGCACTTTTTTTTGTTTAAAGCCGGTCCCACCCACACAGCCCTGTTTCTTGATTAGATCACGCGAGTTGATCATGAGTTTCATCTGATTTCTTGGACTTTCACCCTAGTACATAATATATATATTTTTTTAAGAGAAGGGAACCCCAGCTTCTGTGTAGCCCTCCGTATCAAAATATAAGTACTTCCACCAACTTTACACACGCATCTATATAGACATATTTTATTGCAAGGTTCGTGGCAAATAGATGAGAAATCACATATTACAATAGACTAATAGTGCTTGGGGCATACTGCTCCATCAAGGCCTGAGAAGAAGGGATAAAATGCCTACAAGATCTTCAGAATTAAACCACTCTTTAGGCACTTCACGTCCTCACCCATCTTTCAAAATCTAAAACTTCTTCAGAATTCTCTCATTTTAAGAACAGACCACCATGGTATCCATGTACAAAACGAAACCCAGTGCAATCTCAGAATTATCTCATTTTTCAGAACAGAGCACCAAAAAGACTGTCCACAAAGTACCAGCTATTGAATATGAATGATCACTCGAGACTGTCAGGAGGAAGCACCCACGGCCTAATATACCTAGCATCAATGAAATACCAATGGGCCCCTTTGAACCCACCGTGGAGCATCCCAATCACCAATCCATCTTCATCGACCAATGGTGCGCCCAAGGAGCCCTTCTCGGTGGTCATGTGTACCTCGAGGAGAGGCATGCTATACTCAAACGGATTTGGGTCACAAATTGTATCTATTGCCCTTGAAGAGCTTGTCCAACCTCTCGACACCTTGTCGTGCATGTGCGATGGCCAAGATAGCAACAGAACCAATTCCTTGCAATGATTGCATTTTATCCTGGAAAATAAAGAAAGGATTGGATTATTTCCTGAACTTTCTTTGAGTTCATAATTTAGTTCAGCTCCTGTGGTCCTCTCTTTGGCATCTGGGAAGCAAATGTAGATCCAAAATTTGCTACCAACAACTTGCTTTGTGCTTTCATCTTCTGTAATAACTCGGATTTACTACCTTATATTCAAGTGTGGTATCACGTTGCTGATTTGCAAAGAGAAAGTTGGATGAGTCTGCATTCTTTGCCAATCAGCTGAAGATGTCATATGCACCCCAGTTCGAGAATCTCTTGGATAGCAAGGAGAAACTGAAGGTCAGTACAAAGGGAGTCCTCTGAACAATAAGATGTACGTTTTCACTCTTTTGAAAAATATCTGCATCTTAGAATTTATTTCTTGTGATGACAGAACGTAAACCTAAAGACATATCTAGGATCAACGGCTTCACCCGGTCCTTCTTTTGGTGCCTTGTAAAAATCATGTTTATTGCAGTATCCAGACTAATATTTACATATGCAAGACTCCTATAGGGAGATTAAAGGAAATGGCTTCCTGGAAGGAAAATCGTCTTTCTTGTCAAAAACCCACGGGTGTTAAACTTGGAGAATAGGAACATACAAAGTTCCATATGTTTACAAATTACATGTGGTGCAAAGTTGATGTCCCTTGCATCAGAGAATATGATAGGAACCGGGGTCCTACCAGGTCTAGCTCGTAGGTTGTAGGGGTGGAAGGGAGGTTGGCGAGAGCTGGGGCGAGCACGGCGGCGAGACGGCGCCGTGGTCGCGCGAGGGGAGGCGGCGGACACAGGAGGGAGGCGGCGGCTAGGGTTGGGAGTCCGACTCCTGTGGGAGTCGGCAACAAATATGTTTATTGCTTGTCCTCCAATCCTCACGTTACAATGTTTATATAATCCTCCAGCTAATAAAAATAAAAGATAACTTAGGCTAAGCCCCTAATTCGATGTGCTAATGGGCTTCTTTCGGCCATATGTAAGTCCGGTCATAACATCTCTCCCCGCCTGCGCAAACAGCTCGTCCTCGAGCTGGATTTCTGGAAACTGCTGGCGAAACTCGTCGAGCTGCTCCCAGGTGGCATCCTCCACCGGAAGTCCTTCCCATTGGATCAACAGGTGCCAAATGCCTCGACGCTGCTGAGCTTTCACCACCTTTGCTGGAGCCGGAAGGAGACGCCCATTCGCGGTCGGAGGCAGCGCTGGCGGCGCTGCTGGCGGCTCACCACGAAACGGCTTCAGCAAGCCCACATGGAAGACGTCGTGGATGCGAGTGCCTGCCAGAAGCTGAAGGCGGTAGGCGAGCGTGCCCATGCGTTCCAGCACAGGAAAAGGCCCCGCATAGCGCGGTCCCAGCTTGCGCTTGGCGCGCGGATCCAGGGACTGGGTGGTGCGGTTCAGGAGCCGCAGCCACACCCAGTCGCCCACCGCAAACTCGGCTTCACGGTAGTGTTCGTCGTAGTACTTCTTGGACAGCTGTTGGGCTTGGAGGAGGCGCTGGCGCACCTCGGCGAGGATCTCATCGCGTGTGCGGAGGAGGTCGGCAGCGGCTTCTGTCCCCGCCATCCCAGGCTCCATGGGCAGCATGGGTGGAGGAGGCCGCCCATAGACCACCTCGAACGGAGTGGTGCGCAGGGCGGAGTGGTAGGAGGTGTTGTAGCAGTACTCTGCCCACGGAAGCCAATCCACCCAAGCTCGGGGGCGATCACCTGTCACACAAAATAAATACATTGCAATCACCTTGTTAACCACCTCGGATTGGCTGTCCGTCTGGGGATGGAAGGCCGTACTCATGCGCAGCTTCACACCCGCCAACCGAAAGAGATCACGCCAGTCATGACCAGTGAACACCGGGTCACGGTCACTAACGATCGAGGACGGAAACCCGTGGAGGCGGACGATCCAGTCGAAGAACGCCCGCGCCATGGAGGCGGCTGTGTATGGGTGGCCGAGCGCGATGAAGTGCGCATACTTGGAGAAGCGGTCGACCACCGTGAGGATGACGGACTTGCCGCCCACCTTCGGAAGGCCCTCGATGAAGTCCATGGAGATATCAGCCCAAACTTGGGATGGCACGTCAAGTGGCTGTAGGAGGCCCGCCGGCCTCAGTGTCTCCGTCTTATTGCGCTGGCATGTCGCACACGACCGCACCCAGTCACGAACCAGCGCGCGGTCTCCTGGAATGTGAAAATCAGCACGGAGACGGTGGAGGGTCTTTTGCACGCCCTCATGCCCCGCCGTATGCGCCAGTAGCAACGCCTGGTGCCGTAGGTCGTCGTGATCCGGCACGAATATGCGGTGCCCGTGCAGGACGAGGCCAGCGTGTGCAGGACGAGGCCAGCATCCACGCGCCAAGGCGCCTCCAAGTCGCCGGCCTCGAGGCGCTGACGGAGGAGCTGCGCGTCCGCGGCGCTCGCGGTGGCCCGGCGGATGTCGTCGATGAAGGCGAAGGAGGGCCCGGAGCGGATGCAAAAGGCGGCGCCCGTCGGAGCAGTGTCGGCCGCGCTCTCCTTGGTGTCGCGCCGGGAGAGGGCATCGGCGACAGTGTTGAGGCGACCCGGGCAGTACTCGACGGTGAAGTCGAAGCCAAAGAGCTTGCTGATCCACTGATGTTGCGGCACAGTAGAGAGGCGCTGGTCCAGCAAGAACTTGAGGCTGTAGTGATCCGTGCGAATGCGGAATGTGCGCCCCCAAAGATATGGTCGCCAGTGGCGCACAGCTTGCACCAAGCCGATGAGCTCCCGCTCGTATGCCGCCAGCTTGTTATGGCGAGCGGCAAAGGGGCGGCTGAAGAAGGCCAGCGGCCCATCGCCCTGATGCAGGACGGCGCCAAACCCCACGCCGGATGCATCGCAGTCCACGACGAACAGCTTGTCGAAGTCTGGCATTTGGAGGACGGGCCCTGTCGTGAGGGCCTGCTTGAGGGTCTGGAACGCCTCGGCCGCCTCCGTATCCCAGGAAAAGGCGTCGCGGCGCAGGAGGCATGTCAGGGGCGCGGCGATGAGACTGAATTCCCAGATGAACTTCCGGTAGTAGCCCGCGACACCCAGGAAGCCACGGAGGGCCCGAGGTGACTGCGGCGTGGGCCATGCCTCGACCGCCGCGACCTTGTCGGCATCCATAGCCACGCCATCCGCCGAGATGACCCGAACGAGCGCTTCGAGCGCTTGAGGTGAAGATGATGCGCTCGAAGCTCGTTGAAGATGATGGCGACGTGCTGCAGGTGCTCCGCCCAGGATGAACTGTAGATAAGAATGTCATCAAAGAAAACAAGCACAAAGTGGCGTAAGTAGGGGCTGAGCACGTCGTTCATCAAGGCCTGGAATGTCGCCGGGGCGTTGGAGAGGCAAAACGGCATCACCAAGAATTCGAAGTGACCATGATGAGTCCGGAAGGCTGTCTTGGCGATGTCGTCCGGGTGCATCCGCACCTGGTGGTACCCGGAGCGGAGGTCGAGCTTGGTGAAGAAGCGGGCCCCGTGTAACTCGTCCAAGAGCTCATCCACGACGGGGATGGGGAATTTGTCCTTGGACGTCCGAGCGTTGAGAGCGCGGTAGTCGATGCAGAAACGCCAGGTGCCGTCGGCCTTGCGCACGAGGAGTACCGGCGCGGAGAAGGCCGAGGTCGAGATCCGGATGATGCCCTGAGCGAGCATGACCGCCACCTGGTGCTCGAGCTCGTCCTTCTGCAGCTGCGGGTAACGGTACGGACGCACCGCCACCGGCGCTATGTCCGGCAGCAGGTGGATGTGAAGGTCGCAGGCCCGGGCCGGCGGGAGCCCCTGCGGCTCGTCGAAGAGGTCACTATGCTGCTGCAGTAGGCTGGCCAAGAGGGGATGCTCCGCGCCGACAGCTGGGGCCAAGGACCCGCCAGAGAGGCACACCCGGCGCCCTCCCAGCGGACACGGCGCCCCTGATGCCAGAAGTCCATCGTCAGGGTGTCGAAATCTCAGAGGATGGGGCCCAGAGTGCGTAAGAAATCACACCGAGGATGAAGTCGAAACAGCCCAAGTCGATGCCGGCGCAGGTG
This sequence comes from Poa pratensis, assembly GCA_947311845.1. Lineage (NCBI taxonomy): Eukaryota > Viridiplantae > Streptophyta > Magnoliopsida > Poales > Poaceae > Poa > Poa pratensis. The sequence goes on along the minus strand of CAMZMU010000044.1, from coordinate 63,362,804 downwards.
ACGGAGAAGCACTCGTCGCCGATGAGGATGGGGACCTGCCGAGCAATTCCCTGGCAGGCAAGTGGTCGCCGTTGGCGACGGTAACGCTGAACTGTTCCGCGCCGGACGGCTGCAGCTTCAACCGACGCATGGTGGCCCCGGACAGGAAGTTGTGTGTGGAGCCCGTGTCCGGGAGAGCGAGGAGCCGCTCGCCGTTGATCGTTACCGGCAGCAGCATGGTCTTCTCCGTCCGGATGCCCGCGAGTGCGTGGAGGGAGACGACAAAGGCGGCGGCCCGGGGAGCGGCGTCGGCCACGGTGGTGTCCGTGTCGGGAGGCTCGGCCCCGACGCCGTCCGTCTCCACGTAATCAGCGGCCTCCAGGTAGAACAGCCGGGGCACACGTGTCCGGGTACGTATGGGTCGTCACAGTTAAAGCACAGCCCTTGGTGATGACGCTCAAGTTGTTCGGCCGTAGTCAACCGACGGAAAGGCCGCGTCGCGATCGGGGCGGCAGCTCCGGCAGGAGTTGGGGCCGGGCGCGCCTGGACCGCTGGTGTCGGTGATGGTCGGCCAGGTGGCCGGGCTCCTCTGGCCGGGAAGGCCTGCTGCATGGCCATCGCACGCTGCTCGAAAGCACGGGCGTAGTACATGGCCGTCTGGAGGTCCTAAGGACCCCGCATCTCCACGTCCACCCGGATGTGGTCGGGAAGACCGCCGACGAATAGCTCGGCGCGCTGGCGAGCGGTAACGTCGGCCGCGTGGCACGCTAGGGCTTGGAAGCGGTCCGCAAAGTCCTGTACCGACGAGGTGAAGGGTAGATGCCCCAGCTCGGCCAACCGGCTCCCGCGTATCGGGGGACCGAAGCGGAGAAGGCACAACTCGCGGAAGCGCTCCCATGGAGGCATGTCGCCCTCGTCTTGCTCGAGGCTGTAATACCACGTCTGCGCGGCACCGCGGAGGTGGTAGGAGGCGATCCAGGTGCGGTCGGACGCAAGCGTGCGCTGCCCCCGGAAAAACTGGTCACACTGGTTGAGCCAGTTCAGGGGATCCACCGTGCCGTCGTAGGTGGCAAACTCCATCTTGGAAAAGCGCGGCGGTAGCTGGCCGTGAGCCCCGGCGGTGTATGCTCCGTCATGGCGGAGCACCAATGACGCGGGTGTCGCGACGGTGGGCATCAGCGGGCCGCCTTGGAACAAGGGGCCATTGATGCTGGCGTCTGGTGCGGCGTAACCTGGGAAACCACCGAAGGAAGCGGCCGAGGACAGCGCCGGTGGTTGCGGCACGGTCGGCTGACTCGAGGCCATGGTGTAGATAGGCGAAGCGAGCCAGTCCGGGAGCGGCGACGGTGACGACGGAAACCGAATTTGGTTGATCGGCACGCCGTGAGTCGTCGGGGAGGCCTGGGTCGAGGCGGCGGCCGACGAGGCGTGCGCCGCGGGCGGCGGTTGCCACGGCGGCAGCTGCGGTGACGAGGCCCTGGGGAGCGACCCCGACGGCTGAGGCCCATATGGGCTGGCGAGGAAGGTGCGGATGCCCTCGACCGCCTGAGTGAGGTCCCGGAGGGCCGACGTCATCTCGGCCGGGGTGAGGACGGCGGCGGGCACGAACGAGGTGGTCGCGGCGGCGGTGAAGAGCGGCCCGGTGGCGGACGTCGTGGCCGCCGCGGTGGTGACCGGCGGCGCAGCCGTGGAGGTGGGCAATGGTCCCGTGATGGTCGATCCCGAAACTCGTGATACCAGATTGATAGGAACCGGGGTCCTACCAGGTCTAGCTCGTAGGTTGTAGGGGTGGAAGGGAGGTTGGTGAGAGCTGGGGCGAGACGGCAGCGAGACGGCACCGTGGTCGCGCGAGGGGAGGCGGCGGACGCAGGAGGGAGGCGGCGGCTAGGGTTGGGACTCCGACTCCTGTGGGAGTCGGCAACAAATATGTTTATTGCTTGTCCTCCAATCCTCACGTTACAATGTTTATATAATCCTCCAGCTAATAAAAATAAAAGATAACTTGGGCTAAGCCCCTAATTCGATGTGCTAATGGGCTTCTTTCGGCCATATGTAAGTCCGGTCATAACAGAATATCTCCGGTGAAGAAGTTAGACTACGCTATCTACAAGTGAGTTATGCTTTGCTAGATATTTCTTTAATATGACTTGGTCCAGATTTTACTGACATTGGACTCAATTATGGTCTCAAATAGTGTGTTTACCATTTTTGACCAAGTTTCAGACCTTTTGGTCTTAAACCTAGGTGCACCTACAACTCTCAAGGGAGAGAAGTGAAAAAATGCAACAGAAGTAAGGAAGGAGGTTGGAATCACCAGAATAACCAAGGGAAAAGGGTGAGTTTTAGAGCATCTAGAAGCACCATGACATGGAATCGCATCCTGACTTTTTATTTCCAACATGTTCTATTCATGTGTTTTGTAAGGAAACCCATGCAAGCAACCTCTTTCATCAAATAGTGAATGTTTATTAATGTCGTATCGACAAGCTTCCAAGTCTACATACTACCGGTAGTTTAAATCTAGATAACTTTCAAATGATACTAGGTTAAATGTGGAGATGTGTACGGTGTACCTCATGCAATAATAACTTCTCCGATATCTGATACATTAGCAACCAACTCTCCGGTCGTTCGGTGTTTTTTTACCGTGTGAAACACCCCAACCTGTGGAGTCAGCACAACACATATTTTAGTACTAGCATTTTCTAATAATAGTTCCATAGGAAGGAATGGATGGCAGAACTTACAGAGATAGGGACTGCAACATTTAGGTCATTTAGATTGTCTGAAAAGCCCTTGCATATGTTCATCAACATATTTTCCAACTAATAATAGCAGAATAAAAACATAAAGGCCAAGAGCATGAAGCTACCAAATATCACAGAAATGTAATTTATTTTCATTTCATTTGAATCGAAACAAATCTCTAATACACCAACCTCAATTGTTGTGGAAATGCATTCTCCATTGCAGCATTCAATAATATCACCTATTTGGATTCCAAAGTTGTCAGCTTGAGATCCTCTTGACACCTAAGTTTCAATTTGCAATCATTAATCATTATCCATATGAGAAACTGAGCACAATTAGGAAGGCATTAGATACCTCTTGCACAATAAGACCGTCATCAATGTTATACATACGCCGTATCTTGTCAACATGAGCAGGCTCAAGAAGCTTGATGGCCTCGAACGTCATCCCAAGATTGGGACGGGGGATGTACTTATACCTAACCAAACAACCAGTTAACATAATTCGAACAAGGTATAAATCAGCAAGTAACACTTTTTTAATGAGTCATCTTCACTGGCATTTAAGTTATTTCTAGCAAAAATTCCAATAGTAACCAAAAATATCAATTTGGGTAGAATTCAAAAAGTCCCAAAGGAGATGCGACTTGAAAAATACTACTTGAAAAGATCAAAAAAGGATCTTTAATGGTTTGACAGAAAATCAAACAACATATTTCAATATCAATTAGATGAGTATCGCAAAATCATTGGTTTCTGGACAATATCCCAACTAGGTTAAGTTCAATACCTCCTTGAATAAGGATGGGTTCAGGAAACTTGGCGATCTAATTTGGGAGAGATAACAAAACGTACACTTCCATTAAATCTTACTCCATACTTTTGCTATAAACAAATTAGATGAGTATCGCAAAATCATTGGTTTCTGGACAATATCCCAACTAGGTTAAGTTCAATACCTCCTTGAATAAGGATGGGTTCAGGAAACTTGGCGATCTAATTTGGGAGAGATAACAAAACGTACACTTCCATTAAATCTTACTCCATACTTTTGCTATAAACAATCACATGGAGCATAAGGTAAAGCAATCATCATTTCGTCTTAACAATAGTTACACCCGTGGATCATTTGCAGTCTACACGTGCCCAGCTTTACCCCATCAAAAAATCACTCTTGCTTTGCTTACAAATTATTGTTACTATGCTAAACTATCTATTGCAGCTATTTATTCCAAACATAACATTACGTACATAAATTATTTATTGCAGCTATTTATTCAAACATATATCTACTTATTAAATTGCATATGAGAGAGAAAGCTCACTCATATTTCTTCCATAAATCCACACACTTGAGCAAAATGGACGAAGGCATAAAAGTCCCTGTCTTACTATTGTTGGACATTCCCACAACATTTCCATCTAAGTCAATGACTAGCCCTCCGCTGTCATACTACAACAATTCACATTTACAAAATATGAGAGTTCATAATAACAAAAAAATATAGTAGTCGCATACTGAAATATAAAACATCAAGATTATATCAAACAAACTCAAAAAAGGAAGCAATGTATTTAATACAATCAAGTGATAAGAAATATCACCTCCTTATCATCGTTTGCACCACCTGCACAGTCAAAGTACATATTGTGATACCGCTGAAATGTGGTTGGATTCTGATATACAGCCCAACCATATGTTATCCTTAGATCTAACATTTTGTCTCTTCCTAGCCGAAAGACCTCTTGAGCAAATTTTACTTCATCATGGAAAGATGGTAACTCAATGGGTTGATCCACCCTAACCCTCACAAAAGCAATATCATAATGAGGTTGGTAGTAGAGCAGCTGGCCTTCTGCACTGGTGCCGTCTAGCAAATGTACAGTAACCTAAAAACATGGGAGAAAGGATTATATCACACTTTTGTGCATAAAAAAAATACTTTTCAATCAAACTTATTTGTTTTTTCATGTTTATCGCTAGAGATGTCAAATCGCACAAGACATGCAATTTGCAACTAGGCAGCAAGCTATCTTATTAATTTAGATGGAACCAAGTAGAGTGAAAGTACAAGCATAAAATTAATAGACAAAACACTGACTCACATTAGCATGGGAATCATACTCTTCTCCACCTAACCAGATGTTGACAGGAGAATTCTTTGTGCGAATCAGTTGGGCAGTTGTCAAAACAACACCAGTTTTCCTCTCCTCATCACAATCAATCCAAAAACCGGAGCACCGGTTTAGAGGTTTGCCACCTGCATCCACCCAGATTCATGCAAAACATAAATCAAGTTGCGCGACGATTGACTAAAATTTTGTATAACTAAACTATTAGAAGAAATGCAGCACCTACTCATTGCCTGCCCATTCTCGCGGCAAACTTGGCATGAGATACTCTCCTGGCTCAGGCTCACCTGTCGCCCACCGGAGAACGAAGACTCGGTCGTCTGCTGGTGGCGCGCCGCGAGACAGCTCACCCCTAAGACGATGCACAAAGGCCTGGCCTCCACTGCCCTGCTTGTCCCCTGGATGCTTTGGAAACACCGCAACGACTGCGTGTTCGACCGCGCCCAGCCTTCTGTCCGCGACCTGCTGATGAAGATCAAGGACGAAGCGGCCCTGTGGGCGAGTGCCGGAGCTTTAGGGCTTAGAGCAATCATCCCGCAGACCTGGGATGTTCATTGATTTAGTTCGATTTAGTTCGATGTGTAATCGCCCTTCCTAAGGCGTGTAACCCAACTCTACCTTTTCAATAAAATGAAACGCAAAGCTTTTTGCGTTTCCTCTAAAAAAACTATTAGAAGAAATGGCTAGGATTAATTAGACATACACAGTAGAAACAGAGACTTACAGGAGACATATTACAGGGGAATAAAGATATTCAACTAATATATTTTAGATGATTCGACATGCACCTTCTATACAATTGCAGGTAATCAAGTAGAAACGAAGAACAAGTTGCAATAGGAAAATAAATATAGTTCGTGAGTGGAGCGGCCTGGACTTGCAGTTCTCTGCCCATGAACGTGCACTGTTCTTCATCTCCACCACCATGGAAGTGGGCAACGGCACGACGGCGCGCTTCTGGGAAGACCGCTGGTTCGATGGCAAATCCATCAAGGAGCTGGCCCCGGCCCTACACGCTTGCATCCCCAAAAGGCGTCGCAAGCTGAGGACGGTCGCTGACGGCTTGCAGGGTAACAGTTGGGCACGAGACATCCAGGGAACAGTGGGCGTCGCTGAAATTGGGCAGTATCTGCAGCTCTGGCAGAGGATCGACAACTACATCCTTTTAGATAGGCCTGATCAGCTACGCTGTAGATGGACGCCCAGCGGCACATATACCGCTAGCTCGGCCTACGAAGCCTCGTTCCAGGGATCCAACACGTGCCCCTCTTGGAAGCTGACATGGAAAACTTGGGCGCCGCCGAAGGTCAAGTTCTTTCATTGGCTTGTCAACTTAGATCGCTGCTGGAACGCTGATAGACTAGCGCGACGAGGCCTGCAGCACCACCCCGGCTGCCCCTTATGTGACCAAGCACCTGAAACAATGCACCACCTTCTCTTGGAGTGCCCCTTCACCAGGCAAGCTTGGCATGATATCCTGGCATGGCTTAGAGTTCCAATTGCAGCTCCTGACAATGAGAGCTCCCTCATGGATTGGTGGCACCGCGCCAAGCTCGACACGCCCAAGCCAATGAGTAAAGGCCTAGCTTCCATCACCCTCCTGACTCCCTGGATGATTTGGAAACAGCGCAACGACTGCGTCTTCGAGGGAGGGCACAGCCCCTGGTGCATGTTTTGGTCTCCAAGATCAAAGACGAAGCAAGATTATGGGCAAGGGCTGGGGCACTTGGCCTTCGGGTCATCTTGCCACCTACTTGGGACGTTCACTGAAATTTGTAACCCCAAATCATACCTCTTTGGAGGACTGTAACTGAACCTTCTACCTTTTCAATATAATAAAGCGCAAAGCTTTTGAGTTTTCTGAACAAAAAAAATACAACAGTACAGGAAGAAGAGAAATTTACTTCATAATATGGGTAAGGACATACATATTTTGTGAAGATATGGTCAGCATTTTTCAATAAACAATAACTATACATAGACGAGCATGTGTGAAGAGCATCTAGAGCGATGACATGGCACTAAGTGGAAAATGGAATTGCAATACGATCATAATGAGGATGGTCAAGGAAGAAAAGTAGAGAACACATGGTTCGTGTAAGATCCATGAATATTTAGATTTAATTATGAGCAAAAATTCCTAATTTCCTTTTCTTGAGACCAAGCGTTTGTTGATGGAAAGCGAAAGGACTTACCATAAATTCCGAATTTTCTTTTCTCGAGACCAAGCGTTTATTTTTCTATTTAAATGACATATGAACGCTAATGCAGGGGTAAATTAAGTAGATAACAACTCATGGGGCAAGCACACTAAAATACTAATCTAAACTACAGTTGATCATTTGTTTGAAGTTATGTATGTACTGACAGGGCTAGTATAGGACTGTAAATCCAGCCACACATTTGATCATCTAGCAAGTTGTTCCTACAACTGAGAGGGCTTGGTGAAGCATATACATACCTACGGAGGATGAAATCCCAAGAAGATACTTAGAGGCAGTGAGCACCGCCTTGGTTCCAGAATCGCGGACGTGGAGAAGCTCTTGCGTGTGAAAATACGTGGGAGGTTCAAAGTCCTTGAGCGTAGGAATTTTTGGGAGGGCTACAAGGAGATAAATCCACATAAATCACACACTCTGAAACATCATTACATTGACATGAATGCAGTAGCTAACTAGATTTGAAAAATCAGCAACAGTAACTAAAACGTTTGTAATATGCATCAAACGGTGCGTACATATGTAGGGATAAGATATGAGCAACGTTACTAATGCTAGTACAAACAAACCAAGAACACTCGCGAGATAGTACCAGTTTGCTAAATTGACGCTTATGGAGAATAAATGGGGAAGAAGAGGAACCAGAGGAACCAGACCTAATTTCGCAGCAAGTCTGTCTCTTTCAATCTTGGCCCTGAGGCCCTTGGGATTAATGGCGAAAACTTTCCTGCCCGCGGGCGGTGCAGTTGCCTCCTCCGTCCCCGGATTCCCCTTCTTCGCCGCCTGCACTTGCTCCTCTCCGCTGGTCTCGACGGGCCTCTTGTTCCTGGATTTCTCAAAGGCCGAGCTCATCTTGTGTTTCCTGGAATCGGCGCCCTCTTCTATTGCGTGAGGATGAAAGCGGAACCTCTCTTGCGATCGCGCCGCCGCCCGCCGCCGCTTCTTCAACTTGGAAAAGAGCCAGGGTTCCTGCTCTCCTGGGGCAACCGATCACATCAGTGGCTGACGGGTGGGTCCTTCTCTCTGATCTGCGGGCCTGCCTATCGGTGGCGGTCAGGAAAACAAACGAGCACTATCGGCGAGAAAAACACCCGAACAATACAGCAAAATGGACATGATGTGTTTACCATGTTCAGCCCATCTGATGACGTAAAACCCTACTCCTAATTGTCTAGATTGACTGCTCGTAGAGAGCGGTGCATGAGATTGGAAAACACTGAGCTTGGAAAACTTTGCTAAGAGCATCTCTAGCAGAACCCGCAAAACCAGAAACCGCAAAAGCATTTTGCGGGTCGCGTTTTTCGCGTTTTTGCTCGGTATTTCGTGCAGCGAAGAACAGAACCCGCAAACGCAACCTACATTTTTTTGATTTGGAAATTTGAGAATTCGCAGGAACGAACTAGTCCATATTCACAGCGGCAGCAGTTGATTCTTACACAAAATGCGGCCTAGTTCGCCGCCGATCAAACCTAGCCTACATCTACACTAGCCTAGGTCGCCGCCGATCAAACCCTACTGGTCAAAATGCGGCTCCTCACCGGAGCCATGGGTGCGGAGGCGACGCAGCGGCGGAGGAGCTTCACTCCTCGTCGGAGTCGGTGACGAGGTCGACGACGGGCGATAGCGTGCTGATGACCAGCGCCTGCTCCAGGAGCCCCTGGTTGACCACCGTGGCGACCTTGGCGGCGGCGGCCTTCTCCTCCTCCTCCTCGTACTTGGAGCGCATGATCATCGCCGCCAGCTGCCGCTCCATCTGCTCGTCGGGGACGAAGTCCTCCGGCCCGAGCGTGACCCCGAAATGCTCGGGGTCGTAGTCCTCCGGCGGCGGAGCACCTGGGGCCGCGGAGGAGCTGCTGGCGCCCGCGGAGGAGCTGCCATCGCCGTGGCGGAGGCGCAGTTGCTGGCGGCGGCGGATCTCAATCTCGCGCCGGAGCCGGTCGAACTCCGGCAAGTCGCGGCGCACCGACCCGCCGTGCCTGTACTTCCGTGCGCCGCGCTTCCGTGCGCCGTCGCTGCGGACGACCTGCGCGCGCTTCTCGTCGGAGTAGTCTCCGCCGAGCCGGTCGTCGCCGGGGAGCGCCGCCTCTGGTTCCCGCTTCGGCGCCATGGCTCGGCGTCGCCGGATCTGCGGGAGGGGCGGCTGGATTGCTCGTCGGAGACGGCGGAGGGGCGGCCGGACTTCTCGATGCGTGCAAGGAGGAGTGGGGATTTCGACCCGCATCAGCGGTCGCAATCCGGCTAAATACGGGCTAGCCGCTTCGTTTCTCGGGCCCCCGCAAAACGTTTGCGGGCTGGGCTAAATATGCAGGCTCTGGTCTGGCCCAAAACGAGCACCAAACCCGTAAACTCGCCGGAATTATGCGGTTCTGCCCCTTTTGCGGGTTCTGCTAGAGATGCTCTAAGTAGTTGCACTGTCCCTTTTATAGGGCTCAGGTCCTCTTATCCAATTCTCAGCGGAAGGGGTTGACACGGAGTGAAATGCATCTACTGTCATTGAAGTTGTTGGTCATGTCCAAAACAGTCACCAAACTCAGAATTTGTCTGAGTATAGTCCTAAAAGTTGCTCCACATGTCCATCTATGGGGCTAAATACGAATGGCTAGCGTATAGCTAGCGTAGACGTGGCAATAGAGGACAATGTCCAAAGAACCTCGAGATTTCCATTTTAAAACAACGCAATTTATTTTTAACATATAAACCATGTTTGAGCACCAAAGCAGAAAAGGAGTTTGCATGCAACACGACACACGGACATTGTTAGTTTAATAGCAACGAAAATGAATATATATCAAATCCAATAAAATATATGTTTATGATTACTAAATAATAAATTTTGGTTACGACGAGGCTGACGGTGGCGTTGATGGTGGTTTTGGTGAAGACGATGAGGTGGAGGAGGTCAAGAAGTCAACGGCCAAACGAACGAGGGCGATGAACTACACTATATATATTGGAAGATGAGACCTTGATCCGGTCTTGGGAGAGTATTTCAGTGGATTCCATTCATGGAAATGATCAAACTAACAGGAGGTATTGGTAAAGGGTGGAGGACAAGTTTTTTCAACTCATGTCGCGCAATGGTAAAAGGGTCCCACGGGCCTACCGATCCCTCCAAAGCCGCTGGGACGTGATCAAAACAACTTCTAGCCGTTGGAGTGGATGCTTGCAGCAAGTATAGAATGCCCCTCCAAGCGGTACCGTTGAGGCCGATTTGGTGAGCTCATTTTCCAATGTTTTCACTACGTTGCATTGTTCAACATTGACATGGTTTTCTTTTTTTATAGGACAGCTTTGCAAGAGAAAGGTACATGGACATGCCAGTTTCCAAGAACAAGCCATTTGCACTTGACCATTGTTGGAAAATTCTTCAACAAAGTGAGAAATAGAAGTTGAGAGAGCATGAACCAAAAAGAGGCGACATGAAGATGGAAGATGATGATGCCGCAAGTGGAGAGAGGAATAAGAACAAACCCAAAATAAACAAGAAGGCCAAATGAAAGGGTCAAGAAGCTAGCCGAGACATCAAGATTGAGGGAAAACTTGATAAAATGGTGCAATCAAATGAGTCGATGGTGGCCAAGACATTGAAGGGCAAGCAACAATTGGCCGACAAGAAAACTCTAGAGAGGAAAGAAAAGTGGTAAATACTCCGATATGAGGGGATGCGCAAGGCCTAGATTGAGGACAGGAGAGCCATTGACGAGGAAAACAAGATCATGGCTAAGCTCCTTGCTGAGGAGAACAAGATCGTGATGATGAATCAAGAATACATGGATGAAATCACCTTGGAGTTGCATGACATCGCAAGGAGGAAGGTCTTGCAACGAAGGAAACAAGCGATGCTTGAAACAAGTGGTGGTGGTAGTGATGACGGCGCCGACGGTAATGAGTAGTAGTGGGCATTTGAAGGATGGGGTGGGAATTTGGATGCAAGTTTTTGGGCATTTAAATGAGCTTTTGTGGGCATGCATTATCAAACTATGTTAATTGTCATCTTAGATTTTTTAAACTATGTTAATTGGCGAACTTATGTCAGAATTATGTTGAATTTGACATATTTGTGATAAATTTCACATATTTTTGTTTTTAGATTTAAAGGTTCCAAACGAGCCACGACATAACAAAAACCGTAAAGCCGAGCTGCAAAATCTGTTTTACCGCTGGGCTTTACGATTTCTATTATGTCGCAGCTTGTTTCAGGCAAAAAAACACGAGTTGCGTGAACCTTACCACTCCGTATCTGTCTCCAAAAAACGCGAGTTTGGCGAACCGTAAACCACTTTTACATTTCTGTGGTTTACAGTCACGGTTAGAGATAGAGAGCATCTCTAGCAGATTCACTATAAGCCCCCGGCCCCGAAAATAACTGCTTTTTTCCGGGTCCGGGCGAAAACGCGATGAGAATAGAAACCGTACTCGGTACCGTATTTGAAAAAATTATCCGGGGGAGCAGGATAAAGACCCGTTCGTGCCGAATCAGTCCAGTTCCACCCGCTCATTTTCCTGCTCCCCCTACTCGTGGCGGGAACCTTCCCGCGCGGAAGTTTCACCGCGTCCCTTCCGCTGCCGCCGGGTACAGTGTTATATTGCTTGGCAATTGTACTGGAGCATTGGAAATTTACTTATCTTACATTTACCGCTACTGCTATAGATGTAGTGTAAGCAAAACAAATCTCATCTGTTTTGATGTGTGGTGAAGGGTACAAATTCAATGGAAAAAATATCTTTTCAGAAAGTAGCAAAAGACTTTTGGAGCTTTGATTGTGGACCGGAACTCAAAGTCTGAAACTGGACTACAGAAACAAAGTTGTGTTTTGCATGCCTGGGATGATCATGAGTTTATGGTTGTGCTTGCTCTACATTCTTGTTCAGTTCTTCCATGTCAGATCTTACTATTCAGTGATGACCACTTTGCACCAAATGATCATTTCGTGGTAATGTCACTCTGCAATTTGTTATCCCTTCTGCTACTGCACTCTTCTGTTAAAAGAAGCTGACAACATATATCTGGCCCAGAGGTGGAACACGAGTTTGTGCTGCAGTTTGCTCTGTGATGCTGTCCAGTTCTTCCATCCCAGATTCAGTGATGATATAGAAAAAGATAATGTCGAAACAGCAAAAAAGAAAAAAAGAATTGTGGAGTCCGTCAGACAACTTCTGGGCCACCCTGCACCGGCGTGAGCCAGGCAGGAACGATCATCTACAGCAGTCGGATGCTCCCATCAGGAGAAGCCAGACCGTTAATCACGCTCTGGCCCAGAGGTGAGAATGCATCAGCCAGACTTAAGTGCTTGTCTCCTTTTTGGTAAAGGATGTAGCGGTACGAGCCTATAGAACAGATCCTGTTCAAGTAAGGTCGTGCTACCACAGCTGGCTCTCCGCCTTATAAGCTGGTGTCGCAGCTCCTAAAGTGGCGAGGTGGGACTAAACACCGCATTAAGATTCCCTCGTCAACTACGCGCCCGTCATAGTAGTATCATTGGGTATCAGTCGCCATTCGCACCGCGACCTGAAGGTGCTCCCCGCCCATCGGCTGAAGGGCTAAGCGGCGCATGGTAGCTTCGGGCAGAAAGTTATGCGTGGAGCCCGTGCCCAGGAGGGCCACCAGACGCTAGCCGTGAATCGTCACCGGCAAGAGCATAGTGCGCTCGTCACGGATGCTCGGAAGCGCATGGAGCGAAACCACAAACGCTGTCGCAGTAGTGGTCGCGGGGCGGTCTCCGCAGCTGGTGGTGGTGGAAACTCACCGAGTCCGTTGGCGGGTGTGTCCTCGGCGTAGTCGATCGTCTCCAAGTAGAAGAGGCGCGGGCAGACGTGGCCGGGCACGTAAGGCTCATCGCAGTTAAAGCAAAGGCCTTGGCGACGGCGCTCGAGCTGCTCGGCCGGGGTGAGCCGACGGAAAGTCCGCGTGGCGGCCGGAGCGGTGGCTGCTGGGTGGCCGGGGTCTGCCGGCCGGGCACAGGTACGGGCGGGGGTGGCCTGGCGGGCTGGCGGCCCCCTCGTCCCGGTGGCACCTGCTGCAACGCCTGCGCGCGACGCTCGTATGCGCGGGCGTAGTGCATGGCCGTCTGGAGGTCCTGGGGACCCTGAAGCTCCACGTCCACCCGGATGTGATCCGGAAGACCACCAACGAAGAGCTCGGCCCGCTGCTGCCCCGTCACACCAGGCGCGTGGCATGTGAGGGCCTGGAAACAGTCGGCGAAGTCCTGTACCGTGGAGGGGAAGGGAAGGCGGCCGAGCTCGGCCAGTCGGCTCCCGCGGATCGGCGGCCCGAAACACAGGAGCCATAGCTCGTGAAAGCGCTCCCAAGGGGGCATGCCGCCCTCGTCCTGCTCGAGGGCGTAGTACCACGTATGTGCGGCGCCCCGGAGGTGATAAGAGGCAAGCCAGGTGCGGTCCGACGCGAGGGTGCGCTGCCCGCGGAAGAACTGCTCGCACTGGTTGAGCCAGTTGAGAGGGTCCTCCGTACCGTCGTAGGTGGCGAAGTCGATCTTGGCAAACCGTGGGGGCGGCTGCGTAGGGCCGCCATGGCCGGATGGCTCGACGCGGCCTGCGTGTAGACCTGCGAAACCCGACGTGGCGCCGGACGTTAGGGTGGGCGCCAGCGGTTCTCCGGCCGTAGTGTAGACCGGCGAGGGCGACGACCCGGACAGCCAGGCCGATAGCGGTGATGGCGACGGTGGGAAGCGGACTTGGTGGATGGGGACGCCTCCCGGTGTGGGCGAGACCGGCCCGGCGCTGAGCGGCGGTTGCCACGGCTGCCACGGCAGGGAGGACGTGGGCGGCGGCTGCAGCTGCAGCCCCGTGAAGGCCGCGGTGGTCGCCGAGAGCGGCGAGGACCACGGCAGGGCCGGCGGACCGGGGATGGTGGCCGGCGGCGGCGGTTGCGGCGGCCCGTAGGGGCCGAGCAGGTACTGCCGGATCCCCTGGACCGCGGTGACGAGGTCGTTGAGGACCCCGCTCATCTCCACGGGGGTGTAGACGGCGGCGACCGACGCGGGGGAGGAAGCCGGCATGGTGGCGACGGCCGCAGTGAAGGCCGGCGCGGTGGAGGTGGTGGCTGATGAAGACATGATCGAACAAGAGCAATCTGATACCATGGTGTTAGGAGCTAGGGTTCTGCCGGTTCTAGGGCGGAGATTGTAGGGGAAGGAGGGCGTAGATTGCGGACGAACTCGCGGATGCCGGCGGTGCCCGTCGTGCGAGATGGGAAGGAGGCGGCGCAGGGAGAGGCGGCAGCTAGGGTTTAGGGTTCCGGCTCCTCTGGGAGCCGGGCAACAGAAATATTCTTATTGCTTGCCTTTCACGGAGTGTTTACATCTGTTTATATAATGAATTTAAGATAACTTGTGGGCCAAGACCCTAACTAGACCTGCCCATTGGGCCTCCTCCGGGTATAAGTGACCCCGGTCATAACAAGGCCCCACTTGGCATGTCGGGAATTCGAGCCAGTTCGGTTCGATTCTTCAATCTTAGTTAACTGATGAGTTAGCCCGACTCGACTCGTGTAACAAACGAGTCTAGAACTAGAACTCGGATTGGTTCAGAAAACTCACGAGTTTATTCGTTTAACTCGGTAAACAGTTAACATCAATTATAATATATCTTTTATATAATAGTTTTAATTATTTGGGCATGTATGATGTAATCTATCTATCTATACTTCTTATAAAGTAAAACCCCACTAAATGTATTAACTATTTTTATATCTCAACATGCAAGTTGTCCATCTCATACATATTTTTAGCCAATCAGTTGTACATGTCATCTCCTACTAATATTTATTAATTATAGTATTTTGTACTTGCAGTCAATTCACGTCATCTTTCTTTTACCCGTACGTCCATGTCACCATTATTTGTTGTCAACTACATAACAATTTCACGCCAATTTAAACCATCTTGACTATGGTGAGAATTTTACATATTTCCGGAATTAGTTTCATCCGTCATGTGTCTTATGCATATTGTTCGGGAATTCGTTAACTGGTAACGGCTCGGTCGGCCACTGAATAGGGATTAATCGGCGAATCAGCCGATTAACTGAATTAATCGGTCGAGCATTATTCGGTCGAGAAAACAGGACATGACAATATTTTGGCAACTTATATATAGTTTTTCTGTGTTATTTCATACTCCCATGTTACCAGCTATGTAACTGTACTGAAATATGGCATACAAAATGGCAAAAAGAACACCCGATAAGTGTAGAAATGGTACCTTGGCGCTCTGGTCTTGATGCATCCAAACCGAGAGGCAACAAACCTACAAAACAATAAACAAACACATTAGTGTGTGCTCTAAACTTGTCAAGATAAATGACAGCCACAAATTGGCAAATTGGTAACACAATGACAAGCAAGATAAATGAGTAAATGACAGGACAGCCACACCAACATAGATAATGACAGCCACACCAACACACATAATCACTGGTCCTTTTCAGCATTCCTACATGGTTAATTGAATTCAGTGCTAAGAGACAGATTGACGCATCCTAATGTGTTTCCTTATCAGTTGTTCTTCGTAAGTTCGTAAGGCATTCTGAAAGAGCTCTGCTCCCACAAGCAGAAAACCACCCACAAACTATCTGGTTATTCTCTACTTTTTTTCACTGCACCAAAAATCTATTTTCGTTACGTCAAACAGCTGAGCTACTGTTTAAATGCTCAATTTTTCACTGAAGCCAACCTGTTATTATAACCAAACAGGGGTGGTGCTCCATTGCCCTAATATGGCCATTTACGTGTGTGCTGGATGGATTTGAAGAACGCTTCACACATCTCGACGCAGCATCAACAGTCCTTTGTTATTTACTAGGGGATTAAGCGCGGACCCCGCCGCGCCCGTGCGCCGAAATTTTGAATTATTAAATCGTAAAATTGTTGAAATTCAAAAATTGTCTAGGTTGAGAAGTTGTTCAAATTTTTGAAATGATCAAATTGGGGAGCTATTCATATTTGAATTGTTTTCACGTTTATTAAATGCTTAGATTTTGTGGTCATGATCTATCATCCAAATGGTTTTCATATTTAAAATTTAGTGGAGGTCGAAAAAAGTTTGTATTTGGGAACCGTTCGAATCTCAAAAATTGGTAAAGTTGGGATTTTTTTATATTTGAATCATGTTTACGTTTTCGTAAGTGCTCACATTTGAAAGGCATTCGATTTTTCTGTGTTTATTACATGCATAGATTTGGAATGCATTTAACATTTTGAAATATTTAAATTTGAAATTTGGTCATATGCCGTGAATAGGCAACGTTTATTTTTGTGGTCATGCCGATAGACTTGTCATATTTTTCCCGCTCGTGTGGCAATATGTAATTTTGAAAATGTCTAGATTTTAAAATTGCGCAGATTTGGAAATTGAACCAAATGTTATATCATCGGAAATCTTCTGCATGACTTGATTGTTGATGATCAAGTATTCTGCATTCTTCTGGTGTCGCCTAGTACCATCTTGAACTCGTATTTGTACTCTGGACGTATCATCGAGAACAACCAAAACACGCGAAAGAAAAAAACAACAATCAGTTCATGGCGTCGATGCAACACGCAGACACATGAATGACATGCCATCTTTAATATTTGCCACAACTCTAAATGCATAGCCAAATTAAATAGGTTTATGAAGCATACCCATATTCTAAATTTAGGGTTCATAGTTTTTGTCTAATGGCATCAATATAATTGTTTTGAACATGTATGAGTATGGCATTAATAGGAAGATCTCATTTTTATGAAAATTTTGGTATATTATTCTTATTTTTCTGGTTTTAAATGAATTAGTTATGAATTGGTGAAATTTAATCAAATTTAAGCAATTTCAGAAAATAAAAGGAAGGGCTGACGTCAGCAGTGGAGCGGCCACCGGCTGCGCATGGGCGCGACGCTCCGGCGAGCGCGCGCAAGCGCCGATGGGCGCGCGAGGTGCGGCTGGGCGCGGGCGACCTGGAGGTGGCAGCGCCGCTCCAGTTTGGTCGCCGGAGCGGCCGCGGCGTTGCAGGGACACGGCGGAGGATGGCCGTCGCGGCGGCGGCGTTTCCCGCGCGGCCGGGGCGCCCCGGGACGCGATCCGCGGCGAGGTCGTAGAGGGCGCGCCGGCGGACCCCTCCGTGGCCTCCGTGCGTCCGGGGAGCGGCGGGACGGCGTCGATGCGCGGCGCCGCCGGCGGCGACCCGCGCTGTCGCGGGAGAGAGAGGGAAGGGAGGGGTCCGTGACAGTTTTGCGTAAACGTCCCTGGGCTTTGCGGTATTTGCGTTTAGGTCCTTGGCGGGGGGTTCCTGCAAATTGTCCGCGCCAAAATTCATGCGTGCGGGATACCGGCTGGAACCGGGGCGACCGGCCGGTGACCGGGTGTACGTGGCAAGCGCCCATTGGAAGAAATTCGGCGGCACTGTAGCTGGCTACAGTGCGCGCGCGATGGGGCGACGTGGGTTAATCCTGGCCGTCCGTTGCGCGGATCGGACGGCCGTGGATTGATGGCGACGTGGAGGGCTGAGAGGGGGCGAATTGCACGCCCTTTTATATATAGTAATAGATACTTTTCAGTTGCTACGGAACTTTATATCTCTACTAGTGATCTATGTAAAATTACGTCTCACTTGTGATGTATTAATTTGTAAAATCGGACTTGAATGTCAAGTTAGCATCACCTGGCAGCTGAACTATCTAGAAATATTTTGGAACAATCATGTGTTATTAACATTTTGTATATTCCCACCTTGGAGGATAAACATCTATAACATCGGCAAAATTATTTTAGAGTCAACACGTGGCGTGTGGCAAGCCACGCTGCCTAAAATAGTGTAAATGTTTGGTTGAATTTGATTACTCGTGATACTGAAAGTGTGTTACCGTGTTAGAGACTCTGAATGCATTCAACTTCTTAAGTTGTTCAATACTGTTCCAAGTTAATATCTTTAGAAAACAAAGGATTTCTTCTCGAATATACAGATGACGGACGCACTTTCCTAATTACGATTACAAAGTAGCAGCAGACTCCCAGTCGATTTACAGCCAAGAGTTAATACTAATGAAATGTATACAACTTTAGTCTAACTATAATTTTAGTCTAACCATAGACTCAGAGTTCGGAGTAAAATAGCATTTAAACTCGACCAACAGCTAACTAAATGAGCAAATATCAATTGCATTTTGGATTAAAACCATTATCATCTCTCTGCACACAGAAATCAATTGCACCTTTGCTTAAAAACATTAGAATCTCTCTCTGCACACAGAAATCAATTGCACATTTGCTTAAAAACATTAGCATCTCTCTGATCACAGAGTTATCAGATAAAGACTACTAAACTACAATAAGAAATACCAATAATATGGTCATCGTCCTTATTATCAAGGATCCTGGATACACGAGCGATATTAAAGTCTGAATACATTTGGCTTTGACGAACAGGATGCCAATGGATGTAGCCATTTATATAGCCAGAAGCCTTCACACACGGTCACCATGCTCCAAGTCCATAGCATCCTGCTCACCAAACGAAGATGACACCCCATCTAGATGCTGCTGCTTCTTGTGAGGGTATGACTCTAGCAGGGGCCCATGCCGTTTCAGGTCTCCACTTGCATCTGCCCCAGCAAAAATATAAGCCAATTTGTCAACCAATTCGACTTGTGTAGAATAATAACACATGTTGCTAATTTAATGCTTCATTCTCTCATTTGCATATCACAGCCATGGGCCGCTCTGAGGGTACTTAACTAGGTGTGTGCTCTGTTGCTAATTACTTACACAGCAACAAATTAACGATATTTGGCAGGCTTGATTAATTGTTTACCCGAGTTAACAAAGCTGGTAAGAAAATAAGATGAAACCATGCGTGTTCTACCTGAGGCTGCGAGATGGCCGGAGATGGTGCTGTAGAATAGTGCTGAGCTTCTTCCAACCTCGAGCCGATTGACTCCTTGCAGCTTCTTCTTTGCCATGTCGACAGCAATGACCCACGCTTGACTGTCCCTGATATGTTTCTTCGCCATGAAGCACACAATGTTGTCTTGGTTAAGCTCAACATGGGCTTGTCAACAAAGAGACAACCAAGAGTCGGCTCAGCGTCGGCATAGCTCAAGTCCAGCAGTCCATCAAGGCTGAGGCCTTTAGCCACTACGAGTTCTGAGCCATCTGCGGATTCCTTGTGCCAACCCTTGAGTTGACGCCAAGGACTCGTAGCCATAGAGGTGGCAATCCACATGTCAGTGCACCAAGCTTCGGAGGCGGGCGGATACACCATCTCAGCCAACTTGAAGCAGATGGTGTCGCCGGACACACTGATGGTGATGTCACGAGGCTTCAACGAGGTTGACGATGGTTGGCACAGCTCTGTTGATGGCAGTGGTAGATAGCAGAGCTCAGGGCTTTCACCCCCGTCAAGCACGTCGCAGATGAGGATTCCGTTCCACAAGTCCACGAATGCCATGGAACCACCACCAAGGGCGATAGCCTTGTACGTCATGTAATTGGCAAGCTTGGGTGCTCCATCCTCCTGCGATAAGACGGGCTTCTTGAGGGTCCAGGTTTGCGTGTCGGAGCTGAAGACGTGGAGGTCGAACTCCCCGTTCGCCTCCATGGTTAGCGTGACGACATGGTATCCGCTGCTGCTGCCGCCACCACCACCACCGAGGGACAAGAGGCCGGCTCTGCAGTATTGGTCGACCAAGCGCCTGCCCCTTGGTTGCGGGATCTGATCGAGCGATCTAGCGCCAGGCTGGTAGACGTAGTACTCCGAAAACGGCAAGCTCTCGGAGTGGACGGCGAAGGTGAGTAGAACAAGCCCACCGTCCGTTGATACGACGCGGGGCTCCTCGGTGAAATATGTCCCGAAGGACCAAGCGAGGATGTAGGAGACGTGAGGCGGGCGGACGGCGAAGAAGGAGACCTGAATGGCAATGTCATCGTCGAGATCGTCCTCGATGATGCATCTGGCGGTGGTGGCGTTGGTGCGGTTGCCGAGGAAGGGCTTGCGGTCGAGGAGGCAGCTCTTGGGGGGATTGGTGTCGGCGAATTCGTCGACATCAGGAGGAAGCAGCGAACCACTATACCAATCCATCCAAGCCAAGCCGAGGAAGCAGCTCTTGGGGGAACCTAAATCGGCGACTAGACTGTATTGGATTGGATTGGATTGGATCTTCTCGGACGGATCTTGACGATCGCCAGCAAGAGGAGTTGAAGACGGGCAAGGAACAAGATGGTAGGTGGAATCGGAAAAGGAGAACAACCTGGCGGCGAGAGGCAATTTTAACGGATTTGACCTTTTTTGAAATGATTTCACAAAATGAACCTAAATTCAAATCATTTCACGATCTGACTCTTTCTCACGGCGCCCGCCCCCGGGGCGTCGTGCTCAACTGTACAACGCCCCGATCCAAGGCGTCATATATTCTGCCACGTCAGATTAGACGGGACCCACCTTAATAGCACGGCGCCCTGGGCCGGGGCGCCGTGCCTACAAGCATGGCGCCTTCAGCCAGGGCGTCGTGCTTTTTCTTTGCTGTTGGGTGAAAGTGAATACAGAACAAAAAGGGCCCATGTATAAATTTAGTAACTACAACCGTGCTCTATCCTAGTGGTTAATGCTTTATGTCATGTTCATCAGGTCATGATTTCAAATCCTTGTCTTGCATGCAAATTATTTTCCCATTTTCTTTTTTGTTGTTTTTTGTTTATTCACTCAATCAACATATACAACATGTTACAGAAAACATAAAAGTATTTTTTGTTGTTGCTTTATCTTCGTCACATAAGTAGATGACGTTGCAAATTCTACACTAGATAACGTTGGCTACTTATGTGCAAAAACAAAAAACAACGAAAAATAATAATTTTATGTTTTGTATAACATATTGCATACGTTAGTTGAGTGAAAAAACAAAAATTTCGGAAAACGAAGTTGGTAAAGAGAACATTTATTTTGATGCTTTTTCATTTTTCACATAAGTAGACAATTTTGCAAATTCTTGCATACAATCACACATGCGATATGTACTTTGCTTTTAATTGCTACACACATACATTTCACGTCGTTGTGTGCCCTTATATATAACGATTTGTAACGTTGTTTACTTATTATTGAAAACAAAAGGCAACAAAAAATATTTTTATGTTTTGTATAACATGGTGTATTTGTTGGTTGAGTGAATAAACAAAAAATGACAAAAATGTCAGAGAAACATTTGAATGAAGGAGAAGGATTCCAACTAGCATCCTGGATGAACATGCAACATAGCACAGACCAACGCGCTAGAACATGGTTGGTGTCGGAATACATACTTGGGCTCTTTTAGTTCAGATTTTATTTTCACCCGACAAGCAAAAAAAAGCACAACGCCTTGGCTAAAGGCGCCATGCTTGTAGGCACGGCGCCCCGGACAAGGGCGTCATGCTATTAGGGTGGGTCCCGTCTAATCTGACGTGGCAAAATCCAAGACACCTTGGATTAGGGCGTTGTACAGTTGAGCACGACGCCCTAGGGGCGGGCGCCGTGAGAAAGAGTCAGATCGTGAAATAATTTGAGTTTTGGTCCATTTTGTGAAATGATTTGAAAAAAGGGTCAAATTCGCTAAAATTGTCGCGGCTAGATGAGATGAAATAGGTAAATCCCAAACGGCACTTCTAGGTTAGGGCATCTCCAGTCGTCCCCCCCACCCCCCCCCCCCCCCCCCCCCCCCCCTCCCAGCACCCCCGAGACGCTAAATAGCGCCGTTTTGGGCGAATAGCGCCGTTTTTCTACCAGTCGGCCCCCCAGAAGCCCAAATAGCGTCGTTTCAGCGGAAATTAACGCCGGCGCCCCCAGGCGAAACCCAGCCCACTGGGTTCGGCCTGGGGGGCCGGCGGAAGGAAAAGCACGCGTGGGGCAGCGCTGTCGGTGAGACAACGCATTTTCGCCACCCCGACTCGCATTTTCCTCTGCCCGTCTCGCCGTCACCGCCACCACCCGTCCTTGCGCCGCCGCACACAAGCAGCTAGGAAGCCCGCCGTCTAGCCCCGCCACGCCGCCAGCGCCGCCCACTCCCCTCCGCCGTGATCTAGCCTCCGGGGAGATTCTCGGGGCGAAACGTGTCCACCCCGCCCGCAAGGTGTTCGGCGTTCCGCCCGACCCAGCCATGGACTCCGACACCGAGGAGATGCTCGCCGAGCTCTTCGACGAGGAAGATCAGGCCGTGATGCGTGTAAAGTCACACGTCCGTTGGGAACCCCAAGAGGAAGGTATGATGAGTGCAGCAGCAAGTTTTCCCTCAGTATGAAACCAAGGTTATCGAACCAGTAGGAGATCGAAGTTGCTTCGAAGGTGTCAACGGCGTCAGAAAAAGTGTGGTGATGAAGGGGAGGTCTGACTCGTCGACTTGGAACCTGCACACAACAATCAAACTACTTTGCCCCAACGAAACAGTGAGGGTGTCAATCTCACCGGCTTGCTGAAAACAAAGGATTAGACGTATAGTGTGGAAAATGATGTTTGCTTGCAGAGAATGTAAAAGAACAATGATTGCAGTAGGTTGTATTTCAGATGTAAAAGAATGGACCGGGGTCCACAGTTCACTAGTGGTGTCTCTCCATAATAAAATACTAACATGCTGGGTAAACAAATTACAGTTGGGCAATTGACAAATAGAGAGGGCATAACAATGCACATACATGTCATGATGATCACTATGAGATTTACTTGGGCATTACGACAAAGTACACAGACCGCCATCCAGCATGCATCTGTGTCTAAATAGTCCACCTTCAGGTTAGCATCCGCACCCCTTCCAGTATTAAGTTGCAAGCAACAGACAATTGCATTAAGTATGGTGCATAATGTAAACAACACTAATATCCTTAGACAAAGCATTGCTGTTTTACCCCTAGTAGCAACAGCACATCCACAACCTTAGAACTTTCTGTCACTGTCCCAGATTAAATGGAGGCATGAACCACTATCTAGCATAAATACTCCCTCTTGGAGTTACAAGCATAAACTTGGCCAAAGCCTACACTAATAACGGAGAGCATGCAAGATCATAAACAACACATATATGATAGATCAATAATCAACTTGACATAGTATTCAATATCCATCGGATCCCAACAAACACAACATGTAGCATTACAATAAGATGATCTTGATCATGATAGGCAGCTCACAAGATCTAAACATGATGGCACAAAAGGAGAAGACAACCATCTAGCTACTGTATGGACCCGTAGTCCAGGGATGAACTACTCACGCATCACTCCGGAGGCAGGCATGGCGATGTAGAGCCCTCCGGTGATGATTCCCCTCTCCGGCAGGGTGCCGGAGGAGAACTTCTGAACCCCCCGAGTTAGGGTTGACGGCGGCGGCAGAGGATGTTTTCTGGAATAATGGCTCGGTGTTTTAGGGTTTTCGCGTCTGGGGAATATAGGCGAAGGGGCAACGTCGGTGGAGGCGCGGGCCCGCTCCCCATAGGGTGGCGGCAGGGGCCCACCCGCGCCGCCATGTGGGGAGGCGCCCTGCTGCCCCCCTTCGTCTCTCTTCGGACTTCTGAACGTGTCGGAAAAATAGGCATCTGGGATTTTGTTTCGTCCGATTCCGAGATATTTCCAGAACAGCTTTTCTGAAACCAAAAACAGCAGAAAACAGGAACTGGCACTGTGGCATCTTGTTAATAGGTTAGTCCCAGAAAATGCATAAAAATGCTATGAAGTGTGAATAAAACATGTAGCTATTGGTATAAAACTAGCATGGAACATAAGAAATTATAGATACGTTGGAGACGTATCAAGCATCCCCAAGCTTAGTTCTACTCGTCCTCGAGTAGGTAAACGATAACAACAATAATTTCTGAAGTGACATGCTACCAACATAATCTTGATCAATAATATTGTAAAGCATATGAGCTGAGATCAAATCATTCAAAGCAAAAGTCTATAATTGATATAAGAGACAACAAAACAAGTTAGTTAAACAAGCTAAAAGTTTTCATGAATGATTGCTTTAAAGACATGAAACCGTACAAGGTTCATTAAAGATGTGTTAAGTATCCAATGTAGGAGTTCTATCCTTCAATTCCAAGCATCAAGTAATCTTTCACAACAAAGAGGATTCAGCCAAGTAAAAATAAACATGAACATCATGAATCAACTGTTTCGAAGTCTACTCAACCGGTGAGCGTAAGCATTTGGTTTTGGCACCAGGATGTTATGGCTAAAAGAACATTATGGGGGTTTGGAAGGCCAAAGGAAGAAAGTCTCACAAAGCTATAAGTGATCATTAGACAAGAGGAAGTCTTATAATCGAAGCTATGTAAGGAGTAGTGATTGCCATGCAACGGATGCACATAGAGCTATATGTGTATGAAAGCTCTCCAATGGAACTAGTGGGGGTGCATCCAACTTGGTTGCTCATGAAGACCTAGAGCATTTTTGAGGAAGCTCATCATTGGAATATACAACCCAAGTTCTATAGTGTAAATTCCCCACATAGTTATACTAGTAAAACATGAAAACTCTCTCACATGGAGTACAGGTGCTAAACATGAGCACAAATGATGACTATGAATAATGCAGGTGCTTCAACATGAGCACAAGTGTGGATAAAGGATAGTAATGTTGCCCCCTTTTTCTTTATTCTTTTTTTCTTTTTTTTTTTTTTCTTTTTTTTCTGTTTCTCTTTTCGATGGCCTCCATGGCTCTTTTCACTTTCAGGGGCAACACTCTAATATGACAATACACTTTTTGTTACAAATAACTCACAACGAACTAAAACATGATGTAAACTGTATGCCTCTGCCAGTGTAGCAGGATATGCAATGATCTAGCGTAACATGGGTAAACCGCACATCAGCTGTATAGAATCATGCAAAGCAATATGTATATGATGAATGACAGCAAGTCATGTAATGTAAGATGGAAGTTGCATGGCAATATATCTCGGAACAGCTATGGAAATGCTGTAGTAGGTAGGTATGGTGGCTGTTTTGAGGAAGATGTATGGGTTTATGTGTAGGAGAACAAGAGAAAGTTCTCCCACGGGTTTGGATGTACTGGCGAAGTATGCACAACTCTCAATGTGAGCAGAAGGCAATGCACAGCACCGAAGAGGCTAGCAAATATGGATGGTGGAAGTGCCAAAAACCGTAGCTCAACATTAGTCAAAAAGAACTCACAAGCTTATTGCAAACATCTAGCAGGTTCAACATTAAGAACATGATTAAAGTTTACTCCAAGAAGGGCCGTTCACGGCGGCACAAGTACCCCGTTAGATCCCTCGACCTTCAGCACAACTTAGTTATTACGAATCACTTTTAGACATGGAAAGCTATCAAGTCCAACTACACCTTCAACAATTTAAATAGAGTTTGTAGTACGGTACAAGCTTAAAGACAACTATCCACTAATAATTTTAACTTAATTAACCAGCAAGCTTTACCATCTAAATACCTCAAAACATTTGCAAAGAATCAAGTCATCAAAGTTCAATGATCTACAAGACTATGCAAGTTATTACTATACCACTACCACATGCAGCATTTTCTGAACCAACACATCAACCAAGCAACTAAACAAAAACTCTCCAAATGATTTACAAATGAAACAAGAGAGTACTACTCCTCAAGAATTAACAGCTCTAAAAGAGATGCATGAAAAACAGGAGCTAAAAACATACAGTAGCTAGATAAGAATACTCAAAAGATATAAGTGAAGAATATGAGTATTCACATGAAAAAGCGGAGCGTGTCTCTCTCCCACACAAGAATGCTAGGATCCAACTTTATTCAGAAAAATAAAAACAACAAGCAAAAATAAAAGCACACAGACGCTCCAAGTAAAATACATAAAATGTGGAAGAATTAAAATATAGTTTCACTAGAGATGACCTGATAAATTGTTGATGAAGAAGGGGATGCCTTGGGCATCCCCAAGCTTAGACGCTTGAGTCTTCTTGAATATTGCAGGGATGACCCACGGGGGCATCCCCAAGCTTAGGCTTTTCACTCTTCTTGATCACATCATATCATCCTTCTCTCTTGCTCCTTGAAAACTTCCGCCACACCAAACTCAGTAACTCATTAGAGGGTTAGTGCATAATCAAAAATTCTCATATTCTACTGTGACACAATCATTACCAAAGCTTCTGGACATTACTACAGCCACTGATGTTTAATGGAGCAAAGAAATCCAATCAAACATAGTAAAAGAGGCAATGCAAAATAAAAGGCAGAATCTGTCAAAAACAGAACAGTCTGGAAAGACGAATTTTTTCGAGGCACTTAACTTGCTCAGATGGAAGAAGCCCAAACTAATGAAAGTTGCGTACATATATAAGGATCATGCGTGATTTTTTCAGAATTTTTCGAATTTTCTGTAGCGCATACAGCTCAAAACGGTGGACAGCAAAAATCTGTCACTGCGCAGAAATCCAATTTTAGCAACAACTTTCAACTAGAGACTTTACTTGGCACAACAATGCAATAAAATAAAGATACAAAGGAGTTGCTACAGAAGTAAACAACACCTTGACTCAAAATAAAATAAAATGACAGAAAATAAAAAGATGGGTTGTCTCCCACAAGCGCTTTTCTTTAACGCCTTTCAGCTAGGCGCAGAAAGTGAAAATCAAGTGTTATCAAGAGAAGATGCATCAACATCATAATTTGTTCTAATAATAGAATCAAAAGGCATCTTCATTCTCTTTCTAGGGAAGTGTTCCATACCTTTCTTAAGAGGAAATTGATACTTAATATTCCCCTCTTTCATATCAATAATAGCACCAACAGTTCGAAGAAAGGGTCTTCCCAAAACAATAGGACAAGATGCATTGCATTCAATATCCAAAACAACAAAATCAACGGGGACAAGGTTATTGTTAACCGTAATATGAACATTGTCAATTCTCCCCAAAGGTTTCTTCATAGAGTTATCAGCAAGATGAACATCCAAATAACAGCATTCCAAAGGTGGCAAGTCAAGCATATCATAAAGTTTCTTAGGCATAACAGAAATACTTGCACCAAGGTCACATAAAGCATTACAATCAAAATCATTCACCTTCATTTTAATGATGGGCTCCCAACCATCTTCCAACTTCCTAGGGATAGAAGCTTCAAGTTTTAATTTCTCTTCCCTAGCTTTTATGAGGCATTTGTAATATGTTTTGTAAAAGCCATGTTCATAGCACTAGCATTAGGACTTCTAGCTAGCTTTTGCAAGAACTTAATAACTTCAGAGATGTTACAACTATCAAAATCAAAATCATTATGATCAAAAGTAATGGGACCATTGCCTCCAATACTTCGAAAAATTTCAGCACCTTTATCAGAAACAGTTTCAGCAGTTTTAGGCAATTTTGCATGCTTTATAGTAGAAGTAGAAACATTGCCAACATCAATAACATTACCATTGATAGTAGGAGGTTTATCAACATGTGAAGCTTCAGCATTACTAGTGGTGGTAATAGTACAAACTCGAGCTATACTATTCTTTCTATCAATTTCAGCTTCTCTTTCCCACCTAGCATGCAATCAGCCAACATCCTAATATTGTTGTCAATTTTAACTTGGATGGCATTTGCTGTAGCAAAAGACTTAGTATCTTTAACCTCATTAGGCATAACTTTCAGTTTCAAAAGATCAACATCAAGAGCAAGACTATCAACCTTAGAAGCAAGAACATCAATTTTACCAAACTTTTCCTCAACAGATTTGTTAAAAGCAGTTTGTGTATTGATAAATTCTTTAAGCATGACTTCAAGATCAGAGGGTACACTCCTACTATTGTTGTAAGAATTACCATAAGAATTACCATAACCACTACCATTATTAGAAGGATATGGCTTATAGTTGTTATTACCAAAATTATTCCTATAGGCATTGTTGTTGAAATTATTATTTTTAATGAAGTTCACATCAACATGCTCTTCTTGAGCAACCAATGAAGCTAAAGGAACATTATTAGGATCAACATGAGATTTACCACTCACAAGCATAGACATAATGATATCAATCTTTTCATTCAAGGAAGAGGTTTCTTCAACAGAATTTACCTTCTTACCTTGAGGAGTCCTTTCAGTGTGCCATTCGGAGTAGTTGATCATCATATCATCAAGAAGTTTTGTTGCTGCACCTAAAGTGATGGACATAAAGGTTCCTCCAGCAGCCGAATCCAGCAAATTCCTTGAGGAAAAATTTAATCCTGCATAAAAGGTTTGGATGATCATCCAAGCAGTCAGTCCATGGGTAGGGCAATTCTTTACCATAGATTTCATTCTCTCCCATGCTTGGGCAACATGTTCATTATCAAATTGCTTGAAATTCATAATGCTACTTCTCAAAGATATAATTTTAGCAGGAGGATAATATTTTCCAATGAAAGCATCTTTGCATTTTGTCCATGAATCAATACTATTTCTAGGCAAAGATAGCAACCATTCTTTAGCTCTTCCTCTCAAGGAGAAAGGAAATAGTTTCAGTTTTACAATATCCCCATCTATATCCTTATACTTTTGCATCTCACAAAGTTCAACAAAATTATTAAGATGGGCAGCAGCATCATCAGTACTAACACCAGAAAATTGCTCTTTCATAACAAGATTTAATAGAGCAGGTTTAATTTCATAAAAGTCTGCTTTAGAAGCAGGTGGAGCAATAGGAGTGCATATGAAATCATTATTATTTGTGCTAGTGAAGTCACACAACTTGGTGTTCTCAGGAGTACTCATTTTAGCAAAAATAAAAACTAGGCCGAAATAATAAAAGTAAAACAAGTAACTAATTTTTTTGTTTTTTGATATAAAGAAAGCAAACAAGACAAAATAAAAATAAAGCAAGACAAAAACAAAGTAAAGAGATTGGGTGTGAGAGACTCCCCTTGCAGGAGAATTCGGCCTCCCGGCAAACAGAAAATGTCTGGTGCGTAGTTGACGGGAATGCAAGACTTCCAAAGCACTCCTATCTCCCCGGCAACGGCGCCAGAAAAAGTGCTTGATGCGTGTAAAGTCACACGTCCGTTGGGAACCCCAAGAGGAAGGTATGATGAGTGCAGCAGCAAGTTTTCCCTCAGTATGAAACCAAGGTTATCGAACCAGTAGGAGATCGAAATTGCTTCGAAGGTGTCAACGGCGTCAGAAAAAGTGTGGTGATGAAGGGAGGTCTGACTCGTCGACTTGGAACCTGCACACAACAATCAAACTACTTTGCCCCAACGAAACAGTGAGGGTGTCAATCTCACCGGCTTGCTGAAAACAAAGGATTAGACGTATAGTGTGGAAAATGATGTTTGCTTGCAGAGAATGTAAAAGAACAATGATTGCAGTAGGTTGTATTTCAGATGTAAAAGAATGGACCGGGGTCCACAGTTCACTAGTGGTGTCTCTCCATAATAAAATACTAACATGCTGGGTAAACAAATTACAGTTGGGCAATTGACAAATAGAGAGGGCATAACAATGCACATACATGTCATGATGATCACTATGAGATTTATTGGGCATTACGACAAAGTACACAGACCGCCATCCAGCATGCATCTGTGTCTAAATAGTCCACCTTCAGGTTAGCATCCGCACCCCTTCCAGTATTAAGTTGCAAGCAACAGACAATTGCATTAAGTATGGTGCATAATGTAAACAACACTAATATCCTTAGACAAAGCATTGCTGTTTTACCCCTAGTAGCAACACACATCCACAACCTTAGAACTTTCTGTCACTGTCCCAGATTAAATGGAGGCATGAACCTACTATCTAGCATAAATACTCCCTCTTGGAGTTACAAGCATAAACTTGGCCAAAGCCTACACTAATAACGGAGAGCATGCAAGATCATAAACAACACATATATGATAGATCAATAATCAACTTGACATAGTATTCAATATCCATCGGATCCCAACAAACACAACATGTAGCATTACAATAAGATGATCTTGATCATGATAGGCAGCTCACAAGATCTAAACATGATGGCACAAAAGGAGAAGACAACCATCTAGCTACTGCTATGGACCGTAGTCCAGGGATGAACTACTCACGCATCACTCCGGAGGCAGGCATGGCGATGTAGAGCCCTCCGGTGATGATTCCCCTCTCCGGCAGGGTGCCGGAGGAGAACTTCTGAACCCCCGAGTTAGGGTTGACGGCGCGGCAGAGGATGTTTTTTGGAATAATGGCTCGGTGTTTTAGGGTTTTCACGTCTGGGGGAATATAGGCGAAGGGGCAACGTCGGTGGAGGCGCGGGGCCCGCTCCCCATAGGGTGGCGCGGCAGGGCCCACCCGCGCCGCCGTGTGGGGACGGCGCCCTGCTGCCCCCCTTCGTCTCTCTTCGGACTTCGTGTACGTGTCGGAAAAAATAGGCATCTGGGATTTTGTTTCGTCCAATTCCGAGGATATTTCCAGAACAGTTTTTCTGAAACCAAAAACAGCAGAAAACAGGAACTGGCACTGTGCCATCTTGTTAATAGGTTAGTCCCAGAAAATGCATAAAAATGCTATGAAGTGTGAATAAAACATGTAGCTATTGGTATAAAACTAGCATGAAACATTAGAAATTATAGATACGTTGGAGACGTATCAGGCCGCCATCGACGACGAAGAACACCTGCTGATCTTGACCTCCCTCGCCGGCTTGCTCGCCCACGACGCGGGGCCGCGGCGTGTTGGATCGACGCGCGGTCGCCGCAAGAGCAAGCCGAGGCAGCGGTACGAGGGGTACTGCATCCTCTACTCCGACTACTTCGCCGATGATCCCACCCAGGACGAGAAGGTGTTCCGGCGCCGTTTCAGGATGAACCGCAAGCTCTTCGTCAGGATCATGCAAGCCATCCAGGAGTTCGACACCTACTTCAAATTGAAGAAGGACTACACCGGCACGGTAGGCTTTACCTCTATTCAGAAGTGCACGGTGTCCATGAGGTTGCTTGCATACAGTGCTCCCGCAGATGCACATGATGACTATCTACGCATGAGCGAGTCCACTGCCATTGAGTGCTTGAACAAGTTCTGTCGGGCAGTGGTTCAGTCTTTGGCCCAACGTACTTGCGATCACCCAATGCGCAAGACACTGCTCGCCTCCTCGCAGAGAATGAAGCAAGAGGCTTTCCTGGGATGCTTGGTAGTATCGACTGCATGCATTGGGCATGGAAGAACTGTCCATTTGATTGGCAGGGGATGTACAAGGAAAGGAAGGAGAGTGCTCGGTGATTCTCGAGGCCGTGGCTTCATATGATCTATGGATTTGGCATTCATTTTTTGGTATGCCAGAAACTCACAACGACATCAATGTCTTGGAGTGATCGGATGTCTTTGCCGAGCTTATCGAAGGCCATGCTCCCCCTGTGAACTATGAGGTCAACGGGCACCAGTACACACAGAGCTACTATCTTGCAGATGGCATCTACCCAAAGTGGGCAACATTTGTGAAGAGCATCTCCAACCCTGTGCCAGGAAGCGCGAAAGCTTGGTTTTCCAAGTGCCAGGAGGCTTGCAGGAAGGATGTTGAGCGGGCATTTAGCGCGCTGCAATCTCGATTCGCTGTTGTCCGGTACCCAGCTATGATTTGGTCGAAGTCCAACATGTGGGAGGTGATGCAGTGTTGTGTGATCTTGCACAACATGATCATTGAGAGTGAGCGGGATGACCCCGTGCCTGACAGTGAGGCAAGGGCACCATACAACCGTCAGGGTCCTCTTGCAGATGTTGATCACCAGGTGCCGGCATCATGGGCAGCCTTCCTCGCCACGCGCCAGGAGATTCGAGACGCTGCAACACATCAAGCTCTACGGAATGATCTGGTGCAGCACTTGTGGGCGCGCAAGGGCAATGGCAATGCCGATAATGGCGATGCCAATGCCTAGTACGATTTGTTCATTGTTAAACTATTTATTTGTGTGTGAATTTGTATGTTAAACTATTTCTATGTGTGAATTTGTATGTTAAACTATTTCTATGTGTGAATTTGTATGCCAAAAAGGGTCGGCCTTTGTTTATGCCGAAATATGGACGAATCGCCGGCTGGGGGGGCAGCCTGGGTTCACGGCTGGAAAACGCGCCCCAGGTTCCTGATTCGCGCTGTTTGGCGCCGCGGCGGCCGAAAAAATCGCACTTTTGCGTCCTGGGGGCGAACGACTGGAGATGCCCTTAGGTTGGTTGTTCAATCTCAATCGATATCGGCAAACGGCGGCGGCGTCCGGATG
Organism: Poa pratensis; assembly: GCA_947311845.1. Taxonomy (NCBI): domain Eukaryota; kingdom Viridiplantae; phylum Streptophyta; class Magnoliopsida; order Poales; family Poaceae; genus Poa; species Poa pratensis. The sequence goes on along the minus strand of CAMZMU010000044.1, from coordinate 63,330,551 downwards.
AAATAGGGAAACGATGCTTCTAGTCCAGATTTTTTTTTTGAGAGATTCTAGTCCAGATTAGGGTTATGCGATCCAACCTCGGCTGGGCTAGGCTGGGCTTGTGTGCATGGTCCAGCCCAAATTATTCCCCTATATCAATCGCATATATATGACAAGGCGCGGCTACAAACATGGGCCAGCCCACCAACGTTTTTTCTTTCCATGGAAGTGCGGCCCGCTCATGTGCTGGTTTGTTACAATCTCTTCTCTTTTTTACCGAAAAAGCCCCCCACTGTGTCATATTCTCATTTTAATTACAAAGAGTCAAGGTTCATCTCCACTAATATAAAAAGACCCAGAGGGTGGCTGATCCAAATAACGTCGGTGGCTTTGGATGTTTGTATTGGGGCAAGATATTGGACATTCGGGTGAATTGAGTCCCAAATACCACGATTCACGCTGTTTGGATGATCTGGATATTCGTATGGTGTATTCGGGCTCGATATAGCGAGCCACAGCTCCGAATGGCAAAAATGCCCGATGCTGAGGTTTTCTTTTCAACAACCAGATGTCGAGGCTAAGAGCAACTCTAGCCGTCAGTGTATAAGTCCCCGACCCGGAAGATAACCGCTTCGATAGGAGACCCAGAGAAGAAGGCATTGAGCCAGAGAGGTGGTTGTCCCCCAGGTCCACGCCACGAAGTGTCGGATAGTGGCCCATGCTACCTGGGATCTCACCTTCCAGAATGTTGGCTGAAAGATTGAGGACACGAAGGCGGGTCAGGTTACGACAGATGGTGCCGACTAGACCCAAGCCCTGCAGGCGTATGGCACTGACACGGCTGGGGTGCCGGCGGTTCACTGCAGGTTACCCCCATCCATTTGCAGAAATCAGGCACCTTTGCGCCGGTACCATTGCCAGCACGGTCCCAAGAGGACAATGCCTGTGTTGGATCACTAGTTATGAAGGATTTGAATGACAGGAGCACTGACAGATCGCCGATGTTTGCAGTTTCATTGTTGGTAGGTTGAGAGCTGGATGTGAAAAAAAGGAGAATATGTGTGAGAAGATGGAGCATCAAGAGCTGCCATGTCTGAGGGCACGTACAATGCGGTGACGTCAGCCTTCCCTTATAGATGCCACGTCGAATTTTTGCTTAGTTTGAGGAAAGAGAATGAAGAGAAAAAGAGTTACCTTCCCTTAGCTAAGGGATGATCTCTTAAAATTAATAGAAGCCTATTTTGTGCATATCACATGGTCTTCCTTATTAACATAATTTTCTTTCTAAATTTTATTAATTCTCATTAATTGCTAGAGACGACAATAAGAGATAATGCATTGTATGACTACTATTTATTGACTTCTCTAAATGACGTGGAATTCTAAGAGAAGACAAGCCTTCCCTACCATTGTACATGCCCTCATGGTTGAGCAAGATGGTGGAGGTGATTATTGTAGATATTTTTCCTTTCCGTTGTGTATGTCCAAGTCGTTAAATAAGGGAGGTTATCCCTGTTTTTTGAGTTTTGTGGTTTCTAACACTTTCAGAAAAACAAGCGTGACAATGATTTGTGTTATGTCTTGTGCCACATGTAGTTACACATACACTTAATTTCAACGTTGAAATATTCCAACATTGTTACAGTAGAAAGCTATAAATTAGCTGTTTGAGAAAAACAAGGTTCATGGTTTATGTTCAGAAGGAGAAATTGTGTCGACAAAACAAATCACCTAATACTAGAAACCCATGACTCCAATTCCGCTACATGCTTGGCTGTAGTTAGATATATCCAAATTGTTAAATAAGGTGGAGGTGGTCCTTAATTTTGAGTTTTGTGATTGCTAATATCACCTTCAAAAAAAGAAGTGTGGCAGTGATTAGTGCTATGTCTTGTGTGAGATGTAGTAAATTCAAACGTGGAAATTCCCAATTATGTAATAGCGCTACAACAAGTAGATGTTAGAAAAAAAAATCAGGTTTTATAGAGGAGTAATCGGGATTAAAACAGTCACATACTAATGAAATTCAGACGACCCCAGTTTCTGTGTGAAAGGTTCTTGCTGCATGGTGCTCATGCTGCATTTTCCATCGCCTGACATCCTCCTTCCTCTTTCTCTCGGCTTCCTCCTTCTCCTCCTTCCTCTTTCTCTCGGCTTCCTCCTTCATTTTCCGCGCGGCCTCCTCCTCCTCCTCTATTCTCTTCCTTTCTCTCCGTCTCCTCTTCTTCGCCTGGCTTGCAGACTCGTCGCTTGGGTGCGGAAGATCGCCGCTCCCACTGTCCTCCATTGCGGCGGGTGGAGTGGAGGGGGGCGGCGCAGCGAAATGAGTGACGCAGGCGGCGGGTGGAGTGGAAGGGGGCGGCGCAGAGAAATGAGTTCGCCGGCGTCGGGTGCGAATTGAGTACTGCGAACCCTATTTGCAGCTCTTGAGCTGAAGGCCTCGCGGTGATGGGTTGCGCCTCCCTATCGCGGTATTGGGCTGCGTCACATGCGCAGCGAAATGAGGGATTTCCGTGTAGAGAGTGGCTCTACCCTATCGCTCGGGCGATTCTCTGCCCTTATATCGCTCAGTTTTGTTCATGCCGGGCCGGGCCAGTTTGAGTGTTAACTGTTGAGAGATAGCTCTAAACATTCAGCTCTCGCCCAGTGCTTTCTAGCCCTTTTTCTGACGTGCCTGACTTGTCTGCTTACAGCAATTTGATTGATTCGCTTTACAATTTGCTAACAGGTCACTGAATATCCACTAACATAAGTGGCTGGGACGACCGCGCTGTCCGTTGGACTGTCCACTTGCATGCATATGGTTGTACCCTATGGTCAGGGTGCGACGTTCTTATCGACAGAGATGCGTCTACGGTAACCTCGTTAATATTAAGATCCGACAGCCGGCTGAGTCTCATTGAGGTAGGGTGGTGCGCTCAAAGGATTAGTGTGTGCATGTGTATCTGAGTGTGTCTACGTTGTACTCTGTTTCGCAAAAAAAACTAATGTGGAAGAAAATAAATAATTTATGCGGGAATAATTTTTCTTGCATTTTGTAGTACATTGTCCATACGAAAACAAAAAAAATACTATGGCTTATGCCGGAGTTTCCATGCCGGAGTTTCCTTTTTCGATGCTTAAACTGATGTAATAAGGATGGTGGTTGCATTTAATAAAATGGAACCAGGGGCGGAGCCCTTTATTTCAAAAAAAAAGAACCACCGAAAGCAGAACAAAGGCAATTGCAAAAACTTCAAGAACAGCAGAAGCACCCAACAGCAAAGAGAGGTCACAGATGGTATTGCGCAAATTGAGGGCTCACTTATTCTTTCATTCCACAATTCATCCAAATTTGTAGACACAAACGTAAGACTAGACAACATCACGGTAGCAACAACGACAAGGACCACACAGGACACACTGACAACTACACTGGAGAACACAGAAGGCACCGGACTTGTGAACCCAGACGCAGAAGCAACTCCATGGCCAGACACTCACTGGCCACCACGGAGACGGAGCACCAAGTGAAGGGTTGATTCCTTCTGGATGTTGTAGTCCGCCAAAGTGCGGCCATCCTCAAGCTGCTTACCAGCGAAGATCAGACGCTGCTGGTCCGGAGGAATACCCTCCTTGTCCTGGATCTTGGCCTTCACGTTGTCGATGGTGTCGGAGGACTCAACCTCAAGCGTGATGGTCTTGCCGGTGAGGGTCTTCACAAAGATCTGCATGCCACCACGAAGGCGGAGCACCAGGTGGAGGGTGGACTCCTTCTGGATGTTGTAGTCAGCAAGGGTGCGGCCATCCTCAAGCTGCTTACCAGCGAAGATCAGGCGCTGCTGGTCCGGAGGAATACCCTCCTTGTCCTGGATCTTGGCCTTCACATTGTCGATGGTGTCAGAGGACTCAACCTCAAGTGTGATGGTCTTGCCGGTGAGAGTCTTGACAAAAATCGGCATGCCACCACGGAGGCGGAGCACCAGGTGTAGAGTGGACTCCTTCTGGATGTTGTAGTCAGCAAGGGTGCGGCCATCCTCGAGCTGCTTGCCAGCAAAGATAAGGCGCTGCTGGTCCGGGGGAATGCCCTCCTTGTCTTGGATCTTGGCCTTCACGTTGTCAATGGTGTCAGATGACTCAACCTCCAGGGTGATGGTCTTGCCAGTGAGGGTCTTGACGAAGATTTGCATGCCACCACGAAGGCGGAGCACCAGGTGGAGAGTGGACTCCTTCTGGATGTTGTAGTCGGCAAGGGTGCGGCCATCCTCGAGCTGCTTGCCAGCGAAGATAAGGCGCTGCTGGTCCGGAGGGATGCCCTCCTTGTCCTGGATCTTCGCCTTGACATTGTCGATCGTGTCTGAAGACTCGACTTCGAGGGTGATGGTTTTGCCGGTAAGGGTCTTGACAAAGATCTGCATACCACCACGAAGGCGGAGCACCAAGTGGAGGGTGGACTCCTTCTGGATGTTGTAGTCAGCAAGGGTTCGCCCGTCCTCGAGCTGCTTTCCAGCAAAGATGAGACGCTGCTGGTCCGGAGGGATGCCCTCCTTGTCCTGGATCTTGGCCTTCACATTGTCGATGGTGTCAGACGACTCGACCTCAAGTGTGATGGTCTTGCCAGTAAGGGTCTTCACAAAGATCTGCATCTGTAAGTACAAAATAGACCAAACCAAGAATAAGGCACAGTAAAACATAAAGAATATATGAACCAGAAGAGGCATCAAGGAGAGGTGTAGTCCTAATTATCATTATTTTTTTGAAACAGGGTAGTCCTAATTACAAAACATCCCAACAGAAAATTGAACAAAACGACAGGGCTAATCATGTTTTAGCAGATTCATTTTCTAATTTATATTCAAGTTATGACACAACGAAGTCAAGTCTAGATGAATCAACATAATGGCATCCTAATTATAAAACATCCCAATAGAAAATTGAACAAACCGACTGGGCTAATCATATTTCAGCAGATTCATTTTCTAATTTATATTTAAGTTCTGACACAACGAGGTCAAGTCTAGATGAATCAACATAATAAAGTCTAATCTCATAGCTATAAAACGAAGTTGACCAAACTGACTCGGCTAATCATGATTTAGCAGATGCAGGTTATAGCACATTTATCATATGCAAAGTTATGACAACGAGGTCAAGCCTAGATGAATCAACAATAATTTCTTCAAGCCTCATAACTAAGCATCACAATTAAAAAGTTGAATATACAGCCCATATAATCATGTTTTAGCAGATGAAGTCAAATTCAAGTTATGACACAACGATGACAAAGTCTTGATGAATCAACGATGATATCGTCAAACCTTGAGGCTCTAGAACTGATGCACACCAACGGATCTACAAGCAACTACGAGGCCCAACGACGAAGCCAGATTTTTTTTTCACATGAGAAAGAGTAGACATGTTGATGGCTACAGATTTATGCAGCAGCAATATGGCGGAATCAGCAAACTACATCTAGATAGATGAACATAACCGACATCAATCGCATCTCAAATCAGCAGATCTAGTCGATACTCGATCAGGCATAATCGTAAGGAAACTCACGACGACCGACCACTGAGTCCAATCAAACAGCAATCGATCAACAAACTAGTACTCCCACCGATCCATATTAATGGTCTCAACATTGTCTAGATACGGATGCATCTAGTCTAAACACTTAACTAGATACATCCGTATCTAGATAAAGTTGAGTCCATTAATATGGATCGGAGGTTGTAGTAGTAACATGGAACGAGCGGAATCGACAACGATCGATATCGATTCAAAGCACTACTCCTCCTAACAACGATCGATCACGGAACAAGAGGAGGAGGAGGACGGCGAGAGGGACTTCGCTTCGGTTGCTCCGAGACTTTTTTGCGGGATCGATTGGGGATTGGACTGCGTGGAGAGGAGACGGGAGGGGGTGGGGATTTATAGTCGGAGAGGAGGAGGAAGAAGAGTCCCGCGAGGCCACGGCACCGGTGACGAAAGGAGGAATGTTGCGTGATCCGTCTCCACCACACAATTTCCGGGATACCGACCCAGTTGTGTGGTCACGCCGTTTCTGCCGTCCGGTTCGGCTCGTGCTGGTGGCGCGGTGCGTCGCGAGCCAAGCCATACACGACTCGTGCCATCAGTAGTAGTTCGGGTGGATAGTATGATACACCTCTTCCAAATTCAGATTTGTAAGTGTCAAAAGATTATGAAAACTATTGTGGTTGTTCATAAGATGTGTGTTGAGATTTTATAAAAATTTGAGAACAAAATTCGAAATACACAGATAGTAGTTCGGGTGGATAGTATGAACACACAGATTTGCTTCGCATTTTTTACTTACAAATTTGAATCTTGAGACATGGTATCATATAAGACGTGGTATCACTAGATATGCATTCCTAGCAACGTCTAACCCTCTCTCCCCCTCCTTCCCGTATATCGTCATACTAGTCTCCGTCGAGACACTCTCCAGGGGTGTGGCCCCGAGAACGCAGATATGAGCTTGTTGTATTCGTCACAAAATTGATCACATCAAAATAGACAAGAGCACGCACACATGAAATTTTCACCAAGGGATGTATCGTACCCGTTCTTTTTATTTATTTTCTTCTCAATGTCTCGATACAATATTGTTGTACACGACCTATGCATATATATGCACTAGCTAACCGACCTGATTCAGGTCCAAACCTAAATGGACACAAACTTTACTAAACAAACTAGCATAGTCTACACCGGACTAAAAGCCAGCTCGCACACGTAGAGATTTTGGACAATGACTTGTTCTACCCACTGTGCAAGCTAACCGGATATACTAGTACCGGTGGCGGAGCTTGGGCCACATCGATGGGGGGCAAAAAATCAATAAATTTTAGCCAAAAAATTCTTGGGCTGGGGTGCAACCCCCCCCCCCCCCCCCCTCCCCCCCCCCCCTCCCCGACGTGTACATAGCTCCGCCACACGTAGTACATTGGCTAATCATTAAACCTTATTAACCTGCTTAGCCTCGCAGACGGATTAAGGCAAGATTATTCTAACAATCTCCAATCTTCCCCTCATCTTGACTTGTCCTCTCCTCGTCCTCTTCCTGATCTTAGCTCCTTGCAGATTTACTAGCACAATGGCAAGCAGAAATTTAGGACGATGACTAGTACTACCCATCGATGCAAGTTAACCGGATATAGTAGTACATTGGCTAATAACTAAACTTTACTAACCTGCTTAGACTCACACACGGATTAAGACAAGATTATTCTAACATAGTTGTTGCGTCCATGGTGCAAGCTCATTGAGGCATGATAAATTCGGTCACCGCCCGTCTAATTCGTGCCCTTTTTAAAGCCATCACACTCACTTTCCAAATCTAAAACCACCATTACACACACCCCCTCCTCCCCCCCTCCCCCCCTCGAACTTCATGGCCATATTAGTGGGGTATTATACGGACAATTGTTTGGATAAAAATAGTTGATAATGTGAATCTATGTGCTAGTGTAAGTTTATTAGATGAAGAAGATAAATGTAAATGGCTTCTTATACTATTGAAACATATGAATACGTGGACTGTGAAGATCCCCTTGAAAATCAAAGATTTTTATGGCTTGCCTTTAGTAAATGTATTATGAGTAAGGATGTTTTAATTAGGAGAGATTGGAAAGCCAATTTTAACAAATGTTGTTTTTGTGATAATTTAGAAAGGCTTGATAATCTTTTATTTGAATGCCCTCTTGCAAAGTATGTTTGGCGCGTCGTTAAATGTGCTACGGGTATCATGGATGTACCTGTACATTTCCAATATACAAGCGAGTGGGTGATGAAGGTCTCTATAAAGATAGGAGTATAATTTCTGTGGGTGTGGCATGAGTTTTGGGGCAATATGGAACGCTAGAAATGACGCCGGCCCGTGTGATCCAACTGCAGTTATGTATATATAGTGTAGCTAATTGGATCAAGCACCGGTCTAATACGCAGAAAGCAAACGCCAGACAGGGGGGTCGCAGCGCGGGCAACGTCTGACAGGGGTGGCAACTGAAGTGTTCAACAGGCGAGCCGGATGGGTCCCGGTGACTATAAGGATCCATTCCTGATAAGTTCTTTCGGCTGTGAAAAAAGAAGAATGATGATGCGATGTAATAGTTTAACTGTTAATTTTGGGGAGGAGTCGTGTTTGCCTCAGGAAAATATGTATGATTGATGTAGTTGTTGTACTGGAGAAGACGTCATGTTTTGTGTTAGATGCTTAACCGTGGGGTGGATTAGGTTTAAATTCATTCCTGTTTGTTTTCGAAGAAGTCCCAATGCAGGAGATGCGTTTTGTTTGTGTGTGTGGTGCTGTAAGCATGTAACAAACGAAAACTCTGGTTTCATTTAATGAAGTAGGGAGCCTCGAGCTCCTTAATTCGGGAAAAAGTTGATGATGTGATATGTTAGATATTGAGAACTTGAGATAAATTACCATAGTTGCAAGTAGGGGAGTTTTGTTTTAAAAGAAGTATCGATACGGAAACCTCTTTTGGAGCCCGAGTTACATGGATCTCATTATATATAAAAAATCAAAATCGACATTTTTAAGTTTCCGAAAATCGTGAAAGAAAATCTGGATGTAGATGTAGATAATGTGCTCATCTACAATTGTACCAAATTTCCAATCCAAATTTGAATTATTTTGTGCAAGATATAAAAGACAAATTTCTGAATCTAAATACCCAGATTCAAAATTTTGAAATCTGTCAGAATGTCTTTTTTGCACAGCCCAAAATACAACGAATTTGAAGTAAAAAAAAATCAAGCTTGTGTGTCTCGAGACTATCTACACATGTGATTATTTGTGTGCGTTTGGAAACTTAAAAAAATATGAATTTCGATTTTCAAAATAACGAGCTCCATGTAACTATATAAGTGCGTCCTTGACTAATAAATTGCAGCCTTTAAATTAAAAAAAGAAGATTAAGATCAGAGACAACCAACTGTTCTACAAAAACAGCTGGTCTACATGAAACACCAGCGCGTAGTCCAGGCAGACTGCTAGATTACAACGAAAACGCAAACAAAGGGAAACTGCTGCCTGCTGGTTTACACCAAGGTGCTACCCACGACGCAGTTTGTTTACAGCCAGAACGCCAATGGCCACACGAAAGTTAGGTCATCCATGTCCTTGTCAGGAACTTTGTAGTACCGAACCCGCCGGCTATCGCCGGTCGTCAGGTCACCGTTCTCGTCGAGCTTCAGAGAGAACTTGGTGAGCCGAAACATGCGAACACGTGGTGGTGAAGTCCGTCCCGGGTCATCCATGTTCTCCTCTTCTCCGAAGTCGTAACCTCCCTGGTCATCTTTGTTGCCGACCACAACGCACTCGACAAGGCAGAATGTCCTGTCGTCCCCACCCATGTAGACGAGGGAGGAGCCAAGGTGCTTCTCGGCGGGGTCCTCGGTGAACAGATATTCCTTGCCGTACTTGACGTCGGGACGGCAGTCAGAGGTCGCAGAAGCCAGTTCGCAGGAGCAGATGCGTCCAGGTTTCTCTCCATACAGGGAGACTCCGACCCAGGTGCCCAGCTCAGGGTAGAAGCAAGCGCGGCCGTCGAAAGGTAGCTTCCACTCACCGAGGTTTTCCCACCTGAAGCTCCCGTCGTCTGCCATGTGAAAGCTGTATGTGGCGGTGGGGAAACGAGGACTGACGAAGATGGTTTTCTCGTCGGGGAGAACGGCGCGGGAAAAGACATACATGGAGTCGAACGGCGCGTCGGGGAGCTTGCGCCATGACAAGGCGCCCAACTGGTTGCTAGGACTGATCGCCAGCGGCCGGAGGTCGAGGACCTCCATGGAGAAGTTCCCAAGGGCGAAGAGCTTGTCGCCGATGGGGAAGTAGATGGGCCTGTGTTGTTGACTGTGCCGCGGGATGCGGATCAGGCTCCTGTCGTGGACGTCGTAGCAGAGACCGCCCATGTTAGACTCGCCTTCTTTTTCAGGCTGCATGACCAGGATCTTGGAGCCCAGGGCGTCGGTGAAGTGGATGGGCGGTTCCTGCTGTGCCCTAAGGCGTATACAGGGAGATGGCAGGCAGGTGGCGGCATCCCGTGCTTTGCATCCTCCTGGTATCAGCTGATCAAGGTACAGATCGACCTGGTGGATACTGAATCCCAGCTCCCAGTCGTCCAAGATTATGTAGAGATGCGGCCGCGGCTCTGACGCCATGGTTCCTCCCTCGTTGGTTTCTTGCTTCCCCCTCTCCATCCTGTTGCGATTGACTAGCCCTGCATGCAATTCGGTTGTAAATAGTATGAATCATCTGCAAAATCCTACTCATACATACCCCAACTAAAACTCAGACAAATTCTATGATCCGGTTAATCCATCGAAAACGGTAATCAAAATCCATCCCCAACCTTACCCTGACTCCAAATTCTGAATCGTGGGCGAATAGATCGAAGAAAGTCGCATGTATGTCGAAGAGGTCGATGCGTTTAAGCAAAGACGGAAGGTAAAGGCGGCGGAAACGATGGCTGGGATCGGTCCGCATCCGGTCCGGTGACCCAAATGGGCCGCTCGGTGGGCGAGTCTCATGGGCCGTTTCGTGCTCACATCCGGCCCTCTCAAATTTCTGGTTTTTTTTCCTCGTCTTCCTCCCGAGTTCAGTTCAGCCCCAAATCCAGTTCGCCGCCGGTCCAATCCTCCTCTGGTCGGACCTCTCCCATGCCGGCCTCTAGGCAACCCATTCCTGGCCACCGCCCCGCCAATCCGTCGCCATGGACGGCCACCCTCCATTCCCGTGAAGCCCCCTGGCCCCCACCCTAGCCATGCTCGAGCCTCCGCTGCTCCTCGCTGGGCTCCGCAGCTGCAGGAGATGCGTGAGGATCGCTGGTGGAGTGTGTCAGCGATAATCCGGGGAAGAGGTAACTACACCGAACCGCAATTTCATGGGCAGAAAATCTCAACACTTGAACTAGTTTTGACAAAACCACAACGTTAGACATAAATTATTACGGTTTTGCTAATTCTAAATCGATTGAGAATTAGCTAATCCCAGTCTCCTTCTTAGCCTTTAAATTTTGCTACGTGATTCGTCTTAATTTGAGAGTTGTACATGGTTTGCAATTGTGTACAACTCGATGAGATTCAGTTAAATTTTATGCAGACTCTTTAAATGTTGGATTTGCGTGTAGTGCTAGATTGAGAGTTGCACATGAGATGCACTTGTGTGTCACTGACTAAGATTTAGTTAAATCTAAGCCGACTGAGAAATTTGACAAACCGAAATTATTAACATAGAACTCAAATATCTCGTTTTTTTCTCTTAACACTAAAACTGGTACTGGGCCCATATGTCGGCGCTAATGTGGCCTAAACCATCCATCCTGTCCACCATGGTGAAAATGGTGTTTCTCTGGCACATCTAGTCGTGACGTAGTAGGGAAATGTCTTTTCCTAGTAAAAGGAAGAATAATTCACAGCTGCCGCACAAAATCTCTTCTTGAAGCACCGTCATCATCGACATAAATGTCCGCCGCCACCATTGCCAGAGTGGTTCGCTACCATGCTGGCCCTTGGTGTCGTCACTGTCGCCTTTGGAGCCATCCACCGTTGCTGCTCATTCTGGTGTGAAAAGTAGTGTGGCCTGTTTGGCCGCCATAGTTACATGACCGCACGGCTCCAAATCTATCACTATCGTGGCTCTTGCCTTTTTACCTTTTCTTTTTTCTTCTTGACAAAGGGCCTCTCTGGTTTGTGCAATTCATAAAAACACATGAATGAGAAAAACCCAGGATTGTAATGTCATGCACATTTCAGTCCTAGAGGATTTTGTATGCACCAAATTCAATTGATTCTTATCATAGTGAAAACAAAAGGATTCTTACGAAAGAAGGTTTGAGTGGATTTTAGAATTCCTATGAAATTAGTGCACAAGATTCAGTAGAAACAATTCCGATGTGATTTAGTCCTACTGATCAAAACCAATATACGAAAAATTCTTATGTATTTAAATCCTTCAAAGTTCCTCTAAAAATATCTTGAATAACAGATGTCCTAAATATGGCTGCGCTTATCAGATCTAACGGTCCATAACGGTGTATTATGTTGAAGTAGCTCTAGGACCACAAAACACCTCAAGAAGATGCCTACAGTTCGGCATGTAAGGTATAGGACAATCGATTGCATCATCCTTTCTCTATACGACAAATACGTCGATGTCACCAATGATTAATTTATGTGTTATTTTTTCACGTTATCATTTTTGCATGAAAGGTATATGTGTTTCTATTTTTTCTTCCTTTGTAGCCATATTTTCTTGTTAATATTACCTAGGTTTGAATGTTCATGATCTCGGCTACAACCAATTCCACTAGTCATCCAATCTATGGTAAATCAAAAGAACAATTTTTGGACTATATGAATGTAAGAAAACCTTTAGGAACAATTCTAGAAGAACTTGTAGTGGGCAAACCCAATTAACTAATGGGTCGACCTAGAATCACCACACCGACACCTACAAAAGGTAGCCATAATGGGGTCATTGCTGTTTAAGAAAGAAGTAATTGACCCGGGTGGGGATTTCCCCGGTGGATATGGAGGGTAAGATCCACCTTGGTGTGCCCATTAAAAAAAGGACCCAGCCTGGCAAAGCCTACTGGGTGGATTTGATGACATTTATCAATATTACTAGAGTATATATGCCTTCCAAAAATAATAATCAACGTTATGAAAGGAGTTAATACAATATATTTAAGCATATCTTGCGTGTTGCCTAACAAAACAAAAGTAGCATAAGAAACAAGTCCATGTATAGACCCTTGAACTCTGGCTGAAGTTTTCATTTTGTTATAAAACATTGAGAGGGTCCAAAACTGAACCTTGAAAGTTCACCCTTTTATCTTGGTCTGAATTTGGCATCAACGTTAAGCCCATACGGATCGAGAATGAAGTTCAGTGATGTCGCCGTCCCCACTATGAATTCAAATGAAGTTCAGTGATGCCGCCGTCCCCACTATGAATTCCCATGTGGTCTCATCTACAAAGAGCTCGAAGAGGAGCAACATCAGGGGTTTTAAAATATATTCAAGAAAACTTGTTGGACATTGTGGCAGACATAATATGAGTCAGTGCTAGTGATAAACCATCCTCAAATCCACGTTATCAAAACCCACATGGCCCACGATGAAATCAACCATGTGTTCCAAATGAAGTTTATGATTTTGAAATTTAGGACTAAATATGTACAACATAAGTTTAAGGATCAAAGGTGGACTTCTGTACGAAACGAGCAACATCCAAAAGAAAGGAAAGGTTATGTGCAATACTTGTTGAACGAAAGGACCACTGAGTTTACATGCCCATGTAGGAGCCATCCGATCAAGACGTTAGCTGTGGTGGCTTTGCTTTATTAGGACGTGCATATGTTTCTCTCACGCAGGCACAAACACATCTGGACCAAAAGCCTTCATGTCCCGCAAAACCACAAAACAGAGCCCCAGACGACGAGACCACCATGGAGTTTCGGCACCGCGCCGGTGACGCACGCAGCCCGTCGACGGAGGGTACTGCTCCAAGTCGACCGGTGAGCTCTCTCCCAGTGACGGCTAACTTTTGGGGCGTTCTTCATCTCTCACCCTGTTGATCTTCATTTCCTTGGTGTGAAGCCACATGTGGGCAGTAATGGCTTGGGGTTCCACAGGGAGAATTTTCAGGCGGTGGCGCCACGGCCGGCGTCTGTTCATGACGAGCTGCGGCGCCAGGCGGCTAAGGACAGGATAAGGGAGCGAATTCTGCGGGAAGAGTTGGAGACATTGGTGCTGGAGGTGGAGGTCTGGCATGAGCTCATGGAGGAGCGCATCCCTTCGCTGCGACGATCAACGGGCGCTTGCGCTTGCGGCAAAGGTTCGGAAGCTAAGGCAGCGCCCATGGCCGTATCATCATCGCTGGAAACGCTGATTGGACACGAGGTTTGCTTCTGCTCTCCCGTCCTCATACAGATTTAGCTGTGTTGGATGGTTTATTCACGCTCTAGATCTGTGATGTCTCTCCCCCCCAACCATTTGTATCGTGAGCAGATTATGGTAACTGATAACGACGATGGTTTAAGACTATTAGTTGCTTTATGTTTTTAATATCTATGGGGATTTTCCATGGCCGGTTTAATTGCATTGAACAAACCTATAAGTAAATAAGTCTTAAGGCACAATTGCACAAAAGCGAGTTTCCAGAACTTGATCTTAAATCCAAACCTTGCCTGAAATTGGAGGCCTAAATTAAGTTCTTACAAAGCTTCTAGGCGCATCAAACAATTTTCTCCATCACGGGGGTGTGCCCATGTCTCAGGCCGGCCATCTTCTTTGCGTTTTTGCGTTGGTTGAGTGTGGTTATGGATCTTCAGGGGGTGCCCTTAGGTCCTGGACAGAAAAATCTGACCCGTAGAATATCGTGTGTCAGCTTCATCAATAGAATCAGCGCTTTATTTCAGCTATTCTCCACCATCTGAAGCCTGGAGCAGCTTGAGATGTGGTTGCAGAAGTTGTCTCCGAAAACCATGACGTGATCTTTGAATATCAGCCTCCAATGGGTGCTCAAAATGAGTCTCCAAATCTACTTGACATCAATCCAAGTTTGACCATTAAACCATATCAGGGGCTTCCTCTTGCAAGGTCGCAGCAACCCAACGAAAACACATAGCTCTAAGAGATTTCTGATGCCCCGGACTCTAGGAGTAATTAGTAACAAAAAACTGTAATCATGCTAGTTAGCCCAAGAGTAATTAGTAATCAAAAATAGATATTTTACCCCTAGAGTAATGTTGTTGCAATTGTCATTTTCCTTTATTTAGAACGTTGTAGTTTGGAAGGAGATAAATTGTTCCACGCAGGTTGGAACTGATATGTTATCACAAGCAATTGCTCTTGGTCTATCTTGGAGTTTCGACACAGTTTTGACTGTTCACAAAGAAACCGTTTGGCCCATCAGCTCATGTCATGAACTCATGGTGCCTCGCACTAGTCCTGACATGTTTTTTGTGATCGAAAACCTTATCCAAGCCTGCAATACTACTCTGACGTACCCCACTGTGTAAAGTGCAATACGGGGCCAAATGTAGATACAGCGATAGTAGGCATGGTCTAAACTGCAATTTACTCTACTCCATCATTCCTGAAAGTAAGACCTACATTTATTTTTGGAAAGTGTACTACGGGGCCAAACTGTAGATCCAGCGATAGTAGGCATGGTCTAAAGTCTAAACTGTAATTTACTCTACTCCCTCATTCCTGAAAGTAAGGCCTATAATTATTTTGGAAAGTCAAACCATGTAAAAAGTTTCACCAAGTTTTTAGATAAGAGATCAACAACTATAATACTGTACGGATATATCATGTGACAATACATTTCATGATGTATCTAGCCGTTTGGATTGGTATTGTTTTTTTGACACAAATGGATTTGGTATTGTAGATGTTCAAAGTTTTTTTCTGAAAATTTGGTCAAAGCTTTATATTGTTTGACTTTTGAAAAACTTATAGGTTTTAGTTTCAGTAACGGAGGGAGTATGTATTACATGAATTGTTAAATTTAGTGGCACGCTTCATGATTTTTGGTCTTCTGAAACATAAATAGGTCTCAGTGTAGCAGATTTAAGATTGCTCAGACGCCAGTTATACATATCTTTGATTTCTTGAGTAAAATCTTTGCACTCACATATTCTCCTTGAACCTTTAAACCTGCAATACTATTCTGAACTCGCCATGTAAAGTGCAATACGAGGTCCAAACTGTAAATCCAATGACAGTATGCATTGTCCAAAGTGTAATCTCCTCTATTTATTATATGCATTGTTAAATTTAGCAGCACTCTTTATGATTTCTGGTCTTCTCGGACATCAATAGATCTCAGTGCTGCAGATTTAACAATGATTGTTCAGACACTAGTTACCGATATCTCTGGTTCTCCAATAAAAACTTTGCACTAACATTTAGAAGTGCGACCAACATGAGAGCTTTGCCATACTTTTTGTTTCTTTTGTATGGTAACATATATAGACAATGCTGCATGTAAAACTTGGCATTTGAGAAAATTCCACATCAAATGTTGCATTCGGGGATATGCCGTGATAGTGTTTTTTCTAAGCATTATCTAGTGCCATTTAGTTTCCTTTGATTTATTTTCTTTTCTTCTAGTTTTTTCATTTCTCAACATGTGATATTCTAGTTTTGATATGCTGTTTTGATCTGATCAAACCAGCCTACATGGACTTGATCGTCATAAGGACAGAGCAAAACTGAAAGATCACGTCGTAAGAGAAGGAGAGAATAGCCGGAAAGGAAATGACTTGGAGAAAATAAGAAGACATGGCACTAGACAAAGCTAAACAAAACATTTGTGGCATATGCCTAAATACATAATTGGAAGTCGCGTTTCTCCAAATGGCATTGTTTCGATGTGCTAGATTTTGCCTCTTCTTCTCAGTTCTCCCTAACTTAATAGAGTGTTTGCTTAGTCGAGTTTGTGTTTTCTCATGCAAATTATGCAGGTCCGCTCAAAACCGAATGCATCAGCTGCAGCTGCAGCAGCAGCAGCAGCAGCTCAATTACCAGCCAAGCGGAAGATCTCTTGTGTCGTTGCGGCTGCATCCACAATTTCAGCCGCAACAAGCAGCGAAAAGCAGAAACAGGGCTTGACCTGCACGCTGGGCGGCATCACGGCGACAGTCAAGAAGGGCATGCAAGATCACCTGCAAGGGAACGCTCACATGAGCAACGCCGCGGCGCTTGTGCAGCAGCAGCCGGAGGAGGCCATAAAGCATGGCCGGCTGGAAGAGACGGAGGAGGAAGGTGCCTACACGCCTTGGAAGCTCAAAATGGGGACCAACTCCGGGATGATATGCGAGGTAGTGCAGATGAACGGGTACCTCCTCTGCGAGCTGTGCTATGTAAAGACTCCCGACTTCATCACGATGCGTTCGCACCTCGAGGGGGGCACACACATCTCTAAGGCCAAGCGTCAGGAAGAGCAGTCCCAAGCTGTCGTCGCCGCCACTGATGCAAGGGTCGATCCAGAGATAGAAATGGTGGCTGTGAAGGTCAATGGCGTGCGTCGAGTGGGCGGCTTGCTGATGTGCGAGTTCTGTGACGTGAAGGCAGCGTCGGAGATTGTCATGCGATCTCACTTGGCTGGGAAGAAGCACGCCAGCAAACAGAAGGCCGCCGTTGACGCCCGTGCAGGTGGAAAAGTTGTGTTAGCACAGCCCAAAACAGATAAGGATGTAGCTGTTGAAACCAGCACCGTGACCCCTGGGCAGCAGGCGAAGAAGGCTGAAGCCGCCGCAACGGTCGGTGACTCCAATAAGTCGGTGGTGCTGGACGTCGGTGGCGTGCAGCACGTCGTTGAGAAGGTTGATGGCTTCCTCCTGTGTGCGTGCTGCAAGGTAAAGGCACCGTCAGAGTGCGTCATGAGGTCTCACTTGGTTGGAAAGAAGCACAAGGATAAGGCGAAGGTTGGTGCCCTTGATGCCGGCGCAGGGGGTAAGAGGGCGGTCTTAGCAGAAGCCAAGTTCAAGGAAGCCGTCTCTGCCGTCGTCGACGGCACGGGTCGTACCGAAGGCCAATGCAATGATGAATCCGTGGAGAAACCAGCAGTGGAAAATATGGAGGCGGTGCCGTCGAGACCAATGGCGTCCCAGCCGTGGCTGGCTATGAGGTGAAGATCCAGGTGGAGGGCAAGGTGTTCACCGTGCTGCGGCAGGCGGATAGTAGTCTCTCCTGCGGGCTGTGCGGCCTGCACGGGTGTGACAAGGATCGCATGCTGAAACACCTCTACACCAGGGAGCACTGGCATAGAGCCCGTCTCGCCGAGCAGAACGAGGAGCAGGCAAGGAAGGTGGTGATGAGCAACGACAGCGACGGTGTCGTCATCCCGATCACTGATGTAGTATGATTTTGTTGTCACCAAGCTGGAGTATGATTTTATTGCTTAAGTAAACGTCGTGGGTTTTTTGTATGCAGTACTTCGAATTTGGACCTAATTGTCGCTATGACGAGGTGAATCATTGTACTGGAACAACTAAAAATAAGTAGGGGAAGAGAACGGGAATGATTACTCAATCTTATTTTCCAGGGTACAGAGCGGGTTGTTCATGCTGTTGTTGCAACGGTACACGTGTGGGGTCTACGTATTCTACTTCGTACTTCCATCGAGCTACATGCTATCGGTGATGTGGTTCTCACAGGAGTTCCTCCTCTAACAGCTGGCTAGGTGTTGGCCTCACGGGTATGCTTTCTTTGTCTTCTCTTTCCTTACACCCCTACATTTTGTCAATCGGTTGTAAAAATGTGACCAAGCCTGGCTATTTCAAGTTAATGAAACAAGCGGTGGTGATTTTTCCCTATCAATCTCGATTTAGTTTTGCTTACCATACAACGAGATCACTTGATTCTACTCGCTACATCATCTAGCTTTGTGTGTCGATCAAATTGAATAGAATATTTGCACTTTCACTTGATCAAACTTGTATCTCTTCTTGTCCCTTCGTGATGATGATGGCCTGAAGGGTAAACATGAGAGCTCACACAATATTCTTCTTCTAGAAATATTTGCAATATGCTCAACACTATCTTGACCTTTTTTCTGGATCACACAACACAACAATTATACATGCCAATTACCTGTTTCATCTATCGTAAGAATTTTTAAACCTTTAATTTTTCCTTAGGAACCCCTTCGAGATGAATGCCCCCTAAAAGCCCCCCTCTCCCACTCCTCGAAATATACCAATCTTATGCGCAAGAGTTGTGAGCCTAGACCATCCGACCAGAAATTCAGATCAATCTGACCACCCGGACAAGGGGGACCAGTCCGGCTGGTTAGCCCGACCGAGCTACTCGAGACCCAAAAGAGCATCACCTTGGACGACATGGACAACACCTGGACCAGTCCAGCCAACCGGGACAGGCAGGCCGGACCATTCTAGGCCCTTGGTTCAGCTGGGCAGCCCGGGGGCCGAAGTTACGTCCACGCACTCGAACTGAGGCCGGATCACTTTGCTAGTTTGTCCGGCCAAACTAAAAGCGTCATAACTTGAGCATACATAGTCCGATTGAGATGAAAACAAATATGTTGCAAATCTTAGGACTCGCCAATAGAGAAAATATCACACATGGAGATGTGTCGAAACTTTCTCAAAGGCAAACCGGAAAAAACTCTAATAGCAAACAACAATCTTTTATACCGATTCCATTTTAGTTAACTTGAGTTTGTCATGATGATCACGACAAGCACCAAAATCTCACAAAGATAAAAGCCAAAAAAGAACCAAGAAAGATTATGCCAAGTATGCAAAGGTTTAAATTCTCTAATATGATAAATCTACTCATTTGAGAGGATAGTACGGTAATCTATCATATCTCTCCCAACTTACATCATGATAATAGTAAAATGGAGAGAACCTATCAAAATTATACCTTTGACTTGCAAAATCCACTTGATTTAGATGATGGTGATTGATCTGCTGTTGGACCACATTTTTTACTGCACTCCACTCGGTGAAGAGGTGCAAATTGCTCCCTCATATGAAAGACGCGCAATTCTGCGAGCTCTCAGCGCTCCGGTCACTGTAGATGCTACAGTGTTGAACAGTGTCTGCGTCATTTTTACAAAAAAATCCATCCACTTTCCATAAATTACGATTCGGTCATTTTATATATAAACAGAGCCCTAACCCTAGACCGCAATCCCCTGTCATTTTCCCCATTCTCCTCTCGATGCCCGCCGCCGCCGCCACCTCGCGCTCTCCTCCACCCCGATGCGGCTCCAGCTCGAGACGGCTCTCCTCCGGCGGCCCGCCGTTCAAGGGCGAGCGTCTTCCACAAGCGAGTAGCGGAAGCCCAGCAAGGTCGCCACCCCACCGCGCCTCCTCCTCCTCGCCGCGCGCCTCCCCTGCTTCCTCTTAGGCCGCCGCCGGACAGAGCGACTGTTGTGGAGCCCCTCGCAAGCGGCGCTCCGTGCTCTGTGCTCAGCAGCGCAAGCACCAGCGGAGCTCCGACCACCTCTGACCGGAAACGCATCTACTCGCCAGAACCAGCACCCCGCCTGCTCCGTCCTCGACCTCCTGCAGATGGACGGCTGATATGTCTCCAACGTATCCATAATTTCTTATGTTCCATGCTAGTTTTATACCAATAGCTACATGTTTTATGCACATTTCATAGCATTTTTATGCATTTTCTGGAACTAACCTATTAACAAGATGCCACAGTGTCAGTTCCTGTTTTCTGCTGTTTTTGGTTTCAGAAAAGTTGTTCGGGAAATATTCTCGGAATCGGACGAAACAAAATCCCAGATGCCTATTTTTCCCGACACGTTCCAGAAGTCCGAAGAGGAGACGAAGGGGGGCAGCAGGGCGCCCTCACCCTATGGCGGCGCGGGTAGGCCCCCTGCCGCGCCACCCTATGGGGAGCGGGCCCCGCGCCTCCACCGACGTCGCCCCTTCGCCTCCATTTAATCTGGGACAGTGACAGAAAGTTCTAAGTTTGTGGGTGTGTTGTTGCTACTAGGGGTAAAACAGCAATGCTTTGTCTAAAGATATTAGTGTTGTTTACATTATGCACCATACTTAATGCAATTGTCTGTTGCTTGCAACTTAAAACTGGAAGGGGTGCGGATGCTAACCTGAATGTGGACTATTTAGACACAGATGCATGCTGGATGGCTGTCTGTGTACTTTGTCGTAATGCCCAAATAAATCTCATAGTGATCATCATGATATATATGTGCATTGTTATGCCCTCTCTATTTGTCAATTGCCCAACTGTAATTTGTTCACCCAACATGTTTAGTATTTTATTATGGAGAGACACCACTAGTGAACTGTGGACCCCGGTCCATTCTTTTACATCTGAAATACAACCTACTGCAATCATTGTTCTTTTACATTCTCTGCAAACAAACATCATTTTCCACACTATACGCCTAATCATTTGTTTTCAGCAAGCCGGTGAGATTGACAACCTCACTGTTTCGTTGGGAAAAAGTAGTTTGATTGTGTTGTGCAGGTTCCACGTTGGCACCGGAATCTCTGGTGTTGCGCCGCACTACATTCCTCCACCAACACCTTCGGAGCAACGTTGACTTCCTACTGGATTGCTAACCTTGGTTTCATACTGAGGGAAAACTTGCTGCTGCACTCATCATACCTTCCTCTTGGGGTTTCCAACGGACGTGTGACTTTACACGCATCAAGCATATTTTTTGGCGCCGTTGCCGGGGAAGTCGAGTTGCTTTGGATTCAGAAGATTTCTGCCTCCACTAGGCACCAGTATTTTCTGGCGTTCTTGCAAGGGGGGTCTCTCACACCCAATCTCTTTACTTTGTTTTTTGTCTTGCTTTATTTTTATATTGTCTTGTTTGCTTTCTTTATATCAAAAACACAAAAAATTTAGTTACTTGTTTTTATCTTGTTATTTCGGTTTTATTTTTATTTTTGCTATAATGAGTACTCCTGAGAACACCAAGTTGTGTGACTTCACTAGCAAAAATAATAATGACTTCATATGCACTCCTATTGCTCCACCTGCTTCTAAAGCAGACTTTTATGAAATTAAACCTGCTCTATTAAATCTTGTTATGAAAGAGCAATTTTCTGGTGTTAGTACTGATGATGCTGCTGCCCATCTTAATAATTTTGTTGAACTTTGTGAGATGCAAAAGTATAAGGATGTAGATGGGGATATTGTAAAACTGAAACTATTTCCTTTCTCCTTAAGAGGAAGAGCTAAAGAATGGTTGCTATCTTTGCCTAGAAATAGTATTGATTCATGGACAAAATGCAAAGATACTTTCATTGGAAAATATTATCCTCCTGATAAAATTATATGTTTGAGAAGTAGCATTATGAATTTCAAGCAATTTGATAATGAACATGTTGCTCAAGCATGGGAGAGAATGAAATCTATGATAAAGAATTGCCCTACCCATGGACTGACAGCTTGGATGATCATCCAAACCTTTTATGCAGGATTAAATTTTTCCTCAAGGAACCTGCTGGATTCAGCTGCTGGAGGAACCTTTATGTCCATCACTTTAGGTGCAACAACAAAACTCTTGATGATATGATGATCAACTACTCCGAATGGCACGCTGAAAGGACTCCTCAAGATAAGAAGGTAAATTCTGTTGAAGAAACCTCTTCCTTGAATGAAAAGATTGATATCATTATGTCTATGCTTGTGAGTGGTAAATCTCATATTGATCCTAATAATGTTCCTTTAGCTTCATTGGTTGCTCAAGAAGAGCATGTTGATGTGAACTTCATTAAAAATAATAATTTCAACAACAATGCCTATAGGAATAATTTTGGTAATAACAACTATAAGCCATATCCTTCTAATAATGGTAGTGGTTATGGTAATTCTTATGGTAGATCTGGTTTGCCTAGTGAGGAAAGAATGCTAGAAATTGAAAGGGTTACTAAGAGCTATATGCAATCACAGTTCAAGCAAAATCAATTGTTCACTAAAACAATGAATGAACAATCTACCATGTTGAAAAACATAGGGCATCAACTTGAGAATTTGAATAGGGAAATTTTTGGTTTGCAAACTAAGCTTTCAAATGCTGAAAACCGAATTTCATCCATGTCTGAATCACAAGCCTCTTTAATTAATAAAATGGCTGCTAAACCTGAAGATAATGATAACAAAAATTTTGCTACAGCAAATGCCATCCAAGTTAAAATTGACAACAATATTAGAATGTTAGCTGAGTTGCATGCTAGGTGGGAAAGAGAAGCTGAAATTGATAGAAAGAATAGTATAGCTCGAGTTTGTACTATTACCACCACTAGTAATGCTGAAGCTTCACATGTTGATAAACCTCCTATTATCAATGGTAATGTTATTGATGTTGGCAATGTTTCTACTTCTACTATAAAGCATGCAAAATTGCCTAAAACTGCTGAAACTGTTTCTGATAAAGGTGCTGAAATTTTTCGAAGTATTGGAGGCAATGGTCCCATTACTTTTGATCATAATGATTTTGACTTTGATAGTTGTAACATCTCTAAGTTATTAAGTTCTTGCAAAAGCTAGCTAGAAGTCCTAATGCTAGTGCTATGAACATGGCTTTTACAAAACATATTACAAATGCCCTCATAAAAGCTAGGGAAGAAAAATTAAAATTTGAAGTTTCTATCCCTAGGAAGTTGGAAGATGGTTGGGAACCCATCATTAAAATGAAGGTGAATGATTTTGATTGTAATGCTTTATGTGACCTTGGTGCAAGTATTTCTGTTATGCCTAAGAAACTTTATGATATGCTTGACTTGCCACCTTTGGAATGCTGTTATTCGGATGTTCATCTTGCTGATAACTCTATGAAGAAACCTTTGGGGAGAATTGATAATGTTCATATTACGGTTAACAATAACCTTGTCCCCGTTGACTTTGTTGTTTTGGATATTGAATGCAATGCATCTTGTCCTATTGTTTTTGAAGACCATTTCTTCGAACTGTTGGTGCTGTTATTGATATGAAAGAGGGGAATATTAAGTATCAATTTCCTCTTAAGAAAGGTATGGAACACTTCCCTAGAAAGAGAATGAAGATGCCTTTTGATTCTATTATTAGAACAAATTATGATGTTGATGCATCTTCTCTTGATAACACTTGATTTTCACTTTCTGCGCCTAGCTGAAAGGCGTTAAAGAAAAGCGCTTGTGGGAGACAACCCATCTTTTTATTTTCTGTCATTTTATTTTATTTTGAGTCAAGGTGCTGTTTACTTCTGTAGCAACTCCTTTGTATCTTTATTTTATTGCATTGTTGTGCCAAGTAAAGTCTCTAGTTGAAAGTTGTTGCTAAAATTGGATTTCTGCGCAGTGATAGATTTTTGCTGTCCACCATTTTGAGCTGTATGCACTACAGAAAATTCGAAAAATTCTGAAACAAATCACGCATGATCTTTATATATGTACACAACTTTCATTAGTTTGGGCTTCTTCCATCTGAGCAAGTTAAGTGCCTCGAAAAAATTCGTCTTTCCAGACTGTTCTGTTTTTGACAGATTCTGCCTTTCGTTTTGCATTGCCTCTTTTACTATGTTTGATTGGATTTCTTTGCTCCATTAAACATCAGTGGCTGTAAGTAATGTCCGGAAGCTTCGGTAATGATTGTGTCACAGTAAAATATGAGAATTTTTGATTATGCACTAACCCTCTAACGAGTTACCTGAGTTTGGTGTGGCGGAAGTTTTCAAGGAGCAAGAGAGAAGGATGATATGATGTGATCAAGAAGAGTGAAAAGCCTAAGCTTGGGGATGCCCCCGTGGGTCATCCCTGCAATATTCAAGAAGACTCAAGCGTCTAAGCTTGGGGATGCCCAAGGCATCCCCTTCTTCATCAACAATTTATCAGGTCATCTCTAGTGAAACTATATTTTAATTCTTCCACATTTTATGTATTTTACTTGGAGCGTCTGTTGGCTTTTATTTTTGTTTGTTGTTTTTATTTTTCTGAATAAAGTCGGATCCTAGCATTCTTGTGTGGGAGAGAGACACGCTCCGCTTTTTCATGTGAATACTCATATTCTTCACTTATATCTTTTGAGTATTCTTATCTAGCTACTGCTATGCTTTTAGCTCATGTTTTTCATGCATCTCTTTTAGAGATGTTAATTCTTGTGGAAAGTACTCTCTTGTTTCTTTTGTAAATTACTTGGAGAGTTGTTTGGTTGATGTGTTGGTTCAGAAAATGCTGCATGTGGTAGATGGTATATCGAAAAGACACTCATATAGATCATTGTCTTGTTTTATTTGACACTTGGCAATTGTTTTGAGCTCTCAAGTATTTCATGTTTAATCTCTTGCATCATGTAGTTAAAGTCTATTAGTAAAGAACTACCGTAGAGCTTGTTGAAATTTGGTTTGCATGATTGGTATCTCTAAGGTTTAGATATTTTCTGGTAAAAGTGTTTGAGCAACAAGGAAAGACAGTGTAGAGTCTTATAATGCTTGCAATATGTTTTCATGTGAGTCTTGTTGTACCGGTTTATACTTGTGTTTGCTTCAAACAACCTTGCTAGCCTAAACTCTGTACTGAGAGGGAATGCTTCTCGTGCATCCAAAACCTTGAGCCAAAACCCATGCCAATTGTGTCCACCATATCTACCTATTATGTGGTATTTCCTGCCATTCCAAGTAAATACTTCATGTGCTACCTTTAAACTATTCAAAACTTTATTACTCCTTATTTGTGTCAATGTTTTATAGCTCATGAGGAAGTATGTGGCATTTACTCTATCACCTTGTCATTTATTCATGACAGACTTTCACCAATGGACTAGTGGCATATACATCCGCTTATCCAATAACTTGCAAAAAGAGCTGGCAAATGGGGTGCCCAGTCCAATTAATTATAACTTTAACCATTTGATTCTCTTCACATGTTTGCCAATGATTTATCAAAAGCAAATTCCAAAATGTTAAACTTTATCAAATAGGCACTCCTCCATGGTATGTGATTGTTGGAAGGCACCCGAGGATTCGGTTAGCCATGGCTTGTGTAAGCAAAGGTTGGGAGGAGTGTCATACCAATTTATAAATATGCATGTGTAAACAAAAGAGAAGAGGGATGATCTACCCTTGGGTAGAAATAACGTCCTTCATGGGAGCCGCTCTTGAAAGTTTGGGTGACAAGGGGGATAGAGTGCCCACTGCCATTCGTTGACAACAACAAACACCTCTCAAACACTTACTTTATGCTCTCTATATGTTTTCAAAACTTAAAAAGCTCTAGCACATGATTTAATCCCTGCTTCCCTCTACGAAGGGCCTATCTTTTACTTTATTGTTGAGTCAGTTTACCTACTCCTTTCTATCCCTGAAGCAAACACTTGTGTCAACTTTGTGTGCAACAATTCTTATATGTTTACTTATTGCACTTATTATATTGCTTTGTGTTGACAATTATCCATGAGATATACAAGTTACAAGTTGAAAGCAATTGCTGAAACTTAATCTTCCTTTGTGTTGCTTCAATGCCTTTTACTTAGAATCTATTGCTTTATGAGTTAGCTCTTATGCAAAACTTTTTGATGCTTGTCTTGAAAGTACTATTTATGAAAAGCTTTTGCTTATATGATTCAGTGTTTACTCATTATCTATTTGTTAGCAAACTATAGACCATTGCCTTGAGTCACTTCATTCATGACATATGCTTTACAATATTATTTGATCAAGATTATGTTGGTAGCATGTCACTTCAGAAATTATTGTTGTTATCGTTTACCTACTCGAGGACGAGTAGAACTAAGCTTGGGGATGCTTGATACGTCTCCAACGTATCTATAATTTCTTATGTTCCATGCTAGTTTTATACCAATAGCTACATGTTTTATTCACACTTCATAGCATTTTTATGCATTTTCTGGAACTAACCTATTAACAAGATGCCACAGTGCCAGTTCCTGTTTTCTGCTGTTTTTTGTTTCAGAAAAGCTGTTCTGGAAATATTCTCGGAATCGGACGAAACAAAATCCCAGATGCCTATTTTTCCCGACACGTTCCAGAAGTCCGAAGAGGAGACGAAGGGGGCAGCAGGGCGCCCTCACCCTATGGCGGCGTGGGTGGGCCCCCTGCCGCGCCACCCTATGGGGAGCGGGCCCCGCGCCTCCACCGACGTCGCCCCTTCGCCTATTTATTCCTCCAGACGCGAAAACCCTAAAACACCGAGCCATTTTTCCAGAAAACATCCGCTGCCGCCGCCGCCGTCAACCCTAACTCGGGGGGTTCAGAAGTTCTCCTCCGGCACCCTGCCGGAGAGGGGAATCATCACCGGAGGGCTCTACATCGCCATGCCTGCGTCCGGAGTGATGCGTGAGTAGTTCATCCTTGGACTACGGGTCCGTACAGTAGCTAGATGGTTGTCTTCTCCTTTTGTGCCATCATGTTTAGATCTTGTGAGCTGCCTATCATGATCAAGATCATCTTATTGTAATGCTACATATTGTGTTTGTTGGGATCCGATGGATATTGAATACTATGTCAAGTTGATTATTGATCTATCATATATGTGTTGTTTATGATCTTGCATGCTCTCCGTTATTAGTGTAGGCTTTGGCCAAGTTTATGCTTGTAACTCCAAGAGGGAGTATTTATGCTAGATAGTAGGTTCATGCCTCCATTTAATCTGGGACAGTGACAGAAAGTTCTAAGGTTGTGGATGTGATGTTGCTACTAGGGGTAAAACAGCAATGCTTTGTCTAAGGATATTAGTGTTGTTTACATTATGCACCATACTTAATGCAATTGTCTGTTGCTTGCAACTTAATACTGGAAGGGGTGCGGATGCTAACCTGAAGGTGGACTATTTAGACACAGATGCATGCTGGATGACGGTCTGTGTACTTTGTCGTAATGCCCAAATAAATCTCATAGTGATCATTATGATATGTATGTGCATTGTTATGCCCTCTCTATTTGTCAATTGCCCAACTGTAATTTGTTCACCCAACATGTTTAGTATTTTATTATGGAGAGACACCACTAGTGAACTGTGGACCCCGGTCCATTCTTTTACATCTGAAATACAACCTACTGCAATCATTGTTCTTTTACATTCTCTGCAAACAAACATCATTTTCCACACTATACGCCTAATCATTTGTTTTCAGCAAGCCGGTGAGATTGACAACCTCACTGTTTCGTTGGGAAAAAGTAGTTTGATTGTGTTGTGCAGGTTCCACGTTGGCACCGGAATCTCTGGTGTTGCGCCGCACTACATTCCTCCACCAACACCTTCGGAGCAACGTTGACTTCCTACTGGATTGATAACCTTGGTTTCATACTGAGGGGAAACTTGCTGCTGCACTCATCATACCTTCCTCTTGGGGTTTCCAACGGACGTGTGACTTTACACGCATCAACGGCGCTGAGGCCGCTGCCGCCGCCGCTTCTTCAATCTGCTAGCAGCACGCCGTCAGAGACCTGCTGAGCGACGCTCCCTCTGCAGGACTGATACGTCTCCAACGTATCCATAATTTCTGCTGTTCCATGCTTATATTATACCATTTGCTACATGTTTTATATACACTTCGTATCACTTTTATGCATTTTCTGGGACTAACCTATTAACAAGATGCCACAGTGCCAGTTCCCTGTTTTCTGCTGTTTTTGGTTTCAGAAAGTTACTTCTGGAAATATTCTCGGAATTGCACGAAACAAAAGGCCAGGTCCCTATTTTTCCAGCACGTACACGGAGTCCGAAGGAGAGACGAAGAGAGCCACGAGGTGGCCAAACCACCTGGCGCGGCTGGGCCCACAGCCGCGCCTGGTGGTTTGGGCCCCTCGGGGGTCCGCCGACATCGCCCCTTCGCCTATTTATTCCCCGAGACGCGAAAACCCTAAAACACCGAGCCTTTCATCCAGAACATATTCGCTGCCGCCGCCGTCGTCAACCCTAACTCGGGGGGTTCTGAAGCTCTTCCCGGCACCCTGCCGGAGAGGGGAATCATCACCGGAGGGCTCTACATCGCCATGCCCGCCTCCGGAGTGATGCGTGAGTAGTTCATCCTTGGACTATGGGTCCATAGCAGTAGCTAGATGGTTGTCTTCTCCACTTGTGCCATCATGTTTAGATCTTGTGAGCTGCCTATCATGATCAAGATCATCTTATTGTAATGCTACATGTTGTGTTTGCTGGGATCTGACTTATATTGATACCTATGTGGAGCTGAATATTATATTATCATGTCTATGTCATTTGTGATCTTGCATGCTCTCCGTTACTTGTTGAAGCCTTGGCCACGTGAATACTTGTAACTCCAAGAGGGGGTATTTATGCATGATAGTTGGGTTCAACCTCTATTTAACCTGGGATAGTGACAGCAAGTTCTAAGGTTGTAGATGTGTTGTTGCCACTAGGGGTAAAACAGCAATGCTTTATTCAAGGATGAATGTATTGTTTACATTACGCACATTACTTAATGCAATTGTCTGTTGCTTGCAACTTAATACTGGAAGGGGTACGGATGTTAACCGGAAAGTGGACTATTTAGGCATAGATGCATGCTGGATAGCGGTCTATGTACTTTGTCGTAATGCCCAAATGAATCTCATAGTAGACACCACAGCTCACACATGCATGTTATATGCACTTATCAATTGTCAATTGCCCAGCTGTAATTTGTTTACCCAGCATGTTAGTTATCTTATTGGAGAGACACCACTAGTGAACTGTGGACCCCGGTCCATTCTTTTACATCTGAAATACAATCTACTGCAATCATTGTTCTCTACTGTTTTATGCAAACAAACATCATTTCCATTCGATACGTTTAACCCTTTGTTTTCAGCAAGCCGGTGAGATTGACAACCTCACTGTTAAGTTGGGGCAAAGTAATTTGATTGTGTTGTGCAGGTTCCACGTTGGCACCGGAATCCCTGGTGTTGCGCCGCACTACACTCCTTCACCAACACCTTCGAAGCAAACCTCGTTTTCCTACTGGTCGATTAAACCTTGGTTTCATACTGAGGGAAAACTTACTGCTGCACTCATCATACCTTCCTCTTGGGGTTCCCAACTGACGTGTGACGTACAAGCATTGTTTCTGGCACTATTAACCTAGAGCCACCAACACGTTTTCTGGCGCCGTTGCCGGGGAAAACAGAATTGCTTCTGCAAGGGGAGTCTCTCACACCCAATCTCTTTACTTTGTTATTTGTCTTGCTTAGTTTATTTTTATTTAGTCTTGTTTGCTCTCTTTATCAAAAACACAAAAAAATTAGTTACTTGTTTAATTCAGTTTATTTTGTTTTTCAAAATGATACTCCTGAGAACACTAAGTTGTGTGACTTCACTAGCACAAACAACAATGATTTCATATGCACTCCTATTGCTCCACCTGCTTCTACAGCAGAATTTTATGAAATTAAACCTGCTCTATTAAATCTTGTTATGAAAGAGCAATTTTCTGGTGTTAGTACTGATGATGCTGCTGCCCATCTTAATAACTTTGTTGAACTTTGTGAAATGCAAAAGTATAAGGATATGGATGGGGATATTATAAAACTGAAACTTTTTCCTTTCTCCTTGAGAGGAAGAGCTAAAGAATGGTTGCTTTCTTTGCCTAGAAATAGTATTAATTCTTGGACAAAATGCAAAGATGCTTTCATAGGGAAATATTATCCTCCTGCTAAGATTATATCCTTGAGAAGTAGCATTATGAATTTTAAACAACTTGATAATGAACATGTTGCTCAAGCTTGGGAAAGAATGAAATCTTTGGTGAAGAATTGTCCCACTCATGGACTGACTACTTGGATGATCATCCAAACCTTTTATGCAGGATTAAATTTTTCCTCAAGGAACTTATTGGATTCAGCCTCTGGAGGAACCTTTATGTCCATCACTTTAGGTGCAGCAACAAAGCTACTTGATGATATGATGATCAACTATTCCGAATGGCACACCGAAAGAGCTCCTCAAGGTAAGAAGGTAAATTCTGTTGAAGAAACCTCCTCTTTGAGTGATAAGATTGATGCTATTATGTCTATGCTTGTGAATGGTAGATCTCATGTTGATCCTAATAATGTTCCTTTAGCTTCATTGGTTGCTCAAGAAGAGCATGTTGATGTAAACTTCATTAAAAACAACAACTTCAACAACAATGCTTATAGGAATAATTTTGGTAGCAACAACTCTAGGCTTTTCCTTCAAGTGGTAATGGTTATTTTAATGCTAGATCTTTTATGCCTAGTGAGGAAAGGATGATAGAAATTGAGAGATCAACTAAAAGCTTTATGCAATCACAATTTGAGCAAAATCAATTGTTTACAAAAGCTATGAATGAACAAACTGCCATGTTGAAGAATATAGGACAGCAACTCGAAAATATAAATAGTGAGATTTCAGGTTTGCAAACTAAGATTTCCATTGCTGAAAACCGTATTTCATCTATGTCTGAAGCTCAGTCCTCTTTGATTAATAACATGGCAGCGAAACCTGAAGGTCTTGATGAGTCATTTGCTACAGCAAATGCCATCCAAGTTCGAATTGATAATAATATTAGGATGTTGGCTGAATTGCATGCTAGGTGGGAAAAAGAGGAAGAACTTGAAAAAGAGAATAGTATAGTTAGAGTTTGTACTATCACCACCACTAGTAATGCTAATGTTTCACATGCTAGTAAACCTCCTACTATTGATGGTAATGTTATTGGTGTTGGTAATGTCTCTACTACTTCTGCAAAGCGTTTGAAATTGCCTAAAACTGCTGAAACTTTTTCTGATAAAAGTGCTGAAATTTTTCAAACTATTGGAGACAATGGTTCCACCACCATTGACAATAATGATTTTGATTTTGATGATTGTAACATCTCTGAAGTTATTATGTTCTTGCAAAAATTAGCTAGAAGTCCCAATGCTAGCACTATTAATTTGGCTTTTACAAAGCATATTACAAATGCTCTTTTGCAAGCTAGGGAGGAGAAGTTGAAACTTAAAGCTTCTATTCCTAGGAAATTAGAAGATGGTTGGGAACCCATCATTAAGGTAAAGGTGAATGATTTTTATTGCAATGCCTTGTGTGATCTTGGTGCAAGTGTTTCGTTTTGCCCAAGAAGCTTTATGATATTCTTGATTTGCCACCTTTGGAACATTGTTATTTGGATGTTTTTCTCGCTGATAATGCTATGAAGAAACCTTTGGGGCGAGTTAATGATGTTTTTATTACGTAAAAATAACCTTGTCCCCGTTGATTTTATTGTTATGGATATTGAATGCAATGCATCTTGTCCTATTGTTTTGGGAAGACCTTTTCTTCGAACTGTTGGTGCCATCATTGATATGAAAGAAGGTAATATAAGGTACCAATTTCCTCTCAAGAAAGGTATGGAACACTTCCCTAGGAAGAGAATGAAGTTACCTTTTGACTCTATTGTTAGAGCAAGTTATGATGTTGATGCTTCTTCTCTTGACAACACTTGATTTTCACTTTCTGCGCCTAGCTGAAAGGCGTTAAAGAAAAGCGCTTATGGGAGACAACCCATCGTTTTTATTTGCTGTTATTTTTGTTTTCTTTGAGTCAAGGAGTTTTGTTACTTCTGTAGCAACTCCTTTGTATCTTTATTTTATCGCAATGTTGTGCCAAGTAAAGTTCTATATTGAAAGTTGATGCAAGATTTGGATTTCTGCGCAGTGACAGATTTTTAGCTGTCACGGATTTGAGCTTATCTCCCTGTAGAAAATTCAAAAAATTCTGAGAAAAATCACGCATATTCCTGAGATATGTACGCAACTTTCATTATTTTAGGCCAGATCCATCTGAGCAACTTAAGTGCCTCGAAAAAATTCGTCATTCCAGACTGTTCTGTTTTTGACAGATTCTGCCTTTTGTTTTGCATTCGCTCTTTTACTGTGTTTGTGTGGATTTCTTTGCTCCACAAAGCATTGGTGGCTGTAGCTAATGTCCAGAAGCTTTGGGATTGATTGTATCATTACAGAATATGAGAATTTTTGATTATGCACTAACCCTCTAATGAGAACTGTCTTGAGTTTGGTGTGAAGGAAGTTTTCAAGGATCAAGCGAGAAGGGTGATATTATGTGATCAAGAAGAGTGAAAAGCCTAAGCTTGGGGATGCCCCCGTGGTTCATCCCAACCATATTCAGAGAGACTCAAGCGTCTAAGCTTGGGGATGCCCAAGGCATCCCCTTCTTCATCAACAAACTTATCAGGTCATCTCTAGTGAAACTATATTTTAATTCTTTCACATCTTATGCGCTTTACTTGGAGCGTCTGTGTGTTTTTATTTTTGTTTTTGTTTGAATAAATTCGGATCCTAGCAATCCTTGTGTGGGAGAGAGACACGCTCCGCTTTTTCATGTGAATACTCATGTTCTTCACTTATATTTGTTGAGTATTCTTAACTAGCTACTGCAGTGCTTTTAGCTCCTGTTTTTCATGCATCTCTTCGAGCTGTTAGCACTTGTTTATAAATACTCTCTTGCTGCATTATATTATCATTTGGAGAGTTTATGTTTAAATAAATTATTGGTGTTTGTTTGGAAGAAAGAAAATGCTACATGTAGTAGTTGGTATTGGAAAAGACATATGCATTCTTGTAGATCATTGTCTTGTTTTGATTTGATGCTTTGCAATTGTTTTGAGCTCTCAAGTAGATCATGTTTAAGCTCTTGCATCATGTAGTTAAAGCCTAGTAGTGGAGAACTACCGTAGAGCTTGTTGAGACTTGGGATGCATATTTGTTCTCTCTAAGGTCTAGATATTTTCTGGTAAAATGTTTGAGCAACAAGGAAGACAGTGTAGAGTCTTATAATACTTGCAATATGTTTTTATGTGATTCTTGCTGTACCGGTTTATACTTGTGTTTGCTTCAAACAACCTTGCTAGCCTAAACTCTGTACTGAGAGGGAATGCTTCTCGTGCATCCAAAACTTGAGCCAAAACCCATGCCATTTGTGTCCACCATACCTACCTACTATGTGGTATTTCCTGCCATTCCAAGTAAATATTTCATGTGCTACCTTTAAACTATTCAAAACTTTATTACTCCTTATTTGTGTCAATGTTTTATAGCTCATGAGGAAGTATGTGGTGTTTTATCTTTCAATCTTGTCATTTACTTCTGACAGACTTTCACCTGGACTAGTGGCATATACATCCGCTTATCCAATAATTTGCAAAAAGAGCTGGCAACGGGGTGCCCAGCCCCAATTAATTACAACTTTCATTAATAATTCTCTTCACATGTTTTGCCCTGATTTATCAGTAAGCAACTTAATTTTGCAATAGACACTCCTCCATGGTATGTGAATGTTGGAAGGCACCCGAGGATTCGGTTAGCCATGGCTTGTGTAAGCAAAAGGTTGGGAGGAGTGTCATCTATAAAGAAACTAAAATACATGTGTAAACAAAAGAGAAGAGGGATGATCTACCTTGCTGGTAGAATAACGTCCTTCATGGGAGCCGCTCTTTGAAAGTCTGGTTGACAAGGGGGTTAGAGTGCCCACTACCATTCGTTGACAACAACAAACACCTCTCAAATACTTATTTTGTGCTCTCTATATGCTTTCGAAAACTTAAAAAGCTCTAGCACATGATTTAATCCCTGCTTCCCTCTGCGAAGGGCCTATCTTTTACTTTATGTTGAGTCAGTTTACCTACTCCTTTCTATCTTAGAAGCAAACACTTGTGTCAACTTTGTGTGCATTGATTCTTACATATTTACTTATTGCACTTGTTATATTGCTTTATGTTGACAACTATCCATGAGATATACATGTTACAAGTTGAAAGCAAATGCTGAAACTTAATCATCCTTTGTGTTGCTTCAATGCCTTTTACTTTGAATCTATTGCTTTATGAGTTACCTCTTATGCAAAACTTTTTGATGCTTGTCTTGAAAGTACTATTCATGAAAAGTTTTTGCTTATATGATTCATTGTTTACTCTTTATCTATTTGTTAGCAAACTATAGATCATTGCTTTGAGTCACTTCATTCATGACATGAGCCTTGCAATATATTGATCAAGATTGTGTGAAAGCATGTCTCCTCAGAAATTATTTGTTGTTATCGTTTTACCTACTCGAGGACGAGTAGAACTAAGCTTGGGGATGCTTGATACGTCTCCAACGTATCCATAATTTCTGCTGTTCCATGCTTATATTATACCATTTGCTACATGTTTTATATACACTTCGTATCACTTTTATGCATTTTCTGGGACTAACCTATTAACAAGATGCCACAGTGCCAGTTCCCTGTTTTCTGCTGTTTTTGGTTTCAGAAAGTTACTTCTGGAAATATTCTCGGAATTGCACGAAACAAAAGGCCAGTCCCTATTTTTCCAGCACGTACACGGAGTCCGAAGGAGAGACGAAGAGAGCCACGAGGTGGCCAAACCACAGGGGCGCGGCTGGGCCCAGCCGCGCCTGGTGGTTTGGGCCCCTCGGGGGTCCGCCGACATCGCCCCTTCGCCTATTTATTCCCCGAGACGCGAAAACCCTAAAACACCGAGCCTTTCATCCAGAACATATTCGCTGCCGCCGCCGTCGTCAACCCTAACTCGGGGGGTTCTGAAGCTCTTCCCGGCACCCTGCCGGAGAGGGGAATCATCACCGGAGGGCTCTACATCGCCATGCCCGCCTCCGGAGTGATGCGTGAGTAGTTCATCCTTGGACTATGGGTCCATAGCAGTAGCTAGATGGTTGTCTTCTCCACTTGTGCCATCATGTTTAGATCTTGTGAGCTGCCTATCATGA
The DNA here is from genome assembly GCA_947311845.1 of Poa pratensis. Lineage (NCBI taxonomy): Eukaryota > Viridiplantae > Streptophyta > Magnoliopsida > Poales > Poaceae > Poa > Poa pratensis. Next base: position 63,295,346 of record CAMZMU010000044.1, on the reverse strand, counting down.
TCAAGATCATCTTATTGTAATGCTACATGTTGTGTTTGCTGGGATCTGACTTATATTGATACCTATGTGGAGCTGAATATTATATTATCATGTCTATGTCATTTGTGATCTTGCATGCTCTCCGTTACTTGTTGAAGCCTTGGCCACGTGAATACTTGTAACTCCAAGAGGGGGTATTTATGCATGATAGTTGGGTTCAACCTCTATTTAACCTGGGATAGTGACAGCAAGTTCTAAGGTTGTAGATGTGTTGTTGCCACTAGGGGTAAAACAGCAATGCTTTATTCAAGGATGAATGTATTGTTTACATTACGCACATTACTTAATGCAATTGTCTGTTGCTTGCAACTTAATACTGGAAGGGGTACGGATGTTAACCGGAAAGTGGACTATTTAGGCATAGATGCATGCTGGATAGCGGTCTATGTACTTTGTCGTAATGCCCAAATGAATCTCATAGTAGACACCACAGCTCACACATGCATGTTATATGCACTTATCAATTGTCAATTGCCCAGCTGTAATTTGTTTACCCAGCATGTTAGTTATCTTATTGGAGAGACACCACTAGTGAACTGTGGACCCCGGTCCATTCTTTTACATCTGAAATACAATCTACTGCAATCATTGTTCTCTACTGTTTTATGCAAACAAACATCATTTCCATTCGATACGTTTAACCCTTTGTTTTCAGCAAGCCGGTGAGATTGACAACCTCACTGTTAAGTTGGGGCAAAGTAATTTGATTGTGTTGTGCAGGTTCCACGTTGGCACCGGAATCCCTGGTGTTGCGCCGCACTACACTCCTCACCAACACCTTCGAAGCAAACCTCGTTTTCCTACTGGTCGATTAAACCTTGGTTTCATACTGAGGGAAAACTTACTGCTGCACTCATCATACCTTCCTCTTGGGGTTCCCAACTGACGTGTGACGTACAAGCATTGTTTCTGGCACTATTAACCTAGAGCCACCAAGGACCTCCTCGCTCGCCGTCCTCCCCAGATCCTGTCAACCTCTGCCGCCCGATCTATCGCCTAACCACGAGCAGTAGCGGCGCTGGACTTGGAGGCTGTCCGCGTTGAGATCACCCGACACCGTAAGCCCCCATCTCATCCCCTCTCCGCTTCAAAACCTCATTTTCATCTTCGTCATGCCCCTGCCTCTGCACCTGTAGACAACGACGAGGAGGAGATCCAGCTGCTGCTGGTCGCCTCCACTGTCAAGGAGATGCATAAGGGGAGGAGCTCTTGCCCGTGCCTGCGCTCTGCCACTGCATATAATGAGAAAGAGGACCAATATGAGCAGATTCTGATGTGATATAAATTAGTGGCTTGAATGAAATTTGAAATTATTCAGGTTTGCACGGAAACGATGCATTCAAGAATGAATATATGTTTATTTCTGTCAACACCTATTTAATACTACTTACGATAAATATTCTCCATGCTAGCTACTTAGTAGTCCTTACAGAAAATTCTTTTGCATGCTTTTTTATTTTGAGCATACAAATATAAATCTTGGAGCGTAGCCAGGGAACAAAATAGGTATAGAAAGTGCAGTTACAAATTACAATACATGATGAGCGACTAGCGACTTGATACTTTAATCTTGACTTTTATGTAAATAATACAACAAAAGAGCATGGATGGTTATCATTACATCAGTACATATATGATAGGAGTACCACATTTGTGTTTTTTGGCCACTAATAAACTGACATTGTGTACAGTTAGTAATATTTTTTGTGATACGAACTATCAACTATAAGACGATTTTGTTGTTAATCATAGCAAATTCGATGTTTCAGACCCCTATCCCAGACTATGCATATCAGCATGGCCAATGTTTTCTTGATTGTCCTTCTAACTGCTTGGCAATCTAATGTGGGCTTTAGTTCTTTGTTCAAAAACTTGCAAAGCTTTAATTAGGTCAAGGTTATTTCCATTGTTCTACTTAAGTTAAAATCTGGAGTTTCTTTCTTGCAGCTCTGAATTTTGTTGGAAGAAAGCACCTGTGCATCATTCTGTATGTACCACAAGATTTCGAAGTTATTTGTTCACACTATTCTTCGGCTTGACAATCGGTACAAATTGACATCAAAAGGAAAAAAAATGTAGGACTGAAGGTGATATTTTTTAGTTGCAATTTTTCATAGAGCCATATATATACATGCTTATACGCTCAGCCGAGCTGACTGTTCTGACATTTTTGTTTTTCATCAATATATTCCAGGAATATTAGTATCATGCTAGCACAGGCTACGTCATCTCCATGCACTCCAGGTTTAAATACAATTGCTGCTGCAGGAAGCTGCAATCATTTTTTTGACAGATATTGGTTATTCTTTTTTCCATATCTTTAAAAGCTTAAATTCCATATAGTAGGATTTTTTTCATGTTAAGGACACAAAGGACATGGTTTGACTTGAGTTTATATTTTGTATTGGAATGCCAACTATCCTTCTGTAATGCTAATAAGCTTTTGGTAATGGAATAAGTCCTTCATAATATACATGCACAATAGGTACACAAATTAATTTCTACTGCTCAGCATATATGAAAGCCACCTTCCCTATAAAATTAAATTCAGCTTCTATACTCAAAATGTATTATGACCACTGATATGATTCCACAATTGTAATTCTTACTCTTATTTCAACATCGCTGTCATCCATGGGTAAAATCTTATACTTGCTACAACCCAAAGTTTTACATTATAATAAAAAACTTCACTAAATTATATTACACTCTTACCCCAGGGTAATGTCATCGAAAGATGCGTAGCAAAGGACCAAGTGGCCATGTTCAGAAGAACGCTACAAGAAGACACAGTGTACAAATCCAGCAGTTCATGGTTGCTGGACAGAAGATGAGGCACAGGGTTGCGGAACGCCTATACAAAATCTGCAGACCATGGTATCTGCCCCATTTAAACCAGACAAATGCCACTCTTCAACTTAAGATTTTTAGATAGAGACTACAAACATATCCAATTTAAGTAATGAATGATTTATGTATCCCTTTTGTTGTGAGTAATCAATATTTACTTAATTAAATGACATCTGACTACTTTTCCGGTCTTTTTGATTAATTTGTCATAAAGGGTGCGGCGTGTCGCCGCACCGAATTCAACTAGTACTCCATTATGGGAGAGTATTTCTTAGTCATATCTTCACTTGACCACTATCTCCAAATGGGTGACGAGTTATAAGCATATGATTTCCATGAGATGCTCCCCTTTAGCTTGCGCTTCTCATCTTTATGACGACCACTCTCGACGTCATCCTCCATGATCTATATGGACTCTTCCTTTGTGATGCACGCTCATGGAAAAGATACTCAATGTTAGCATCCACTCAGATTTAGCCCAGCACTCGGTCTAGTTTCAGACGTGTATGCGCACACGGCTCAACTACAAAGGTCCACGCACATCCATTATTGGTTAGTTCACAAAGGTACATAGAAAATTGCTTACCATACAACAAGATCACTTTGATTCAAGATGGCTGTTTTCCCCATGGGAGCGGGTACCCGCGGGGATATACCCGCTAAGAAACGGGATGGGGAGCGAATTGGCTCCATGGGGATTGTCTGGCGGGTACCCGGTAGCATAACGGGGCGGGTACGGGGGACAAATTCGCCCCATGAGCCTCCATGGATACCCATGAAGTGCTGACTTGTGGGACCTCCTTCGATGTAGTAGGCCAACCTAGTACCAGCGAGCCCAGCCACGGCCCAATATCAACCCAACTCACCACGAATGACCTAGCTCCGCCGCCGATTCTCCTCTCCCGGAGCTCTCTCTTCACGTAGCACCGCCCTCTCCCTAGCTCTCTCTCTTCTTGTCTGTCCGCGAGTAGCAGGCGACAAGGAGCCGGCCGACCTCCTAGGTCCCAGCCACCCTCAACCTCATCGTCGGCAAAGAACGAAGAGCTCGTCGTCGGCGTTGTCTCCAGCGTTTGAGTAGTCCCACATCGGCATCAGCCCTTGTCGGATTCGTCCGGTACCAGCATCATTTCCTCGCTTTGGCGTCGCATCGAGGTCCCCATGGAGCCCCCGGTGGTATCAGGTACCCGGTATTGACGGGGACGGGGGCTGTTTCCGCCCCGATAGCCTAGCGGGGACTCACGGGGACGGGTACCGGGGCGGGGGCGGTGGAGTCATACCCGTCATCCCCGTCCCCGTTGCCACCTTGACACTTGATTCTATTTGGTACATCATCTAGCTTCGTGTGTCGATCAAACTGGATAGAATCTTTGCACCTCCCCTCCCATGATAGTGGTTATAAGAAGTTGTCGGAGTCACTCCGATGTCACAGGAATAACTTGGGAGTGATTCGGATGTGTCCCGATGAAACTATCATGAGAAGAAAATATTGCTGGTTTCAGGGCAGAAATTCCCGAGAGAAATATGGCGATGAGATGTCCCGGAACGCCGGGCTAAATAATACCACGTGGGCTAGCTGGGCTATGATTATCGTGTAGAGGAGTAGTTAAAGTTAGCCAAGCAGGAAGAAACAAGAGAACAATCACGTACCAACTACTCATCAATCATCGTGCATTCCACGTCAAAAAAAATCATCGTGCATTCGTTCGGGTTTCAGCTCTGAGGAGCCAACCACAGCACGACCCCGATCTGACGACTGCCCCACCCTCTCCTCTCCCTCCCTCCCTCCCTCCTGTTCATCGCCTCAAAAATCCAAATCCCCTCCCCTAATCCCCCAATCCCGAGCTCGCTCACCACACCCCAGATCGATCAATCCCCGCACTCCCGGAGCCGACAATCCGGCCCGGGGGGCGTCCAGGGAGCCGAGAAACCCTCGAGCAAGAGCTGGGACCGATCGCTGGCGGGATTGTTGTCGGTGCGCCAATGCGGGATCCGGCCGGGCCGTCCTGCCCCGGCTGCCGCCCTCATGGGGGCGCCTCTGAATCCCGCCGATGCCCGTCGGATCCCCGGCCGAGGAGCGAGGATGCAGATCCTGCTCTCGCCCAGCTGAGGAGCATCACCATCTCCACTAGCAATGGGCTGCTAGACTTGATGAAGCTCAAGACCGCCGCGCGCCACCTCTCCTACCGCACCGTCTTCCACACCGTCCTCATCCTCGCCTTCCTCCTACCCTTCGTCTTCATACTCACCGCGGTCATGACCCTAGAGGGCTTCAACAAGTGCTCATCACTAGGTAACCTACGCTACTCCCCGCGCCTAGTTCCCTTCTCCAGATGATTAGTGGCTCCATGTCTTTGTTAGTCGGTTTAGAGTTTACACAACATGTATAATGGGTAGCCACCTGCTTATAGAACAACGACATAGAGTTTAGTTAGATGCACAACGTGCTTGTGGCCTGTGACTTCTGCTTCATTTTTGGGTGCTGAATTACTTGTCTCGCTTAATAACTTAAATCTATGTTATGTGCATCTGCACTGGTGGTGAATAGCGTGAGTTGCTGTTAGTATGTGGCCGCATACGTGCTTAGTAGGCCGATGAACTGTTCACTTACTTTAATCCAGCTGCAGTAACCGCCTAGTTGATCTCTTACATATACGGTAACTAGACACTGTGATACTTATGCATATGTTGAAGTTTAAAATCGCTTCACTCTCCGCTGTACACATCATCATCGAGAACGCGTATGGTGGTCATTGTTGGTCCTAACTCCTAATGATCTCTTGATTCTGCAGTGAGAAATTAGTTGCATGTTTGTTCAGGTTGTGAACATTTTATACACTAAGCCAAAATAATAGCTATATGCAGCACCTCTAGTTTTCCTACGATACAGTAAGTATTGATTTCGTGCACTGGTATTTAGATTTGGGAGCTGCTATGTAGAGCTGTAGTCAGCTAACCAGAACACTGAAATGCCGAGAGGAATGCTACCCTCATTGCTGACAAATTAGGAGTTAGGTCTGAATGCTATGTGCCTAGAAAATGGATCAGTATAAGTATGGGCTTATTATCTTAGGCTACTTAGTGTCACATGATATATTTGAAGGCTCATTATCAGTAAGTGATAGGAGTGTTGGACCGATGCAATATGGATCTCATCATGGGAGGTGCATATATATTGGGTTTCTGTAGTTCCAAATCTTAACTTCGGTTCTTGAACACTTGCATTTGTGAAAACCCCTACCGCTTTCTAGCCTGTCCCACTTTAATCTTCCCTTATGTTCAATATTGTTTAATTTTACTTTACTATCATGCCTCAATGGTTATTTAATTTTATGTACTTATATCCTCATTATTTGACCATCTTCTTTAATATGTTATTTTGTTCAATGCTTCAATTTAGTTGAGATTTAATCGTTTCATTGACTATTATCATTTATCAGATTGTCTGGGGAGACGATTAGGTCCACGCCTTCTTGGTAGGGGTGACGATGGCTCCATGGTACGAATATGCACTTTGCACTTTTCTTTACCCGTTTTGATGATTTATTTAGTTCTTAATCAGTCGTTGCGCTCTAATGTGCAGAGGCTTGTAAGGGATTTGTATACAATGCTTGATGAAATAAACTCTGAGGATGTTCCTGTTGATCTAAAAGTGGCAGAATCTTTTGATGATTTCATCTGGGATACAAAGAATAATGATTATGATTTGAAGTCTTTTGCTTTGAGGCTGAAGGCCACGGTAAGCCTGCATGCTAATGTCCATCCCTTTTCCTCGAATCACTTTTTTTTTTGAAGTTTCCATATATATTAAACCAACAAAGAGTACACGATTACATCGATTACAAAAACAGAACTAAAATAGACTAGCAAATCTATGAGATCTTCAAGCCCTTTCTTCATCCATGACACAATCTTGTACTTTTCTGAAGGCAGCCGTAGAACAACGCCAAAACCACCAAACCACACACCTGTGAATACCACCGAAGGTTCTCCATTTTTAATTTTGAGCCGCAATGCCAAGGCTTTGTGCACGCACGCAGCCATTAAATTAATCAAGCAACATCGGTAAGAGCACCACCACTGATATTCCAGGGACAAATAACCGAACCACGTTGTCGACGCCGTTGGGAGCCGAGAGAACGAATCACCATTGCCGAAGACGTAGTAGCCGGTATAGATATTGCGAGGACAAACCTCCTCGCGGTGACCATGAGAAACAGTCCAAGATTGATCTGACGAAGCAAGATCTGAAGAACCATACCTAGACAGACTTAATCGTCCAACACCACCATTGACGCCGGGAAGGATATCTCGTCGTCGAACGAAGCGTGGGAGATCACTTATTGCAGACGATACCATCTCCATTAACGAAGAAGATGACGATCAAAACCAAGCTCTAACATTAGGGACCTTTGTATAGCGCCGTGCGCAGGTCCGAGGTCCCCACCCCTCCTAGTGCCAGAACGACAACTAGAGGAGGCGAGGACCCGTCGAATCTTTGCTGGCACCAAAACTTACGCTACCGTGGTGTTGGCATGTTTGATGATGCTAACAAGCAGCCAGCTTGTCATGAAATATGGATGCTTTTTTTGCTACTAAGTTTGATGTTCAGTTAATAGCTTTCATCTAACTATATTGCTCTGTAGATTCTATAAAACTACATGGCTTAACACATTTTTTGCTTGCCAATGTTGCACAGTATTACTATTAAGCTCCTAAAGAACACAAAGCATAAAGCTCATGCAGTTGCTGATCCCTAGACTAAAGTTTTAAATATCAGTTATTTGCCATCTGTACAACCTTTCATCTGCTCCTCTTTGTTCAGCAAGTTGCAGATCTTGTACTCATTGCTTACATAATGGCATGCAGATGGAGACCATGGATAAGGAACTGAGATCATCCAGGTTATCAGAGCAGCTGAACAAACACTATGCAGCAATTGCTATTCCTAAAGGCCTTTACTGCCTTTCATTGCGTCTGACTGATGTATACTCCTCAAATGCCCTTGCAAGGAAACAACTACCACCCCCTGAGTTGGTCCCTCGTCTTTCCGACAACTCCTATTTCCACTTTGTTGTAGCATCAGATAACATCCTTGCAGCCTCGGTTGTGGTCAGATCAGCAGTTACATCAGCGTTGAAACCTGAGAGGATAGTCTTTCATGTCATTACTGACAAAAAGACCTATCCTGCCATGCATTCATGGTTTGCGTTGAATCCTCTTTATCCTGCCATTATTGAGGTGAAGGGTGTTCACCAATTTGAATGGTTAACAAAAGAAAATGGGCCAGTTCTTGAAGCTATAGAAACTCAGCACATTGCCAGAAGCCGTTATCATGAAAATCACCTTGCAAGAACCACTGCGGGTGACAGCCCAGGAGTTTTTGCAGCCAAACTGCAAGCAGGAAGTCCAACATATACTTCCTTGCTCAATCATATTCGTATATACTTGCCTGAGGTATAAGACCTTTCTTCTAACTATCTATTGAACAAGTTAACATGCATAAATGTGATACAAGGATGGATAACAACTACACATATTTGTTTCCCTTGTTATGAGATTGGCTACTAGTGAACTCTTTTTTAGTGGGGTTTTGTGGGTCAAGGAGTGCACAAGTGTATAGCAATTGGAAATGCTACACAGCTAGTTGGACTTCTCATTCTCCTTGAATTTTGTTTAGCTCTATAGGAGATTTTCACGGTAGTGCAAAACTGCACGAATGTAGACATATTTTTAGTGCTTTTTTGTTGAAATATCCAGTCACATAATAACATTGCTATCTGTCAAAACAGTTATTCCCAAGCCTCAACAAGGTTGTATTTCTTGACGATGACGTTGTTGTCCAACATGACCTGTCATCACTTTGGGATATCGATCTAGCTGGGAAGGTAAATGGAGCTGTTGAGACCTGCAGAGGTGGAGATAGTTGGGTGATGTCTAAGAGGTTCAGGAATTATTTTAACTTCTCTCATCCGCTCATTGCCACTACTTTCGATCCTTTGGAGTGTGCATGGGCTTATGGCATGAATATTTTTGACCTTGCTGCATGGAGGAAGACAACCATTAAAGATAAATATCACCATTGGGTCAAGGAGGTAAAACATATATATATATATCACTATTTTCATTTTCATATGCACACCCTTCAATATTTACAGTATATACACTTTTCCTTTTTTTCCCATTTCATGGTAACAGGTTAATTTGCAACTATTTGAAGTTCAACTTGCCCCTTATTCGACTATAACAATCTGTTTCCTTGCGTGAAGTTTCTTAATTGCATCAGTTTAAACTATACATAGTACCGACATAGTGACATGCCAAATGTTTGGAGCACTTTGTCTTCGTTGCTTGAAAACACACATATAACTAGTTGTAGTGAGTGGCGCTGAACTCCACTTCGTTAGCATTATTTTCTGCTTCACATGGTAGTTGAAACTCTGCTTTATACATATCGTAAAAAAAATGTAAATTCATGTTAGGAAGCTCCAGTCTTATTTATTATATGCGCTTCACATGGTAGTCGAAACTCTGCTTGATCCATATGTAAAATGTTATAAATTCATGTTGGGGAGTTCCAGTCTTCATTATCTGTGTTCTGCCTGCAGAATCTGAAATCAAACTTCACGCTTTGGAGGCTTGGAACATTGCCACCTGGCCTTATAGCATTTAAAGGCCATGTTCATCCGATCGATTCCTCGTGGCATCTTTTAGGTTTGGGATATCAGGAGAAGACGGATATCTCCAGTGTTCGGAAAGCAGCAGTTATACATTACAATGGACAAAGTAAACCATGGTTGGATATTGGTTTTAAACATCTCCAGCCATTTTGGACGAAACATGTGAACTACTCTAACGAGTTTGTAAGGAATTGTCATATAATGGAGCCTCAGTTGTAGATTGGCGGGACAAAAGATTCAATAAAGGCGTAAATTAAGTGGAATTAAATTGGTTATTTTGGAGACTGGCATCAAAGGGAATCCAGGGAATGACAATTGAACAGTAACCTCAGAATTGGTTACATGTGCCGGTGCAGCATACTTGATGAACAGAAAGGACTGTTTCGTTCCCATTTACACTAGGATCCCTTCCGTTTTGTTTATTCCATTTGTATCATAGCTCATGAAATTACACTATTGTTTAGGAAGGTTCTTTTTGTACTTGGAGTATTATAAATTGCCTGATTTGGCAGAGTTGATGGTAGGCACATCACTATTGTAATTGCTGGAGAGTGAGTATACAGTTCACCATGTGAAGAGGGTTAGATTTTGATTTTGCAAAAGACAAGCCATGTACATTGTGCACCCACTGTTTCTGATACTACAATATTTTTGGTGATCATCTCAAATGAAATACTTCTTTCCGTTCCATGTAACTTTGGGTGCCATGTATCTGGATTTTATTGGGTTATCGCATGCTTTTGCACTATCAGCAGGGGCTTCGATATGTGCTGGTTAGTGGGTCGATCACTAACAGTTTATATTTTGTTTTTTCTTCTTTTCAAGACAGTTTATTTTTTTATTGTGTCTGATGCCTGTTCTTCAACTTCTTGTAACGAGAAGTAGGAAACGGAAAAAAAATACTTGAAGAAGGCCTCACCGCCACACATTGAATCATCAAGATACTACTTGCAATATCTTTGAAAGTTCTGATAAATGTCGGCAGAAAGTTGAAAAATCATCAACGAATTATGATCAACAATTAGGGAATTATGATTAACAGTCAAGTTACTCTATATTTGATGGAAGAAAGAGCAATGGTGGCCCAATTGGGGCAGAACATCAGCACAACGCATTACAGTATTCGTATTGTTGAGAAGGGCTACACTGTCATAGCTGAAAACCTCACATTGTATCCTATCTAGGGCTGGCCATAAAGCTCGATGCTCGACAAGCTCAACGAGCACTAGTTTGGTCGACTCGTTTAGCTCGGCTCGTTATGGTAACGAACAGAGCCGAGCAATGATTTTAGCTCATTATTGCTAATGAGTTAAACGAGCGAGCTAACGATGCTCGCGAGTAGCTCGTTAAGCTCGTTAATTTGGATCCCATGTCTTTTTAAGGGTAGATCTCATCTAACTAGCAACCTAACAAGTGACGACTCAACATTTTTTAGCAAGCCCATAGCACAACCGAAATCTATGGTCAACCAATGTAGGAAACATCGAATTCTTTTTACTTCATGTTAATCGTCAATTACCTCGTCATCTCTATATTCAGATTTATTTTCTTAACGAGCTGCTCGCGAGCGCTCGCGAACACTTAACGAACCGAGCCGAGCTTTATATTTAACTCGTTAGTCTTAACGAGCTTAACGATTCGAGCCTTATCGATCACGAGTCTTAACGAGCCGAGCCTTAACAAGCCGAGCAGCTCGTTAGTCCAGCCCTAATCCTATCTAAAGTGTAAAAACTACAGCTGATCATCGCTGGCAAGCATCGGCCTCAAAATCTGGGAAGATGACGAAGGCGATGGACAGCGGAGCGACATAGATCGGCGAGCTGGCTGAAACTTGCACCGGGTAGAGCGGAGGGATGTCACCATCTTCAGTGAGCTCCAGAGGAACTCCATTCAGCAGCATGGTGCGCGCGAGAGGGTTCCCGTCTTGCGCCGTCAGGTGGTACTCTTCCCTCTTCTCCAGTCCGTCAGAGGCTTTGCTCCCTACCCAGGAGACTGTCCTCTTAATGCCATGAACAAGGGAGCTGTCCCTCGTTATCCCCTGCCCTTGTGCGAGGCCGACATTAAGATCGTTCCTGACCGAGACCATGGATCCCATGTCTCGGCTCAGGTTGATCAAGAGGAGAGCGATGCCGCCCTGAAAAACGTTTCAAGAGCATAGAGATCAGTTCATATGACAGTGGTGTGATGCCATAGCACTATAGCAGTGAGCCAGTGACTACTGACTACACATCAGTCTGCTATGTTTAACGAGCCAACATCAAACTCTTGGGGTGACTCGTACCTTTTGCTTTCCGCAATGCGCATAGGCGCGTAAGTATGAAGAACCGCCGAAGTCTATGGAGAGAACTCCATTCCCCATCAGTCGATGCCACAGCAAGGCACTGGACAGATATCAAAGTTTAGCCCCGAGGCGTATTCGAGCGGTAAAACGTGTTCCTGGCAAGAACATTACAGTACAGATACTTGCCTGTAGTAATCAGGGTTCGGCACAAAAGTGTCGGTGTCGAGAAGGCCATAGTTGCCTCCAATTAAAGTCTGTCTGCAGTAGACCTTGGTGTCATACTTTGCTGACTGACCAAGTTGATCAAGATACCTAGTTGAAATAACAAACTCGTGGATGAGAAGACTAGAGAAGAATGATGGCCAAGACACTTATTTGTTCTTCTGACAAGTAATTACCAGAAGCTATTCAGGAAAGTATTGGAAACGGTCCGGCTGCCGCTGTTATATGCTCCGCCAGCTTCCCCGACCCACGGAGCCGACCATGGTCCATGCCGTTGTATCGTGAGCTGGAGGTCTCTGAACGTGTCAGAAACCTTACTTAAATACTGGGGATCCAAGATTCTATTGGCGACACGTGGATCATTACCTAATCAAGATTAAAGAAATTATCTTTATGACATCTTTGATATAGGAGAGAAAAAAGAAATGAATGTGGTAGTAGTATGACAAACCCAAAAACACTCACCAGCACCAAGATTGTAAATATGATGAGTCATTCCTTTCAGAACATCTGGCCCAGAGACATCAAGAAGCTGAGCAAACCATTGTCTGTCATAGAATCCTCCTGGGGCTAGCACCAATGGTTTCGTAGAGTTGCCGTATAACTGATCGATGATCTTTTGAAGTTCAACCAAGTCCTTTCCGTACTGTTCAGCTTCTACGCTTGCACCAATTCCACTCCCACTCAATTCATTACCTAGTAAATGAGCATAGTCACTTATATGAGATTTACATGAATGAAAGATGCTACCTGTTCCACGAGCAGAAAACATAGTTTACTGTTTGACAATTTTTTACCGAATTCCCATGAATCAATAGGATAGTTCATCGACGCAGTGTATTCCATGAACTCCTGAGCATTGGTTGAATTCCAGGCGCCTCCCCAAACACCTTTGCGTATCTGCCTTCGCCCTTGAAGTGCATTAAGACCGAAAGTAATAACGGCACTGAAGGAATTAAACAAAACTGAATTAGGGAATACACCGCATAAAGTTATATATACTATTAAGATGTTGAAAGAAAGACGATGGGTGTATTCGTAATGCACTAGTAATTTTATTACATAATAAGCTCTAATATGTGGCATGCTCAGCAACCTGTGATATAATCAATCACAAATCTTTTAGGAGAAGATATGGATGGTTAATCCTAATGATAAACAGCTGGCGGAGAAAATCCTCACCCTGTACTGACAAATAGATCATTCATAGCATCCCATCTTTCCATGGTTATGCATCCTTGAGAAAATCCAAACAAGCCACTTGGAGCTTTTGTAAATGGTCTGCATGGAGATCCTAAACTTGCTGTTTCATATACCACTTGATCTTGTAAGGAGCCTCCGACTCTGATACGCAGTGGGCTAAAGGCTACAAGAAAACAGAAGACATAAACGAATTGGGCTAAACACTAGTACATTTGATGTAGGTCTAGTACCAATTCCGTCGTAAATGATTCACACACATTTTTAGTTTTCTACCCTTAATTTTAAAATAAACGAAATGCCTACATGGGAGTTTGGAATTGATGAGTAGAATTGTTTTAGTGGAAACTGTCAGAACACTCACCTTGGATGGCTTTAGCTAGCAAAGGATGACTGAGGTCCTGAGAAATTCATAAAAGGACTGAAGTCAGTTACTTCCGTAAACATCAAACATTATGTGATAAATAAGTGTGTTCTTGGGACTGGGGAGATTACCATATTCAAGACAGAAGCCTTTCCCCATGGGCACTGATCATAATTGCACTTCTCCGGAGGCCACCAATCGACAGTAGCGCAAATAAACTCATCGCTGGTTGCAGCGATCGTCTCGGAGCCCCGTACGATGACTGTTACATCAGAGTAATCTTCCGACAGGATCAGTGCAGGCAAGGAAGCAATAAGAAGAAGGAGAGACCATAGCCTCATGCTCTCACCACCTGCAAATCGAACAAACAGACAACCAGAATGGTTCAGACTCATTATGCTCTCTCAGTGACGCAATTTGTTGGTATGGAAAGGTCCAATGTTCTACTCTATTGCATAGGTGAAAGTGACAGCCACAGGTTAATTTTCTTCTATATGTCTTATCTTCCAAGTTTTAAGAGGTCAGCTTAGCTTTATTCATGTACCCAGAAATGTCGTCAGTCTTTGTAGAGAAATATCTTCATTTTAACACAAGAAAAAACATTATTCTGAACTCATACATATTTACTAAAAAAAAGAAACTTAATCAATTGGAGAGTAAAGTGTAATCGTGCATATCCCCGACATTCTCATGTGAAAAAATTCAACAAACCTACACCTCTTCCGGTAAAATTCAAGATAATTCAGTAACACGGTTCATCTCAGAGAAAACTAAACATAGCAAGCTCAGCATAGCCCAAGGAAAATCCCAGCTGAATCTGAACCTAGAACACGCTGTACTGTCGCAGGCTCATGGTACACCAACTCCCTTCACAAACCAAGCAGTATCGAATCCTGGAGCAAACTTAAACCAGCGAAGCAACCAAAATCAGCCGAGGTGCATGGCAGCCGATTCGCAACTTAAGCTGTACAGAAAAAAGAACTACCTGGACGGCTTGAACCAGGAATCTACGGCCAAGCAAAACGATGCTCCCAAAGCCGGCTCTGAGAATCCCAAGAGAAGAACGCTCCAAGAACACAGGTCTCTTGTCTGTTCCCAATGCAGGGCCGGCGAATCAGCCAAGCCCGCAGCCTCTCGCTGTCGCCGGGAGGATTCGGAGACCGGTCGGAGCAGAGCAGAGCAGAGCCGAGCGGAGCTTCTCTACGGATGTATGGAGAGAGAGAGGGAGGCAGAGGTAGGAGGAGGAGGTGGAGTGGAGATTCTTGAAGGAAAATCTGGTGGTAGTTGCTGCTCCCACTCCGTTACATCTCCCTTCGAAGCTACTCTCCTAATCAAATAGTGGCAGCGAATTGATTAGCTAACAGTGATGCTTTGGCCTAAATCTTTTTTTTTTTGAATTTTCCACGTATATTCAACCACGTACCACATACAAAGTACACAGTACAATTACAGAGTACAGAAAGTAATACGTAGAGGAAGCAGAACCAGAGGAAGCATCATCAGCTTCGCCGGCGTCGAAGACGAAGGTCGCCGTCCACCTTCTAACCACAGCCCGAGGGGATCTCCAAACCTGAAACGCGCCGCAGGACCCAACTCCCACACGGACACGGCCCGAGGACCATGTGCGGCGGAGATTAAGGCGGTGAACGAACACGGCGCATCCCCTCTCGCGCCAGCACCACCCCCTTGCCGCGGCCATCTTCAACCTTGACGCAGCTCGAAGTCGAGAAGCCCTCCTAGCCCCGACACCCACCCGCCAGATCCGCCGCCAGCACGGATCCGGCGGCAGGCAGGAGAACTCGAGCGCCGCGCGCGGGCCCCGAGCTCCCGCAAGTCGCGCGCGGAGACGCCGCGCCCGTAGGAGCAGCCTCGCCGGAGAAGCCCGCGCCGACACCAAACCCCACACCAGCCGCCCCTCCTCCTGAGCGCCGCCGGCGAACTCTCCCCCCTATCCTACCATATATACAGACCGGAGCCGGGGATCCACCACCCTCCCGCCGCCGAAGCGGCCGGCGGAGGAGGCGAATCCCGCGGCTCAGCGGCCGCACGGGTGGATCGGCGGAGTCGCTTCAAAAATCGCCTCCTCTCAGCTACAGTGGCGGTGAGAGGATAAGGCCGAGCTCGTTTGCTTTGGCCTAAATCTGAAGGCCTAAATCTGAAGACAACAGTCGTGAGACTCTGGCTCTCTTTCACGAGCTGAAAAACATGGACTGGTTCTTTCTCCCAGCCGCCGGAGAAAGTGTTGTTTCAGAGCCCGTGAACCTGAGTTTCGGATAGTATTAGTTTTGTATTGGCTGACGGTATATTTTTCCGGAGTAATTAGATGGATCATGTGAGAGTGATGGGTTTTTTGAACGCTCAAGCAGCCTTTTATTAGGCAAAGATATATAACTCTTACATTTGAATATACTTTTTACACTAGGCAATTGCCCTAGGCGATGCTTTTCACCGTGCCTGCGCCATCCATATGGATGGAAATAAAACTCGAAACTCGTGAGCCTAACATGTACTCGAAAACTCAGCTCAAACTCTGCTCAAATTCGGACACATATGATTTGATCCAAACTGAAATTTATAGCCCATTAAGGAAACAAGTTTAATGAGTCAAGTTACGAGTACTCGTTAAACTCGTGTAGCTCATATTATGCCTAAGATCTTAAATTACTTGGGCCGTACCAATGTTGGAGCATAGTCACTAGAGCCATGTAGACCATATATATATAGTAGTTATGTTCTATCATGTTGTTGATTTTTAAGCTATGGGCAATGCTTTTTTAAGACATGTTTGAATATCTAAGTTATGCTATAATATGGACTATGCACTCTATATATGCTTATGTTATTAACGTTTATTACCGAGCTTAATTAGTTTAACGAGCCAGCTCGAGTTTTTATTGAGTCGAGCCAAGTTAGGGTCTGGAGCTAGTTTAACTAAGGTGTTGAGTTGAGTTTGCTCGTTAATTAACGAGTATTTACGGCCCGTCCATCATGCCCATGTACATGTATTTTTTGCATACTATTTTTTTTATTGCTAACGTAAAAAATGTAATTATGGTGATTGGTCATTGGTGAAAAGGGGAAATAATGATGGTGATTGATTGATAATGTGAAAAAGGGCTATAAATTATGGTGATTGATAGTTAGTGAGAAAATAGAATGTAATTATGGTGATTGATTGATCACGAGAAAAAAATAATTTTTTTTGGTGATAATTGATAATTGGTGAAAAAGAATGTAATTAACGTCAAAGAAAGTTAGAGGACAATTCTATTGGTTTCTGATCGTGTTGTGGCCTTTTTAAAAATTCCTAGACTTTGTAATAGTGTCAGCCACGAGTTAGCTAGATTTGGGATGCTAAATCAAAGATCTCAAGTATGGGTAGGATCGGTCCCCGATACTGATACGCTTCCAGATCACATCCAGAAGGATCGTAACAACTCTATGAATATCTAATACAACCCATTTCACCCGCAAAAAAAAAAGAATAGTGTATCGAAATGCATCTAAAGTACTACTAGGAAAGGAAACTCTACATTATTGTTAGATACTCTACCGATGCCAGTGCAGCAGATTTTTCCCGTGGATGCGTGGTAATCGATTTTTTCCCGTGCAGCAGAGGAAAGTTGGTGAACACAGTGTAGTGAAGTTGGTACGATTGGTGACTGTTGGACAATTGGGCCCCGAGATCCATCAGCCAGCATAACCATTGGAGTTGACAGCGTAAAATCATGGCAACTACCAAGTTTTGACGATGTTACTACACAATTAGTTGGGTGTTGTACTCCGTAGATAAGTTCGAAAGAAAAAATCTACCATGAGTCATGGCCATGATAATTTATTAAGCATGTACTTTATGTTGTTGGCCAAGAACAAAATCAATGCAAGATAATGTGCACACGATTGAAGAGAAGTTGTGATCCATAACTTGAAGAAAGAGCAAGGAATGGAGGCTGAGATGACTTGTCTGTTGGGAGGAAGTCCAAGTCAAAAACCAACCAATCCATGTGACACATTTTCAATGCTGATTAAAAAGGTTCCGATGCGCTTTTCTGTGTGCGCAACTTGCAACTTGAGAAAAGTGGATATGCTTGAAACAAGCACAAACTGCTCACGATGATGGGCCCAAAACCTATCCTCTCCGATAGCTCTTCTCAGATGACCAGCAACAGGATGCATAAGAACGAGCGTTTGGAATGGTTTCTTAGGTACTACACGCGGCTCTCGTTCTCTCCGCTCTCGTTTTGAGAGTCCACCGCACGACTTTTCTGCCGCCCCTCTCCTTTCACCTTTCCAGCGGGCATGCTAGCCGGCGAGGCGATGGTTAGGAGGTTGGCCTCCTCTGTACATAGTTTTAGTAGCTCTAGTAGTAGATCTTGCCTATATGGCGTCTGGCTGTATGCCGTCTCTCTCTTTCTTGCGCCTGCGGTGGTGGCTCCCGAGCGGCGACCACGGCGTTGCAAAGCTTCCTGCCGGCGAAGATCCATGGTGGATCGAGCGGGCGGGTGGCGGAGCTGAAGGCGGCTGCTTGAATAAGCTCGTCTCTCTGCCAGATCTTCTCGATTTGGCCACTCCTTTTTGCTCATCTACAGGTCTCCGTGGTGGAGAAGGAAGATGTGAAGAGAAGGAGCTAGACACTGCGACTTGGAGAACATCCTCGGCGGAGATTCGTCGGCTTTGGGCCGCTGCTTCGTCGACTTTTCTGGCCGAAAGGCGGCAAGCTCGAGCTCTGGCGCTGTCGGGTCAGCGTCATCTCTTCTTCAACCTCCTGGCCGATGTGCCATGTGGGAGGCCCCTCTGCAGCTTCAACGCGGGGTGCATCCTCGTCCCACCGCCAAGTGGTTCCATCCCCGGCGACGTGGAAGATGGCTGCGTCTTGAGGCTTCGATCCGAGCTCGGTGGAGAAGGATTGGATTGTGTTCCTCTTTTTAGGTGTAGGGTCCTTTTTGCATTTTCTGAGGGCTTGGTTGTAATTTCCATTTCTGCTGAGGTCCTCAGTGTATTATGTAATCCCACCGACGAATATTAAGCAGTGTCTCGGTCCTTCGGGGCCGTTCTTTGTTCAAAAAAAAAGAATGGTTTCTAGATTTTTTTCTCTCTCGAAAAGTTCCACCCATCTACTCCCTCTGTTCGTTAATATAAGGTATTTAGCTTTTATTCTTAATTTAAATATATTTAGACTTATTTTGCACATATATTTACTTATGTTAGTATGTATCTAGTCAATTGTAAAATATTAGGTAGAATGCCTTAAATTAGTGAACAAAGGGAGTATTAATAATATACAACAACACTACAAACACTTAACAACACACACATCACATTGAGGCATTTGTACCACCTAGCGACCACTACAAGTAGCAGAGCAAGCCGAAGGCACGACGTCATCACCCCTTCTCATCGGAGCCAGACATAACTATTTGTGGAAAATTGTCGAAAGGTCATAGTGCCAAGGTCACAAGACCAATGCTGCTAGTAGATCCGCCGGAAATACACATGTCCTCCGCCGGCGTTAGGCACACAACGAGAGTGGGAATAAGATGGGAGAACCTTATTGTAGTTGTGGGATGTCGCTGCCGACTCGACCACTCTAATCAAGACATTTAAACTAGCTTAAAAAAACTACGGGAATGTCACACCGCCAAAAATTATGGTTCACTGCAGTTCCAAGACATAAAGAGTCTCCGGATGTGGGTGGACCAGAGATGTCACAGGTGAGGATGGCTAAAACCCTAATCGTCTCTAGACCGCGTTTTCTCGAAAAACCGTGTCGTGTTGTTCCCTTAGCATCAGAAAACACTAACTTTCTGGATTTGATCTGATCAAATTGTTGTGTTTGCTCTGAACGTAGGCATGAGATGACCGGGAATGGTCCAAACGGAGAACACGCCACATAAGGCATGCTCATCCAACAATTTCAATCCAACACTTGTGGTTTCTCCCGTATCGTATCAGTCTACTGTCGGAGAATTGTCTTCTGGATTTGTCTCAAAATACCATCGGCTGAGCCCAAATTGGCAGCAAATAAATCCAAGAGATCTGTGCCATGTTTTAGATTCTTGGATGATCGTTTCGGTCGACAAAATCCGTTCGGTTTTGACCCAGCCAGCCACTCCACGGACAACGGTCAAAGGTCCAGTCAAGCCAGCAAAATATTTGTCAACTTCAGCAGCTGCAACAGAAGAAACAAGGAATTCCCTCGGAATTCAGTGGACTAGAAGGAGAAGACGCGCGTTGCCGCGTCTGCTCAAATATAGCCGATGATATAATCATATAACTGGTGATAGATAGATAGATAAATAATTTTTTAGTGAAACATTAAAAAAAAATTAGGTACCACTGGCTCGCTCTTTTGCAAAACGGTCACCCAAACATCTTCACATAAATAGATAAGTAGAGAAGGAACACAATTACAATTATGTCAGCCGTAGCAAGTTTAGGAGTACACCGTTCAACAGAGAGAACATGACTCCATATAAAAAACCTTAAATTCTTCACATACTCAGTTAAACGATCAGGATACGATCACAATTATAAAATGTCATCAAAATTAAATTGCGAACATGGTTCTATAAAGAATTTTAACAAAAACGTATTTGAACAAAGTTCTGATTTTTCTAGACAATTACAATATGATGAAGATTGCACACTCGAGAGATAGATTAGCCAAAATTTGATTAGCAATCAAGATCCTATAATCAAGGTCATTCATTTGATTATAATAAAATCAAAATAGACTTTTCTAACATAACCAATCCTAAATTCAGTAACAGTTGGCGTAATTATGTACTATCATAACTAAACCAATTGTATCGAACTAAGTCGGGGACATAGGTGCCCTGTAGATGTGGGGGCTTGACAGAGCCAGACGTGTGTGCGAAGAGACGGACAAATTTTGCGTCGAAATGCCTGTTTTGGTAGAAAATACGGCTCGAATAAGCGGAGAGCGAGAAACAATATCACGTGGCACTGGTTGCGCAACGTTATGGTGAGTGCTGGCGGTAAAGAAAGGATAAAGGTTGTCGGAAAGTGGCAATAGTTCCGAAGTCACCTTATTTCTAAAAAACGAAACTCCATGTCTAGTTTTTAATATATTTTTTAAAGAAAACAATTATGTGTACGTAAAGTATGTACACTAAAAATTTGTAAACAATATATATTTTATTTTGGGCTACAAAACAAAAATAAAAAACTTAGTAGAAAATGGAGCTATTTTTTTCTTTTCACTAACACAATTTATTTTCTATATAGTTGGGAATATAATTTTTTCACCGGAAGTTTGGATATACTTACAATACAATATATGTGTATATATCCAACATATTTTTAAACTCAATTTTAATATTTGGGAGTGGTGAACTATAAAATGAGCGATGAGTGGGGTCTACCTGGGCTTTTTCACACTTACATTTAATATTTAGAGAGATATATTATAAAGTGAGAGGTGAGTGGGGTCCACCATGAAGTGGTGTCAATACTCTATTGGATAACAGGTGGTGCAAGGAGAGAGCAACGATTTTAGGGAGCTTAGTACTTGGAGAGATACCTAAAAAAACTAATTCAATTGGTGAGAACAGGAAAGATGGGGTCCGTCAGTCCGTGTCCAGGCACAGTACAACTAGAGCACTGATATCCGTAGAAGTGATAGCCTTCAGTAGCTACCTGGAATGAAAAGTATACGGAGTTAGGTTGAGCCTCCAAGTGCAGAGTATGTAGTAAGTGAAAGACGTGTTTTCCCCACGAGGGTGACTCGAGGGTTTAATATCGAACTCTCGGGGAATCAGTAGTGAAAGATTTATCTTCCTATCATTCTTTTTGGTTACCTACAAAACAAGGTTAAATGTTTTGGTCCTCAACCTCACCTATGGTTGTCAAGCACAAGGTGTATGAATGATATCAAGATAATTATGCAATGCAAACAAGAAATAAATATACAATGGTGGTGAATAAATGTGCAAGGATGATGATAACAATGATGAATGATATTTTTGGGTTTTTTTATGATGAATGCAAGATGTAAAAGTGTTTTTTGTATTTTCGGATTTAATAAATGCAGAAAATGGAAAAGTGGTAAAAGTTGTTGGAAAGGTGTTTCTTATGATTAAAAATGGACCGGGGTTCATGGTTTCACAAATGCACTCTCTCTTTAATAAAGTGGTAGACAATGGAACACTAGAGTTGACATATGAGATTGCAACACAAAGTTTGATAACAAGTTACTAATTATATGGGCATCACGTCCTAACATAGAGATCTTTTGGTTATTAATCTCACTTATACTCCACCAAGATGCGAACCAAATCATAACACCTCAGTAATTAAGATAACTCAGAGTATAGTTTTAAGTATCATGACATGAAGTTAAAACAAGAACATGCTAGATCTAGTCACGGAGAAGTGGCAAATCACCCACAACCCTTGTAGCATGGTATTTTTGTTTATCCCTAGTGAGGCAACAAAGTAAGGTAAACACCCAAGTGGATCGCGATATTACAGTTGTCAACTTACCCCACTCACCACCCCCCGTTACTCCAACTAATGCACACATCACCCCACACACGCTCTCAGAAACATGCTTGATCATAACAAGTGAACAAGAACGGGGTACATAATATGCATCTATATTCATAACTGAAACAAACAATTGCAATCTCAAACATATATTAACTCATAAAAAGATCCACCACATAGGAATTACAACGATGACCGTAATCATGTTCAGCAGCTCATACGGTACTAATTAGTGAAGCTCAAAGAGAGGAGAGATACATAAGTTACTTCCACAAACCCATAGTCCAGAGGTGGACTACTCCCTCTTCATCATGGAGACGGTGGAGATGTCGATGGAGAAGATGGAGACCACGTCGGCAGCGCCCCGCCGGAGTTTTCCCCCTCCAATCTGCAGCTCCAGATCTCACTTTCGGTGTTTCTGTGTTTCGGCGGCGCTCCTTCCAGAGAACGACGGGGGACTTCTTTTATAGGCGTTTTTAGGTCAAGATGATGTCGGTGGAGGAAAGATCGACGGCAGCGGTGTTGGGGGATGATAACCCGGTATACTCATGACCAAGGAAGAATCACTCGGCCGGCCCAAGGCCTGGTCCGGGTTATACTTGCAAGACATGGGCCGGGTTATAGTTGGGTTGATATGCCTAACATGACTCGACCAAAGAAGGAAGGACCTAGAAGAACTGGAGTCCGAGTGAAGGAAGGAACCGGGAGACTTGGAAGCTATGGAAGGTCAAGAAGAACCTAGAGTAGGACTCCAAGCTCGTATGTAAC
This sequence comes from Poa pratensis, assembly GCA_947311845.1. Taxonomy (NCBI): domain Eukaryota; kingdom Viridiplantae; phylum Streptophyta; class Magnoliopsida; order Poales; family Poaceae; genus Poa; species Poa pratensis. The sequence goes on along the minus strand of CAMZMU010000044.1, from coordinate 63,272,437 downwards.
TCGGTCTTTACCTGTACGTTCGGGAGACCCGTCATCTATATAAGCAGGCTCTCAGAACTTAGATAGACAAGCAATCCTAGATTGATATCACCGCTATCAAGCGAAACCCTTGTAACCTGTCTCGTAACCCGGCTCTGTTGTCGTAGCCGAGTTATCGAGACCTCGAGATCAATAACAAGCAAAGCAGGAAGTAGGTCTTTATCTCCAATGGAGAGGCTGAACCTGGGTAAACCCTTTTTCCCCAACGAGCGTGACAATCTCCTGAAGGACCAGAGCGCCTTGCCCCAACATTCAAGTTACCCTATGGTAACATCTGCCGTGGTAACCCCACGACAGTTGGCGCCCACCGTGGGGCCTGCGACCAAAGCTGTCCTCATCACGGGAGAAGCTCTGCGAGGGATGGAGAAACTCGCGATCGGCGAAATCAAGAGGAATCAGCATGGAGAGTGCATCATCGACGATTCCGGCTGGAAAGAGGAAGCAGATTCACTAGAGACCGGCTGGATGATCCCGTTCGGCCGGATCAACGTTTTCGTAGGTATGATTCATGCAACTCAGCAAATTAAAGACGAGGTTATGTGCGAATCCGTTTCAGGAGCCGCCACCACCATCCAATCTGATGGAGAAGAATCAGTCGGGACCGGAGGAATCGATGATGCGCCGAGTCAGGGGAACATCCGGGCTTACGAGCCAGAGTTTCAGTCGGAGAAAGATTTTGATACGGATACCGAGTCAATCCTTCCATTGTTTGATGAAAGATTTGTATATGAGGCTGATGAGGAGGACTATGAGCCGGCATCTAGGATCATGAAGCGTGCTGCGGTGTACACTCTGAGGAATCACAATGATGGAACAGAAGCTTCTGTAAGCGAGGATGACACCACACGCGCGGCCAGAGAAGCAAGAGAAAGGGCTCAACATCACTCGACTTTCCAGCCGGGTGATGGTTCAGAGCAACCAGTTTTGATGGAGATTCCACCAGTATTGAGGCCCTTGAGCTTTGATGCGGCAATAGTTAACACCCCAGTCACACCAGATAACGCTGCAACCAGGGCGCAGGAATTGGATACATTACGGATAACGTTGGAGAATCAGCAGAAGGCTTTATTCGCAGAGCAACAACGTATGTTTAATGAGCAACAAGAGATGGAACGGAATCGGGCTCGTGTAGAGCGTGAAAGATTAGCAGTACATAATCGTCATGAAGATCTCACGGCCGTACATCAGAGGAGGCATCAGAGCCGAGTAACACCAGGCGTGAATTTAGACCCGACGAGATTGACCTTCGCATCGCCAACCAGAGCTCCCAATGTAACTCGGCCAGAGCCAACACCAGTCGGAGGAATTGGACATGGAATCATGGTCAGAGCAAATCAGAGGGGAGATGGGGTGCCACCATCGACTCGAGCCGGAGCACAGCTGAATCAAAATACAGTACCTGCAGGGGGTATGCCACCACCAGCAGACCGATTCCATACGCCCAGGGATCACTACTCAAATCCGGCTGATAACGTGTATGCAGCAACATTGGCATTATGCCGCATGCCGATTGATCAATCGCCAGAGGGAGAAGAAGCTAGAAGAGCAATTGAGATGTTGAAAACTGCAATCACACAGCAAGGCAATATGCCAGATAAGAGTGGAGTGTTACATTCAACACCATATAATAGCCGGAGTCATCATGGAGAAACACCGAGAGCAGCCGGATCAGGCGTCAGGAACGGACAGCGAAATCAAGATCACCCGGCGCCGCAGCCTCAGCGTTCGGGTCAGCGTCAGCAGCGATCAGCTCAGAATCAGCCGGCGCCGCGGCCACATCAGCCGGCACCAGCCCAATCTGTGGCTCAAGCGATCGTCAACAACTCAAGAGCACGGCGTGCGGCAAGCGCAAACCCGGCCTTAGGTGTCGCCGGAGGAGCCGGAGGACAACCTGAGGCAGGAGTGATGGGCAACGCACTGATTACCGGGTCAGGTTCGCCGTTAGTTTCTTCATTACTTAACCCGGTTGGAACTAAATGTCTTTCAGATGCTAACAAGAGTGAACCTTTTCCTGAAAAGTTCAAAGAGCCTAGCAAAGTCACTAATTATGACCCAATCATGGATCCAGAAACATGGCTTAGCAGTTACGAGATGGCGATGAGCATTCGTAATGCCACGGCAAACTTGTGCGCGAGGTAAATGTACTTGATGATGAGTGAAGGAGCAGCAAAGTTATGATTTAACGGATTACCCGAAAAATCTATCAATTCTTGGGATGAGTTGAAAGTGTTGTTTGTGAAGAACTTCAAGGGCACATGTGAAAGGTTATTTACCATAGAGGATTTGGAGCGTTGTGTTCAGAGGAAAGGCGAGTCAGCGCGTCACTGGATGCGCCGGATTACAGCTATTATTCACTCATCAAAGGGGATCACACCAGCAGCAGCGGTTTCATCAATGGAAAAGACTTGCAGATATGACCCGGTTATTCAGAAGATGGGTCGGCTCAAGGCAACTGGAGAAGCAGAAACGATCACCATGGGACAGCTGATGGAAGCGGCTAATAAGCACGCGTCCACATACAAGACCCGGGATGATGTTGAGGAAGATAAGGGAAAAGGAAATGGCAACAATGGAGGGAAAGGCAACAACAATGGCAACAATCACAACAACAACAACAACAACAATGGAGCCAAGAGGCATCATGATAATGGATCAGATTTGGTGGCAAACACAAACACTGGATACAATAAGTTTCAGCGGCGAGATGATAACTATCGAGGCAGTAATAGCAATGGCAATTACAGAGGAAATTTCCGAGGACCGGCTAATCCCCAAGAAGCTTTCAATATGCCTTGTCCGCGTCACAGCAGGAACGGTAAACCGGTAAATCACTCTTTGGCACAGTGTGTTGATCTTCAGAGATGGAAGAATGAGGAGTTTGCCAGGATGAGTATGGGAGGAAACGGCCCGAGGCCGGGTAATGGAAATAACCCGGCCAACGGGCCACCAGCTGGAGGAAATAAGGAGGCGGACAACCTGGGCCGAGTAATGGATCAGTCGAGTTTCAGCCAAATCCTAAGGAGTTGAATAGAGGTGCGTATCATGTTTACACCACAAACGGTTCCAGGAGGGAACATAAGTTGAAGAAAATAGCTGTCAATGCTGTTATGCCATCTGTTCCAAGGTATTTGAAGTGGTCAGAGCAGACGATCACCTGGTCCAGAGAGGATCACCCGCCACGAGTGGATGCGCCCGGGTCATTGGCTTTGGTTGTTGCACCTCAAGTGTTGGGTTATGTTTTGCACAAGGTTCTTATGGATGGAGGCAGTAGCATCAACATCTTGTATTGGGATACTTTCATTCGGATGGGTCTCACGGCCAAGCAACTTCAACCAACAAAGACAATTTTTCACGGTATCGTTCCAGGAAAGTCGGCAAAACCAGAAGGTATGATCACATTGGAAGTAGCATTTGGCGAGTCACGGGAGAACTTTCGTTCAGAGATGATTTCGTTTGAGGTGGTGAAGTTGAAAAACCCGTATCATGCTCTCTTGGTCGCAATGTGTTTGCTCGATTTATGGCAAGGCCTTGTTATGTGTATTTGAAGATGAAGATGATAGGTGATGTGGGCCTAACTTTCGGGTGCCCCACTGTGAGATACCTAGTGCACGCCAAGCCTCAAGATTAGCCACTGCAGGCCCGTGAAGGGCCCAACAAGAATAACGTACGTCCCAAGGAAGTCGAAGCTTAGGTCGGTAGATACTTACCAAATCTTGTAAACCTAACCGACACCGAACTTCTGAGACCTAGCCTCCATATAAAGGCTAGGAGGGACCTCTGTTGAGGGGGATCCATACTCACCACCGAAACCCTAGCGAAATCGCCATCTCGCCGGGATCGCCATTGTAACCTTCGACTCCATTAATACAGATCAGACAAGCAGGAAGTAGGGTATTATCCTCCGGGAGCCTGAACCTGGGTAAATCGCCTTGCTTGTCAGTCGTGGTAACTACCAGCACTCATAATCTCTCCCCCTTCAATCAACCCGGGTACTCGAACCTAGGATCTGCCGAGGTTACCCCTCGACATTTGGCGTCGTCTGTGGGAAGGACGAGTGCTGGAATCATGGTTGCACTGGCTCCATCGGCAATGAAGATCGACGCTTCGACCGTCAGCAAGCCGATCCACTTCGGCTCCTTCGTCTACGATCCACACCCGCCGGCCTAGCGCTCGGTGTACGCCGATCTCTATGGAGGTATGTGTTTGTCCTTTGGAAACATGCATCTCCATGTGAACAAGTGGGGCGTCTTTCGACCCTCTACTCTCACGCCTATGACGGCGGGGGGACTCGTGTCTCCATCGACTGCGGAGATCGCATCTGCATCATCGACATCGACCGCGTCTCCATCGACTGCAGAGATCCCATCCGCATCATCGACATCGACCGTGTCTCCACCGACTGCGGAGATCGCATCCGCATCATCAACATCGACCGCGTCTCCACCGACTGCAGAGATCGCATCCGCATCATCGACATCGACCGCGTCTCCATCGACTGCGGAGATCGCATCCGCATCATCAACATCGACCGCGTCTCCATCGACTGCGGAGATCGCATCCGCATCATCGACATCGACCGTGTCTCCATCGACCACGGAGATCGCATCCGCATCATCGACATCGACCGCGTCTCCATTGACCACGGAGATCGTATTCGCGTCACCGACATCGTCTGCATCTCCTTCGACTACGGAGATCACGCTCATTTCCACAACATCAACTGCGAAGTTCGCGTCTGCATCGACTCCACCCGCCGCACTTCCATCGGCAACGGAGATAACAAAGATCGTCGACTCTTCACTCGACGAGCTCTGCAGCAACTGCGGCGTGTATCACGTCGCCTCCATCTTCGACTCCGAGGACAGCTCCGACAACAGCGATGCATAGTCGACGGCCCAGTCGCGACCAGCGCAGATCTACATGATCGAAACCACGACCCCCAACAACAATCGTCGAGAAGAACCTTCGGCGTACCCACTGGAGGTGATCATGCCAGATGGGGTAACGAAGCTCACCATCACTCGCGAGATGGGGATCAGAGCCCTGAAGCACATGGAGGAGTACACCATGCCCCCTGAAGATGCGACCAGAGAAGACATGATGGCATACCGGTACCTGATGTGGAAGGACACCGAGAAGATCCGCGTGGAAAAAGCTGAGTTGGCCCGACGCAAGGAGATCGCCGACAACTCGAGTGCCCGACGCGCCGCTTTCTCCTTCGCCTCCTCAGAAACTGCAGTCTCGCAAAGGCGTCATCGAACACGCCTAAACCGGATACCAGAAACGGAGAGAGCTAGGGTCACCCGCAACCTCGAGTCGTCATACGTGACAGAAGACACAGAAGGGATTCCGATCCCAAGAACAGCCTCTGCCGCTCTGATGCCAATAGGCACATACCTGCAGCTGACCCAACCTCCAGAGGGTGACCCGCGCGTTAACGTGCACAAATAGCAGATCAAGGCACTCAAATTGGCGGAAGACACTCTACTCAAGTCCGGCGCAGCCGATAAAGCACTGGAAGATCCAGGTCGACGCGACCGCGAGCGTGCCTTGCACATGGAGCGGCCCACGCGACACCTTCAAGAAGGAGAAGACGCGCGCAACTACATCACGCAGAAGCAGCTCGACCACAATCGCGCCAAGCGAGCAAGCAGCTCGCAAGATCAAGACCAGTACTCCAGCGGCAGTTATGAGCCATGCGGCGCCTCATGCTTCACCCTCAGCATCCGCGACACAAGAATGCTGAAAGGCTTCAAGCTCACAGCCGAAGCAGCCAAGTTCGACGGGAAGCAAGACCCGAGGCTCTGGCTCGAAGATTACCTCATCGCCTGCAACTGTCAAGGGGGCAACACGACTACCGCGATGCAGTACGTTCAGTTGATGCTCAATGGATCTACGCGCGGGTGGCTCCAGACTCAGCCCAAGAACTCCTTCAACTCGTGGGAGCAATTCGAAGAAGCGTTCGTCAAGAACTTCCTTGGAACATACTCGCGACCAGGCACCTTCGCCGAGTTGCAGGCCTGCAAACAAGGAAGGGATGAGCCGTTGCGTTCGTACATCTCGCGATGGACCCTGCTGCGTAACAGCATCGGAGTCGTATCGGAAGACAGGGCAATGGACGCCTTTCAGCGTGGCGTGTGGCGCCAAGATCTCAGAGAAGCGTTCGGTCGACTCCAGCCAACTTCCATGGTCGAAGTCATGAAGATAGCAAACCAATGGCAGACGGAGAAGACTCCATTCGAGACGACCGCCCTTACGCGGTGAAAGAAGAAGGCGGCCCAAGCAACTAGAGAGATGATCGCCGCAAGAAGAAACCCCGTTACGACGGAAGAGACACAATCGAACTAGTAGCGGCTGGGTTCAGCAACCCCCGTGAGGACGACAGTCGCGACAACTGTCGCCAAAGCAGCCAAGGCTACTACAGCCGAAATCAGGATAACTACCGCAATAATGATGGGGGGCCGAAACGCGAGTGGAAGCGCCGCACGCTTTCCCCTGAAGAAGAACTCGAGCAGCCATGCAAGCATCACATGTTCCGGAACCCTGAGACAGGAAAGTGGAGTGCCAACCACCTGCTGAAAGATTGTAGAAAAGCCCTCAAGATATACGAGGCCATCCAGAAAAAGGTTCAACCACAAGCACCCGTGGCACAACCTGCAACACAACTGGCTATCCAGGCCGCACCCGCGGCTGCACCAGCGCACGCAGCAGCGGCATACGTACAACAGCAACCCCAACAGGAAGAAGTCCGAGTGAGGGAGGACCAGTACCCAGTCGCACGAGGACAACTGAACATGATCCAGAAGGGGCGCCCAATGAACAGATGCCAGAAGTTGATCAGTCGACAAGTCTACCAAGCTGTTGCTTGTCCACCTGCAACCCCAGAGTACCTGCGCGGGCCCGAGACTGACATTGTCTTTTCAAGAGCCAACCACCCGCCAAGAGTGCCACGGCCAGGACATGCGGCACTCGTGGTTGAAGCGCAGATCGGCGACTTTGCAATGACCAAGGTATTCATGGATGGAGGCAGCGGCATCAACGTCATATTCGCTGACACTCTCCGGAAGATGGGCAGATCCTTGACGAACCTTGCCAAATCAGGAAGCACCTTCCACGGCATAGTACCCGGGAAAGCAGTTCTACCCATGGGAACGATCACACTCGACGTCACCTTTGGCACACCTGACCACTTCAGAAAGGAGGCAATCGACTTCGAGGTCGTCGACTGGGCGTCGCAGTACCACGCGATACTTGGACGCCCAACATTCGCAAGATTCATGGCCGTACCACACTATGCCTACCTTATGCTGAAGATGCCGGGCCCGAAAGGAGTCATCACAGTGAACGGTGACTTCGATCGATCAGATAGATGTGACAAGACTTCAACAAGATCTCCGAGTCCTTCGGCATGCAAGAACAACTCGAAGAAGTGTCTCGCGACAACGACAGGACCATTTTCCTGTGCCAAGAAACCAGCATACGACGCAGCGTTCAACACCACTAATGACACAAGGGCAGTCCAAGTCCACCCGACGGACCCTGAGAAGACCGCTCGAGTCTCAACAAGCCTGACTAGCGCATAGGAAAGCGCGCTCGTCAAGTTCCTCCGTGAGAACTGGGAAATCTTCGCCTGGCAGCCTTCAGATATGCCAGGAGTACCCAGGGAACTTGCCGAGCACTCTCTCCAATTAAAAGATGATGCACGACCAGTCAAACAAACCATGCGCCGTGTCCCCGAGCCGAAGCAAATCTTCATCACCAAAGAGATCGACAGGTTACGTCACGCTGGGTTCATTAGAGATCAAGAAATCAGACTGGCTCGCTAACCCAGTCCTAGTCGAGAAGAAGAAGTCGACTACGCTCCGCATGTGCGTCGACTTCACCGGCCTCAACAAGTGTTGCCCGAAGGACCACTTCCCTTGCCACGCATCGACCAGATCATCGACTCAACCGCAGGCTGCGAGCGCCTCTGTTTCCTGGATGCGTATTCGGGTTACAACCAGATCAAGCTGAGAGTCGAAGACCAGGAGAAAACAGCCTTCATCACGCCTCACGGCGTCTTCTGCTACCAGACGATGCCCTTCGGACTCAAGAACGCTGGTGCCACTTACCAGCGCATGATGCAGAACTGCCTCGAGCTGCAGATCGGGAAGAACGTACAAGTCTACATCGACGACATTGTCATCATGACCCGCAAGGAGGACACGCTCCTCCAAGACCTGCGCGAGACATTCGCGAACCTCAACAAGTACCAGATCAAGCTCAACCCAGACAAGTGCGCTTTCGGCGTACCTGCAGGACAGCTGCTCGGCTACCTGGTGTCAGCACGAGGAATCGAAGCAGATCCAGAGAAGATAGAAGCCATTTTGACGATGCCACCTCCGACCAAGCTCCGAGAAGTCCAGCGCCTGTCTGGTCGAATCGCGGCACTCGGTCGATTTATTAGTAAGTTGGGCAAAAAGGCACTCCCTTTCTACCAACTGATGAAAAAAGGGACAAGTTCGAGTGGACGGAAGAAGCGCAAGCAGCGTTCATGCATCTCAAGCGTGTCCTGTCGACTCCGCCCATCCTCGTCGCACCCGCTGAGCAGGAACCCATCTTCCTCTACGTCGCAGCAACCAATCGAGTGGTCAGCACAGTCCTCGTCGTCGAGCGAGATGAGGGCAAAGGGCACCTTGTGCAACGACCCATCTACTACCTCAGCGAGGTTCTATCCGTGTCCAAGCAAAGGTACCCGCATTACCAGAAGCTAGCATATGGTGTCTTCATGAGCTCAAGAAGCTGGTGCACTATTTCTCTGGGCACCCGATAACGGTGTCAGCTCATCCGCCATTGGAGACATCCTCACAAACCCAGATGCCACGGGAAGAGTCGCCAAGTGGGTCATCGAGTTAGACCCATGGGAACTGAAGTACGCGCACCCGAGAGCAATCAAGGCACAAGTACTCCCAGACTTCACGACTGAGTGGATCGAAGCACAGCTACCATCTGTCCCAGACTTATCCAACGCCTGGACCATGTACTTCGATGGCTCCAAGAAATACGTTGGCGCGGGTGCAGGTGTCATTCTGATCTCACCTAAAGGCGACAAGCTCCGCTACGTGCTACAGATGACCTTCAAGAGACCAACAAACAACGAGGCAGAATACGAGGGTCTCCTTCACGACAAGCGAATGGCCAAGAACTGCGGGGCCACTCACCTCATGATCTACGGGACTCGAACCTCGTCGTGCAGCAAACCATGAAGGACTGCGACGCCATCGCGGACAACATGATCGCGTACCGGGACCTGTACAACATCATGGAGGGTAACTTTGAAGGCTGCGAACTACGCCACGTGGGCCGCGAAAGCAACGAAGAGGCGGACATACTCGCCAACATTGGCTCAAGAAGGAGAAGGTGCCTGACGGAGTCTTTCTCGAGTGCATCACGCAACGCTCCATCAAGCTGAAGCGGCCGCACGAGCCTTCGACATCAACCTCAGGCTCGCCCGACTCACCAGCAAAGGACCAGGAGATGCTGACACGCAACCCATCGAGGTATTGTTGATCGAACCTACATGGACTAATCCATTTCTCGCGTATATGCTGCGAAAGGAACTACCAGAAGACCCGACAGAAGCCAAGCGCATCACTCGCCGGGCCAAGGCCTTCACGATCATCAATGGAGAGCTCTACAAGCGCAGCATATAGGAATGCTGCAGCGCTGCATCGACCCAGAAGATGGCAAGGCCATCCTGCTCGACATCCACGCGGGTACCTGTGGGCACCATGCCAGCAGTCACGCCCTCGTTGCCAAGGCCTTTCGAGCGGGATTCTACTAGCCTACCGCCATGCAAGAAGCTGAGGACATGGTCAAGAGATGCATCGGATGCCAGAAGTTCGCCACCAAGCCACATGCACCCGCATCCGAGCTCAAGACGATACCACTCGCTTGGCCCTTCGCCCAGTGGGGGCTTGACATGGTGGGTCCCTTGAAGAAGTCATCCCCTGGCGGACACACGCACCTGCTCGTCGCAGTCGACAAGTTTACCAAGTGGATCGAAGCTGTTCCAATCACAAGTTCGACTGCCTCGTCTGCGGTCAACTTCATCTGGTCCATCATCTTCAGATTCGGCGTGCCCAACAACATCATCACCGACAACGGCACGAACTTCATAGCCGAAGAGTTCAAGATGTTCTGCGCGGACCAAGGCATCAAGCTCAATTACGCTTCAGTCGCGCATCCCCAATCCAATGGGCAGGTCGAAAAGGCAAATGGACCCGTCTGTCGTGGCCTCAAGAAACGCCTGTTCGTGCCACTCAGACGTGCTGCAGGAGCCTGGGTGGAAGAGTTACCAGCCGTGTTATGGAGCCTTCGCACCACACCCAACAGATCCACCCAGTACACCCCGTTCTTCATGGTCTACGGGGCCAAAGCGGTCATGCCACACGACATACGCTTTGACGCACCCCGTGTAGTGCTCTATGACGAGTCAGACGCTGATGAAGCAATGGAGGATGATAAGGACATGCTCGAGGAGGCTCGAGACATCGCGCTCTCCCGCACAGCCATATACCAGCAGAGCCTCCGCAACTACCACGGTCGACGACTGCGAGCCAGATCATTCGTCCCTGGTGACCTGGTGTTGCGACTCAAGCAGAAGAAGGTGCACAAGCTCGCATCCCCATGGGAAGGACCGTACATCGTCACGGAAGCACTCGGCAATGGTGCCTACCGCCTGAAGAACTCGAAGACATTGGAGCCATGCAACAACCCATGGAACGCTGCGCAGCTGTGCCGCTTCTATGCCTAGTCGACACCCCAATGTAACTGTACTCACACGCCAACAAGCAGCAGGTTTCAGACGCGCTCTTTTCCTTTCAGGGTACCGCTCGGGGGCTGCGCCACACAAGTTGAAAGAAAAGCTTAGGCCGCACCCGAACGCTCGGGGGCTGCGCCACACAAGCTCAAGTGAAAAACTTAGGCCGCACCCGACCACTCGGGGGCTGCACCATACAAGTTGAAAGAAAAGCTTAGGCCGCACCCGAACGCTCGGGGGCTGCGCCACACAAGTTGAAAGAAAAGCTTAGGCCGCACCCGAACGCTCGGGAGCTGCGCCACACAAGCTCAAGTGAAAAACTTAGGCCGCACCCGACCGCTCGGGGGCTGCGCCATACAAGTCGAAAGAAAAGCTTAGGCCGCACCCGAACGCTCGGGGGCTGCGCCACACAAGCTCAAGTGAAAAACTTAGGCCGCACCCGACCGCTCGGGGGCTGCACCATACAAGTTGAAAGAAAAGCTTAGGCCGCACCCGAACGCTCGAGGGCTGCGCCACACAAGCTCAAGTGAAAAACTTAGGCCGCACCCGACCGCTCGGGGGCTGCGCCATACAAGTTGAAAGAAAAGCTTAGGCCGCACCTGAACGCTCGGGGGCTGCGCCACACAAGTTGAAAGAAAAGCTTAGGTCGCACCCGAACGCTCGGAAGCTGCGCCACACAAGCTCAAGTGAAAAACTTAGGCCGCACCCGACCGCTCGGGGGCTGCGCCATACAAGTCGAAAGAAAAGCTTAGGCCGCACCCGAACGCTCGGGGCTGCGCCAGACAAGCTCAAGTGAAAATCTTAGGCCGCACCCGACCGCTCGGGGCTGCGCCATACAAGTTGAACGAAAAGCTTAGGCCACACCCGAACGCTCGGGGGCTGCGCCACACAAGCTCAAGTGAAAAACTTAGGACGCACCCGACTGCTCGGGGGCTGCGCCATACAATTTGAAAGAAAAGCTTAGGCCGCACCTGACCGCTCGGGGGCTGCGCCGCACAAGCTCAAGTGAAAAACTTAGGCCGCACCCGAACGCTCGGATGCTGCGCCACACAAGTCGAAAGAAAAACTTAGTCCGCACCCGAACGATTGGGAGCCGCACCACACAAGCATACAAATCAAAGCCTAGGCCACACCTGAATGCTCGGGGGCTGCGCCGCACAGGTGTAAACGAAAGTTTTTGATATATTCGAAGATGCATTTGCAATTACATACATCATATTCACATATGTGTTTAGAGGTCAACCCTCTCAATTACAAATTACTAACATACAACAAGTTTTTTACTCTCTCTACCACTTAGGTTCATCCTTGGGTGCATCCAGCAGACCTACAAGCTGCTCAGTGCGGCGCTGGACTTGTTCGACCATCTGCCGCGCATACGCCAGGGAATCGGCGTAATTCTCGGCGTCGGGCAAGCCATCAATAACTCTATCGAGTGGAAAGTGTGGCCGGTGCTTACGGAAATATGCCAAGGCAATATTCGCTCCAGCCACCAGTTGAGCATGGACGATCTGCTTCACGGTCGCACCATCCTGAAACTGGTCCATCAGCGCAGATATCCCTTGCGGCTGCGGATTATGGGGAAACATCACCCGGTGCAGTTTCGACAAGGTCTTCTGGCACCCTACAAGTAAGATCGCCACGCGCCAAGTGCGGTCCAACATCAGAGCCAGCACATTGGCCTTGGGAGTATCAGACCAGAAATATTGAGCACCTGAGGCGGTGCCCTTCGCCTCTCGCTCAACACGCTGTTCCACACGGAGCTGTTCAGCCTTCCAGTCAGGGTTCACATCTGCAAAGCAACAAAGCAAGAAAAGTTACAATTTCAAACTCGAAGACAACGCTGTACAAGTCGAAAGAACCGATTTAGGGTACTTACTCTGCAGCTGTCGACAGATCAGATCCATTTCACTAAGCAAGTATTGCTCGCGCTCAGTTGAAGGAGCAGGTCACGCCCTCAGCTGGTCGAGTTCTTTCTGCTTATCCTTCAGCAACTTCTCCAAGTTGACGATCCGCTTCCTCATCCAAGATATCAATTTCTGGTCGTTCCGGCTTCGAGTGAGACGGGGACGACGTTCGACCCTTCGCCGAGGAGCAGTTAGTGTTGGAGCAACCTCCGGCCAGTCGACTCTCCCGGAATCTATGTTCGGCTCATCCTGTTTAAACAGTCAGGAAAAGACAAGAATCAAGAACTCAGACATTGCACAAGCCAGCAGAGCAAAAGATACTTAATACAGCGAAGATTCGACTTCATTAGTTTAGGCAAATGTTTACATCACAAAATAAAAGGCCTTAGCAGCGAGAAGCATCGAATTTAGGAGTTCATTACAAAAAGATAAATTCAGGCAGAAGGATACATCTAGCCTATGACACTGACTCGGACATCGATCTACTTTTGCGAGCCGCCGCTTCAGCAGCCTTGGTGACTCGCTTTTCAAAAAGAGACACGACTTCTTTCGCCAGCCTGCTCGCCTCCGGCTTCACCTCACTCAGCGACTGCGTCTTGCCATCAGGCCTCTTGGGGAACTGGCTAACGACTTTGTCAAAGTCACCTGCAACCTGATGCCCAAGCAACAGTTCGAAGGTGAGCTCCGAGCCGCGTACCGTCTGCGCGCGAGTGTAGTCCGCCATGATTGTCGACCCGGTGCCGAATGGCGAGGCCAACGTGTCGATGTCACTTGGCGCTGGCTTGTTGGGGAAGATACCCTGGTGGACAGTCGCCAGAGTTCCAGAAGACTTGGCTATCGTAGCCGAAGCATAGGCGCAAACCCTGTTGACAAAGCCTATAGCCTGCTCCAAGGTATTGTTGTCGCTGGAAGAGTTGGCAGGAGGAGCACCACCACAAGCACCTACATCAAGGTAAAGGATCAGCATTCGATCGACAAAATAAGAAGCAAGAGCATATCAAAAAAGTAGGAAAAGACTTACGGCCAACAACGTCTGCGAGTGCGAGTAAGCGCTCCACTTGAGTCTTCTCTGAGTCACGCTTTTCATCTTCGCGCTTTTTGGCCTCCTCGAGTGCCTTCTTGGCACTCTCGTTCTCAGCCTCTAGCTCGGCCATTCGGGCAGCCGCAGTTTTCTGATCGACTGTGAAGAACAGGACATTGAGACAGAAAGGAAGAAGCAAACATTCGAATATTACATTATGGGAAAGAGCTTACGCTTCGCCTGCTTCAGATCAGTAAGGAGTTGATTCCTCTCCTGCTCCAGAAGGATGTAAGCTTCGGCTCCCACTACCTGCTGGCGATAGAAGGGCTGCAATGTATAGAAGTAAAAGTTTGAGTCTGTGCCCAACTATACTAGTTGCACACAACCTCGGGGGCTACTCCCATCGGGAGCACTGTTCGTGCTCCCAATGATTCAATCTACAGAAGAATACTTACATGCTCGAGCACAGCTACTGGACTAGGTGTGGGGACGACCGGCTCCTCCAGGACAGAAGAAGTCGAAGCCTTAGCCACTTCAGTCGTGGCCGCGGCACCCGCATCTGGAGCTTCTGGCTGTTTCTCTTCCATGGGAGGGGCGGAAGTATGCTCCGCACCATGTGCGGGAGACACAGCGCCAACGCGATCACTAAGGGACAATATAAAGGCGATCAAACTTCGAACAAAGCCACATATAGCAATTCAAGAAAAGTTACTTTACCTTATCTCTTCATCGTCATCGCTGTCGACGGAGACAGAGGGCACCCTGCCAAATTCCAGAGGTGGCGCTGAGTCGAGGGGATTCACACTCAGCGGCTCCTGAGGGTCCTTCATTTCCTTGGCGCTCGGAGAAGAAGAACCCGTGTCGTCATCATCCTCCAGCGCAGTCGTGTGCCTTGAGGGTGAACTCGCAGCAGAGTCACCTTGTCGTAGGCGCTTCTGCGTCCGCGCCTCGTCTTCATCAACTTCGACCTCTTCCAGCTCTTCTTCAGGAGAATGCGCGGAAGGAAGTTCTTCTTCATCGTCTGCCGGTTCCTCTTCAGGGAACGCGGCTTCTTCATGTGGGCCATTCTCCATCAGTGGAGGAAGGCACTCGAAGCTAGGGTGACCCTGTTATCCGAAGAAAATTCGAGTGAGAAAACAACAAAACAATGGAGTACTGCAATTACAGAAAGCAGGAAAATTTTACCTCAGGAAGTCGCCTCTCCACCCCATACGGAGTGATGGGGCACTTGATGTTGCATGGGTCAGCTGCCCGTAGGCTGGTGATGGCCTTCACATTCTGGACGACCTCGTCATCACTCAGCTCAGTCGAAGACCAGCGAGTAGGGTCGTTGGCACCTTGATCCTCCCACATCGGGTGGATGCGGGCACGCAGCGGCTGTACTTGCCTTTGGACGAAGGTAGCGATGAGGTGCACACCACCCGCCTCCTTGCCCAACGACTTCAGCAAGCCAGCAATGGTTGACACCAACGGCTTCACAGTCGCCTTCTCCTCCTTCGACAAGGAGTGCGCCTAGGCATTCATCTTCTTCAGCGGCTTGTAAGCCACGAAATCAGGAAGCCCGGCCTGCTCGCAGCTAACATAGAACCACCATTTCCGCCAGCCTTGGACGGAGTCAGATTTCTTCATTTGGAAGAAGGCAATGTCGCCGCGCACCTGGATGCCGAAGCCTCCAACGGGGTAGACGATGCGTCCCTTCCCGACGTTGCGCTTCACGTTGAAGATTTTCTTCCACAACAGCCAGTTGGGAGCAATTCCCAAGAAGCACTCGCAGAGCACGAAGAAGCTCGCGATACTCAAGATACCATTGGGAGTCAGATCATGCATCTGAATCCCATAGGCATACAAGAGACCACGGACAAAATCGTGAAGGGGGAACGAAAAGCCCCTGTGCAAGAAATCTACAAAACAAACGCGCTCTCCATTGCGCGGAGAAGGGACCAGTCGCAGTCCACTCTTCAAATCGAGGTCATCGGCGGCCTTCTCCTTGCTCGCCTTCTTGGCCTTCTTATCACCGGCCCTCTTCATCATGTGGATGGATGAAGCTTCGCAAGCAGTAGCAATGGCGATGGAGCGCGAGGAGGAAGAAAGATTTGGAGCGGAAGCGGCGAGAATGGCGAAGGGATAACTTTCCCCACGCCATGGTGAATCTAATATACCGAGGCAACGGTGCATCACAACCGTCCAATCAGCATCTACAAACGGCACGCTCCATCCAGCCCTACATGTGGCAGGCGGAGAACACAACCGTCGCGAGCCACGCCACCCACTACGCACGGGAAAAGAGGAAACTATCATCACGCCGCGAAATTTTCGCGCAGAGTGGTCAAATCAGGAACCGCAAACATCGCCGCAGGTCAACACTGACAGCGGGACCGCAGTGTCATGTCCCATCAGTAGCAGAGAAGCAAACGTCATCCATGATGTCAGCAATCAAGAAGCAACGCAGTAAGCCATGAGGCTGAGCAAAAACTCGAACACATTCGAGTCACACCAGTAAGCCTTCGGGCTGAGCAAACACTCGAACCCATTCGAGTCACACCAGTAAGCCTTCAGGCTGAGCAAACACTCGAACCCATTCGAGTTACACGAGTAAGCCGTCAGGCTGAGCAAGCACTCGAAAAAGTGCAAACACATAGTAAGCCAAACAGGCTGAAAAAGGACTCTGATTTATCAGTGATTTCCTAGATTACTCCCATCGGGAGGGGTTCAAGAATTTCTTTTCGACTGAGAGAGATTTTTGAGATTAACCTCAATTACAAGCAATTCAGCTTAATCTCGGGGGCTACTCCCATCGGGAGCACTGTTCGCGCTCCCGATAGAATGCAGTCGAAATTTTCAAAGGATTGGGCTGCTCAGCCGCACATCACATGTTCGAGTCATCAACTCAAGATGAAGCACATCAAGGCGGTCGACAAGCGTTTGACTCGTGAAGAAAGGCGTGCACAGAGAAAGGAGTCCTTACCCGATTCTACGATTCGACTAAGTACTCGGGGGCTACTGACGTGGGCCTACCTTTCGGGTGCCCCACTGTGAGATACCTAGTGCACGCCAAGCCTCAAGATTAGCCACTGCAGGCCCGTGAAGGGCCCGACAAGGACAACGTACATCCCAAGGAAGTCGAAGCTTAGGTCGGTAGATACTTACCAAATCTTGTAAACCTAATCGACACCGAACTCCTGAGACCTAGCCTCCATATAAAGGCTAGGAGGGACCTCTGTCGAGGGGGATCCATACTCACCACCGAAACCCTAGCGAGATCGCCATCTCGCCGGGATCGCCATTGTAACCTTCGACTCCATTAATACAGATCAGACAAGCAGGAAGTAGGGTATTATCCTCCGGGAGCCTGAACCTGGGTAAATCGCCTTGCTTGTCAGCCGTTGTAACTACCAGCACTCATAATCTCTCCCTCTTCAATCAACCCGGGTACTCGAACCTAGGATCTGCCGAGGTTACCCCTCGGCACCAGGGCCCAAGGGGGTTATTATTGTTTGTGGGAGCAAAGAGATGGCCTTGCAATGTGAAGAAGGGGACGCAGTCATGGCAGAACAAGCATGTGCGGAAGAAGAGTTGAATTATTACAAAGCCACTGTTAACCCGGATGATAGAACTACATTAAAGAGACCAACGACCAAAGAAAGGGCCAAGTTCAAGGCAGCCCAAGATAGCAAGATGATTGACTTTGTGCCGGGTGATTCGTCCAAACATTTCTCTATTGGGTCGAATCTGAATGATAAATAGGAAAGCGCGCTCATCGAATTCATACATGAGAATCGGGATGTCTTTGCATGGAAACCTAGTGACATGCCACGCATACCGACTGAATTCGCTGAGCACCACTTACATGTTGATCCACACGCAAAACCGGTTAAACAGGGACTACGGAGATTGAATGAGGATAGAAGAAAAGTTGTGGGAGAAGAGATAGCACGTTTACTGGCTGCAGGATTTATCATGGAGGTTATGCATCCCAAGTGGTTGGCTAACCCGGTTCTAGTGTTGAAAAAGAATAATGAGTGGAGGATGTGCATTGATTTCACTAGTTTGAACAAGCATTGTCCGAAAGATCCGTTTGCTTTACCAAGGATTGATCAGATAATTGATGCAGTAGCGGGCAGTGACCTTTTGTGTTTCCTGGATGCATATTCTGGGTATCATCAGATCAAGTTAGCTGAGGAAGATTGGGAGAAAACAGCGTTTATCACACCTTTTGGAGCATATTGTTACAAGACAATGACATTTGGACTGAAGAACGCGGGTGCAACTTATCAGAGGTGCATCCAGAACTGCTTTGAGAAACAGATTAGTCGGAATGTCCACGCATATGTTGATGATGTTGTGATCAAGACTGAGAATGCCGAGTCATTCATCAATGACTTGAGGGAAACGTTTGCAAACTTAAGGAGGTATGACATGAAACTTAACCCGACCAAGTGCGTGTTTGGAGTCCCAGCAGGAAAGTTACTCAGCTTTATCGTGTCCGAGCGTGGGAGAGAAGCAAACCCAGAGAAGATCAATGCAATCATGAAGTTGGGAAAGCCGACTGACCTGAGAAACTTACAGGCTGTGTGGCAGCGTTGAGCCGGTTCATATCCAGATTGGGTGAGAAAGCAATTCCTTTGTACAAGCTCTTGAAGAAAACAGATAACTTCGTTTGGAATGAAGAAGCCGATCAAGCTTTGGAGTCATTGAAGGCAACATTAACAGCAAGACCAGTTTTAGCGGCTCCCACACCTAAGGAGCCCATGTTGTTATACATAGCTGCAAGTTCACGAGCAGTAAGTGTTGTGGTTGTGGTGGAGAGAAAAGAGGATGGAAAAGAATACCCGGTCCAGAGGCCGGTTTATTATGTTAGTGAAGTTTTGACTCCAGCCAAGCAGAGGTATCCACATTGGCAGAAGTTAGTTTTTTGAGTATTCATGGCCAGTCGGAAGTTGAAGCATTATTTTCAAGAGCACCCAATCACAGTTGTTTGTGGGGAACCATTGTCAGAGATCATATGCAATACAGAAGCTACAGGAAGAATCGCCAAGTGGGCGAGTGAGATGGGTGATTATCACATTACTTATCAGCCGAGAACTGCAATAAAGTCACAAGCTTTGGTAGATTTCGTTAATGATTGGACAGAGTTGAGTACGGCGCCTCCAAAGTCGCCAACATACAAATCCTGGGTTATGCATTTCGATGGGTCCAAACTTTTTGAGGGATCAGTAGCAGGAGTGGTTCTCACTTCACCTAAAGGAGATAAGATGAGTTATGTTCTGCAAATTCACTTCGATTGCACCAATAACATTGCCGAGTATGAAGCCTTGTTACATGGTTTAAGTATTGCAAAAGAGATGAATATCAAGAGGATCATGTGTTTTGGAGACTCGGATCTTGTGGCTCAACAAGTATCTGGGACTTGGGATAGCAAGGATGAAAAGATGGCAGCTTATCGAAGAGAAGTTGATCAGGTGGCTGGATTCTTTTCTGGGTTCCAGGTGGACCACATTGATAGGAGAAAAAACGAAGCAACAGATGCTCTTTCAAGACTCGGTTCAGGGAGAAATCCAGTTCCACCAGATGTTTCCTAGATGAGTTATGGAAGCCCTCAGTCAAGTTACCGACTGAAGAGGATGATGATGAGCCAAATCAAGATTCCGAGTTAGTTGCAGCTTTACATGAGATACCAGAGTGGACATAACCATATCTGGATTACATGATAAGAGGGATATTGCCGAGTAATGAGGTTATGTCACGGCAGATTGTTAGAAGATCACTCGGATATGCGGTGATTGATGGTGAGTTATACAAGCGAAGTGCTTCTGGAGTTTATCAGCGATGTGTTTCATCAGTCGAAGGGCGACAAATTTTGCAAGAGATACACGCTGGGGACTGTGGTCATCATGCTTCATCTAGGTCCTTGGTGGCCAAATCATTCAGACATGGATTCTTTTGGCTCACAGCTTTCAGAGATGCAGAGCAGATTGTTAGAGCATGTGATGGATGTCAAAGATATGCAAGACATGAGCATGTGCGGGCTCAGGAATTGAGGACAATACCAATCACCTGGCCATTTGCATTTTGGGGTCTTGATATGATGGGGCCCTTTCAGATGTCATCTTGCAAGAAAACTCA
The DNA here is from genome assembly GCA_947311845.1 of Poa pratensis. Lineage (NCBI taxonomy): Eukaryota > Viridiplantae > Streptophyta > Magnoliopsida > Poales > Poaceae > Poa > Poa pratensis. The sequence goes on along the minus strand of CAMZMU010000044.1, from coordinate 63,252,546 downwards.
TCTATTGGTGGTTGTTGATAAGTTCACTAAGTGTGTTGAGGTGGAGCCAGTTACAAGTTGTGATGCCTCCAAAGTTGTTAAGTTTCTGAAGAAAATTATCAGTCGGTTTGGTTATCATCACAGTATCATTACAGATAATGGAACCAACATGTCACTCGGTGAAACCGAGATATTATACAAAGAGAAAGGGATCAGATTAGACCTTGCTTCAGTGGCACATCCACAATGCAATGGTCAGGTAGAAATAAGTAATCAAGAAATCCTGAAGGGAATTAAGCCAAGACTTTGAGTTCCGATTGAGAAAGCATATGGAGCTTGGGTGAAGGAGTTACCTGCAGTGGTTTGGGGAATCAATACAACCCCAAATAGGTCGACCAAGCGCACACAGTTCTTTCTCGTATATGGAGCGGAGGCAGTGCTACCGAGTGATATAGTCCATGACTCGCCAAGAGTGGCAGCATATGTGGAGTCAAGCAATGCAATTGCAAGAGAGGATTCGATTGATGCTCTGGAAGAGTAGCGTGAGTTAGCATTGGAACGGTCTACAGTTTATCAGCAAGATTTGCGGCGCTATCACAGTCGCCGAGTCAGATCACGAACTTTCCAGGAAGGAGATCTAGTTTTACGTCTGAGGCAGAAGCAGGCAGGAATGCACAAGTTAACTCCTCCATGGGAAGGACTGTTCCTTATCAGTCGGAATTTGCACAATGGCTCGTATTATCTGATTGATGTGAGAGAGAAAGGTGAAGAGAACACCACGGATCATGCTATCCTTCCTATGGAAGAGACGAAGCGGACGTGGAACATTGCTCATCTTCGCCCATATTATACCTAGTGAACACGAGCCTAGGCCGAGTTATGTAACACACGATGTAACACCCAGCAGGTTTCAGACGCGCTCTTTTCCTTACCAGGCTACCTAAGGGGACTGGAAGGTTTTTAATGAGGCGGCTTGCTGGTGTATCTTTAATAAAGAAGAGTATTAAGAAGAAATCTTTTTGATGTTTTTACTTTTTCATGCATGTTTTACATTGTTTATGCTTTATATATCATGATTATCTAGCTTTGCCCAAAAGGAGTGCTTAGCAGAAAAATCCTATAGCTGTTGCCCAAGAGAGCACGCATAGATATTTGAGATCAATGGGGCAATGATGCATAGTTTAAGCCTTTACTTATAAACGTTGATCCAGGGCTTGGGGACTTATAAATTATAAATTTATAAGTTACAATCTCAAGACCCGACTTTTTAAAGCCTTTTATTTAATTCTTGGTTAAACTTGCCTATCAGTTTGATGCCACTCACAATTTTATGGCCAGATTGCTTACCTGTTAACTCAATCAACTATGATGCTCATACTGGGACTTAGTTTGACCCTGATTCGCAGAAAAACTTAGCAACTGAAAAAGTCATGTGAAAGCCGACTGATAAGAAGCTAAAGATAAACCAAAAGGGTCATCTAAACCATAAAAAATATAGTTATTACAAAAGATTGAGTATTTCATAAAGTGCACAGGCGCACTATCGAATCAAAAGCTTAAAGTTTAAAGACAAGTGTTTTTTAGCATATTACAATGCCCATTGGCCGAATGATTGTTTTTGCAGATAAAGAAATAGCATGTGAAACTGGCTCAGATAGCCGGGTTATCGGTTGAGGTCCCCTTGGTAGCTTGAGCCTCGGCAGAGACCGGGTTATCTTCTGGAGTTTTGACCTGGGACTCAGCCTGTGTAGGAGCTTGATCTTCTGGGGTATCCTTTGCAACATCTGTCGGCTTCTCTGCGATTGGAGTGGTAGAAGCACGGCCGGGTGCAGGGACGATTGGAGTTGAAGAACTTGGCGCTGTAGCTTTCTTCTTCTTGGCAATAGAATCTCTCAGTTTGGCCAGCAGATCAAGATGTTTGGGTTCAGGAATAGGGATAGGAGTATCATTTTCATCCACCGCATCCTGGAACACCGACAGATCAATACTTTCTGCAATTTGGCAGGCCACAGGCCGAGTCTGGGAAGTGATTTCCTTGAAGTCCTTGCCTCCAAATTTGGTGCCATTGGCGTTATACTGAGGGAATCCTTTGACGAAGGGAGCCGGGTTAAACCGAGGGTTGTAGGCCTTGGCTAGAGCCAGGCCACAGATTGCGCCAACCCGGCATGCGGAGCGCTTCCAGAGGTCCAGCCAATCAGGAATGGTGGAAAGCTGATGCAGAGAGTCATATATCACTCGGGGAGGAGTGCAGTTGCTCTTAACGTGCTTGATAATCTCAGAGGTGCCGAATTGAAATTGTCGAATGATCGTATTCAGGCAGTTCAGCTTTTCTGGGTAAGATCTTCTGACAGCAGCATCTTTCTCACCTGAAGAGTAAGAGGTGGGTTAGAATGTGAAACCCGGGTGAAAAAGAGAAAGTATGAAAAAGCAGTATTTACCTATGAGTGGATTGAGGATATCATTGATATGGTTCTTCAGGGTGTCCAAGTACTTCTCCACACTGACAAGCTTATCAAAGCAAGTTTGGTACTTTTCTCCAGCCTCTTCCAACTCTTTCTTCAGCTTGGAGTTTTCCTCATTCAGAGAATCAATCGTTTTCTCCTAGTCTGAAGCATGAGCTTCAGTCTCTTTGCGCAAGTTGGTTTCAACTTCAAGGAGCTGATTGGTCTTGGAAAGCACTTGGTCATTATGAGACACATATTTCTGAAAAAGAACAGCAGGTCAGAAACATGGGGACTGAAATATATTTCAGTCAGTAATGGCAAGTAAGTCTAGTTGATAGCAAATAACAGAAAGAAAACATATTCATACAAGTTCCGGATGACTGAAGAGCAGATCACCAGGCACTTGGGGACTGGTATGTCTTTAAACTTTTATAGTTTTCAGTTCTAACAAATTTTTCAAAGTTCCAGCTAAATTGTGGACATATTACTCGGAACTTGGGGATATGAGGATTTGAAAGCATTACAGGTATGAAAAGTTCAAAATATTGAGATAGTGACATCAGAAAATAAGCAAGTTCCATGTTATCGTGGACTGATAACCCAGAACTTGGGGACTGGGATATTCTGAAGTTTTTGAGGTATAAAAGAAGAGATATATTTGCAAGTACCGAGTGACTGTTGACAGTTTACTCGATACTTGGGGACTAGGTTTGGTATATAAGATATGAAGGAGAAAAGATGTGTACCTGATGCTCGCGGACAAGAGAGTCCAAGAGCTTGCTCTCAGAAAGCTTCAGCGTATTGTACTCAGCTAGCATGCCTTCAAAGTTGATGTTGCCATAATGTGGTGCAGTGGAGGCTTCGCCTTTATCAGTCGGCTTGAGCTTCTTCTCAGGGGCAACAAATTTGGTTGTAGTGTTCTTGGGAGCAGTCTTCTCAGCGAAGTGAGATCCTGTGATCTCAACTTCTGGATCAGTCGGTTTGTTGGTAGCAGGAGGAGAAACATTCATCTTTTCAGTCGTCTGCTCATCAGGGCAGGCTCAGCATTTTTCTCAGGGGTGGCCTCCAAGTCATCCTCCTCAGCAATGGGAGGGCTCGGAGCGCCACTAAGTGTAGCTTTTGCCCTGAAGTCACAAGTAAGAGGTAATTCAAGTAAGTGCAAAGGAAAGCAAATAGAGAAAAAGAGTAAGTAGCAGAAAATTTCCAAACATTACCCGGTATTGACGACAAAATCTCAGGGGAGATCATTGCTGGAGCCTGAAGAAGCTATTAGAGAGTATGATTTAGCAACTCAGATTTGACCAGCTAAAGGATAACTATCAGATGGATGTTTTTGTGGTTCAAGATTAGAAAAAGAAGTACCAGGACGACGTGGAGAGGAGATGTATGGAATTCCCGGGTGAAGAGGATCTTCTCCAGGAGAGGTCCGGGTGGCCCTTCTCTTGGCAGAGGGTTCAGCAGATTTCTGTGAAGATTTTTCAAGAAGAGTTTGGTTGAGTTTTTTCATAGCAAGAAAAGAATAGGGTTCTGTGGTCATGCGAGAATATGGCACCTTAGCACAGATGTTTCGTGCTTTTCTTTTCCCGGAGGCAGCAGATCCAGTAGCCTCGGAGCTGTGGCCGGGTGATGGAGTAGTGACCTTTTCAGTCGGTTCTGGTATCATAAAAGTTGTATCAGTCGGTATTGTTGAGGGAGTATCGCTTTCGATCAAGCTTATGAAGAAATGGCCGAGGGAGTCGAGTTCACCTTCTTCTTCTTCACTCGAGGCCGCAGCCTCCTCTTCATCATCATCATCTTCATCTGCCTCAGGAGTGGCAGGGGGAGTTTCAACTTTCCACCAGGCATCAGAGTCCTGAAGAAAAGCAAAAGTAACATGATCACAAAATAGTTAAGGGAAAACACGAGTGAATAATATTTATCAGTCGAAACTTACTGGTGGAGCCGGGTTACTCTTGGAAAATGGCAAGAGGCCATTGTCCTTGATGACTTCAACTTTTTCCGCCAGAAAGGCCTTGATAGCCTTGTTCAGAGCAGTGGTGGGGTAAGCCTTCTCCGAGTAACGGAGAGAATCGGTCAGGTGACCCGAGTAATCGCAGAGAAGTTTCTTACGAATACTGCTGGGCTGGATTCGCCAGCCCATCCAGGTCTTGATCAGATCGGTCCCACAAAGCCCGTGAGTGACCAGGACAGATATTTTCTGAAGGAGAGGTTGGATTGCCTCTCTCTCGGTTTCAGAAGTGTATGAGTTCATGTTGCTATTCAAGATATGGGGTTCAATGGAATAACCCGGGAGTGGGTGTTCACCGGCTGGAGATTTATCTTTACAGTAGAAAAATGATTTCTGCCAGTGCTTCACGTGAGTGTGAAGGTCGAGTGATGGCATGGCAGAGCCTTTGCGGCGCTGGATGGAAACACCACCGCAGATCAGAAGGGGGCCGTCCTTGTGCTCACGCTGAGGCTTGCACAAGAACAGCTCCAGAAACAAAGCTAAGCTAGGAGGAATACATAAGTAAGATTCACAAAGGACGATGAAGTTGCTAATGTTCAAAATAGAATTGGGGCCAAGATCGAAGACCCGGAGTTTGTAGTAATGAAGAACCTCTCGGAAAAAGGAATGACCCGGTGGACGAAAACCCCGGGTGACATGCTCTAAGAAACAAATAACTTCACCTTCTTGGGGGGTTGATTTGGCCCAGTTGGCCGAGATCCCAGATCTGGGCTTGGATTTCTTCTTCATCTTCTTCGATACTGGCGTGGCGGCGCCATCGCCGGCTTTTTCCTTAAGCTTAAGCTTCCTCGAATCCTTTGGAGCCATGGATTCCAAAGATCTAGAAAATAGCAGAAAATGAGATTGGAAATAAAAGACCAAGAACAGCCCAGGAAAAACTTGCAAGATGCAGATGAGAAATAAGAACAAAGATGAGTAAGAACTTACCGAGCCTCGGTGATGAATGATGCGGTGTAGGTCTCCCGACGACGAGCGGTGGCTCTGGTTGCTGGTGGCGACGCGACGAGCTCGAGTGAAACCCTAACCCTAGAACAGGAGAGAGAAAGCCCGAGGTAGAAGACGAAGTGGCAGTGAATGGGGGAAGTGAAAACCCTTTTTCACCGCGGTCCACTATTTATAGCCCGGGGTCAGAGATTCTATCTTGACCAAGGGTCAAAGACATGAGGGAATGTGTCAGAGAATGTTCCCTGGTCATTGAGCGGAAAGAATTAAGTCCAAATAAAGTCGATTTATTTAAGAGCTATGAGACAAGAGAAAAGGCGGGTTATAAATGAACCGCCAAAAGGAGCTGGTCTGACAACACAACCCAGCCACTTATTATTTATGATGTTTATTTTGTTTTCAGGAGTTTAACCTGGATAATCCCATCAGCAGCTACACTCAAGTAATCAGATCAAGATCAAGATTATCAAGTGAAGCAACCAATGAGCTTATTCAAGTCAAACTTGGGGACTACTGTTGGGGGGATGATAACCCGGTATACTCATGACCAAGGAAGAATCACTCGGCCGGCCCAAGGCCTGGTCCGGGTTATACTTGCAAGACATGGGCCGGGTTATAGTTGGGTTGATATGCCTAACATGACTCGACCAAAGAAGGAAGGACCTAGAAGAACTGGAGTCCGAGTGAAGGAAGGAACCGGGAGACTTGGAAGCTATGGAAGGTCAAGAAGAACCTAGAGTAGGACTCCAAGCTCGTATGTAACTCGGTCTTTACCTGTACGTTCGGGAGACCCGATATCTATATAAGCAGGCTCCCAGAACTTAGATAGACAAGCAATCCTAGATCGATATCACCGCTATCAAGCGAAACCCTTGTAACCTGTCTCGTAACCCGGCTATGTTGTCGTAGCCGAGTTATCGAGACCTCGAGATCAATAACAAGCAAAGCAGGAAGTAGGTCTTTATCTCCAATGGAGAGGCTGAACCTGGGTAAACCCTTTTTCCCCAACGAGCGTGACAATCTCCTGAAGGACCAGAGCGCCTTGCCCCAACATTCAAGTTACCCTATGGTAACATCTGCCGTGGTAACCCCACGACAAGCGGAGCCACGGGGGCCAAAAGAGTGGGCCCCACGTGGCCAGGTACAGAGGCCGCGTGGGCCACCCCCTTTTGGGCTTCCGGCCTCCGTTTGCTTGCTTCCTTCGCCCCCAAGTCTTCTTCCTTCCAAAATATTGACGCTCGTAATTTTCCAGGTCATTTGGACGTCGTTTGGGTCCCTGAAACTTAAAAGAAAAAAATAAGGTTTTCTGCCTGCGCAGGGTTAATTCCATAAAAATAGGAAATAAATATTTTATTGCCTAAAATCATTATATAACAGTGATATAACCCTTATATGATGCAAATATGATTGGAATATAAGTAATATAGTGCAAAGTTTATGTATGCATTTTACATGCATCAACATCCCCAAGCTTAACCAATACTCGTCCTCGAGTATGAAGGTGATAAAACTTACATGGACTTTGCAATATAACACTAACAATGGATATCAAAGATGATTGCTATTGCTACATAGAGTCAAATGATTCATTCTTCAAAGGAGTAGCAATATGCAAGATAGTTTATAAAGTGATATCAAGTATTCAATGCAAGGATGTTCAATGATAGTTCACAAAGTGTAACATAGAAGATAGTAATATGGACCACATGTATGCCTAATGATAAGTAAGAGCATCCTACATTGGTCATAGAGTGTAGATGAAAATCTGAATATAAAAGGTGGACACTTTGGAAAGATGTATATGTGAGTAGAGGTAAAGCATGCATAAGTTTCATCTAACTTCCAAACTCTTCTACTTACTAGTTGACATGCACGTGCAACGCACGTCTTCACTTCACGATTATGGCACACGTTTATGATATCAATTAATAATAGTTTACTCATATAAAACTCTTGCTCGCATATGTCGAGAGACAACATTTGCAAACATCATCCAAAGATTTGTATCTCAATTAGTAATTAATAATGTAGTATATTCATAACAATTCATATATCATCGTAGGAAGGTAAATGTATAATGAAATAGACTATATACAAAACATAATTTACAAAAAAATTACCAATTTGTAAACATTTATAATTTCTATGAAATAACTTTGAATCCTACCATTTGATCGTAGACGATAACCCAGCCACATGCACACAAACTTCACGCGTGCACATGGCACTCTGGGTTTACCATGTCGCACGCCGTCGGACCATGCTACCTGAAAGAAAAATCTACAAGAACATGTAGATTTATCATCTACTTTAGCTGACCCTTGCACAATTGCATAAACCTTGATTATATTTTAGAGATACAGTAGCCATTTCAAAATATTATTAGAAAAGTAATCCAGATCATAAATGACAAGGATAACAGGTGAAAGACTCTCAATTTGTATTTACTGCCTTTACCATGACTTGTGCATTAGCAAAAAAAATCTCCCGCCTGAATCGCCAAACCAACTGTTGCTATGAGGCCTTCATCCATATAAACCTGCAGTGAAGCAAATCACATTAGAAGATTCAGATGTATCCAAAAATCATCTTGGTACGAAGATTAACAGATAAAAACATGTATGCATGTTCAACAAAAAAAACTAAACCAAATATATGACGTTCTATCCTTTGTAAGCAGACCTCGTGCATGTTGAGAATAGGTTTAAATACTTCTATATCTGAAAGTATGCCCACAATAAAACAGCTACCCGAAATTGCTGGCAAAGACAATATAACACTAATCTTATTAACTCAAATCCCATAATATATTAAATCATGTTAAACAATCTACTATAAGAACAGTCAAATATCCAAAATCCATAACCAGTGAGTGATTTTCAAAAGTGTTCAGACTAAATCCTCAATTGCCCACACCCACGCAGTGTGGCAGGAGATGCATTGTTAAATCATCATTATGCAAGCACATGTTTATTATGTATAGCTGAAATAAATAGATGCATCATTATATGCAAAATTAGCCTAAATATATTTCCTGTGAGCCCACAGCTGAGAGGAGCAGGAACCAAACGTCATTACCCAATCAAAACTCAGAACAACAACTACAATTTCTTTGTAGTCCAATTTCTATGACAATTATTGAATGTCCTCCGCAGTTCCTATTGGACATGGCTACAAAATGTTGATTATAGTGTCAACATCTCACTCCAGATGCATGGAAATAATCACATGAACAAGTTCGGCTAATGAAATCTGCCACATTGTTCTTATTTTTCCTATCAATATTAATTGTCAGGATGCTGAAACAGAGAGGCTCGTCATTGCCTTTCCATACCTTTCATAATACATATATTGTTGCGTCTCCTTCGCCCTTAGTGAGTCGTTGCTCATCCATGGCACTCATCATAGATTTAGACTCCAACCAGCACCATTCCATATCATCGGCATGGAGGAGCTTCTCCTCAGCTTTTCGCTGAAGGACGGCAACAGTGTATCCATGTCCCATGTCCATTATGGAGAACTGGAGATGCATTCCGGAAAAGATTTGTCAAAATATATAGGTATTATTAGCACAGTAAAAGAAATAATAAATACAGAGGTTATACTAACGGAGAAACCTTCGTGCATGCCAATCGCATGACATAGCTGATGCAACCATCCCATATAGAAATGCCTCCCTAACACCAGGTCACCAGCAACTGCTCTAAAATATAGGCTGCACTCTGATGATACATTTATGCGATAAAAGCAACAGTGTCAAGTTGAAATACAATGTGACGCCACAATAAGTCATTGAATTGATTGAAAAAAATTAAATCTACAGAATTATATTTCTTCATTAAGAAGAGACTCTATGTGGCATTGTATCGAACAGTTGGTGCGCACGACCCCTCCGGGACTCTATGCCAATTGAAACTTACGCATGAAAAAACACCAGTTGATCATCAAATTTGAACCTTCACTTTTTCTCTTGTACTTCCAGCGTTATTGTGTATTGAGGTCGAGATGGGACGTTGCCGGCGCCAGCAGCTCGGGGAGGAGGTCGCCGACCAACAGGACATCTCATAGTCCTTATCTGCAGTGGAGGAGGCCTCCTATGAAACAAACAAAAAATCAGGGGTAAAATCTACCGGTAGTCTGAACGTCAAACAAAACAGTATAGATAACAAATTACAAATCAATCACCAATTTCCAAGTCAGCTTCCTAGCTAGCTGTAGCGATCAAACTTTGTAGCGATCAATCAACGATCCAAGTTAGCTACCTAGCTAGCTGCAGCGATCAAACTCTTAGCGATCAAGCATGTGCTAGTATAAATCTAAAATCTACTAAACTGGACTTAGGCAGACGGAGGGCTACCTGCGGCTGGCAGCATCACGGTGACGTGGTTGTCCGTTCGTGGCCGCTGGGCGGATGGGGAACCAGCAGATCCATCGATCGGCCGCGATAACTGCTCCACGGGGCCGTGGAACAGCGGCAGCGGCGGGAATTCGGTGGAGGGACCGACGCGAGGTTAGGCCGGCGACCAACGGCGCTGATTGACAGCAGCGTCCCGCTGCTGCTGCTTGGGCCGTCGCCATGGCTGGCGCATCAACCCAGAGAGGGATGGAGGGCGGACCACGGCGGCAGGACAGATATCCAGATGGCGGCGGGGGGTGACCTAGGGTTTCGTGGGTGTAGAGGGAGCTCGTTGCGTGGGGATGCCAACGTAGGGGGGAACTGGGTGGGTGGGTGGCCGGCGTCAAGAGGAGAGCGGCGAGGGAAGGCAGGGTTGCCGGCGGCGACGGCAGTCTCGGGCGGATCGAGGAGGAGGAGGAGCGGAAAGGGGATTGAGGAGGAAATGGTAGCTACAGTTTTTTTTGGCCAGAGAAGCGTGGGGCGAGGAACCAGTGTGAGTCGCGGACGTGGGGCGGGGAGCCTGGCAGGAAATTTCTCTGCCGGTCGTTAGGAGTAATCTGATGCGTTGCTTTGGCCAGATCTAATCTGTATCGTTTGATCCGTTTTGGTGGGTTGGATCTGATGGTCCAGATCGACCTGTGTACACTTTGTCTGGGTGGCTGTAGCGAAACTAAAGTTGGCTCTTTTATAAGTAGTGGAGAAGTTAATGATTGCAATGTGGTAATCCTTGGTGTCAAGCTCTCATTCCCCTATCATAGCATCTTGAATGATTAAAGTTTAATGTGAAAGCAAATATGAGTAGTGTGCTTGACAAAGTAAAGGTTAGGTGTCTCATGCCCCTTGAATACAAGTACTACACCATGAGTTACTCAACTTGGGAAACAAAGCAAGTTCAAGTTTTTATCATTGTAAGTAATAATAGTATCATCAAGAGCGTCAACTGGGGTACCTCTTGTCCCAGAATATGGAACAAGCCCATATCAAAATGACAAGACAAACAAGATGAACAACCTCAACACCTTTTTATTTACCATTGGAATAGCTTTTTATTATAAGGTGTATCACAGACGGTTCACCATAGCATGTAAGTAAATTTCCACCATGAATGATGCATGGCTTAGATTAGCGGCCCAGGCGTCTCTCTAACCATTTATACAAACTCATTTAAACTACTTCATTTCCACCTCATTTCACCATGATAGGCATCCATAAACAAAAGTACATGATATCAACTAAATGAGATGAAGGAGCATGTTGAAAGCTTTGCATGTGACAGCACATATGGGCTAACTCCCAACCTCGGACATTTATCAAGCCACTAACATCATAATCTTAATCACAATGGGTCATGTTTTATTTATGCAATAAAAATAAAGTTGTGCATCAAGTTTGAGAGCTATATAACCAACTTTTCCCATCACAATCAATAACATAAACATTTTCATTCAGAGGTATAGATAACACAAATATCATGATAAACATACTCGGAATAGCATAAAGCCAATAGGTAGATGGTGGACTCACTGGAATAACTTTGGTTGAAGGTGTTGGAAACAAGTTTTTACTTGTTGGAATTTTTGGGCTAGCAAGAGGGAGAAAGTTGACCATCTAGATGCATGCATGAGTGTCCATAGAACTAACTAATCCATGTTAAACAAAGTAAAATAACTTTCAGCATCAAAACATGAATAAGTGATAGCTCTAAATAAAGCATTTGCAAATTATTACTCATAAACAAGCTCATGAATCATGCAACTATATGTATCATTAAAAATCAACTCAAACATCCCTTTTCCCAATACATAAAAGCATCCAACATATTTCAACCCATATTTCCAGTAGCTCTTTCACATATAAATGATAGTGTGGTGGTCTCAAAAACAAAAAAAACCAAAACAAAAAAAAGACGCTCCAAGTTTATGCGATAAAGTGTTTCGATCGAAAAACAGAAGTTAGACGTGTGCAAACCGAGAGTGTGTAGGTCCAGTGGGGTTGTCTTCACATCCCCAAGCTTATGGTCTTCACCATCCTTGGATAGCTCTTGGTGCATCTCCTCCAATCCCTGTGAAAAAACTTCAAAACACCGTTTCTCCCATTTTCTTTTCTGTGGGGTGCATTAGTAGTGATAAACAAATAGGTTTCTTGCTGCATATAATCCTTAAACAAAACATCATATGAATGTCCAGAAAGTATATAATGTTGTATGCCTACTCATAAACTGATTTGAATCAAAAAGATTCAAGATAAAAGTTCAAAACATGCATAAAACAAAATGGGACAGAATCTGTCCAGAAAAACAGCAGCAGCAAAACGTATTTTTCTACCCTACCAAACTTTGCCGAAAAATTCCGCAAAAATTCATGCATACAGAGGATGAAAAGTTGCAACTACAGTTCAAATATGAGCTCATTCGGAGTTACAGAATAAGAATTAAAAATCATACCGTGCATGATTCGTGCAGGAATAAAATCTCCGAACGCTATAAGCAACTTTTCAAACCAAAATGGGTAAAACTTGGCACTTTATTAAAATTCCAGAAACTAAACTAAAACAAAATCTCTTGTTACAGCAAGAGGACACAAAGAAAATCACACATAAAAATAACCGGGTTGCCTCCCGCAAAGCGCTTTCTTTATAGCCATATAGCTAGGCTTCTTACTTGTTGTTTATTGAAGATGAAGCTCATGAGGGAGCTTGAACTTTGATGTTCCCTCTTTCTTGGAAGTGTTCCATGCACTTCTTGTGTGGAAACTGAAACTTCACGTTCCCTCTTTTGAATCAATGATAGCACCTGTAGTACGAAGAAAAGGTCTTCCAAGAATAATAGGACTAGAGGTTTTATTCCCCATGTCCATGATTAGAAAATCCACAGGCACAAAAGTCATATGTAACTCTACCATAACATCACTTACTTTCCCTAAAGCATGTTTAATGGAATCATCAGCAAGTGCAAGTTCAATAGAGCATTTTTCAAGATTTTTCAATTCAAGTACTTCATATAGTTCTTTAGACAAACAGAGACACTAGATCCTAGATCAAGTATGGCATGGTGTGTCTCTTTTCCAATAGTTACTAGTACCTTGGGAATCCATATATCCCCAAGCTTAGGTGGTATCATGGCCTCTTGGTTGTACCTAGCAATTTTTCTTTCAAGACATGATTAGCAATATAAGAACCAAAACCAGCTTGGTTAGTGTTGATGGAAGGATCACTTGCAAATTTTTGTAAGATAGAGATTAATTCATGCAAGCTACAATTTTCTAAGTCAAGCAAAGGATCCTTGACTTCACTAAGCATTTTAACTTCCTCAACTTCTCTCTCTTTCATTACCCCAATAGATTCTTTAGCAACTCTCTCTTGCTCATGAATGTGTTCCCAAGACTTATTGATAACTTCTTGGCAATATTTAATTGTTTCCTCATGTTTTTGGGCTGTAATGATATCTTTAATGATGAGACTTCCTTAGCAAGCTGATCTACCCTTTCAAACAAAGCATCTTGTTTTTCAAACTTAGAGATAAATTCCTTATTAAGCTCCTTTTGAGTAGATATAAAAGATCTAATGGTGTTTTCCAAATCACTAGAAACATTACCACTAGAAGCATATTTATTTGGCACATATGGGGGTTTATTATAAGAGTTATAATTGTTGTTACCATACCCATTATTACCATAGTTCCTAATGAAGTTGACATCAATATTTTCAGAATTATTTCCAACTAGTTCTTGCAAAGGAACATTTTCAACACTAGGTTTATTAAGCAAAGCAAGAATAGTATCCATTTTAGATGACAAATCATTAGTTTCCTCAATAGAATTCACTTTCTTAGAAGGATTGGGTGCCCTATCAGTATGCCATTGACTATAGTTTTGCAAAATGCTTTCCAATATATTTTTAGCTTCTACTATAGTCTTACTCATAAAAGCACCTCCAGCAGCAGAATCAAGTATGTTTCTAGACATGTAGTTTAAACCATTGTAGAAAGAGTGTAATATGGTCCATTCATTAACCCCATGTGATGGACAAGTTCTAAGCATAAGTTTAATCCTATCCCAAGCCATAGCAACATGTTCATTTTCATTTTGCCTAAAAGAAAGGATGTTGTTTCTATTTTGCAAAATTTTAACAGGAGGATAGTATTTCTTAATAAAGCTTCTTTAAGATCATCCCATGAATTAATACTACCGGATGGCAATGAATGCAACCACTCTTTAGCTTTCCTCTAAGTGAAAAAGGAAATAGCTTCAATTTTAGGATATCACTTTCAACATTCTTAAACTTTTGCATGTCACATATTTCAACAAAATCATGAAGATGCATAGAGGCATCCTCCATAGCACTACCACCAAATTGTTCCCTAGTTATCAAGTTCAACAAACTAGGACTTACTTCATACTATCAGCTTTAATCTTAGGTGTGGCAATAGCTCTAGAGATAAATTGATCATTAGGAGTGTTTGTGTAGTCACACAATTTAGTTCTTTCTCCCATTTTAGCAAGTTTTTTTGTATTTTTTTATGCAAAACTGAAAATAAAATGATCTCACAAATGCAATATGCAAATGCAAGACAATGACAAAACAAATAATTTTGCTTTGAAGGTAAAGATGGATAAGATGATGCTCACGTAGGTGCAACCTCCCCAAGCTTAGGTGTTAGCACAAGTTGGTGATGAAGTTGACTTTGTTGTGATGAATCCGGCGCTGATGCAGCACACCCTTGGATAAATCTTTTCAGCTATGATTCCCCGGCAACGGCGCCAGAAAACAGTCTTGATACCCGTAGAAGTGATAGCCTTCAGTAGCTACCTGCAATGAAAAGTATACGGGTTAGGTTGAGCCTCCAAGTGCAGAGTATGTAGTAAGTGGAAGACGTGTTTTCCCCACGAGGGTGACTCGAGGGTTTAATATCGAACTCTCGGGGAATCAGTAGTGAAAGATTTATCTTCCTATCCTTCTTTTGGTTACCTACAAAACAAGGTTAATGTTTTGGTCCTCAACCTCACCTGTGGTTGTCAAGCACAAGGTGTATGAATGATATCAAGATAATTATGCAATGCAAACAAGAAATAAATATGCAATGGTGGTGAATAAATGTGCAAGGATGATAACAATGATAATGATATTTTTGGGTTTTTTATGATGAATGCAAGATGAAAAGTGTTTTTGTATTTTCGGATTTAATAATGCAGAAAATGAAAAGTGGTAAAAGTTGTTGGAAAGGTGTTTCTTATGATTAAAAATGGACCGGGGTTCATGGTTTCACAAATGCACTCTCTCTTTAATAAAGTGGTAGACAATGGAACACTAGAGTTGACATATGAGATTGCAACACAAAGTTTGATAACAAGTTACTAATTATATGGGCATCACGTCCTAACATAGAGATATTTTGGTTATTAATCTCTCTTATACTCCACCAAGATGCGAACTAAATCATAACACCTCAGTAATTAAGATAACTCAGAGTATAGCTTTAAGTATCATGACATGAAGTTAAAATAAGAACATGCTAGATCTAGTCACGGAGAAGTGGCAAATCACCCACAACCCTTGTAGCATGGTATTTTTGTTTATCCCTAGTGAGGCAACAAAGTAAGGTAAACACCCAAGTGGATCGCGATATTACAGTTGTCAACTTACCGCACTCACCACCCCCGTTACTCCAACTAATGCACACATCACCCCACACACGCTGTCATAAACATGCTTGATCATAACAAGTGAATAAGAACGGGGTACATAATATGCATCTATATTCATAACTGAAACAAACATTGCAATCTCAAACATATATTAACTCATAAAAAGATCCACCACATAGGAATTACAACGATGACCGTAATCATGTTCAGCAGCTCATACGGTACTAATTAGTGAAGCTCAAAGAGAGGAGAGATACATAAGTTACTTCCACAAACCCATAGTCCAGAGGTGGACTACTCCCTCTTCATCATGGAGAAGGTGGAGATCTCGATGGAGAAGATGGAGACCACGCCGGCAGCGCCCCGCCGGAGTTTTCCCCCTCCAATCTGCAGCTCCAGATCTCTCTTTCGGTGTTTCTGTGTTTCGGCGGCGCTCCTTCCAGAGAACGACGGGGGACTTCTTTTATAGGCGTTTTTAGGTCAAGACGATGTCGGTGGAGGAAAGATCGACGGCAGCGGAGCCACGGGGGCCAAAAGAGTGGCCCCCACATGGCCAGGTACAGAGGCCACGTGGGCCACCCTCTTTTGGGCTTCCGGCCTCCGTTTGCTTGCTTCCTTCGCCCCCAAGTCTTCTTCCTTCCAAAATATTGACGCTCGTAATTTTCCAGGTCATTTGGACGTCGTTTGGGTCCCTGAAACCTAAAAGGAAAAAAAGGTTTTTTGCCTACGCAGATTTAATTCCATAAAATAGGAAATAAATATTTTATTGCCTAAAATCATTATATAACAGTGATATAACCCTTATATGATGCAAATATGATTGGAATATAAGTAATATAGTGCAAAGTTCATGTATGCATTTTACATGCACCAAGCACATGCATCTCTCCCGAACAAGGATACTCCACGTTATATCCGGAATTTCCGAGTTCATATTTGTGTTAGAAAATGTTCTCACAAATATTACGCGCGTTTTTTTTCAAGGACTAACTTTGACCAAACATAAAATGTCGCATATATCCGAGTTGTACCTCCAACCCTTTGGAGCTTGGTGAGCGTGGTAAATCTTCTCCGAGGGTGTCTAGGGTGATATTACTTCGAGCCTCGGTCC
The DNA here is from genome assembly GCA_947311845.1 of Poa pratensis. NCBI lineage: Eukaryota > Viridiplantae > Streptophyta > Magnoliopsida > Poales > Poaceae > Poa > Poa pratensis. The sequence goes on along the minus strand of CAMZMU010000044.1, from coordinate 63,236,024 downwards.
GGGGCACCTACTCCATATCGGTATACATTGTCCAATTGGACGGAGTCTCTATTAACTATCATGAAACCGGCTATTTAGGCCAACTGGGCTCCACCGAAATGTAAAATATTCACATGGTTGATCATACTGAATAGAGTTTGGACTAGAACAAAGTCTAGTCTGCCGATAGGCTCTTACATGTCGGGGGTGGCCAAATTTGTGGCATGTGCCAACTTTGTAAGCTGAATCTGTAAGGCTTCGCCTCTTTACAAGTCGCTATTCTAAGCGAATATGGTACATGGTGGAGGTTTTGCTTGGGCTTGAGGAGCTTGATGTATACAGCAAGAGCGAAATCCAGAGAAGGCAAGCTGTGCATACAAATTGGATCTGTCCTAGGCGTATGATCGGGTGGACTGGACGTTTCTTGAGCAAGCAATGCTAAAAATTGGATTTTCAGCGACATGGGTTCGGTGGATAATGCAGTGTGTAACCACAGTGCGGTTTGCTGTCAGGTTCAATGGAAAACTGTTGGACTGGTTTTGTCCATCAAGAGGACTGAGGCAAGGTGATCCACTATCACCTTTCTTATTTCTCTTTGTCGCTGACTCGTTGTCAAGTTTAATACAGGAGACTGTCCGAAATAGGGGCTTAAAACCGATGATCCTGTGTCGGTCCGCGCCTGCTATCTCGCACCTGCTGTTTGCAGATGATACACTTATGTTTTTGAAAGCGACAGAGGATCAAGCTAATCTGGTCAAAGATATTCTGGAGAGGTATGCACATGGTACTGGACAACTTTTGAACCCCGATAAATGTAGTGTCTTAAGCGAAGCTTGCTCCATGGAGGCACAAGAGAGAGTTCGGGCTATTTTGCATGTGCAGTCACCCCAATTCGAGGTTAAATATTTAGGTTTACCTGTACCTGAGGGACGCATGAACTTGGGGAGATTACAAACACTCCTGGAACGTCTATGCAAAAGGATGGTTGACTGGGGAGATAAGATGATGTCGGTGGCTGCAAAAGAAACCTTGATCAAGGCAATTGCGCAAGCCATTCCGACTTATATCATGGGCGTATTTAAGCTGCCCATGTCGGTATGTGATGAGCTCACAAAGCTGATTAGAAGCTATTGGTGGGGGGTTGAAGACGGGAAGCATAAGACTCGCTGGGTTGCATGGGAAACAATGATACACCCAAAGAACCGTGGGGGTTTAGGCTTCCGAGATATGAGGGTCTTTAATCAAGCTTTGCTTGCTAGGCAAGCTTGGAGATTGTTGGTTAGACCGGAGAGTCTCTGCGCTCGCCTCCTAAAAGCAAAGTACTATAAAAGTGGGAGCTTATTGGATACTGTGTTTCCTGTGAATGCATCACCGGGGTGGAAGGGTATTAAATATGGTCTGGAATTACTGAAAAAAGGTGTCATTTGGCGGATTGGAAATGGAAAAAATGTGAAGATCTGGAGGGACCCGTGGATTCCAAGGGCTGCAGGTTCTTGCAAACCGTTATCACAAAGAGGTAATTGTCGGTTGACAAGAGTTGCACAATTACTCAGAGTGGATGGTTCGTGGAATGAAGAGCTACTGTATGAACATATGATCCCAGCGGATGTAGATGAAATCCTGAAGATAAGTGTGTCCCCTAAACTTGCTGAGATTTTGTGGCCTAGGACTTAGAGAAGAATGGTAATTTTACAATCCGGAGTGCGTATCACCTTGGTGTGGATGAAAAGCTAAAACCACAAGGAGGTGTTTCTACTAGCTCTCGGCCAAATGGTGACAGGCCTATTTGGAAAATGTTTTGGAAAATCAAAGTACCAAAAAAAGTCAAAATATGTGCTTGGAAGATGCTCGTTGGAGGCCTGCCAACGAGAGAAACAAAAATGCACAGACAAATGGACGTGGAGAGTGTGTGCCAGAGATGTGGGTGTACTGAAGAAGATGGTTTCCATGCCGTTATTTTCTGTCCAAGAGCAGCGGCGTTGTGGGACGCTATGAGAGATATCTGGGACATACCTGGGAAGGAGGAGATAGTTCACACTGGTCCAGAATGGCTGTTTGACCTCCTGGTAACTTTGGACGAAGATACAAGGGTGCGTGTCCTTATGATCATATGGAGAAATTGGCATAACCGCAATGAGGTTATTCATGGGAAGAAGGAAGCACCGCTAGAAGCTTCTAGACTGTTTCTTGAGAGCTATGTTCAGTCCTTATTGCACATTGAAGCAAAAGATGGGAAGCAAAGGATGGTCCTGACGCTCTAGCCGAATTTCTGGCTGCTGATTGTATTCCTATTTCTGATTAATAAAGCTCCCAATTTATCGCAAAAAAAAAACTTGACGTGGACGGATGGCATCAATTTCTGACGGTCAAGGACTTGTGGTGTCCGATGGGTAGACTTCAGGGTACGCACCGCAAGACGCTCCTCTCCCTTCTCATGCTTGTGTCTTGAAACTCTGGAACGAGTGTCTTTTGCAACGTTGCCTTTCTTGTCAAGTCACCGCTATGTTTCTCGTAGTTGGAGCAGTTGGTCTAGTGGTACATGGAAGTCGCTTCGGTTGCCTCAAAGAATGAGGACAAAATCCAGACTTTTGATGTAATGATGCACTACAATGAACAACTCGAGCATCCATAGATACCATAGCGCTAGAGGTTCACCAGATCCAAGGGGGCAATTGCTCCCCCAACAACCAGTTTATGGTTTTTTAGTTATTAATTTTGTCAATACAAAATTGATAATTATTAGGCATCTTAATAGACTAGTAAACGTGCACGTGCAATGCACGTTTTGATTTATGAACAAAATTTAAAACACACTATGAGTGAAGAGGATAAAGTCCCATGAAAATGTTAAAATGAAAATTAGGCATACATGTGTGCCCCATAAAATTAAGTAGAAGCTAGATGCTTTATGGCAGTAGCAATTTGGTGGTAAGCTGCCATCGGACTGCGTAGCTCTTGCAAACCATCTGCCAAGTTAGTTGCTTTGGTAATTCAGTTTGGTTGTGATACATTCTTGCAGCACGTCTCTACAATATAACAGACCATTTTAAATTCAACTACACCCTTTTCTATGAGTTGCATTTTGTATAGTTTTTGGAGAAAATTCCTTATATGACTTTTATATTAGAAAGAAAAAAAACTCTCTTGCAACGTTTATATTTATATGTATGTACGGCTAAGAATATATGATCCTGTATGGTAAAGAAGAATTAGCATCTGATACATTATTCATGTTAGCTCGAAGATATCAGCAAACTAGGGTCTCTACTTCCTCCGAATAAATGTGGACAGCATCATGCTCAAAGGAACACCAAATATTTTGGTCTGGTAAATGCAACTACAAAGGGATCATAATTCAGAAACAAAATGAGAAGAATGCTGGCACCTACACCTAGTATGTTGGAATGGAGCCAAGTGACTGGAAGCAATATATGCAATATGATCCACAACAAGGAAAATGGTCCTTTAGTTACATACATTCTAATATAACTGGGAGAGTTCTCTCAATAGTACAAATTAAATTTCAACACACTGAGGACCAGGTAATTTTTGAAACAATACATACACTACTATTTTTAACAAAAAAGTATCATTTACTAAGCTTACCTGTAAAGAGTTAAGACGACCACATCAGGCAAGCAAAGAGGAAGAGATAAGTGAACAATTCAACCTGAGAAGCAGAGCCTGCATCCAACAGGACATGGACATGAGTATATATATATAGCTAGAATCAGACTATCAGAGTTGCTTCAAATCTATTTCAGGAAACGCTAAATTACACACATAAGCTATACATTAAAAAAACATAAGATATATTCGTAGCAAGAAGTACATAGCAGATCAATTATGACATGCTTCATCTGACAAATAAAATGAGCTGTAATTTTGAGTAGCAAACATAGGACATGCTTCCTTGACTCCAATCTCTGCAATACCAGACAAAAGACGTGTCCAAACCTCATAAACAAGATAACAAAACTCTCCTTGCAAAGGCAATGGCACAATTTGAATGAGCAGGCAGAGCAAACAAATCAAATGACTACAGCGGGTGGATCTGAAACAAAAAGGTCGCTGTGCAGCGCAAATAGTAATGCTCATTTTATAGAACAACCTGCTTCACATACAGATAAGGGACCGGAAAGGAGATCTATCGGACCAGCTTGTGCAAGATGGTATAGATAAATGAATTGAGCGTGGAAAAGTAACAAACATGCAATCTGCTTCCCTAAATCTGCAATAACAACCATTATTGGTAGTGTTGCAGACACAAGCCTTCAGTTCCAAGTCAACTAATTAACGCGATGAGAAAAAAAGCTTGGACCAAAAGCTTAGCAATGTGAAACTTCTGACAGACAATGTTCTTTCACAGAGGTAACCGGATGCAAATATATTACACTGATAATTACTTTCAGACGCTCGCATATCCAGTTATAAGTATTGTGGCTCTTGGCCTACTAACAATGCTTCCTGTTTTGGGATTCAAAATACATAGAACATTGTCTAATACTTTCAGACCTGGAACAGGTAAGCCCAAACACTTATCAGTGTAATACATAGAACAATGCGTCTGAAAGTAATTATCAGTGTAATACTTTAAGACCCTCGCATAATTTTGATTCAGTTACCATGTGCCATTCAAAATAGATAGAACATATATGCTGGTTCCAGATCCATCTGATTAAACATCACCCTAGACAAATCCACTCTGCCAGCATGGGTGAAGCCAAAGAAAAAGAGAGGAGAAGAGATGAAATCGTCTAGTCTTCAGTGATAAACGAACTTTGTGATCAGACCAAAAGTACTCTGACCTCGTGACCAAAAGCAAAGAGGGGGCCAAAGTTATATGCATACCCACCTGCTGATCAGTTATGGCGAGTAGTGAGTACCAAATGACATGAAAAAAGATGAAAAAAATTAGGAGCCAACCAGGATATCACCTGTACCCTTGACTGATTGAGGCGTGAGAAAAGGGGCTGACCGTTCAAGCGGCGCTTTCCTCAAATCATCCTAGCCTGATCTAGAGGACGGTGTCGGTGGGAAAAAAATTAGAATATGAAGAGGGAAACAATTTATCTATCCCTATAAAGAAGACGACACATCTAATCTAAGAAATACATTAGTGGAAATCAATAATTTTGAGCTAAAAAACTCCTAGCATTTCATTAACATGTAAAACCCTTTTATTCTCAAGTAACTGAGACCTACAAACTCTAAAGTTTATTTTTCACTCATGGATCATATTTAATTTTCTTTAGACCATATGTGTAACATTGATAACATGGTAACACAAATATTGTTACAGTGTCATACCATTGAAAGTAGCTTAGCTTTCACCCTTAAATTATTTCATTTCAATCTTGATGCACTTGCTACTTCATGAAACCGAATTTACCTTGAACGATCGATGGTTTGATCAAATTCTAATCTTACCTCCAAGTAGGTAAGTGAGTGTATTAAAATTCATCTAAGAAGAAATAACACCTACCGCTGCCAAACCATAACAGTACTTCCATAGAGAAGTTCCTAAAGGTTTCATAGAAGTTGATGAACACAACAAGTGAAGAGCACAAGGATTAATATTCACAGCGTATAGCAGAGAGCTCCTAATTAAGCACAGGCTACCAATTGAGGTACTCCACCATTGCCTAAAAGCAAGGAAACACAACCAGATTATGAGACAGTAAGTTAAACAAATCAATGTATGGAAGTTTAAGTTAAATATGTATCAATCAAAACTTAGATCTGGGCAGGGGAAATCTTAAAGCAAGATACACATACAGTGGAAGTAAATTTCACTGAGGCTGCATTACAAATTGTAAAAAGACCACACAAAAATTGTACATAAAAACAATAACCCTCCTGTTCTGCATCGACGCCCGTTGCAGTTGCAGAATTACCGATAGTGCAAAGTAATCTGTATATTCTACACCATTTAAAAGATAGAAATAACTTGATATATATTCGCACAAAAAACTTGATATATGTAGCTATGAACTGATATAAAATAATTCTGGTGTTGATTTTGTCGTTTTAATTATGACACACCCTTCACCATGGGACGTACAGATAATTTCTATCCTACAGGCCTGCATCTTGAACTTAACAATACTGCTTGTTCTCTTTTTTTAGAATACAGAGGAGAGCTGTGCATTTTCTATAAACTGGAAACAGATGTGCAAGTAACAAGAGTAGAGAGTGGCAGTCATTGTGGAAGTTGACCACCTTTTTGTACAAAATCAGTTTAAAAAAGACATAAGTTTTAGTTACAATCAAGCGAACATGAGCGGATGTACTGAACCAGGAGTAATATAATGCAAAACTTATATTCTACTGATTAATGTAATCTCATCAAAACTGAAGTTGAACTTATATTCTACTGTGATTAATGGAACCATTGGGTTTAGCCGTTAAGATTAAAGACTCTAGAGCATGTAAGTTACTCATCCCCAATAAAATAGTTGTTGAGGATAACTATGCAAGATAGCTGAAGCAAACTCAACACAAAGTGATTGGAACAATATTGGCAGTAATGCCATTTTACCAAGCGGGCAAAAGGAAACTGAATACATAACCAACATAGCAGATAATCCATGCAAGTGATGCATACCACAATAGTTGCTGCGGTGATTTACAGAGGCAACCTGCTACATTGGGTCCGTCATGGAGGAGGGGAGCAGAGCACTTGGCAGCTACCTGAGGCGGACGAAGATGACGAAGCACTTGGGGCCCGGACAGGGCAGGTCGACGCGGGCGACCTGTAGAAAGGCGAGGGCGACGATCAGGCACGCAGAAGGGAAAGGATTCAGGAAGTCCGGAGAAGCGCGCTGGGACGATGAAGGAAGTATGAAGACGAAGCGCCGACGCCGGCCCCTGCATCGGGTAGAATGCCTGGCCGCCGCCAAACCCCTGCTGCTCCACTGCGTGCGCGCTCGACTCAGCCGCCACATCCGCCCACGATGAAGACGAAGCGACGACGCCGGCCCCTGCATCGGCTAGCACGCCGCTCCCGAACGTCCTCCATCGGAGAGGCCGGGGGCTTCGCAGGCGCGGCGCGGCAAGTCGCGGGTGTGGTCGTCGGCCAGTGGGCGTCAATGAATCGTGGGTGTGGGCGGCGGCGCGGCGCGCAAGGCCAGCGACCAATCGGGGCGGGGCTTGGCGGCGCGTCAGGGAAGCGACCAAGCGTGGGCGGCGCGGCGACGCGGCATGAGCGGCCGGGAGGCAGGGCGAGACTGGCGCGGCGACGCGGCGTGGGCGGCGCGTTTGCAGGGGACGGTTGTTGAGACGATGATTGCGGGCGGGTTCGTCGATTGGTTCGATCGTGGGCGGTGCGGGCGTGGAAAATTAGCTCAACATTAGGATAATTCTGGCCATTAGATCAAGAGATTAACGGTAATGATTACAGGGGTATCCTACATCATTAGACAACCGTGAGACGTCAGATGCAATCGATCGTACGGATGATGTTATTTGGATCAGCCAGTCTGGGTCTTTTAATATTAGTGGAGATTAATATATAACTAGTTAAATGCCCGTGCGTTGCTACGGACTCATAACCGTAAATTGATTTACGTCTTATTTCACCTCTCGCCTCAGAACATTTTTTACCCTCACCTTGTTTGCCCCCACCTTTCAAGAGAACATTGTCTTCCTCGATACCCGCTCCACCTTCACATGTCCCTCTCAAAAAAGAACATTTAAAGAAATATACATGAATAATTAACTATTAAATATAAAACAATTTTCAACGTCCACAAAAAGTCACGTGATACATTGAAGTTCATTTAAATCAAGAAGTTACAATAGTATACGAGATGCATTTTACAACTTCTTGTATACCGAGACATCATTGAAATTGGTCACAAATGAAGAGGAGTGCTATTTTCACTCAAAATTTGTGCGTTAAGCGAGCATCTTCCAACATACAAGGCTCGGGATAAATTGGATATAACCATGTTACAAAGCTAAAACTGATCATAGTATTCATTTCCAAACCATAAGAATGACCCAGTATTACAATCTCGAACTGTTCTTCTTCCTTGTCTTCTTCTCCTTGGTCAGCTTGTCACAGCCCAAAATTTTGCCTCTATATAAGTGGTAGTAGGACCCCAAATTTTTGAGCCAACAAAAACTTTTATTTTCACCTGATATTTTTGTTGAAACAATACTTTGTGTTTTGCAAGGCAAGGAGTGATTTCTTTCCAAACCAATTTAAATTTTTCATAAAACCAACCTAGTTTTTCTCTCGAGGTCCATTTAAGAAATTCTTGTTTTAATCCATTTTCCAACATGGTGCCTTGAGAGATTTTTGTCCAAAACCATTTCATCAACTTGATTTTTAACTTGACAACATCATTTAGCAAGGAAGCATCCAAGATTTCAAAAATGCATAGTGGTTTGAGTGAGTTTTTCTAAAAATTTTCAATTAGGGTTTTTCCTAAAACCCTACCCAAGTAGATGTTTTAAAATTATGATTTTATGAAGCCAAAATATTCAATTTAGTGGTTTTTGGGTTTTAACTTTATCTATGGTGTGTGGACATTGGTTCCATGCCCTTGGATCACCTTTTGTACCTTTGGAACCCCTAGATACATGCATGTTTATATGGCTAAAGATTAAGACAGAAAACAGAAAAAAAAAAAAAACAGAAAAACAGAAAAGTCAGAAACAGTCAGAGAGTAGCCCACTTACCAGCATGTTTCCCTGCCCTTAAACATTTTTCAAAAATGGACCAAAAATATTAAATGGAAGTATTCAACCTGGAGATCATTTACCAATTTAAATTTTTCCATTTGGACTTGATTTGCTAGGTGATTAAAGCAGCAACTTTTGCTATCTGTTGACTGCCCTGACACTTAGCCGTTTTTCTGAAAAACTGAATTTTCTGAAGATTACTGTTCACAGCACGGGCAGAATTTTGGAGCACGTTTTCGTGTTGATTTCGTGCGAACCAGAGGGAGCGACCATGTCCATTCTACTCCCCCATGTCCCCACTTCATCTCCATGCCATTGTATGGCTTCGTTGAGGTCAACGAGGAGCAGTAGGAGAGGAGACATGGAGGTGGCCGTGATGTGACTCGGGAGTGGACCGTGAGGAGAGAGCAGCCCATTTCTTCACTCCTCCTCGCGTCCTTGCCCTGCCCAGAACCCACTCAACGGAGAGGACACCAGTTGACGCCCTGAGGAAGCCCAGAGCCGACGTTTGCGTGCTCGAACACACCCACGCCGCCCGGCCGTTGACACCGAGTGGGGGAGAGGATGTTTTCCTCGGATTTAAGCCACCACTGCCTCTCACACTTCGCCACCCACCTCCACACATCCACCGCACCCGCCCCACCCCATCTTTTCCTTACCTCTCGCTCTCTGCGAGCGAGGCGGAGGAAGAACTCGCCGGAGCCCGAGCGAGGTCGCGTTGGAGGTTGCCGCCGCTCCACTGCCGATTTCTCCTACCTCTCTGCACCATCGCACCGCCGAGCTTCCAGAACACGCCCCTGACACGTTTTCCTGGCCTCTTGCCTGCAGAAGCGCCGCCGCCGTCCTCGACGTCCCGCCGGACCTCGAGCTCGCCGGAGTTGCACCGTGGCACCGTTGCCGCTGCCGCCGCCACCCCTGCACGGATTCAAGCTCGCGTGACCGCCCCAACCACTCGCCACCGCCCCACGTCGCCCCTAGGTGAGCTATCCCCGAGCTCGATCTTCCCGTGTCGCGGTGAGAGAGAGAGAGAGAGAGAGAAGAAGACGCGTCTGGACCGTCGATCTCCAGATCGACGGCTCCCTTTGAACGCCACCCGTTCCCGCGCCGCGCCACGCGCGCGCACCTAGCTGGGCCGCTTCGGCCTTAGCTGGGCTCGCCCAGCGAGATTCGGCCCGTGCGCCGTTTGTTTTTTTTTCTTTTCTGTGATTTTCAGTTTTTAGAAACTGGCAGAATATGTGTCTCTGGTTTAAATCCGTTTAAAATAGGAAAATGCAAAATAAAATCAAACCAAAAATCTGGGTAGTACCTCTGCAAGTTCTTAAACACACCCAACTTGTAGATCTACATTTTAGTCATTATTTTTGGAGAAATAAATGGAGAGGCAGAAGTACTGGTTTTCACTAAAACTTAAATATCTTTTTTTCTAAGAATCACAAAAATGCAAACTCAACTGTTTTGGAAAGCTCTAAGTGTTACCTAGCAGTAGAACTTGGTCTTGCTTGCTAAAGATCAACCTAATTAAAATGGCATGCATTTCTGTAAATGTCCAGTAGGCTATTCTAGGATTTTTGGAAATTATTTGGTGATGATTTTTGAAGTGAATCCAATTGTGTTGGCTTGTATATGTTTAGGAGTACCTAATCCTATCTTGGTGTGATTTATTGAGCTGTAGATTTAATTGGGTGAGCAAAACTAGATTTTATGCTTTTCTGATAATAATTATTTATAGTTTTATTTAGTTTTATAATATGGGTTAGTATTCTTTTTGTGATTTCTAGCATGTGTAGGTTTGATATTCTCTGTTATGATTGTGTTACTTCATATTGATAACATGCTAGGAGAAGTTGAGTGCTTCATGTGTTGTGAGAGGATATTATCACTAGTAGGACTATTTCCTAGACTTTTCTAGCATTTAGGGATTGTATGAGGATAAAAATCCTTTATATGGAATGACTTTAGAGAGTGTTGTGTGAACATCAGTAGCTTGTTATGTTGCTACTGGTTGAATAGCATGTCACCCTTGTTTGGATATTACTTAGCCCTTAGCAAAGCATGTTTAACTAGAATATTACTTTTGATAATATTTGTGACTCACTAGTATGAATAGATTTTTGTCTAGCTTGTGTTTAGGTGACTTTTGTAAATGACCAGAGGCTAAATGACCTCTTTATGCTTTGGTTGATAGTGGTACACCCACTGACCCCATTGCATTTTGGTTTGAGAATAAAATTCTCAAACTAGAGCATAGCTCTATTAGTTTTCTTTTCAAATAAAAATATGTGGTAGATTTTTATTTTTGAAAAGTAGATGATTGTTGTGCAATGATGTTTGCTTGCTGTATGTGATGCTTGTTGCTAGTATGTACCTTTAGTTGGTACTGATTGGTGGTTACTCTCTTTTGCGACGCTAGAACCCGAGGAAGAAGCTGTTGCTGAGGAGGCCTATTGTCAATCCTGTTTATTTCAGGGACAAGACTTTGACCAGTACCAAGGCAAGCTCCCAAATGCTTGCTACTATACTTATCATTATATCATGCATGATTTACTTCTGAAGTTTTACAAAAACTTGGAAAAACAAAACTATTTTTGATATGGCCATTACTACTAGTGTTATTATAAATTATTACATTGCCATTAGTTACAACTTGGTGTTACCAAGCCCTTAGCCACCATATGGAATATTTACCACCACAAGTTAATAATTTTGAAGTCCCTAAGTGGACACCCCTAAAAGTGTGTTTTCGAAAAACAAAGGTTTTAAAAGAAAAACCCGGGAAAGGTGGGACCTTGTCCACGGGAGGATTGTGAAGAAGATGTTTTGGAAATGTTTTTCGAAAACGACACATAGACTAGTCTTGTGCCTGACAGCCCTACCGTACAACCACATCACTCAAAATGGGCACGGGCTTAATGGAAGCTTGTTTGTGTTAGTGTGAGACTTTACCTCAATTGGCTAGAAGGGGTTAAAGTCCCCGGAACCGAATGCTGGATATGGGCATACAAAGTGTGGACTGCGAGTGCCACCGGCAAGCAACAGTGGGTCTCCTGCCATGGCGGTGTGATGTCTAGGGGCAACCGGATCGATACGGCTAGCTCACTCGGTGCCGGGGAGAACAAACCCACTGAAGAGGTAATCGCATACTAGCATAGACATAGTGGAAGTTATGATCGGTTATCTGATGTTCGCATACTGTCGCGGGCAGTCCGTGGTGTTCACGGCAGATGTACCGGATGGTGTGGTGAAAGTGTACAAACTCTGCAGAGTCAAAACTATTCGAATAGCCGCGTCCGCGGTCATGGACAGCTGAATGGTCAATGTCGTCTAGCATTGTGTCAACGTTTACAAAAGGAGGTATTTGGAAAAAGGGGTTGTACCTGAGAGGTACTGGAAGAGGAACTTGGTACCTGGGAGGTACTGGAATTTGAACTTTGTACCTGGGAGGTACGGATGTTGGAAAACCGAAAGTTGTTTTACAAGAAGTTCTGCAAAGAAAATCTTTCTTCTCTTAAAACCACCTTTGTCAAAATCTCTCGGGTATGCAATGCCCTGAGAGAAACTATGGTATTTTTGAAGTATCTTTTTCAATAAAGATATAGAGATGTTAATCAACCATGATGAATCTTTCATCCATCATGGGTAGTAAACCCTAATTATAGCCTACCTATTCCACCATATAAGCATGATTGCATCTTATAAGCTTCATTCGGGATGTCTTGCGAGTACATAATTGTACTCATGGCTGTGCCCTGGATATTCCAATGTCCAGATTTTCATTGAGAAGACTACGTCGAAGATGAGGAGTATGCGGAAGATCGAGAGTTCGTCGACGTCTGTGCGAACTAGGAACGTCTCCCAGTCAGTTGCCTGTAGGTAGTCAAGGCATGACTTGGGCTTTGCCACGTTTGTGTGTTTGAAGATTTCCGCTGTGTTATGTGTTTCTATGCCCTGCGTGCCAGTTGTTTTTGTCTGGGTCATGTGACCATTTGTAGGAAACGTGTATTCGTTATGTAATGGATGATGTATCTGCAATGCCAACTTAAGTATGTTGTTCACGACTGACTGATCATGGGATCGTGAATGTATGCATACTGGAGGTCTCAGACTGCCGGTCTGGGGTCCCCACAGAGTTGGTATCAGAGCCATCCTGACTATAGGAGACCTTAGTTAGCATGGACGCCAGATAGGAAAGAAAAATATTTTTTGGTATCATTAAATTATCATCTAAAATATTTTCAGCTAAGGAAGCCTAAGTATAGCTTACTCTCCTCTCATCTTTTCAAATTATTCTAAACCTTACCCCTCTTAGTTAAAAGTTACCTAAAATTTTCTTCTGCTACCTTATCTCCATTCAAATTTGTATACCTGACGATGTTCCCAAGGCAAGATTTGAGATCAAGCAAGAGAGAAAGGATTGCCAGTTGATGTTCCCCTACGGAGAGCCCGATGGATTTGACCCATCTCCGCCTAACCGGCATGGCTAGGCGTCGGTCCGCCGTAAGGTGCAGTAGGACTTGTCCCCCTGCGTGAGAGAGACTCGCCGGGATCTTCCTTAAGAAGCGACCGACACATCCCAGCCTATATGAGACCCGTTCTATCTGCCATTCATCCCCACCCTCGCCATTGAAGTAGAATCCCGCTGAGAAACCTTGCCCTCATGGCTTGCTCCAGTTCCAAAGCCCCGAGTGAATCGCCAGCGCTGCCCACCTTCCTCCTAGAAACCATGGCCGATGGGCACCTCGGTTTTCCACTGGTCCTCAGGAGAGTCTGTGATCTTCTCGGTTGCCACATTCCCCCTCGTTATGTCGTGTTCAAAAGTTCAACCCCATTTCCTGGGGGTGATTTTCGAGCAGATGTATACCTCAGTCCATACCCCTCAGGCCCGAAGCAGCCCCAAGTGATCCACGGTAGGAACATGCCTACTCTGTATCAAACCATCCAGAAGGCCGCCTGGGAAGCCCTTGCTCGTCTCCGGCACTCGAGCCGGTGGTGTCGCAAAGTCGAGCGTTCCGCTTTTTCCCAGCCAGGCCCCAGCCTGGTGCAGAGCTGATCCAGACCTCCACCGACAAAGAAGTCGATCCCGCCATCATTAGCAGCGTCGCCTACGGAGCTGCAATGTCGGCACTCTGTGATTCCCTGCTGGAAGAACTCGTGACCACTCGGCGCACCCTGATCCAAGTCAGTCTACAGCTGAAGGAGTCAAGGAACCCTGCGTCAGGTACCAGCCTCCAGGCCATCCCAGCAGAAGCAGTGACCCCAGTCCACCAGTTCATCGAAGCACGAGGTGCAGTAGCCCGAGTTCAGCAGCAACCCCAAGAGCAAGGTGTAGTCCTCGAAGGTGTGCCTGTAGATCCCCACCCCGCGGAAGATGGAGAGGTGGACACCACTCTTCGTCTTGGCCGTACTCCACCATCTACCCAGGGCCCTCAAGCGGAGTAGATCCCGTGCTTTGTTAGCTTGATCTGCGCTCGTGGGTTAGTAGAAGCGGCACGTTGTTTGCTTGTTTGTTGTTGGTGTTGATTTGGAAACAAGTCTTAAGGTGTGTTGTCTGTTCTTTGTTATTTGTGTTGTTTGTGGAAAACTCGTGTGTAGATTGATTCCCCTTTTGGGATCAACCTTGTGCCTCACGCACAGCTAAATTCTGGCGAGATATTTTCTCAGTAGCCCGTTTCCCTCTCTGAAACGCTCGTACCTCTACAAATCTGTGAATGCTGCAAGACCAGAGTTAGGGTAGCCAAGAAGGATTCAACGATACAAATCTTGCTCCAGCTCGTCAGCGAAGGCAAGATTGATACAACCCGGAGGTCACTACAGAAGAGAAACTTCAGGAAACAAAGGATACAAACTCGGCCCTAACGAAGAACACTGCAACAACCCAGTACGTATGCAAAACACTCCAGAAAATTCCTACTCGCTCACACGCTCCACGGCACTGCCTGAAGACGAGCCTGCTTCACCCGAAGCAGTGTCACGAGCCCCACGACGACGACGGACAGCTCGAGCAGCCTGCTCACCTCCAGCCGGAAGAACAGCCACCTCAGCCACCGGCGGTGCAGCTTGCACCTCCACTGCAGCTTGCTCCTCCTCTGCAACAAGCCCCTCCGGCGCAGCTAGCTCTACTGCCGCAGCATCTCCACCAGCGTCAGACCACCACCTGCATAAGCTAAGGATCAAAATGACCAACGCCGCATACAGCAGAGCGGTCACCACCGACAACGAGATCCCGAAGAACACGACGATGAGGACATGCTCAATGAAGCCCGCTCTCTCCAGCATCTCGCAGTAGGCTCTGAAGAAGGCGTGAATGAAGCTCATGGTGGATGTGAGGAGTAGAATAGCCTAGGAGGTTTCCGATTTATAGCCCAAGCTCGAGTGCCGCCCCTCGTCACCGTCTTGCGCGGGAAAGTGAAGAAATCACGAGCAGTGCTCGCCCTTTTGCGCGAAATCATCGAATCTTTGATCCCCAAAGCCGTGCTGGCCGCTGCATCGCAGCACGCGCATCAGTACCACCACCGATGAGTGCTCCGCGCACTGAAACCA
The DNA here is from genome assembly GCA_947311845.1 of Poa pratensis. Classification (NCBI taxonomy): domain Eukaryota; kingdom Viridiplantae; phylum Streptophyta; class Magnoliopsida; order Poales; family Poaceae; genus Poa; species Poa pratensis. The sequence continues at coordinate 63,220,817 of CAMZMU010000044.1, read as the reverse complement.
GGCCATGTGAGGAAGGAGAGAAAGCGAGAAAGAAGAAGAGAAGAAAGAGAGGCGAGACTGTCAGGTGGACCCGGTCCCACTTGTCTCGTTTTCCCTAAATCCTTTACAAATATAATTTTGGACAAACCAATCTCACTGTGTCTGTGAGCCAATTATTGGTGGCACAAATATTTTAGTACGAAGAAAATTTTTTGTATCTCTAAATCCCATACCCTCGAATTCCCTAGTACCCCACCCGCGAATCTCGGGGACGAGATTCATTTTAAGGGGGGAAGATCTGTCACAGCCCAAAATTTTGCCTCTATATAAGTGGTAGTAGGACCCCAAATTTTTGAGCCAACAAAAACTTTTATTTTCACCTGATATTTTTGTTGAAACAATACTTTGTGTTTTGCAAGGCAAGGAGTGATTTCTTTCCAAACCAATTTAAATTTTTCATAAAACCAACCTAGTTTTTCTCTCGAGGTCCATTTAAGAAATTCTTGTTTTAATCCATTTTCCAACATGGTGCCTTGAGAGATTTTTGTCCAAAACCATTTCATCAACTTGATTTTTAACTTGACAACATCATTTAGCAAGGAAGCATCCAAGATTTCAAAAATGCATAGTGGTTTGAGTGAGTTTTTCTAAAAATTTTCAATTAGGGTTTTTCCTAAAACCCTACCCAAGTAGATGTTTTAAAATTATGATTTTATGAAGCCAAAATATTCAATTTAGTGGTTTTTGGGTTTTAACTTTATCTATGGTGTGTGGACATTGGTTCCATGCCCTTGGATCACCTTTTGTACCTTTGGAACCCCTAGATACATGCATGTTTATATGGCTAAAGATTAAGACAGAAAACAGAAAAAAAAAAAAACAGAAAAACAGAAAAGTCAGAAACAGTCAGAGAGTAGCCCACTTACCAGCATGTTTCCCTGCCCTTAAACATTTTTCAAAAATGGACCAAAAATATTAAATGGAAGTATTCAACCTGGAGATCATTTACCAATTTAAATTTTTCCATTTGGACTTGATTTGCTAGGTGATTAAAGCAGCAACTTTTGCTATCTGTTGACTGCCCTGACACTTAGCCGTTTTTCTGAAAAACTGAATTTTCTGAAGATTACTGTTCACAGCACGGGCAGAATTTTGGAGCACGTTTTCGTGTTGATTTCGTGCGAACCAGAGGGAGCGACCATGTCCATTCTACTCCCCCATGTCCCCACTTCATCTCCATGCCATTGTATGGCTTCGTTGAGGTCAACGAGGAGCAGTAGGAGAGGAGACATGGAGGTGGCCGTGATGTGACTCGGGAGTGGACCGTGAGGAGAGAGCAGCCCATTTCTTCACTCCTCCTCGCGTCCTTGCCCTGCCCAGAACCCACTCAACGGAGAGGACACCAGTTGACGCCCTGAGGAAGCCCAGAGCCGACGTTTGCGTGCTCGAACACACCCACGCCGCCCGGCCGTTGACACCGAGTGGGGGAGAGGATGTTTTCCTCGGATTTAAGCCACCACTGCCTCTCACACTTCGCCACCCACCTCCACACATCCACCGCACCCGCCCCACCCCATCTTTTCCTTACCTCTCGCTCTCTGCGAGCGAGGCGGAGGAAGAACTCGCCGGAGCCCGAGCGAGGTCGCGTTGGAGGTTGCCGCCGCTCCACTGCCGATTTCTCCTACCTCTCTGCACCATCGCACCGCCGAGCTTCCAGAACACGCCCCTGACACGTTTTCCTGGCCTCTTGCCTGCAGAAGCGCCGCCGCCGTCCTCGACGTCCCGCCGGACCTCGAGCTCGCCGGAGTTGCACCGTGGCACCGTTGCCGCTGCCGCCGCCACCCCTGCACGGATTCAAGCTCGCGTGACCGCCCCAACCACTCGCCACCGCCCCACGTCGCCCCTAGGTGAGCTATCCCCGAGCTCGATCTTCCCGTGTCGCGGTGAGAGAGAGGAGAGAGGAGAGGAAGAAGACGCGTCTGGACCGTCGATCTCCAGATCGACGGCTCCCTTTGAACGCCACCCGTTCCCGCGCCGCGCCACGCGCGCGCACCTAGCTGGGCCGCTTCGGCCTTAGCTGGGCTCGCCCAGCGAGATTCGGCCCGTGCGCCGTTTGTTTTTTTTTTCTTTTCTGTGATTTTCAGTTTTTAGAAACTGGCAGAATATGTGTCTCTGGTTTAAATCCGTTTAAAATAGGAAAATGCAAAATAAAATCAAACCAAAAATCTGGGTAGTACCTCTGCAAGTTCTTAAACACACCCAACTTGTAGATCTACATTTTAGTCATTATTTTTGGAGAAATAAATGGAGAGGCAGAAGTACTGGTTTTCACTAAAACTTAAATATCTTTTTTTCTAAGAATCACAAAAATGCAAACTCAACTGTTTTGGAAAGCTCTAAGTGTTACCTAGCAGTAGAACTTGGTCTTGCTTGCTAAAGATCAACCTAATTAAAATGGCATGCATTTCTGTAAATGTCCAGTAGGCTATTCTAGGATTTTTGGAAATTATTTGGTGATGATTTTTGAAGTGAATCCAATTGTGTTGGCTTGTATATGTTTAGGAGTACCTAATCCTATCTTGGTGTGATTTATTGAGCTGTAGATTTAATTGGGTGAGCAAAACTAGATTTTATGCTTTTCTGATAATAATTATTTATAGTTTTATTTAGTTTTATAATATGGGTTAGTATTCTTTTTGTGATTTCTAGCATGTGTAGGTTTGATATTCTCTGTTATGATTGTGTTACTTCATATTGATAACATGCTAGGAGAAGTTGAGTGCTTCATGTGTTGTGAGAGGATATTATCACTAGTAGGACTATTTCCTAGACTTTTCTAGCATTTAGGGATTGTATGAGGATAAAAATCCTTTATATGGAATGACTTTAGAGAGTGTTGTGTGAACATCAGTAGCTTGTTATGTTGCTACTGGTTGAATAGCATGTCACCCTTGTTTGGATATTACTTAGCCCTTAGCAAAGCATGTTTAACTAGAATATTACTTTTGATAATATTTGTGACTCACTAGTATGAATAGATTTTTGTCTAGCTTGTGTTTAGGTGACTTTTGTAAATGACCAGAGGCTAAATGACCTCTTTATGCTTTGGTTGATAGTGGTACACCCACTGACCCCATTGCATTTTGGTTTGAGAATAAAATTCTCAAACTAGAGCATAGCTCTATTAGTTTTCTTTTCAAATAAAAATATGTGGTAGATTTTTATTTTTGAAAAGTAGATGATTGTTGTGCAATGATGTTTGCTTGCTGTATGTGATGCTTGTTGCTAGTATGTACCTTTAGTTGGTACTGATTGGTGGTTACTCTCTTTTGCGACGCTAGAACCCGAGGAAGAAGCTGTTGCTGAGGAGGCCTATTGTCAATCCTGTTTATTTCAGGGACAAGACTTTGACCAGTACCAAGGCAAGCTCCCAAATGCTTGCTACTATACTTATCATTATATCATGCATGATTTACTTCTGAAGTTTTACAAAAACTTGGAAAAACAAAACTATTTTTGATATGGCCATTACTACTAGTGTTATTATAAATTATTACATTGCCATTAGTTACAACTTGGTGTTACCAAGCCCTTAGCCACCATATGGAATATTTACCACCACAAGTTAATAATTTTGAAGTCCCTAAGTGGACACCCCTAAAAGTGTGTTTTCGAAAAACAAAGGTTTTAAAAGAAAAACCCGGGAAAGGTGGGACCTTGTCCACGGGAGGATTGTGAAGAAGATGTTTTGGAAATGTTTTTCGAAAACGACACATAGACTAGTCTTGTGCCTGACAGCCCTACCGTACAACCACATCACTCAAAATGGGCACGGGCTTAATGGAAGCTTGTTTGTGTTAGTGTGAGACTTTACCTCAATTGGCTAGAAGGGGTTAAAGTCCCCGGAACCGAATGCTGGATATGGGCATACAAAGTGTGGACTGCGAGTGCCACCGGCAAGCAACAGTGGGTCTCCTGCCATGGCGGTGTGATGTCTAGGGGCAACCGGATCGATACGGCTAGCTCACTCGGTGCCGGGGAGAACAAACCCACTGAAGAGGTAATCGCATACTAGCATAGACATAGTGGAAGTTATGATCGGTTATCTGATGTTCGCATACTGTCGCGGGCAGTCCGTGGTGTTCACGGCAGATGTACCGGATGGTGTGGTGAAAGTGTACAAACTCTGCAGAGTCAAAACTATTCGAATAGCCGCGTCCGCGGTCATGGACAGCTGAATGGTCAATGTCGTCTAGCATTGTGTCGATGTTTAAAAAGGAGGTTTTGGAAAAAGGGGTTGTACCTGAGAGGTACTGGAAGAGGAACTTGGTACCTGGGAGGTACTGGAATTTGAACTTTGTACCTGGGAGGTACGGATGTTGGAAAACCGAAAGTTGTTTTACAAGAAGTTCTGCAAAGAAAATCTTTCTTCTCTTAAAACCACCTTTGTCAAAATCTCTCGGGTATGCAATGCCCTGAGAGAAACTATGGTATTTTTGAAGTATCTTTTTAATAAAGATATAGAGATGTTAATCAACCATGATGAATCTTTCATCCATCATGGGTAGTAAACCCTAATTATAGCCTACCTATTCCACCATATAAGCATGATTGCATCTTATAAGCTTCATTCGGGATGTCTTGCGAGTACATAATTGTACTCATGGCTGTGCCCTGGATATTCCAATGTCCAGATTTTCATTGAGAAGACTACGTCGAAGATGAGGAGTATGCGGAAGATCGAGAGTTCGTCGACGTCTGTGCGAACTAGGAACGTCTCCCAGTCAGTTGCCTGTAGGTAGTCAAGGCATGACTTGGGCTTTGCCACGTTTGTGTGTTTGAAGATTTCCGCTGTGTTATGTGTTTCTATGCCCTGCGTGCCAGTTGTTTTTGTCTGGGTCATGTGACCATTTGTAGGAAACGTGTATTCGTTATGTAATGGATGATGTATCTGCAATGCCAACTTAAGTATGTTGTTCACGACTGACTGATCATGGGATCGTGAATGTATGCATACTGGAGGTCTCAGACTGCCGGTCTGGGGTCCCCACACAGCTCCTCTTAATTTGATTCCAATTAATAGCAAATACATGACCAAGATCTAGAAAATAAAATGGTGAGAAATCTAATGGCATGATGCATACATTCAACAACCGACAATTCAAGTTTTACAACTAAAATGACCACTATCTTGTATCAGAATTTACAATGGTGTGCTAAAGTTTTAAATACAACCAATCAAGACAATTCATCGAACAGATTGCAGGTGTTCATAGAGATAGACACAATGCAGCATTGAAGGAACTTCTAAATCTTACCTTGACATTTCGGTATGTGAGTCCCAATTCGGAAGATTGCCGTACCACTGCTAGTCGCTTGTGTGATTCACAATTTCTCCTGACTTATGGGCACCCAACACCATCACCTAGAAGAACAAAGGGACGAAGCCAATTAACAGCCTCTAGTTAGAAAAAAAAATAGAGGCGAGTAAACTTTAATGTCTTAGGCAGACATTGCACCGGCAAAGGGAAATCAAGATGGGGCAGCTTCCTCACCCAGAGTACCCCACTGGGCGGAGAACGGGCCGTCGGGAGGCTCAGAGCAGCGATACCGACAGCAGAAACCTTGTGTACAGGCGACCAGGGGTAGCGGGCGGCGTGGATCTCTCAGAGCAACGCCATGAACACTCATCTTCTATAGTATCTCCGCTTAGTGCGGATGCCTTGCGCCTCGGCAACCCACCACACGCCGTTACTTGAACGTGGCACCTCGGGTGACGTAGGCGCTGGTGGCCGCCCTGTACTGCCCGGCGGTGTCCTTGATCTGGGCCTTGACGCCGTGGTCGCATGCGATGGACAGAGGATGGCGGCGGCTCATGGAGGAGATGCACGGGAGCAGGCTTGCGGCTGCGGGAAAATAGGAACCGACGACGCGATCCAGATGTGGGGAGATCGTGCGAGAGTTTTTTCCCGTGCGGACTGCGCTGCGTGGGAATTTTCGTCTGCTCGGCAGAGTTTTCGTCCGCCAACGCTAATTGCTAACTGCACTCCTGCGCTCCAATCCGATGGATCTAGGCCATTAGATCTCGTTAGGTGGGATAAATCTGTGGTACTAATGAGCAGCCTGGTACACTTAATAGGGTGGCTTTAAGAAAGAAAATGTTCGCTTGTTTAACAGTAGTATAGATACATGACCAAGATCTAGAAAATAAAATGGTGAGAAATCTAATGGCATGATGCATACATTCAACAACCGACAATTCAAGTTTTACAACTAATATGAAAGCGAACTGCAAATTTGAAATTAACAGCTGCAACATCCCTGTCCCAGCAACTCGTACAGAAGAAACAACACCTAGTTAACTATATCATTCAATTTCTCCATCTCATCACCTAATCAACAAAAAAGTCAATGATGCGTCGAACAGCTTACAGGAGGGGCGAGGATGGCGGACACGAGCAGGACAATCTGGTTGAGCATGATGCGCCAAGCACTGGGACGAACAGGAATGCTAGGAGATACCTTTGTTATGTCGAATGTCGCTTTTTCCTGCATTGTCCGGTTGTCTTCCTTCTCGTCCTCACCCCATTGACCGCACAAGATCGAAATGCATATATGGTGAAATTAATCAGTGCACTCTCATGGCTCGGTTGTGAAAATCATACAATATTGTTGCGAGTAATTTGTATATAGTAACTCAGGAAGTAAATAAGCAGAAGGTCTCGGGTCCAGTCCATTATATGCTACGATAGGTGTTTAACAAAGTAAGAATAAAACAGTCATTATAGGACTGAAGTGATTATATGTATGTTATGGCATTATACAGGAATTATAGATAGTGTAAATGGAAAGTTAGAAGGAAGGGTGTGCACTGAGAACATGCCGTGGCTACTAAATTAATACACTACCAAGATTAAAAATTCTCTCAACCTAGCCATTAAAATACCATTTGTATTCCTAATTGACTCAAAATCCAAATATATCTTAGTTGGGCCATATGCGATCTTACCACAACGAAATTTAACATAACATGGTGTTACAAATTCTACTTTACGATTTTGACATTTAAAAGAAAAGGCATGGGCAATACTGTGAAGTACAACATACCAACGCTCATGGATTTGATTTCATGTAACCAAGAGATTAATTAACATATGACTACCCTACACTATCAAGGGATAAGCAAAAAAAAAGTCCCATCTATATGTATTCTCTGTATGTTGATTTACGCAGTGGAAACAAAAAATATGTACTAACAGGTCCTGTGTCATGATACGGAGTGGGCAAACCTGACGACAGTCTTAATTTCTTCCTTGTCGTAGCACATCCTGTGTGGCCAGGGCTGTCTCATCTCTGCCCTGGACACATACATGCAAATTCTGCTTAATTTATTAATACGGTCATATAAAGATGATTGAATGTTCACTTAAGCTACAAAATCTTCAAGAAAAAACAGACTGCCTTCTTGTATCTACAATCAACTGAATAAAATATCCCTCCAATTTATGGCATCCAATCTTGAACGAACGTTAACCCGACAACAATTATCTAAAAGAGAAATAAGAAGTCTGAAAAAAGTGAATTAGACATGGATTGAATCGATGGTGTGCATCTTCTTCTTTGCTTCGTCCATGAAGATTGACAAAGCGCCAGTCACCTTCTCCATGGACTGGAAGTTGGCAGACAGAAATTTGTGGCCATGTACGGTAGCATCAATGGAACAGCAGAGACGGATTCCGAAAACATGTCCTTGTGCTCCTCCATGGGAATCGAGCATCTTCTCAGGCGCACCAGCACACGCATGTTCCTCACAGAGAGATCATTGCGGCCTGCCAGCACAGTTCAGGCAGCAGAGATCCAATCAAGAACGAACTTAACATGAAGAAAAAAATGAAGGAGTGGTCGGCCCCGACCTACCTGGTGGCTGAGGACGAAGTCGCTCGAGGAATATGTGTTTGTCGGAGACGTGCTGGCGGCGGATGAGGTCGACGAGCGCGAGGATCCACAGCTCGTTGTCGGGCGGCTCGCTGCAACTTCTGGAGATGAAGAAGTTGTGCAGGCCGCTACCCCGGCATCCGACGGTAGCTGCCCGTGCACGGCGCCGTACATCCGCCACCTCTCCCCGCGCGCGCACCGCGCTGTTGTGTACGACCCAGCATCATTGCCATCCCGGCGCAGCTCCACCCTACACGACCACGACGGCAGCGTACGCGACGTCGACGGGAGGAGACATCGCGGCGTCCACGAATCCCATGGAGGTCGACGGACCCATGTTCGGGGCATCGGCGGCGGCGCGTCGGAGAAGGAGGCAGGCGGCGTTCCTCAGGAAGAGGTCCAGTTCATGGTCACCAGCCGCTCCCCAAGCAACGGCGCGACGTGCGGCGCTGTGCGATTGGTGGACTGCGCTGCTCCCGGCGACGCGCGATGACGGCTGCTCGCGGCGTCGTCGAGCTGCTGCGTCAGCAGCGCAAAGGCGTCGATCTGCTCGCTTGCGTTGGAGGAGATGCTCCGCCCGCTCCTCCGAGGTGGGATCCACGATGATAGCAGCGCCAAGTGCTTGGAGGCGGCGCCCGCACGCGTTCCTCGAGGGGCGGTGAGCGGCGAGCGTAGGGAGAACGCTGGCGGCGGCGGCCCTCCTAGGCGATGGTCTCCTAGGTACCGAGCAGAATTGTTCCTGAAGAGCACATAGTTGGGCCGGCCCATGTTACCTCAATAGCCCATGGTGCGATGGTAGAATCGAGAGGCAAAATTTTCTGCCGGTCACACCATCACCAACTCCCATTTAATAGTAAAGATTAATTGTTGACCTCTCCATGATTTGGTGAAAATTTTCCCTTTGGTGGTGCTTTTCAAGAAATTTCCGGCCCAGCTCATCCTGATCCTCCCGCTTCACGCTGGGCGTTCGGGTAACCCGAAATATTCGGGTCGGTTAATTCGGGTTATAGAAAATTCGGGTTTTGAGAAATGATACCCGTAATTTGCCTGAAAATTTTAATACCCGACAAATCGGGTTCGGGTAATCCCGAATTCCCCGAAATACATCACACTAAGAACATCATTTCTTCAGATTTCTTCAGATTTCAGGGCGGCGGCGCACTAGGAGGACGTCGTCCTCGCCATGTTGCGGAAGATGGAGGCTTCGTGGCGCTGCAGAGCAGCGGTGAGCTGGGAGGCATTGTCGCCGTCGCCGTACTGCGGAACCTGCAGGCGAGCAGCCCCTGGTGGAGGAGGCGCGGCGCCGTACTGCGGAACAACACGACGTCGACGGCGGCGGCCGGAATGGCGCAGCTCCTCTTGCATCTCTCAGTGAGGGTGGGTGGATGCGTGGAAGCCGGCAGGAATCCTACTGCGGTACTGCTGTACTGCACAGCAGCGGCGGCGGCCAAGGCGGAATGCCTCACGAGGCCTGTCCGTGTGGGATATTTGAGTTAGGATTGGCTATTGAGTGGTGTGCTGCTGCGGGAATGGGCTTTTGTGCCTGCTGGGCTGGGGCACAGTTGCGTGAGGGAGGGGATTTTTAAGACCCCGCGTTGCGGCGGGATATTGAGCAACAATTTGATGCGAAGAACCAAATGAAAGGCGATGAGCTTATATATTGAGTGACAAATTGTAGAGCAGGTACATAAGAGTGTCTCTAACATGCATTTTATCAAGTCAAATGTCACTACTACAGATGTAAATTTGATTGTTTTGAAGATGATTATACTGATTTTAGGTAGTAACTAACCTGCTTTGAAATTGACTACAAATGGGAACTGTAGGTTAACAATCTTGTATTTTATTGAAGTTAAATTTCTCTCTAGTCTCACATGTGAACATTCAGATTAAGAGTATCAATTTCACTGTAGATATTTAATGGATCAATGAATCATGTTCTATGAGCCATAAAAATAAAGAAAATATAAAGCATCATAAATCATCCAAAAGGAAAGTTCAAACCAAATTAAGTTAGATAAATATTGGGGAAAGAAATATACCTCTCAAGATAAAAAAAACAAAACACACATCTGAATGCGTGACAAATTTCAGAACTAATTTTAGAGAACAATTGAACAAATTAGAGTAGGTAGTGATAGCAGTAGTTTATCTCTAATGAGCTGAATACATGCGGAATCTGATGGTCTTATCTCTAAAAATGGAGGTGCAAATGTGTCCCGAATTCCTCCATTTTTTATCCTGAAAATCACATCTCCGTACGTTCAGTAGAAGAAAGGCTTCAAAGAAACATTTTATGAGACAGTAAAATATAAAAACTGAATTGCATCATAATACATAACATGTTGCACATCTGAAAGGTGAGATTTCATAAGTAGATATGGGATAGTTTACATAGGCTACAAAGACAGCACTTGGACCCAAGACGCCGACGGCCAAATGTCGGGGCTGTCGGCGTAGACCCCGATCAGGTCAGACTAAATCTTTCCTTACTTTTTATGGCCATGATGGGTTTAGAAACCTGAGAAGAATTACATACTTTCTCAAGAAAATTATACTCAGAGAATTGATGTTGAAGAAACTTGTGGCCTGGAAGATCGGCTGTAGCTGCTTCCTGAGCGTGAGAGCACCATAGTCACGGATGCCATGTAGGTCACCACGGTTAAACTTCGGCCAAGGTTGTCACGATCTTAGCACGTGATAATTCAGTTCCCATACTTTCCCAGGCAGCTGCACAATCCGTCGCCACTCGACATGAATCTAAATTGGGATTTGGTAATGAGTTGGGGAAGAACACAACAGCTGCAAGCATGTTAAACTTCAGGCTGTAGATGAGGTAATGACACGAGTGTGGGTGTGGCTGGCCGCCTGCTCTAAGGGAGGGAGTGGACAAAGTAAATGGCGGAGAAAGTTGTGGAGACGGGAGTGGAAGGGGTGTGGCTCGTGTGTGTGTGTGTGTTTGACACACTAGTGTACACGATCTAGCAGTTTCAATTGCGATGACATGACAAAGTAAATGCTAGAAAAAAAATAGGTAGGAATAATGAGAATGTAGAAGGACAAAGAATGTGTGGACTGCCAACAAACCGATAGTTTTGTAGCTGAGGTGGCAAACTAAGTGACAAATGGCATGATAGGATTGCTCAAGAATGATTGATGAGGTGGACACCTTGCATGTTGAGAGAAATACTTGTAGTGGGGTGCTCCTATTTAGATATAGATGATTCTACTTACTTCTGCTATATCGGGCTATTCGGGTACCCGCAGTACAAACACGAAATTGTATGATAGAATTCAGGTTTCTGGATTTGCTACCCGTTGCAGTGTTCCGGTTTGGCGGGTTCAAGTAATTTGGGTTCAGCCTCGGGTTCGGGCTTCGGGTATCGGGTTTTATGCCCACCGTGGTCCCGCTAGAGACTGGCGTACTCTTCCTTGGCATTGGGCTGACTCTGCTGCCAGCCTTGGGATCAGCTAAGCTGGAGCCTGTTGATGTAAACTGATACCGTACCGTATAGGTATGGTATAGTATACCACCCTATACGGTACCCACATGTAAGGCTACGGTGGGGGCTTTTCCCACCTATATAACACGTACCCGAGCCCTCTAACGAGGGCATCGTTTCCGCCTACCTACGTCGATATGGTATCAGAGCCAAATCTCTTCCACCTCTAGCTGCCGCCGCCGCCGATCTGGCCGCCGCCGTCTCAAGACCTGCCGCTGCCGCATCCGTTTTTGCCGCCGCCGCCTTCTACAACCCTTGCCGCCGCAGCTCTTCCCCTGCCGCCGCCCTACGACCCAGGAAACAACCTCAAAACCAAAACCCTAAGACCTAAAAACCTGCCGCCGCACCAAGATCTCCAAAAACCCACGATCCAAAACCTGCCGCCGCTGCCCTGTTTGCCGCCGCCGCACAAAGACCTCCCAAAACCTACGATCCAAAACCCACAAAAACCCACGATCCAAGACCTGCTGCCGCTGCCCTGTTTGCCGCCGCCGCCTCAAGACATGGCCTCCTCCTCGACGCCCACGATGGCGTCCGTCACGGCCTCCCTCGGTGCTCCTCCCGACCAAAAGCTCACATGTTCCAACTTTCTGTTTTGGAAGACGCTGGTCTTTCCTGCACTACGTGGAGCCCAGGTTACCGGTCTTCTCAATGGGACTGATCGCTCGCCTGCCCGGTTCATGGAGGTCCAGGACGCCGACAAGAACAAGACAACCGTCCCTAACCCAGAGTATGCTGCCTGGGTGGCTCGGGACCAAGCTGTGCTCAGCTACCTGCTCAAGTCCGTCTCCCCTGAAGTCCTTGCCCATCTGGTGGGGCTTGAGACCACCGAAGCTGCCTGGTCGGTCATCTCTTCGATGTTCTCGACCCAGTCCCTGTCCAAGGTGAATCACCTTCGCAGCTCCCTCCAAAGCACCAAGAAAGGTACCAAAACCGTTGCCCAATACTTCTCCCTCATGAAGGGTTTCTGCTCCGAACTGCTTGCTCTCGGTAAGGACATTGATGATGCCGAGCTCATTGGCTATATACTGAACGGTCTCGATGGAACCTACAATGATCTTGCTGCTGCTGTCCATGGCAATCCACACATTACGGTAGATGATTTATATGATCAGATATGTGCCCATGATATGCGTATTAACATGCTCCAGTCCAGCGGTGACTCCTTCATGTCCTCCGTCAATCTGGCTCGCCGTGGCGGACATACTCCTGCTCGCTATGATGGTGACCGTGCTCCACGCCGTGGTGATGATGATGATCGTGGCTATCGCGGCCGCTCTACTGACCGTGGCTACCGCGGTCATGCTGATGGATATCAGATGAGGCGCCGTGATGATTCCCGTCGTTGAGACATTGGCCGTGGCCGTGATGATGGCCTGCGCCGTGATGATCGCCGCCGTGATCGCCGTGATGATCGTCGTGATGATCGTCGCCGTGACAATGGTCAGCGTCGTGACAGAGAGCCTACTCCCTATGTTGATGTCACATGCCAGATTTGTAAGATACATGGTCATCCTGCCAGCGATTGCTGGTGGCGTTATCAGGACAGGGATGACTCCGATGATGAGAGTGATCACAAGGATAAAACTGCCAACATTGCTTCATACGGAGTGGACACTAATTGGTATCCCGACTCCGGTGCTACAGACCATATTACGGGCGAGCTCAACAAGATGACTGTCGATGAGCAATACAAGGGACGCGACAACGTTCACACTGCCAACGGTCATGGTATGCAAATATCTCATGTTGGTCATTCAATTTTGCATCTCCCCAATAATTCTTTACATCTCAACAATATATTGCATGTTCCTAGTTCATCTAAGAATCTTTTGTCTGTTCACAAACTCACTAGAGATAATGATGTGTTTATTGAGTTCCATCCTTCTTTCTTTTTGATTAAGGACCAGGTCACAAGGAACGTTCTGTTTAGAGGACCCTGCCGTGATGGCCTATACCCGCTCATGCCTGTTTCTCGTGGGTCTCCCAAGCATGCCTTTCTCACAATAAAGCCATCTTCCTCTACATGGCATCGTCAATTAGGCCACCCCTCCTCGTTTGTGGTGCAACAAGTTCTTAGGAAAAATGAACTCCCTTATTCGCCAGAAATAAATCCTTATGTTTGTGATGCTTGTCAGCTAGCTAAGAGTCATCAGTTGCCATATCCTATATCCACTAGTGTTTCCACTGTTCCTTTGGAACAAGTGTTTTCTGATGTATGGGGTCCAGCACCTGCCTCTGTTGGCAAACATTCGTACTATGTGAGTTTTATTGATGATTTTAGCAAATTTACATGGATCTACTTGCTTAAAAATCGTTCTGAGGTTTATCAAGTTTTTCTTAATTTCCAACAATTTGTTGAACGCAAGTTTGAGCGCAAAATCAAAACTATGCAAACTGATTGGGGTGGTGAGTATGAAAAGCTCAATAGTTTCTTTCAAAAGGTTGGCATTGCTCATCATGTTTCCTGTCCGCATGCCCATCAACAAAACGGTTCTGCTGAACGTAAACACCGTCATATTGTTGAAGTAGGCTTGTCTCTTCTTGCCAATGCATCCATGCCACTAAAATTTTGGGATGAAGCCTTTCTCACTGCCACCTTTCTCATAAACTTGCTCCCTAGTAAAGTTATTAACTTTGATACTCCTGCAGAACGCCTCCTTCACACCAAACCCAATTATGACTCACTTCGCAGTTTTGGTTGTGCTTGTTGGCCTAACCTTCGTCCTTACAACAAACGCAAGCTTGCTTTCCGCTCCACACGTTGTGTGTTTCTTGGCTATAGCCCTCGTCACAAGGGAGTCAAGTGTTTGGATGTGTCCACAGGACGTGTTTATGTGTTTCGCGACGTTGTCTTTGATGAGACTGTGTTTCCTTTTGCGTCTCTACATCCTAATGCTGGCCAGCGTCTTCGCGCTGAAATTCTTTTACTACCAAAAGATTCTACATCACATTTATCTACTATTGGGGGTGCTCAAATTGATGATCACATGCCTTTGCCTATCATACCTGTTGTTACTAACCATGACCAGGCACACGTCCATGCTCCTGCTCCTGATGATGCAGCTTCCGACTCAGCGGTTACAGAAAAAAATTTGGGTCCAAATGATGAAGAAATGACCTTAAATCAGCATGAAATGCATTCTGCACCGCTACAACAACACGACATGGGCGCTGGCTCCCATGCGGCTCCCGCATCGTCCTTGGATCCTGTGAGCTCTGATCCTGTCGAGGATACGCTGCAGATCGACGCCCTGACGCCGCTGTCCTCGCCTCACGCGTGCGAGCCACACGCCTCGGACCAGCCAGGTGCTGCCACGACCACACCCCTGCGTCCGTCGTCTTCTGCGCCACAAGGCGGGACCAGCCCGCGGTCTCCAGCACCATGTGCACCCCGCTCCCGGACCAGACTCCTGTCGCCACGTCGATGCCCCTGCCTCCATCGCCATGTGCATCCGCAGGAGGGACCAGCTCCTTGTCCCCCTCGCCACACGCGCCGGCCCAGTCTGCAACTGCCACGTCGCCTGCGGCAGACGCAGATTCCTCAGCTGCCGACGCGTCTTCTGCACCTGCAATGCCTTCTTCAGCCGGATCTTCTGCAGCCACAGATATTGTAGCATTTCCTGCACCAGGAGTACGTACATGACTTCAACAAGGTATACGACATCCAAAAAAAATTACTGATGGTACGGTTCAATATAAAGTTACTCGTGGTACTGTGATGTATGGTTTACTTGCTTCCACAGGAGAACCTCGGAATATTTCTGAAGCTCTCAAAATCCCTTCTTGGCGCCAAGCAATGCAGGAGGAATATGATGCTCTTATTCAAAATAAAACCTGGCACCTTGTTCCCGCTAGCTCCACCAACAATCTTATTGACTGCAAATGGGTCTATCGCATTAAGAAACGTTCTGATGGCACTGTTGAAAGATACAAAGCTCGCCTTGTTGCTAAAGGCTTCAAGCAAAGGTATGGCATTGACTATGAAGATACATTTAGTCCCGTTGTGAAGGCAGCCACCATCAGAACAGTTTTAGCCATCTCCGTGTCTCGGGGTTGGAGTCTTCGGCAGCTAGATGTCAAGAACGCATTTTTACATGGTGTTCTGGAAGAGGAAGTTTACATGAGACAACCCCCAGGTTTTGAAAATCCCAATGCCCCTCATCATATCTGCAAACTTGATAAATCTCTTATGGCTTAAAGCAGGCACCTCGTGCATGGTTCTCTCGTCTAAGTTCCAAGCTTCATGATCTTGGTTTTGTTCCATCCAAAGCGGATACATCCTTATTCCTTTATCATAAGTCAAATATTCTTATTTATGTTCTGATTTATGTTGATGATATCATTGTCACTAGTTCCTCTGATTCAGCCATCACTGTCCTGCTCAAAGATCTCAATACTCACTTTGCTATCAAGGATCTTGGTCCTCTTCATTTCTTTCTTGGCATTGAAGTGAAGACATTTCCAAATGGTCTCATCCTCACACAGGAGAAATATGCATCAGATTTGCTTGCAAAATGTCGCATGCGTGATTGTAAACCTGCCCCTACACCACTGTCTTCCACAGATCAGTTGACTCTCTCTATGGGTGACCCGCTTGACACAGAAGATAGCACAAATTACAGGAGTATTGTTGGTGCTCTTCAATATCTCACATTGACACGCCCGGATCTGTCCTTCTCGGTCAATAAGGTTTGCCAGTTTTTACATGCCCCTACATCCTCTCATTGGACAGCTGTCAAACGCATTTTGCGCTATGTTAGTGGTACTCTTCAGCTCGGTATTACTTTTCAGAAGTCTGCCTCTACTCTATTAAGTGCTTTTTCAGATGCTGATTGGGCTGGATGCCCTGATGATCGTCTCTCTACAGGAGGGTTTGCCGTCTTTGTTGGGCCGAATCTGGTCTCCTGGCATGCACGCAAGCAAGCAACTGTCTCACGATCTAGCACGGAAGCTGAATATAAGTCTCTTGCAAATGCTACAACTGAACTCATTTGGGTTGAAGCTCTTTTACAGGAACTTGGAGTACGTCTCAAGGAAAAACCATGTTTATGGTGTGATAATTTAAGTGCCACATATTTGTCTGCAAATCCAGTGTTCCATGCTCGTACCAAACACATTGAAATTGATTTTCATTTTGTCCGTGAGAGGGTGGCCAATAAACAGTTAGAAGTCAGGTTCATTTCCAGCAAGGACCAAGTGGCTGATGGATTCACAAAGGCACTTCCAGTGACTAGTCTTCATGAGTTTAGGCGTAATCTAAATCTTCTGCGAAGTTTAGATTAGGGGGGGGGGGGGGTGTTGATGTAA